>OY754902.1:742500-1942500 GCA_963576445.1 Lithosia quadra | reverse complement strand
AATTTGGAAATTAAAAAACCCGACTGCGTAAAAAACTAAAAAGAAAAAAAACAAGCACTCAGATGTCCGGTGGTCTAAAAACATAACAACTTAACAGTCGGGATCCACTATTAAACAGCCAATCTTATTTTTCAATGGATCCCGACTGATAAGTTGTTTTGTTTCTAGACCACCGGACATCTGAGTGCTTGTTTTTTTTCTTTTTAGTTTTTTACGCAGTCGGGTTTTTTAATTTCCAAATTATATTTTTTTATTTTATACTTTTTAGTTATAAGTGTCCTAGCCAGCTATTTACCCGATTGGACTTTCTACTGTCTAATAAAAACCTATGAATTGTTGTTACGCAACTTTAAATCGCTGTAGATCCTAAATGGTCAATGGAATCGAAAAATGTTGAAAAAAAACTAAAAATGATTTTAAAATACCTATTCAACGATACCCCACTTGACATAGTTTGTTGACTTTCATTTTTTTAATTTTCACAATATGCCGGCCAGTAGTCGCCATATTGAATTTTCACTGACGTCATGTCTTTAGTGACACTTGCCGGACTAAGAGGAATCGATTGACGTGTGAATCATGAAAATCGGCCCAGGCGTTTGGTCTGTATAGTGCTTCAAAGGAACATACAAACATACATACACGTGTCTACACCTAGCGGGATCCCCTGTCTGGGAGACTTATGAATGATGCAGAGAATTAGTTCTGGATTTGTTCTACTGAATTATGCTGGACACAGAATTTGTTCCGTATAATAAACGGAAATATAAACTTTTCTAACCGACCTCCAGCCAGCGGGATATTTACCAAAATTAAGTCTGGGGAACTATAAATTGGTATTATCTTTTAGTTCTGTCTTTGTTCTGTTTAACAAAACAAAAAACATACTTCTAGCGTCCTTACTTCAGCCACAATCAAGCTGAAATGAAACCTCCAGTCAGCGGACTTTTTCTCTCTGGGACATTTTTTTGTAACTTTTACACTAAATTGATAACATTTAAACTATTTACGACTATAATTTTACTTAAATTATCTATTCGTACATCTAGTATGAAAATTAAAAGTATAGAATTTGAAAGCTAGTAAGTGGGTAGAATACAAAATAATCTCACCGGTCTGCATTATCTTTCATAAATTAATATTATAAATGCGAATATTTGTAAGGATGGATATTGGTATAATTTTCATACTAGATGTACGAATAGGTAATTTAAGTAAAATTATAGTCGTAAATAGTTTAAGTGTTATCAATTTAGTGTAAAAGTTACAAAAAAATGTCCCTGAGAGAAAAAGTCCGCTGACTGGAGGTTTCATTTTACCTTGATTGTGGCTGAAGTAAGTACGCTAGAAGTATGTTTTTTGTTTTGTTAAACAGAACAAAGACAGAACTAAAAGATAATACCAATTTATAGTTCCCCAGACTTAATTTTGGTAAATATCCCGCTGGCTGGAGGTCGGTTAGAAAAGTTTATATTTCCGTTTATTATACGGAACAAATTCTGTGTCCAGCATAATTCAGTAGAACAAATCCAGAACTAATTCTCTGCATCATTCATAAGTCCCCCAGACAGGGGATCCCGCTAGGTGTAGACACGTCATACATACATACATACATACATACATACATACATAGGCTGTTAAACACATTACCACTCCTTTGCGTTGCGCAGTCGGGTAATAAAGAATTTGAATTTGAATTTGAATATTTCTATACTTACTATTCCTTTTATACTGGTACTTCTATACCAACTACATACATACAAATGACCACGTTTTTCCCAATCGTTCGGCGCTTCCTCTACTGTCATTTAAACCTCTCATGCAAGCCCCGCTGGTACATAGTGCTTTTGACTTGCCCTATTTGCAATTAATCATTAATTTGGTATACTCTGCTATGTCGACCCCGGCCTGCCTGACTACTTAAATATTTAAAAAAATACCCTTTACCCCACTTTACCCGTGGCTTCTTCCGCGCGCACTCCACCGTTCGTGATCATTGTGATCAAACATATGCGTAAGATTTCAAGTCTGACCAAGACCTTTCAAACAAAAAAAACCGCATCGTAATCCGTTCCGTAGTTTTTTCGTATGCCCGCGTAGAGCCGCATACATTGTAGTTGGAATAAATATAATAATAATGATCATTAGTTATGTAATAAAGTAATTTTAGCTAAATGTACGAAGCCCGGATAGCTCAGTCGGTAGAGCATTGGACTTTTAATCCAAGGGTCCAGGGTTCAAGTCCCTGTTCGGGCGGTTTCTTTTTGATTTTAAAAGTATTTTTGTATACCTTTTTTCAAATTGTACGTATTTTTATTTATACCACTTAGGTGGCAGATAAACACACGGTCCACCTGATGGAAAGCGGTCGCTGTGGCCTATGGACGTATCCAACACCGGGGCGTCACAATATTTAGATGAAACTTCCAAAAATCTCTATCTAGAGTTGTAATAGAGCACTTAACTTAACGAAATTGTTTATTTACTGAACGTTTTGTAAGTGCCATCTAATGGTCCATACCTACAGATTAAATGATTTTTTACTTTGACCTATTCACTCGTGACTTGAATATTCTCAAGTTATAGCTTTCTAGAAACAGACTTTGATTTTAATTTCCTTGCCGTGCCAAGTCTGTTTCTAGAAAGCTATAACTTGGGAATATTCAAGTCACGAGTGAATAGGTTCCTTCTAGGCAAGTGTGATGTATCGTAGACCACATCGTAACTTACCACCAGGTGGACAGGTCAAACGTAAGTCTATCATGAATAAAAAAAGTTGGTCTGATGATAGTCAGAAGGTCTCCATAGGAACTTGTGAACTAAACAAGATAAGCCCGTCGTGTTTGGGCTCATTTGATTTGTCTGGTTATGCACTTACTAGAATGCTTGTTTTTATTTACCAGCAGTATTATAAAATAGTTATTCATAGTCTATGACTTACCATTTCCATTCCTGATTTTCTTTTATGGTTAACGTAAACACGCCTTCGAAAATTAACAAAAGAATCGGAGATGCCAAATACCAATATTCTAAATCGTCTTTGAAAACTGTGACCTGCCATATTGCTATTATGCCGTGGCAAGCGAACACCAACCGCGTAATAACTGCTTTTATTGTAGCCAAAACTTTCCCGACGTTAGCCATTTGTAAAGATAATTTTTAAATACGAAATGAAAAACAAAAATTTCAATATGGTTGTTTAGTAAGGCACTTTTTTAAGCGTGTATTTAATTTTATTTAAAAAAAGAACTATCGAATTTCAATTTTGGTATTCTATTTTTAAAAATCACACTTTTTTTTAATTTAAGGCACTCTGTCATAAACACACATTTTTTTTTCGTCTACGTTACATTTTTTTTTCTTTTTTTACTAGATGCAACGGATAGCGAAACTCAACTGGAGAGTAGTTTGCATTCAAAGAAATTGCTAACTCTCTATTACGAATTATTCGACATATTTCGTAATATCAACAACCATTGCTGTTTATATCGCTATTAGTTATATAATCCACAAAGCAAAACGAGCAATGTATAACGTTTTAACCAGAAAATACTCAAGTTCATCATTTCAAATGCGCGCGCATTTTACAAATTAGCCAATCACAGGTCAGTTTCGGAAGAAAAGGGCTTGGATGTTAACCTATATTAAATATACAGTTTGTAACTTATATTGCAACTCTTCTTGCTTAGAAAATAAAGTCGATATTTGAACAAATAATTGTTTTGGATATGTGATGTATGTTTGTTGATATTTGCTTTAGACAGGTAAAATAAATGATATAGAGTTAGGGTGTTGATTCCTACCATAGACTGATGATGCGCAAATCATTGAATAACAGTTACGCAATGTTATTTAAAATACACTATTATCAAAGTGTGTATGTGTGTGTATGTAGCACGGTTCCTATTGTCTTTTGTCTTCTTTTTTTTAAGAGAAATACAATTTGCTACAAAATACGTTCAAAACTTCGAGTCTAAAAATATCAAGAGAGGTAGAAATTAGGTACCGTGAAGTTAGGTAGGTACTTCGAATGCTAGGTAGGGTTAGGATGGTCTATACCTATAGATTTACTAGTAAGGGGTTGTCCATTAATCACGTGAGGCTTGAAAGGGGGGGGGGATGGGGTTTGATAAAAATCACGAAAATAACACAAGGGGGAGGGGGGGTGTAGTAAGATATCTCGTGTATTTATTTTTTCGTCAAACGCGCGATCTTTAAACAAATATTAAGCGCTATTAAGCGATTACACTCTTCGTTTATTATTATTGTTATGGCAATCAAAAAAAACTTGCAACCTGGTGTAGACATTTTTATTATGGTCCTTAATTTCAGAATAAAATAAGATTATAGTTTATACCTGTATTTAAATTAAGATAATATTCAGAAAATTTTAAGATTCTTTGTAGGTAGGTACTAAAAATACACGTGATGTTGAGAAAGGGGAGGGTGGGTGGTCTTAAACCTCACTACGTATCACCAATGGGGGAGGGGGGGGGGGGGGTTAAAAAATGCTAAAAAAAGATCACGTGATTAATGGACAACCCCTAATTTATTTAATACCTGTAGGTACAGCTGACAGTCCTAACTTCGCAAGGGATAATCTCTACACAGAAACGGAGCATACGTGAGTAATAAAAACCAACTATACGACCCCTGTGGGGTGAGCACGAATTTTCTTTCGTATCGAGTTCGTAACGTTACGGGTAGTTGGAGCCCTCAAAAGTTCAACCAGTCTAACTTGGAACTTCGATATCGCCATTGGTTGTGGAGGTCAGATGGCAGTCGCTCCACGTAAAATATCGAAGTTCAGCCGCATCACAGTTAGACTGGAAAGCCGACCCCAACTGAGTTGGGAAAAGGTTCAGAGAATGATGAGAATGATGATCGAGTTCGTAACGTGTGCGACAAAAATTGTATCAAATTTGTACAGCGCCCCTATCGTGCGTAAAAGGAACTGTACGAATCTCATAATAATTTCTATCGCACAAGTTACGAACTCGATACGAAAGAAAATTTGTGCTCGCCCCACTGTTTGTTTAGGACTATCAATGGATAGTTGTTAAGTAGGTATGTAGCTACAGTTTGACCCCTTCCATATACATAGTCCGACTATGTATATGGAAGGGGTCAAACTGTAGCTACATACCTACTTAACAACTATCCATCGCATCGTAGCAATCGAAAATGACGGTCACGTTATGCGCTTACCATAATGTACAGAATCAAACCTCCTTGCTGCCCATCTGAACAAAACTAATTAACGAAGATTGTTTTTTTATCTGTGTAATTTCGCGCCAAATGTAATAACTTATCTGTGACGAAATTGGATTTTGAATTCCACATCCACATTTTAGTTTCTGAATCGCAGGTTTATGTGATATTCGCAATGAAAAAATATAAGTTGTTGAGTGTAATAATTACGTTTTGTAAGTACCTACCTATTTATTTAATCTTCATGCGCATAGAACGACCGCCTGTCACCCTACACCCCACCGCGCCGGCGAAGTGGCGCGATGCTCGCCTCACCGGGGCGTCGAGAGGGGTCGAAGGGGCCATCTTAAAACTGTAGATGGCCCAGAGTCAGCTGGGGTGCAAGGAATATGCCTATTAGGTAACCTTACACCTCGGTAATTAAAACCCGAGACGGCGTGCGATTTTAGTCGGTTCGATCCCGACATAACTACCCCCGATGGCCGACGGGGGTGGTATCCATGGGGATTTCAGCACGATAAAAAAAATTCTGAAGATGGCGACGGACGGTCATAGGACTGAACTTGTGAACTAAACAGGATTATTTATAAACCAGTCATGTTTGGGCTCATTTGATTTGTCTGGTTACGTACTTACTAGAAAACTTATTTTTTAACTTAAGTATTAATTTATTTTTCAGTAGCGATAAACAGCTCAAATGCCACTGGAGGAGATTCTCGCCATCACCAAAGGTTTTCAGCTAAAACTATCAAAGACAATATCGGTTATATGAAACCGATTAGTTTAGGTATTCGGTTTCAATATTATTACCTTATTACTCTACTAGCGGTTCCCGCTTCCCACTTCCCGCGGGAACCTAATCCAGGGATAAAAATAACTTTCGCGTTTTCATGGAAGTAGGACACGACGGTATCTCCCGTCCGAATTGAGCAGTCCGACTGGGGTAGTACCTCCGCCCTACAGAACACCGCCCCATAATAACCAGCGTGTTGTGTTCCCCAAGGTAAGTAGGGGAGCCAGAGCTCACTGGAGGGATTCTGTGACCAAAGTCTCCTGCGTTGTCAGAACAGAAACACTCTCAACCTCCTTCCTCAATCGCCCCAATTCCCACCCCCCTCCAGGGTCGGCAGCGCAGGTGTAACGCCCCAGGTGTTGCCCACGTCCATAGGCCACGGTGACCGCTTCCCAACAGGGCCTCGATTCTGCTAAAGACCACTGAATGATATACCACTGACATTTTAAGAAATGCCATTTAATTGTAGACTTTATTGTTATCTGGTTAAAGTCTAAAGTCAAATGATACTTTGTAGAGCGAATGAAAAAGTTAAATGAATTCGATTCGATGAATTAACTGTATAACGGTAAAGTCTACAATTAAATAGCATTTTTGGAGAGTCAGTGGTTTGCCTTTAGCAGAATCGAGGCCCAGGTGAGTTGTATGCTTGTCTGCCACCAAAATGGTGTTAAAAAAATCTTATTTGTTTTCAGGACCTTTATCAAAACTAAATTTAACAGGTCCATTGTCTAGTCTAGCGAAAGGGCCCAAACCAAAGGGCCACAAGCTCGTAGAGTTCGACCCAGATGAGAAGCTCCACGCCATAGGGAGACAAGAGAAGGAATATTTGTTGAAACGACAATTTATTGATGGTAAGTCATTTTAGTCTAGCACCTCTGCCTACCCCTTCGGGGATATAGGCGTAAGTTTATGTTATGTTATGAGGTCAGTAAACCCTCCCAGTCTGCTCTCGGAGAATTAGCCCGTAGCCGCTCCCCATCGCGCCCTCTGCCAGTTGGAGGGATACGTGCGGAGCCTCGGAGCAGCCCTCTAGAGGGCCACTCCCACCTCGGCCAGCATTTGCCGCAGGCAGCAGCGTCTCCCGTGGCAAGTGGGAAGCGCTGCTCGTCTCCGTTACCCTGGTGCACAATGTGGAGGTTTCCGTTGGAAAAAATACTTGGATCCATAAGACAATGCAAAGTTGATCACCAAAAATGTGTGTATTTACAATGCCTCGAGTCTGCTCAAATCAAACCACTGTCATGCCATTGACACTCTAAAAATGCTATGCAATTGTGGACTTAACTGTTATACAGTTAAAGTCTAAAATGAAATTAAAAGAATTCATTAAAATTTTTCATTCGCTCTACAAAATATCATTTAATTTTAGACTTTAACCTGATAACAGTAGATTCCAAAATTAACTGGTATTTTTTTGAAGCGTGAGTGCCATGACAGTGGCTTGTTTTAACAGAATCGAGACCCTGGCCTAATACCCAGCTTTTGACTTGGCATAAGAAGAGGACCCATCGGGCGGAAGTGGGAGAGTCTGGCTTAAATTGACTTGCTTCACGCACACACGCACGATGAATGGTTTATGGGTAAAATCGTACCTAACAGACAGACAGAGTGACTTTCACATTTATAATATTAACAGGATTATCTCTTTCAGACACTTTAAAAGAACAAATCGAAGACTTTGGTGAACAGAAGACAGAAGATATAAGCGAAGAGAAGAAAGACAATGCAGGAGGTATAGTGCACAGCATCCAACGGCATCTAACTTGGCAAGGTTGTGGAGTAGTGTGGGCCCCACTACTTCAAAACCTTGCCAAGTAGTTAAAGTATAAAATCAAATGAAAAGAATGCATTAAACCATTCGCTCAATAAAATATCATTTAATTTTAGACTTTAACCTGGTAACAATAAAGTCCAAAATTAAATGGTATTCATTTTGAAGTGTCAGTGGCATGATAGTGGCATAACAGTGACATGACAGTGGCATTGAGGCCCTGCGCCCCCTAGATTTGATACCAGCGCGTTGACATGGTGTTGATAACCTATATTGGTACATCCTACCGCATGCTGCTACTGAAGATATTAAATGCAGTTTTTTTTAAGGTGACCTTGATGATAATGATGACGATGATGAAAGTGGTGATGAGCCAATGATGAGAAACGGAGAGAGGATGGATGAAGATCTGCGGTATGACTTCGATGGCGAAGAGCTACGGGTATCAATAAAGAAATAGATTGAAATAAACTTATCGCGGTTTATTTTGTGTTATTTTATACCAGCGAGGACGGCGATGTCAGCATGCACAGCCTCTGTAGCGTAGCGGTGGTGAACGCGGCCGCTGCGCAGGAGGCGCGGGTTCGATCCTCGCATAGTGCAAATATTTGTATGCATGAAGATGGGTATTTGCATTGGTCTGGTCGTGCCTCGGAGAGCACGTTAAGCCGTCGGTCCCGGTTGCCATACAAACATCTATGGCAGTCGTTACGGGTAGTTGGAGCCCTAAAAAGTCCAACAACAACGGTCTAGCTGCAATGCTTCGATATCGACTAATGTCACTATTGGGTTGTGAAGGTCAGATGGCAGTCGCTTCACGGAAAATATCGAGGTCCAGCCAAATCTGCAGTTAAGACTGGTGAAGCGGACCCCAGACTCAGAGGTGAAAGCTTTAGATGCGACTTTTTTTTTGTTTTATGTCGGTCACGTCAACATGACTTCACCTCGCCTGATGGTTAACTAAAGGCAAAGTCTTTGGAATGGGAGTCACCATTGCAAACACCGATAGTGCCACAATGGTGGCTCTCAGCTTGACGGCCTCATCAAAAATGCTTTTTCACGCCCCGCTTAAAGGACCCGGGACTGTATGAGGAAGGAAACACGTGAGCTGGTAAAGAATTCCAGGTTTTGATGGTGCAGCAAAGAAAAGAGGCACCGAACCGCTTGGTTCTTGATGAAATTGTTTGCACCATTATTAGGGTGATATCTCAGCCTTGCACGTGTTGTTCTGTATAGGAAAGGACTGGGATTAACGCTAGGTTGAAGACGCAGAAGGGCATGGCAGTGGTTTGCCTTCAACAGAATCGAGGTCTTGGTTCCCGGCTGAGTCAATTCGATATAAGTTCAAAATTAAAAATAATTTATTTTTCTTATCATTTTATTGTTGTTTTTTTTTTTAATATACAGGAAAAGACTGGTCGACATCTCTAGCCCAAACGTGCAGCCCTCCAACCATATCTTTGATCTTAGACTTGTGTTCCTCTGGTAGTCTGGTTAGCAGCATCTTGGCCGCAATCTGGGAATCATTGCCTCGGCGGCAGATGAATACAACTGAAACAAAATGGCGGATTTATAACCAATAGCTAAGGTTCTAGAGCGTTCGACTATTAGAAAGAAAGAAAAAGAAAGGAAAGAAGAAAGAGAGGGAGAAACTAACAGAGTTGCAAGTGAATTTTCGAATTGAATTCAGTTTAGTGTTATGTTCCCGCCAGTAAGTAGGGTAGCCAGAGCTCACTGTACCCATCCTCCTCCCCGCCCCTTCCTAGCCTCCCCACCCTTTCCTACCCCCGCCCTTTCCCTTCAGGGTCGGCAGCGCGTGGGTAACGCCCTTGGTGTTGCACACATCCATAGGCCCCGGTGACCGCTTCCCATGAGGTGGGCCGTGTGCTTGTCTGCCACATAAGTGGTATAAAAAAAAAATTTAAATCATTTCTCGCTAGGGCCCCCCCCCCCCATCCTGCTCCTTTCTAGCAAATTGAAATACTGATCCTATTTCCGAGTTTGTCTGTGTGAATGAGCTATTATCTAGAACGGCTGAGCCAATTTTGGCTTGCACTGGTAGATGCTGATATTACCCAGCCAGAGCCCACAACCCCCTCATCTCCCCAATCCCCACCTTCAACCCCACCCAAAATCCTCAACCCCCTAACTCTCCAAGATGTTGCACATGTCAATAGGCCATGGTGGCCGCTTACCATCAGGTAGACCGTGCGCTTGTCTGCCACCTCAGTAGTATAAAAAAAAACTTAAAACATTTTTTACTTAGTCTAATGTAGAAAAAAAATTAGGGTTCTTCCCTAAAAAAAGTCCACGCAGGCAAAGTCGCGATTACAGCTAGTATATATCTATATAGTACTAGCTTTCGCCCGCAGCTTCACCCGCGTGGAAGTGGGCATCGCCACCAATTAAACGACTCTCCACTCCTCTATCCACTTCCACTCTCTACTACACTCCTTCACTCTAAAAAAAATAAATAATAAAAAGTATCCTGTGTCCGTTTCCTGGTTCTAAGCTACCTCCCTACCAATCTTCACTAACACGACTCTCTTTTATATAAATGTAGATCATTACTCTACCTGCACCGCAGTTCTCCCGCACTCTCCCCACCAACTCCTCCATCTTCGCTTCTACTTTATCTATGGGTATGTTATGAGCGCCATCTATGTGACACATGTCAAACTCCGACTCCGCCCGGACGTCTATCAACCAGGTCTTTTTATCCTTTTGAAGTTTGGTCAACTCTACAGCTGTAATGCGATTGGTTGGTGGTAGAATGTGGAGTTCTAGTTCCTGTAAAATAAAAAAAATATTGCTTGTTGTATCAAACAGCAGTGCGTATTGTGAGAGGAATTTCGTTCCGCGCACGCTTAGGCTGTGGAATGATCTCCCTGCCGTGGTTTTCCCTAGCGACTACAATATGGGGTTCTTCAAGAAGGGCATTAGAAGGTTTGTGGCGGGTCGACAGTGCGAGTGTGACGCGCCTTGTGTTGCACTCGTCCATAGGCCACTGTAACCGCTACCATCAGGTGGGCCTTACAAAATCTTTGAGGCCCAAGTCTTCATTTTCTAGTCAGTACCTACACCTGGTAAAAAACGGACAAGGTTTTGCATACTACTACATTAATACTAATAGTACAGCTAAGGAGTGGAATGTCCCGCCTGAGTCTGTGTTTCCAGAAAGCTATAACCTGGGAGTCTTCAAGTCTAGAGTGAATAGGTTACTTCTAGGCAAGCGTGCTCCACCGTCGACCACATCATCACTTACTAACAGGTGAGATTGTGGTCAAATCCGAGCCTATTACCAATAAAAAAATCAGCTTGCAAAATGTTGGAATCAAATGGTAGGTATAACTTTTTTTATCATACAGATATCTCCACGATACAAAACGGAGGTCGGATACGACCGGCTAAAACCGCACGCCGTCTCGGGTCTTCAGATGCCGGGGGGGGGAGGTTTGTTTAATAATTTCTTCTATAAAATGTCCAGTATTTAACCAATTATTCGATGATTTTCTTCATTGTGACGTGGAAGTGGTTTATGGTTTCGCATAGAAGATAATAATTGCTAAATTTAACTGACCATTTTATACCTATTCACCCCTTGATCTCTATTTACCCCGTTTTACGGTATCTAAGGTTTTCGTAAATAATACAACAATTGCAGTTATATAAACATTTATTTAACAAATATAATATTATATTCTTATACAAGTCAATAACATTTAAGTGTCCGTTAGCTCACTGTATCCCTCCTCTCCCCACCCCTTCCTAGCCCTCCCCCTTCCCTTCAGGGTAGGCAGCGCGTGTGTGTCACCCTTAGGCCACGTTCACACGGCGATTATTTTCCCGTATACCGTATACGAGATTTTAGCGAATAGAGTAGTGACAACAGAATATATATGAAAACTTAAAAATTGTTCACACGGCGTTCATACGGGAAAATCCCGTGTTCTAGAAATATATTTTAACGTATACCGTGCGAAGTTGTCACTGGAACGCCGCGTCTCGAAACGATTTTATCGAATACGACACGCAGTGGCGCTTATGTTCATGTTGTCTCGTTCACACGACTCGCCCGAAATCTCGCTTCGAGAATCGGCGAAAATCGAATCGAATGGTTGCCGTGTGAACAACTGCATCGTATACGGTAAAACCGTATACGTGAAAACGTGTGTGCCGTGTGAACGTGGCCTTAGTGTTGCACAGTTGCGCATACTACTTAAGTGGCAGACAAGCATATGGCCCACCTGATGGGAAGCAGTGACCGTGGCCTATGGACGTGTGCAACATCTGGGGCATCACACTCGTGCTGCCGACCCTGGAGGGGGGGGGGGGGGTTAGGGGAGTTGGAGGGGGGATTAAGGGATGGGGAAAGTTTGTGAGCTCCAGCTACCCTACTCACAGCTGAGAACACAACACGCTGGTTATCATGGGGCGGTGTTCTGTAGCGCGGAGGTACTGCCCCAGTCGAACTGCTCAGTTCGGACGGGAGATACCGTCGTGTCCTACCTCCTTCATATAGATACATGATTACAACCATCTTTATCAATTTTAGAATTAAAAACCCTTAATTTTTTTCTAGTCAACACTTTGTCAAAAGTTTTTCTTGACGCCGGACTGATACCTTGACTAACCATACTTTTAATATATATTTTATACAACTGATATTGATTTTCAACATTTATATTTATATATTTATTTATATTTTTTTGACACTGACAGTTAACCTCAACTATTGGCAAACTGTCAATATAAGAAACCACAGACAAGGATTTATTTGAACTTCTTTTTAATCGTGGTTTTGTTTCGTTCGATAACCAACACCGTACCATAGCTTCTTTTATACCTAGAGTGTTTAAAAAAGTAACTCTGCACACTGGTAGTTTTTGGTCGTTAAACATAAGATTATATGATCTAGAATCAACTTTCCTCGAATTTATTCCTTTGTGAATGGTTCGACGTCTCTTTACAGGTACAATATAGACTAAAGATTTTACTAAATCCTTTTTTTCTGACCATACTAATTGCCAGAAGTGTGAAAAAATTGTTTGTCTGTCCGTATCTGTTAGTTTATGACAGTATCTGGTATTATTTTTTGCGCATATATCAGAATTGCATATTGGTCCGAGTGTTCGCTTGGATTTAGGCACATCTTGGATATAAGTCTTTTTATCCCCATCAGTTTGCGTTCGGAAACCGAAGTAACTCTGTCCAGTCATGCGTTGTTCTTTGGCATTTTTTCTTTTTTCTATATTTTTGGATGTCTTTGGACGTTTCTGTAAAGAGAATAGATTTTTATTTGTGTTAATTACGTGTAAATATAATATAATACTAATATTATAAAGCTGAAGAGTCTGTTTGTTTGAAAGCACTAATCTCAGGAACAACTGTTTCGAATTGAAAAATTATTTTTGTTTGCTGGATAGCCTGTTTATCGAGGAAGTTGATAGGTCATCACGCTACTGCACAGAGGAGCGGAGCAGTAACCATATATGTCAACAAATCGGGCGAATTTCGATACATTATTGCATAACTAATAATCTGGCAGTGAAAGTCCCGTTAAAATAGACCCAACCGTTCCTGAGATTACCTAATTCATACAGACAGAAGGACAGACAGACAATAAAAATTAAAAATTGCATTTTTGTTATACGTATCGTTTCCAATGACAAAAACGCAATTTTCTCATATTCAAATCAAATCAAATCGTTTATTTGTGTAAACACCAGTCAATATACATATGCATGCAAGATGGTAAGTAATTTAGTTAATGTCCAGCGTGCTTAGCCGTAGTCATGCCGGCGTACATAGGTATTATGCGTTTATTTAACAATAGTTATTTTAATATTACAAACATACACTTTGTCTAATGTAGGATGATAAAAATTACAGCTCTAAGTAGGGTAGCCCATATAGTATAATCGAAAATGAATCTTTCGATTTTCGATTATCGTTCCCGTAGAATATGGAATCGATATTTACAAAAACCCAAAAACTTTTTATTTTTTATTATTTTAGGTAATTTACTTCAGGATGACAAAAGAGAAGTTTTATCGTATAGTATTTATGTTTCGTATCATATTTAGCTAATTATATCAAAAAAAAATTAGTACTATAAGTACTTAATAATTTCAATAAGTAAATTATTTTAAATTCGATTCATTCGATTCATTTGTGTATAGTCAATTGTGCTATTTTCTAGCAAGACGCTTCACTATGACAAGTGGGCGGGGCTTGTCTATGTATTACAATTATTTAGACGTATAATTTTGTATAAAAAAATACGATAATTCATAGACATGAACTGTCATTTTTATCATCCTAAATTAGACAGAGTATAATAGATGCGAAAACATCACAAAACCGCGAATATTTTATTTAAATCAAACATCATAATATAAACGTTTTATTGAATCAAATAATAAAATAAATAAACAAAAATAATTTGGAATAACTACTTACCTTCAAACATTCGCAGTTTTGATAACAAACAATATTTAAATGCACACTTTAATACACTTTTGACAATTATATGCAAAGCAAATGTATGTCAAAAGTGTCTTATTTATAGGATACTAGCGACCCGGGACCCGGCTTCGCCCGGGTGTAAATTCCAGTTTTCCAATAAAATATAGCCATAGAATTTTTAAAATCGGTTCAGTAGATCCCGAGATTATCCCTTACAATTTAACAAATATACAAACACATAAACTTTACCTCTTTATAATATTAGTATACTATAGACTATCCTACAGGTCCTACGAAGTACGTCACGGGTGAAGCCGCGGGGGACAGTTAGTTTAATTTACTTTTACGAGTATTATATAATTGTAAAGTAGCCCTGTCTGTGCATTGGAGATATTTTTTTTATATATAAAACACGTCAAAATGACTTTCCCTCGCCTGATGGTAAGGTAAAGGCAAAGTCTCTGGACTGGGGTCACCATCACTATTTAATAAAAGTAGGTATAGATGTTCTATTTCACGAAGGCGGTTTAGCTGTCATTGTTGTAAAACATAATACACACATTGCTTTTAAAAATGAATTACTTGCAATGCAATTACTGTTCTACTAACTGCTACATGAATTTCTTGTGACGTGACATGAACTTTCGCACACACATGTACGCGTATTTACAAGACACAGGTACTACTATTTAATTGTTCACCCGCCGTTGTGAGATAGAATATCTTTAACTGGTTTTATGTTATACAAGCTAGCGACCCGGGACCCGGGTGTAAATTCCAGTTTTCCAATAAAATGTAATATATAGCCTAACTATGACACTCACGAATGACGTGGCTTTCTATTGGTGAAAGAATTTTTAAAATCTGTTCAGTAGATCCCGAGATTACCCCTTATAATTTAACAAATATACAAACACACAAACTTTACTTCTTTATAATATTAATACATATGAACGATTCTTTTTTTTCACAATATTTGTGTCTCTTTACGATGAACGCAAAAACTACTGAACTGATTAAGATGGGGTTTTTTGTTTGAAAATGTTCACACTTAATATCTTACGCATGTCTGATCACAATCGGTTGAGTAGAACCGGAGATATAGTCCACAAACGCTAGACCAACGTACACACGGGCGGAGCCGCCTACATTATGCTAGTATTATAAAATATGGTTAATACAGATACAGGCACGTAACTTGGCCAGGTTTGGGGTAAGTTCGCGCATCGTGCACTTTGAGCCAATCAAATGATTCAAAGTACGAACGAACGGAACGTTGATTCGCTACAAGACGTCTCTCGGAGACATCTGATTGGTCCGTCAAGTGACCAATCATATGTCCGCGACGGCGCAACCGCGTCTCCCGCGACCCGCTCATACCTCAAAGGGGACCTAAAAATCGACCTTTGCGCATATGACGCGTCTGGCCAATTTACGTGCCGGTATCTGTACAGTTAATGGCAATAGGCTCGCCACCTATTACATTGGGACCTAAACATAAACTGGCGAAATGTATTTTTATATAGTAGATAGTAAAAATACTTACTTTTTCTTTAGCTATTGTTTTGCAAAAGGCCTCATAGTCAACCAATTGAGTGATGGTAGGCGTGTCCGAGCATATAGCACACATCGGGTTCCGTGGGCGGAGTTGTACTGAAATAAATAATAAATTAGTGTTTTTTTTTTTCATTTCACATAACAAAAAGCTGCCCTCGCGCATCCTCCCTCCCCATGCGCTACCACCCTACAGAAGACCGCGGCCATAATAACCATCGTGTTGTGTTCCCGCCGGTAAGTAGGGTAGCCAGAGCTCACTGTACTCCTCCTCCCCCTCCCCTTCCTAGCCTCCCCACCCCTTCCCAGCTCTCCCCCTTTCCCTTCAGCTTAGGCAGCATGTGTGTGACACCCTTGGTGTTGTACATGTTCACGTACAGGTGGGCCACGGTGACCGCTTCCCATCAGGTGGGCCGTGTGCTTGTCTCCAAGGGCCAAGGGCGTCACTCACGCGCTGCCTACCCTGAAGGGAAAGAGCGGGAGTAAGATAGTGTGGGTAGGCTAGGAAGGGGTGTTTTAATGGAGGTAGGACACGACGGTATCTCCCGTCCGAACTGAGCAGTCCGACTGGGGTAGTACCTCCGCGCTACAGAACACCGCCCCGTAATAACCATCGTGTTATACCGACATCCACGCAGGCGAAGCCGCGGGCAAAAGCTAGTATAAAAATAAACTCACCAACTTTACACGACATGTCATCCACATCCATTATCAGCATCCTTTCCACCAACAAGTTTTTGGATGGGTGACCGATTATTAATTTAATGGCTTCCATAGCTTGAAGAGTACCTGCAAATTAACAAATATTATTCATCATTCTCTGAACCTTTTTCCCAACTCAGTTGGGGTCGGCTTTCCAGTCTAACTGTGATGCGGCTGAACTTCGATATTTTCCGTGGAGCGACTGCCATCTGACCTCCACAACCAATGGTCATTATGACCAATGGCGATATCGAAGTTCCAAGTTAGACTGGTTGGACTTTTGTGGGCTCCAACTACCCGTAACGACAGCCATAGATGTTTGTATGGCAACCGGGACCAACGGCTTTAATGGCACGGAGGTATCCTAAGACTGGGCTAATAATTGCTTTACTTTGCAATGCGTTAACCTTGTAATGTTTTAACCTCGCAATGCGTTAACCTTGCAATGCGTTAACCTTGCAATGCGTTAACCCTGTAATACGTTAACCTTGCAATGCGTTAACCCTGTAATACGTTAACCTTGCAATGCGTTAACCTTGCAATGCGTTATCCCTGTAATACGTTAACCTTGCAATGCGTAAACCTTACAACGCGTTAACCTCGCAATGCGTTAATTTCGCAATGCGTTAACCTTGCAATGCGTTAATGATCCATGATGCCCTTGCCCACAACGTGATGTTGGCACGTTGCATAATACTATCCAGTGCGTAAACTTTACTTGCGCGATGCAGGATCGGTAGTTTCCAAGTAGTTCAGCTTCATCGCGCTAGATGGCGTTAGGTGTTTGCAGTATCACCACACAATTATTTTACTATGGCTTACCTATGACCCCTGGTACGGGGCCCGCGACTCCGTGTTGAGAACAAGACCCCATGGCATCCGGGGAGGGGGGGGTCGCGAAAACGCAGCGATAGCAAGGCCCTCTATATGTGCCACTCTGTAATATTAATAATAAAAAAAATTGTAAATGCATACGAAATTTTATAGATAATCGTGAATTTTAGTTATAAGGATATAGCTGTTGCCCGTGGCTTCGCCCGCGTGGCATTCTGATCCCGTTGTCACTTTCTATGTGTTATTTCAGACCATAATCCAAATTTAAAGCCATTAGTGTCATTGATTAACAAATACCCAATTACAAACTTTCATATTTATGATATTAGTAGGATAGTTGGAAGTAGGATAGTAGAATAGTAAGATAGTAGGAATTAGGATAGAGGATAGTAGGAAGTTAGATAGTAAAATAGAAATACAGTAGGATAGTAGGAAGCAGGATATTTCAATTTCAATTTCAATTTCTTTATTTCTCAAAATAGTGTAACGTAATTACATCTTTTTGACGTCAATAATAGATAGTAAGAAGTAGGATAGTAAGAAGAAGGATAGTAAGAAGTAGGATAGTAAGAAGTAGGATAGTAAGAAGCAGGATAGTAGGAAGTAGGAAGCTGTAAAAGCCAGGACTCTCTACACTCTTAGGATGTCGAGGCGATTCGGGTCCAAAGACATAGATATTTTTTTCTTGAAGTAAATTCTCACCTTTTCAGCGGAATGTAAGTCCGATCTGTAACCGTACACTGTTAACTGACCCTCAAGTTTCAACGCGCTGCCCGATATTAGAGGTAACTGGAATAAAAATGTCAATATTATTGTCTAAATAGCTTATGCCCGGAGATCTGCCTGGAGGTAATTTTTTTTTTGTCAAAATGTCTTCACCTCGCCTGATGGTAAGCTTTTTTGTACAACTTAAGTGGCAGATAAGCACACGGCCCACTTGATGGGTGTGGTATAAATAAAAATGACAGTAGAGGAAGCGCGTGAAGTATGTAAGGACAGAAGCAGATGGTGGTCTGTTGTCTCTGCCTACCTCGGAGGGAAAAAGGCAAAATCTTACCTTAGCCAGTACACAGAGGTCGCTCAACAAGTACCGTGTAGGCGCGTTGTCCGTACAGTCCAACACTATATCGTAGTTGGAGGCTATCTGCAGCGCGTTCGACGAGTCCAACTGTACCTTGTATGGAGTCACCGTGATGTTGGAGTTTATACTGGAATATTGTACAATCATTCAAACTTTATGTAGACAGAGGTCAAAATGAGGGGGGGGGTTAAATAGAGGTTAATTCGGGGGGGGGAGGGTTAGAGGTTAATTCGGGGCGAGGTTAGAGGTTAATTCAGTGGGGTTAAAATAGATGTTAAGCCTGGGGTTGAAATAGGGTTACATGGGGGGGTTAAAATAGGGTTACATGGGGGGGTTAAATAGGGTTACATGGGGAGGTTAAAATAGGGTTACATGGGGGTGGGGTTAAAATGGGTCAAGTTTCGGTAATTTTACTCACGGAGAGGTTAAGATGGGAGGGAGTGTTAATATGGGGGTTAAGTTAAGGGATAGGAAGCCTATGTGTTATTCCATACTATAATCTATACCTGTACCAAATTTCAGCTGAGCCATTGTAGTGTGATGGAGTAAAAAACATACAAACATTTTCACAAACTTTCACATTCATAATAATTAGTGGGTTTCGTTAGGAAAAGGCTTGGAGGAAGAGGAGGATGAATTGAAATCTTTTCCGTTACCTTCTTATAGCTTGTGCTGCTGATTCGGCCTTGTTCATGCCTGTGTCTACTTCTCTATGCAACAGTTGTCTATGAATATTAGTTAGTTCTACTGTATCATAGTCTACTATGCCGATATCACCTGGAAATTAAGAAAAAAACAGTGTCATGCGTTTTTAATTGCGAAATCTAATAGAATATTGATATAGTTTGAACCAACTTTTTTATTTATGTTGAACACGTCAATATGACTTCACCTCGCCTGATAGAAAGCTAAAAGGCAAAGTCTCAGGACCGGGGGTCACCACTACACACACCGATAGTGCTATAATGGTGGCCCTCAGCTTGACGAGGTCAACAGATGCTTTTTAACGCCCCGCTTAAAGGACCCGGGATTGTAGGAGTGCGCTGGTAAAGAAGTCATACTTGCCTACTCCAGCGCCAGCTAGGTACATGGCCGCAGGACACCCCAACCCTCCTGCACCCACAATCAGAACCCTTGCGGAACATATTCTGGACTGCCCAGCCACTCCGATTTCACGAAGCAAAATTTGACGGCTGTACCTAAAATTACAAGTATTTTTAAGTAATTAAAGAAACCAATCTGCTTCTAGTTGTGTACTGGTTGCAGATAATAACTGAAAATAAAAGTTAATATGGCTACAGGCACGTAACTTGGCCAGGTTTGGGGTAAGTTCGCGCATCGTGCACTTTGAGCCAATCAAATGATTCAAAGTACGAACGAACGGAACGTTGATTCGCTACAAGACGTCTCTCGGAGACATCTGATTGGTCCGTCAAGTGACGCACCAATCATATGTCCGCGACGGCGCAACCGCGTCTCCCGCGACCCGCTCATACCTCAAAGGGGGCCTAAAAATCGACCTTTGCGCATATGACGCGTCTGGCCAATTTACGTGCCGGTATCTATACATAGTTTGATAGGAGTAGTGATAGGGGTCTTGTTCAGTAAATAAAAATTCTGAATAGATAAGGACGCGACCTCTTCTCAGAGCTATCGAGTTCGAATCCGGCTGGACAGTTACCAATGTGAATTTCACTTTGTAGAATTTATATGTGCTAATCACATGATTTACCATCTGCTGGCAGTGTAGGAAAAACATCGTGAGCAAACCCACATGTCCTAGAAGAAATTCTAATTACATGTCCGATCCACCAACCCGCGTTAGGCCAGCGTGTGTGGATTAAGGTGTAAACCCTCTCAGCTCTCTCGTTAGAGGAGAGGAGACCCATGCCGACGGGACACAAATGGGTTGCTATTAGTTATGTGTTAAGGTAAGTAGGGCAGCTTGAGCTCACCTTTCTATCGCCCACTTGGGCAGAGATCCGTATGTCACCTTGCGGTCACCATCACATCCTGGTCTCCCACCGTTCAGAAGTACAGTAGTCTGGTTCTGTAATGAAACAACCTTGACAACAATTGTCCAAAATTATCTTTATGTTCAGAATCATTCATCTATACTTCTATACTAATATTATAAAGAGGTAAAGTTTGTTTGTATAATTTGTTAAATTGTAAGGGGATTATCCCGCGATCTACAGAACCGATTTTAAAAATTCTTTCACCAATAGAAAGCCACATTGTCCGTGAATGTCATAGGCTGAATATCATCACGCTACTGCCCAAGGGAGCAGAGCAATAATCATAAATGTGAACAATTCCGGTAGATTCCCATACATTTTAGGAAAACTGATAAATTATGAGCATATTATGTGAGTTAAAAAGGGTGCATCGGGGTTCGAAATACGCCACGGGCGAAGCCGGGGTGGGTCAGCTAGTATAACATAACCCAAGTAATTTAAAATAGCTCCAATGTACAGACAAAGCTACTTTACAATTTTAAAGTAGTATAGATTGAAGATATCCTGCTAAATATCTAATGAACTGAATCTTCTTTCTGAACGTCTTTGAACGGGTCGAATACAACCGCCCTGTTCAAAGACGTTTTCACTATTTCTTCATCATTATTATCATACAAATTATTTACCAAATTTAAATTTCTTTTGAGCGCATATAATTCCTTCTCTTTTTCCCGCAACTTTTGGCGTAAATCGTCTATTTCTTTCTCTACTATTAATATTTGATCCATGTTTGCTTGCTGTGGTATTACAAAATACCGAATTTACAAGATAAACAGGTTTAATTGATAATAAAACTTAAGTTAACTAACAAAACAAGTGTTCATTGCCATTCGCATATTTGCCGTACTTTTGACGTTTAGAAAGTAAACAATGACAAACAACGGGGTGACCAATCACAATTATAATGTTTAAAACGTACTTCTCGAACTGATCCTAATTTATTTTAAAAAAGTGATCATTCAAGATGCATTCTCATTTATTATACTCGTTGGGGTGGGGTCAGCCCTATAGATAATACATATCAGTGGGTCAGCCTTTTAGTCTGACTTCGAAGCGGCTGAAGTTTCGCTATTTTCATTGAATTTAATACTATCTAGCCTCCAGAAAAAATCTATTGGTAATAACGAAGTTCTGTAGTCAGATTTGTCACTTATCGGACTTTTTAGGTCTCAAACTACCCCCAAAAAAGAAAGGAAATAATGATAACCGTCATCCCCGCCATTCACTAACGTTTTCAAATTCTTCTGACATAACAGTAGAAATTTTTGAAGACTGGCAACATTAGTAAAAGGGAATTTCCCCTGAATTTATGGTTGATAAAGTTACATAACTGGTATTCCCACTATAGAGTTCTTTGTCTATATCCTTATTATTTTTACGTATGGTGAATCGAGGTCAGTGTACTATTTTATCTCCGTGATGTTTTGAGAATTACAAAATGGTTTCATTTTATGTTATGTGATTAGTAAAAACAATAATACGTTGATATGTTGAGAAGGAGCTGCTTTCGGCCGCCATAATGATGTTAAACAATACTTAATTGTAAGTATCTATCTATTGTATTCAGCTTGGCATTGTCCGCGCTTGTATACGAGGATTCTAGGAGTCTATTTGCATTGGTCTGGGTGTTTCTATGTAAAAAAAAGTATGTATTTACAAAAAAAAATATAATAAGTATGTTTATTAGCATTCTAGAACCCATAACACAAGCTAGTGAAACTAAGCTTACTTTGGGTCTAGGAAGTGATGTGTAGAATGTCGTAGAATATTTATTATATTTATTTATTATTCCATCTCGGCGTCCACGTCCAAAGTTCTTTCACTGCTTTTCCTCCTTATGATTTGGTTTAGTGGCTACCTCCTGACCTCCTAACTCCTTTTAAATCGCCATCTTGGGTCTCAATTAGCAGTTGTAAGGATACCCGATAATAAAGGCATTTCTGTCGCACTGACCTTGAGCTATCTGTGGCTCGAAGCTGGTCCCATTGAAACACGGACAGGAGAGAGAAGTTTCTAGGGAGACAGGTAGCCGTCCTATCACCCCCACGCCTTGAGAACCCGCCGCCCCTTGCATTGTCACCATTGTACCCTCTGCTAGTCAGAGGCATATGTATTTATTTATTTATTTAGACACATCAACAATCTCCATAATGTACAACATTGTCTTAATATTATAGGTAGGTACAGAGTATAGTGCACGGCAACTAACTTGGCAAGATTTTGGAGTACTGTGGGCCCCACAGTACTCCAAAATCTTGCCAAGTTAGTTGCCGCGCACTATAAGAATATTCTTATGTAGACCAATTTTATTAGAGGCATGTACAGTTCACACCATAACATGATATAGGTACTACTCGTTCACGCTAAGTTTGCCGCTGCCAGCTGTCACGCGTTGAGCGTTGTCTCACTCACTCAGTTCTAGTTTCAGTGAGACAACGCTATACCGACGTCATTTGACAGCGGCAAACTTAGCGCGAACGGGTTGTACTATTAAGTGCCAATTATTAGAATACCTACGGTAATTATTGAGTTTACATTATTATAGAAAACATGGCTGGACCTCTCAACAGGGCTACTCCTGTCTCCCCTGCCCTGCGAGTTAAAGACCATACCATCTCCGTTGTCCAGGGTGCACCGAATGGAGATCCGACCACACACTCCACCAGCGAAAGAGCCTCATCCGACATCAACAGGTGAACCTAGAAAAGATATCCCAAAGGCCCCAAACGGCCTTGGTTGCCAACATTAGCGGGGTCCATGGATTACCCCCTCCACCCCCCGGCAGGCAGGGGCAGGTTATGTCCGACTCTTACCGACTAAACCGATATGTATGTACGCGCATAACTTTTGAATGGTAGTACTTGCTACTACCGAAGGTTTGCATGAAAGAAAATTTTTGAAAAATTCACGGGTACATCCATACATAGCTACAAATCACGCCTTTTTTTCCATCGGGGTAGGCAGAGACAACATTTTTCCCCTTGCTATAGTGCAAGGCATCTAACTTCTTGCTATAGTTGGATGCCGTACACTAATACTTGTTTCTATGCACCGTATTTTGCCACAAACAAGTATAGTGTACGGCATCTAACTTGGCAAGGTTTTGGAGTAGTGGAGTGGGGCCCACAGCCCACACTACTCCAAAATCTTGCCAAGTTAGATGCCGTGTACTATACGATCTTGGCATACTCCTTTCGCTTCTTGAACTTTCATAATTGTTTTAACGCACGCCGGTTGCGGGTACTCTTGACCTGGCCTTTCTCCAAAACGTCTCCACGAGTATGGCGTGGTCGTATAATTGCATCGGAGCGAATCCAGGGTTCGCAGCTAGTAATCAATAAAAGTTAGTTGGACTTAGCATTGTATTATCTTTATTTAAGCACCATAGATAATTGCATTCCACATACATAATGTTTTTTAAACTATCTTAATAAAATTATACTATTCTAATATCATCATCATTCTCTGAACCTTTTTCCCAACTCAGTTGGGGTCGGCTTTCCAGTCTAACTGTGATGCGGCTGAACTTCGATATTTTCCGTGGAACGACTGCCACCTGACCTCCACAACCAATGGTCATTATGACCAATGGCGATATCGAAGTTCCAAGTTAGACTGGTTGGACTTTTGTGGGCTCCAACTACCCGTAACGACAGCCATAGATGTTTGTATGGCAACCGGGACCGACGACTTAACGTACTCTCCGAGGCACTAATAAACCTGCGATATATACACACATAACTTCGAAAAGCATCGAAAAATCATTGGTGTGTGCCATGGTGAACCTGGGATCGAACCCGAGACCTCGTCTCAGCAGTCCATTACACAAACCACTAGGCTACCGCGGTTTTTTTACTTAGCATAGACTAGTACCTACTATCATAAAATTGTAAATTGTAACTTTTTCAATCTAAAATAGAAAAACTTCCCTTTAATTATAATATTTGTTTCCAATGATTTTCTGATCGGAAAAAATGATCATCGGACGGGACTTGATTATTGGGAAACAATTGCAATATTGTTCATTGTTACCGTAGTTCGAACGAATTACGGTAGATGGCTCCACCGGCGCCCTAAGCCGTAGAATATATCGGAAAATTTCGAGCATCTAGGATGGGTCCAGGTAGCTCAGTTGGTCAGAGCATTCCCCCTGTAAGGGACTGGTCACGGGTTCAAGTCCCGTCCTGGATGATCATTTTTTCCGATCAGAAAATCATTGGAAATAGCATGCAATTATTTAGCTTTAAATTTCATTCAAATAATATTGTTGTACCTCACTAAATAAAAATATATCTTAATTCGTAACCTATCCTATCCTACTAAAATAATAAACGTGAAAGTTTGTGATGACTTTTGCATATTTTTACTCAATCATGCTCTAAATTCAAATCTCATCTATCTAATCTAAACAGAGGCATTATTCTGTTTGACATTGATTTCTAATCACAGTCGAAACGTGAGAAGTCAGTCGATTTCAATAGGTTAACATAGAGGAAAGAACCGGTGTAAAACTAAACCAACCTAAATGTGTCGGCTAATACGAACGTGGATGGTTACGGTACGATTTGTCAAACAGAATATGGGCCCTGATCTGGCTGAAATTTAGCACTGGGATAGACTATAGTCTGAAATAACACATAGGCTACTTTTTATACCTATGTACGGAATAATATTCCATGCCACTGACACTTCAAAAAAAAAAACAAAAAGAAAAATACCATTTAATTTTGGACTTTACTATCATCAGATTAAAGTCTAAAATTAAATGATTTTTGTAGAGCCGATTAAAACGTTTAATGAATTCTTTTTTTCAAAGACTAACTGTATAACGGTAAACTCACACGGTGGAATCAATTCCATCAAGAACCAAGCACTCCAAGCAGTTCGGTGCCTCTTTTATTTGCCGCACCATAAACACTTGGAATTCTTTACCAGCGCATGGGTTTCCTTCCTCCTACAGTCCCGGGGCCTTTAAGCGGGGCGTGAAAAAGCATTTGATGAGGTCAAGCTGAGGGCCACCACTGTAGCGCTACCGGTGTATGTAGTGGTGACCCCAGTCCTGAGACTTTACCTTTAGCTTACCATCAGGCGAGGTAAAGTCATTTTGACGTGTCCTATATGAAAAAAAATACAATTAAATAGCATTTTTAGTGACAGTCAGACAGTCTTATAATCAGAGCAGAATCGAGGCCCTGAATTCCGCGCGGGCGAAGTCGCGGGCAAAAGCTAGTGGTTAACTATTCTTTCCCATCCATACTAATATTATAAATGCGAAAGTAACTCTTGTCTGTCTGTCTGTTACGCTTTCACGCCTGAACCACTGAACAGATTTTGATAAAATTTAGTATAGGGGTAGATTAGATTAGGCTATATTTGGTCGCGATAACCGACATCCATGCGGGCGAAGCCGCGGGTAAAAGCTAGTATATCATATATTTGATAAACATAATGTTTCTATGCACCTTAATATACTACTTGGACATCAGACAAACACACGACCTACCTAATGGGAAGGGGGAAATAAAAAAGCCCTTTTTTATACTACGTAGGTGGCAGACAAGCACACGGCCCACCCGATGGGAAGCGGTCACCGTGGCCTATGGACGTGTGCAACACTAAAGGTGTCACACACGCGCTGCCTACCCTGAAGGGAGGGTGTGGAGGGAGGAGGGGGGACCTACCATCAAATCATTTACTTTCCCCTTCCAATACCAGTTTCCTCAGCAACTGACTTCTTCTCCAAGCCATGATTCTTTCCTTTCGACAGTCTTCCATTACAATAATGGGGTTAACTTCACCAAACTCTCTGTCAGAAGTATTAATCTCTTTAACAGAAGATCCGCCAGAACCAGAAGGAGAATTGGCAGAACCAGAAGAATTGATCTGTTTAACACAAGATTTGGCAGAACTAGATGGAGAATTGATCTCTTTGACAGAAGATTTGAAATTAGAACAGTTGCAACAATGTTTTACATCTTCTTTGACAGAATTGTTTTATTTAAATTTATCAATATTTGATGCATTATATCTATCTTCTTGGTTAATTTTTCCATTTTTAATAACTTCTTTCAAATTTGATAACATATAATCTTCTCTTTTCGTATTATTTATCACTTCTTTTAGATCTGATGTCGTAGCTTCTATGTGTGTTTCGTTTTTACGATCGTCTAGAATTAATATCCTTTTTAGACATACTTTATTTTCTAAATACGCTTTTCTAGCGTAAACTCGCGCCATAATCTGAGGCAGAACTACATTTTTTTCATGTAAATCTGGTCCTTTAGTATAATTACGAGTTTGACTCTCAGGCTTTAAGATCCGTTTCTTCTTATACGCTTTTTCATCTTTTTTTATAGCATTAACTTTAAAATTGACAACGTTATTGATTTGACCATCAATTTTTATATTATTTTTATTAACGGTACCATCGCTATTCAACTTTATAGCATATTCATTGGTTAAATCTGTACCGTATTTAACCTGCTTTGAGTTAGGTATATCGTTAGACTCAAATCTGTTATTAATATCATTAGTTTTAGCATTTTTAAGTGTTAATAGATCAATTGAAGGACTTATTAACACTTTAGGTTTTAGATCAGGAACTACAGAAATATATTTTTTATTTTCAAGCCCATCGGCATTTTCATCTCTACCGTTGTTTAATTCATCTATGTAACGTTTCTCAAAATGTTTTTGGTACAAAACCTCTTTTATCAAATCTTCTGGTTCTAATTCCTCTTCAGTTTTATTTGCTGCTTCATTAATTTCATGCTGCAATACGATTTCTTCTTTATCTGCCTTCGTCCAATCGATTTTTTCACCAGATTCGATTTTATCACAGAATATTTTGAAATCTATATCGTTAAAATTAGAAACATGATTGTTACCATCTATATCAATAAGTTTTTCAACTCGCGGTCCATTCGTTTCACTATTATTTAGTTCCAACATATCTTCAGCAGCATCTTTCTTTTTTAATTTCACTTGCTGTGGTGTCACAAAGAAGTTTTGATATAGATCTATAAGGTCGTAATGAGTTTTTTGGTCCAACAGGGACGGATCAATATTTAACTCAGAATCAGGTCTGAGTGCGTTTGCGCCGGTCTTTTCTGGCTCCAGTATATCAAACGGATTGAAATTCGCAAGTAAGTTTGGTGAAACTTGAATTGTAGAATTATTGTGGAACATATTTCTGGGTTACCTGAAAAATAATGAAAATTAATACGTATTGAAGAAGATCGTTGCGTGTACCTGTATTTTTTGCGGAACCCTAATTCCTTTTCTAAAATAAAAGTGACGCCTTATAATATGACCTATCTGCCAGCGAAAATCTCGTCAAAAACGGCCAAGCTGTTCAAGAGTTTCCCTTATTCAAAAAGACAGACCAACAAACTTTTTGTTAAACTCGTATGTATGATTAAAGTTTTATATACATGCATACCTATTTATTTTTTATGTCGGTCACGTATATGGCTTCACCTCGCCTGATGGTAAGCTAAAGGGTAAAGTCTCAAGAAGGGGGTCCCCATCACATACACTGATAGTGCCATAATGGTGGCTCTCAGCTTGACGGCCTTATCAAATGCTTTTTCACGCCGCGCTTAAAGGACCCGGTAGGTACTATAGTAGGAAGGAAACACGTGAGCTAGTAAAGAGCTCCAGGTCTTTATGGTACGGCAAAGAAAAGAGGCACCGAACCGCTTGGTTCTTGATGGAATTGTTTGCACCATATTGAGGGTGGTATCTCAGCCTTGCACATTAACATCTTTGGTATTCTTTTTTTATTTAGTACCTACTAGCTTCCGCCCGCGGCTTCGCCCGCGTGGATGTCTGTTATCGCGACCAAACATAGCCTATGTTCATTTTCGAGGTCTAATAATTTCATCAAAATCAGTTCAGCGGTTCAGGCGTTGAAAGCGTAACAGACAGACAGACACAGTTACTTTCACATTTATAATATTAGTATGGATGGATTGAAGGAATTGTTTCAATTGATACTAGCTGTGCCCCTGACTTGGTCCACATAGTTTTAGATTATATATTTTAATTTTTAGTGCGGGATGCTAATTCTCTTCTTAAAATTAAAGTAGCCTAAGCACTGCTAGTTACGTCACCTATCTGCCAGTGAAGCTCCCTTCAAAATCGTCCAGCCATTCCAGAGATTACCCGGAACAGACGGACAGACAATTTTTATTTTAAATTATGTTATGGTATATGTACCATGTACGGACTGGAAAAATTGGACAGCTATGGGGGAGGCTTTTACCCAAAAAGGGATTCATTTCTACAAATAACTAATATAACTAATAGAATAAGAAAAATACTAACAAACATGTAGCAAGATGAAATAATAAAGCTTATTATTATTATTATTATATATATGTACCGTGTATACATCCAAATGCACTTTAAAAGCGGTTAATTTGATATTACAGACAGACACCCTATTTTATTTTTGTTGTGTGGATATAGATTGATGATGATTCCTTTTTCTTTTTCAGAAATAATTCCAGTGCAACTAATGGAGATGAGTCAAGAAGTGCCTTGTTATATTACCTATTTACCAGTGAAAGTAACATATAAATCAGCCCAGCCGTTCCAGAGATTAAACCTCTTTCACACAGACAAAGTCATACGGATGGGATTTTTAAAGAATTGCGTTTTTGTTATACATATACTGTACATTCACTCGACATAATATAAACTCACGCCTATATCCCCGAAGGGGTGGGCAGAGGTGCTAGCACCCACATTTCGCCAGTTTATGTTTAGGTCCCAATGTAATAGGTGGCGAGCCTATTGCCATTAACCAAGCACTTATAAACCTGCGATAAATACACACACACTCAAATGCATCTAAAACCTGTTATTTTATATCACAAACAGACACTTTGACTTTGGCTAGAATTCTCTATAGGTACATTCATGTTTCAGTCAGTATTTTTGTTATTTCTTCACATTTTCGATGCTTTTCGAAGTTATGTGTGTATTTATCGCAGGTTTATAAGTGCCCAGTTAATGGCAATAGGCTCGCCACCTATTGGTACCTAAATATAAACTGGCGAAATGTGGGTGCTAGCACCTCTGCCTACCCCTTCGGGGATATAGCTGTGAGTTTCATGTTTTATCTAGACCGTTGAAAGTTGAAATTTTTTTTTAATCTCATACAAAGATACCTAATAACTATTATAGATTAATTTATGACAATATTTATTTGGTTAATTTAATTTCTCATGATAAAATGTTTTTACACTTGGCAGAGACAGTAGGTAGCTAATCTTTAATTAAATAAAATGATTGCAATCGCTTTTAATTTGTTTGAATCCATTACTATTATGTTGATGCACCTGTGCAAAACTTTTAAAACTGAATTCAACTGCTTTAGTTTTAATTTTTATAGTACTTAAATCAAATAGGCAAGTGCATGACTCATACAGCCTAAAATACATTAAATTTTAGAAATCACATGGAATTGATAATCCGATACTCTTAAATGATTAAAGAAGGACAATACAATGAAAATAAAAAACTAAAAAAAGTAGTTTTATCTTAAAAGACTTACCAAACTGATAAGGTAAAATGGGTCTTTTAAAAAGACGATCGTAAATTTATTCGTTATCAATAATTTTTTCTTAGTATTCTATCAGTAAATACATGATAAGAATATACCAGGATCTCCACGCATAATATTTCTTGTATTCCTTTCACCACATTAATATAAACAAATCAACTTTTCATCACTTTATTCTTGTGTCTAAAGTTAGCTACATAACGTGAGACTTATTTTCTGGGATCACTCTGGAAGTCCTCTGGAACTAGCCACTGTGTAAAGTACTATACAAAACTGTATGACTATATGGTAGGTTTTCAAACAATGATTGTTTCTTTAGCATGCTATTACATCATTTTCTATTGCTTTGGCTCTTTCGTATGGACCATAATGTGGTGGACGGACCAATGGAGACCAAAACAAACTCAACAATAACAAAACATCAAATGTCAGACGTCAGCTGTTCAAGAAAAGACTTTATCCCCAGAGAATAGGACATAAGTTTCATAGTTTCCACCATAGTTTAAGATTCTTCTTTTTTATAATATTGGCTGCTAGTGCTGCTACCGAATAATCGCCGCAATTTCGCCAATAAGTATTTATGAAATTAATAAGGGAGTAGTATTTTTTTACCCCCTCCATCCCCCCATTGACCTCCAAACTCTCCTACCCCTTCCTTCCAGCGACAGCGCGAGTGTGGCACCCCCTTAGTACTGCACACACGTCCATAGGCTTTCCACCAGGTAGACCGTGTGCTTGTCTGCCACCTCAGCAGTATAAAAAAAAACATTTTGCAAAACATGGAACTTGCCATGATCTCTTAATAGCGATTCAAATGCGATGCCTCAGGAAGAGAAATCGCGCTATACACGATGCACAATGCATAGCACCATCTCTTTCTGAGTTGAACTACACTAAAACCATGAAGCTATAGATAGCTTCATGACTACAAGGGCTCATAGTGAGGCCCCAGTACGATGACATTTGAGAAGGTATTATTGGGAGTCTGGTTTCCAAGCTAGGTTGAAGATCAATTGAGACGAACTTCTTAGCATTCCATGGATTCACCGTGCGGGTGCCGGGTCCATCGTGTGGCAGAGGGAGAAACTCCGAGCAGTTCCCAGGACTTGCGACCTAGGTGTAGGTTTAAGGAGGCCCCCTTTGAGATGCGCATCAACGCAACTCAAAAATATTATAAATTACAAATTACAAGTAAAGAGACCTATGTTTGTTCCGACATCTATAGGCCACGGTAGCCGCTTCTCATCACAGGCAGGTGGATATATCAGACTTGACTGTACCCCGCCTGATGGTAGCGGAGGTAAAGTGCACAAATAGTGTCCACCATATCCTGGAGTTGCCCCTAGGATGGGTGTGATGGTGGCCTTTATCCAGAGAGCCTCGTCGTCGTCGGGTGAAATATTATACAGTACTTGACCCAAAAAGGTTTAAATAGAAAAGAATCAAAGAGTTGGTATAATAACGTTCTACGTCTGGCAATATTATTATATTCATCTGTGCACCTTTTTTGACATTTTTGGCAGTAACAATTTTGCGTAGGTAATTTTGAATCTGTGGTTGATGCCAAACTGCCAAGTTTTGCGGAAATTGTTTGGTGTTTAAAACAACTGATTAAAATTACTATAAAACAATAGTTTGAATCATCATGCTATTTATTGTGACACAAAACTCCAATAAAGGATTATATTGACGATTTCAAAACTATAGGATCACGTAAAACCTGTGGGAAATGTTCAAATAACATTCGTTTACGAAACTCATATTTCGATGTTAAAATGTCTGTTTGTTCAGTTAGATTACAAAACATTAAGTTTTAACTGGATTTTTGAAGTAAATTACAGTAAGTAAATATGTTATAATATTTCCAATATCATATTTCTCTAGAACGATAACCTCAAGTATAACTACTTATATTCTTTATCAAAATTATTCATATAAACACCTTTATGTTTGGTACAACCAGGGTACTACTAGTCCAAGGCTAGTTAGCCTACCGGCATTTATAAATACTACAAAATCTAATCAATTCACCCTAACTATTCACCAAAGAATGCTTATAAGGTTTTCAAAAACCTAACCTGATCTAAACTGACCAGATCCTAATCAAAGATTGGGTCAGGAATTCCAGTTAGTAGAATGTACCTCTATAGAATACCTTATCATAGACATGCTACCTTGTTACATCAGCTATCTGCCAGTAAAAGTTCTATCAAAATTGGTGCAGCCGTTTCAGAGGTTATGTTAGGTTACAAACAGAGAGACAGACAGACAAAAACTGTTTGTTTTGGTATATGTACTGTGTATATCAAATGCACTTAGTAATAAAAAGCGGTTATTTTAATATTGCAAGCAGACACTCCAATTTTATTTATTTGGATAGATGTACAGATTTTATTATGATTGACAGTTTGAAGCGAAAGGAGTATGCCAAGATTGTAGCTAGTGGAAAGATGTTGTCTCTGCCTACCCCAATGGGAACAAGGCGTGATTTGTATGTATGTATGTATGTATGATAGTTTGATTGCTTTATAATAAGACTGAAATGCCAACTCCAACATAGCTTGGAAATGGAGTGAATCTCTCTCGTTTTGGAGAAAGGCCAGGTCATGAGTACACACAACCGGCGTGTGTGTATGAAAATAGTTATGAAAGTTGAAGAAGTGAAAGGAGTATGCAAAGATCGTAGCAAGTGGAAAGATGTGGTCTCTGCCTACCCAATGGTAAAAAGGCGTGATTTATATCTTCTTAATATATATAAATCTCATGTCACAATGTTTGTCCTCAATGGACTCCTAAACCACTTAACCGATTATAATAAAATTCGCACACCATGTGCAGTTCGATCCAACTTGAGAGATAGGATAGTTTTTGAAACGGATTTAGACAGCTAGTGGATATATATGTATGTATGTATGTGAACCTCAATTCTAAACTATGTATTTAATTCCAGGTCAACATGATGGAAGCATGTTGTTCCCGCTTCACCGCAGCAGAGGGAGGCGCCAGGCTCGCAGCAGCTGCAGCCTCCAAGAACATCCTCGCTGTGGAGTATGCGTCCTTCATACCCGTCAGGCTGTTGTATGAAAAGGCCTATCAGATACGAGGGTAATTAAATTGTCATAGTTGTCGGGTTCAATCCCAGGTTCACCATGGCACACACCAATGACTTTTCGATACTTTTCGAAGCTATGTGTGTATTTATCGCAGGTTTATAAGTGCCCGGTTAATGGCAATAGGCTCGCCACCTATTACATTGGGACCTAAACATAAACTGGCGAAATGTGGGTGCTAGCACCTCTGCCTACCCCTTCGGGGATATAGGCGTGAGTTTATGTATGTATGTATGTATGTAGATAGATATGAGGGTATTATTATTTATTACTAGCTGACCCGGCAAACATTGTTTTGCATTTTAAGGGTGAACAACCCTTATCACTTAGGAGTATGGAAAATAGATAGTAGCCGATTCTCAGACCTACTGAATATGCTTATCAGGTAAAAATTGGTAAAGCCGTTTCGGAGGAGTACGGTAACTAACATTGTGACATGGAAATTTTATATATTAGATTTTAATTTGGGGATCCCGGTTGCCGGATGGGTGATCAGCCTCACCTTTGTAGGCAGTTTCACCCATTTCCCTTGGGATGTGGGACTGTCCGGTAATCACGAAGTTTTTTTTTATACAACGTAGGTGGCAGACAAGCACACGGCCCACCTGATGGGAAGCGATCACCGTGGCCTATGGATAGCCAACTAAAGGTGTCACACTCGCTGCCTACCTTGAAGGGAAGTGGGGAGGGCTAGGAAGGGGCAGGGAGGAGGAGGGATACAGTGAGCTCTGGCTACCCTACTTACCGGCGGGAACACAACACGATGGTTATTATAGCCGCGGTCGTCTGTAGGGCGGAGGTACTTCAGACAGCTCATTTCGGACGGGACATACCGTCGTGTCCTACCTCCATCCTTTCAGACACTTCAAAACTGTCTACTGTCACCAGGTCTCTATCAAGCGGTTCTCGGCGCTCCTTCTACGTCACTCGGGCCACCCGGGTGCCTGTGGTGTCCTACGAGCTCAGGATATTGACGGACCTGATGATAGCATCGGCCGAGAGTTATGATGAAATCGAAGACTGGGCTTCAGAACTGGAGGCGAAGGAGGTATGTTCTTATCATAACATCATCAGGATACTAATTTTTCTTCGTATTCAAGGAGCAGACAATCTGCCTCCCTTTTTTTTTCTTTTTTCGTGCAGAAATCCGACAAACTGTGCAGAAAACCATTTGAAAAAGCATTTGATGAGGCCGTCAAGCTGAGGGCCGCCACTGTAGCACTACCCGCGTATGTGGTGGTGACCCCAGTCCTGACACTTTGCCTTTCGCTTACCATCAGGCTAGGTAAACTCATTTAGAGTCAAGACCGGGGGTCACCACTATATGCACCGATAGTGCTACAGAGGTGGCCCTCAGCTTGACGGCCTCAACAATTAATGCTTTCTCACACCCCGCTTAAAGGCCCCGGGACTGTAGGAGGTCCCCCTTACTGCAGTGCCCTTGTAATTTTTTATTTCTATTCCAGATAATTGTATGTACCGCTCCAGTGTTGAGGCAGATACTGGAGAACGACCTTCTGAAGATAAATAACATCAACGTTCTTATACTGGATAGCTGTCATCTGATATATACAGATGATAATTTAAAGTTTGTAAGTATACATATTAAAAAAAACCGCGGTAGTCTAGAGACGAGGTCTCGGGTTCGATCCTAGGTTCACCAAGGCACACACCAATGACTTTTCGATGCTTTTCGAAGTTGTGTGTGTATTTATCACAGGTTTATTAGTGCGTCGGAGAGGACATTAAGCCGTTTATCAGCATTCTAGAACCCATAACACAAGCTAGTTAAACTAAGCTTACTTTGGGTCTAGGGAGCGATGTGTAGAATGTCGTTGAATATTTATTTATTATAATCTAGTCCTATACCAAATTTCATCAAAATCGGTTCAGCGGTTCAGGTGTGAGCGAGACAGACAGACAGATTTACTTTCGCATTTTTTTTTTTTTTTTAGGACATTCTACACAGCGCACCCTAGACCCAAAGTAAGCTTAGTTTAACTAGCTTGTGTTATGGGTTCTAGAATGCTGATAAACATATTTATATACTTTTTTTTTTGTAAATACATACTTATTATACATAGAAACACCCAGACCAATGCAAATAGACATATTCATGCATACAAATAGTTGCACTGAGCGGGAATCGAACCCACGCTTCCTGCGTAGCAGTCGCATGCACTACCGCTACTCCACAGAGGCCGTCAAAATTTATAATATTAGTATGGATAATCTAATTTTGTTTTTCAGATAATGCAACATTACAAGTCTTGCCAGTTGCCCGAGCGTCCCCTCATCCTAGCGTTAACGTACCCTCTCTTCGCATCCCCCAAGAAGGAGATGAAGAAAGAGTTCCAGCCCCAGTACTCGCAGGAGATCATCAGCATCAAGACTCAAACTGAAATCATGAGAGACCAGGTATTATTCTTTAAGTCTTTTAAGTCAAGAGTGAATAGGTTGCTTCTAGGCAAGCATGCTCCATCGTCGACCACATCATCACTTACCAACAGGTGAGATTGTGATCAAACGCGAGCTTATCGAGCCTTCTTCTTCATAACATAACATAACATAAACTCACGCCTATATCCCCGAAGGAGTAGCCAAAGGTGCTAGCACCCACATTTCGCCAGTTTATGTCCCAATGTAATAGGTGGCGAGCCTATTGCCATTAACCGGGCACTTATAAACCTGCGATAAATAAACACATAACTTCGAAAAGTCATTGGTGTGTGCCATGGTGAACCTGGCCTTCTTCTTCAACCTAGCGTTAATCCCAGTCGCATCCAAAGCTTTCACCTCGGAGTCTGGGGTCCGCTTTACCAGTCTTAACTGCGGATTTGGCTGGACCTCGATATTTTCCGTGAAGCGACTGCCATCTGACCTTCACAACCCAATGGTGACATTAGGCGATATTGACGCATTGCAGCTAGACCGTTGTTGTTGGACTTTTTAGGGCTCCGACTACCTGTAACGACTGCCATAGATGTTTGTATGGCAACCGGGACCGACGGCTTAACGTACTCTCCGAGGCAGGACCAGACCAATGCAAATACCCATATTCATGTATACAAATATTTGCACTGAGCGGGCGCATAGCATTTTTTTTATACTACGTACGTGGTAGACAAGCACACGGCTCACCTGATGGGAAGCGGTCACCGTGGTCTAAGGACGTGTGCAACATCAGGGGCGTCACACTCGCGCTGCTGACTCTGGAGGGGAGAGAGTTGGGAGGTTGGGAGGGGATTGGAGATGAGGCTTGGGGGCTCTGGCTACCTTGGGGAACACAACACGCTGGTTATTATGGGGCGGTGTTCTGTAGCGCGGAGGTACTACCCCAGTCGGACTGCTCAGTTCGGACGGGAGATACCGTCGTGTCCTACCTCCGTAAATTCTTTTTAATTGTTTGTTTCTCTCAGGGTACTGAGGAAGAACTAGGCATGTACGAGAACCTGGATGACTTCGACTTATACGAGAAGTTGGAGTGGAAGATCGAGGACCTGGAGTCGGAGCTGTGCTGTCAGATGGACCTGGCCGAAGACATCGATGGGGGGAAACGGTGAGAGTGGTTGTATACTCAAAGACAGACGCAAACCCTACTGGGCCCGTAGACAAGTGTCAAAAGTCTAAATCGCTAAGGAATAGAAACGATTAAGTCGACTAATCACATCCAAGCTCGTCGCCAGCGTACGATGCGCGCGCCGCGGTGGAATCACGAGCTGGAGTGTGATTGGTCGACCTAATTGTTTCTATTCCTTAGCGATTTAGACTTTTGACACTTGTCTACGGGCCCAGAACGGATTTTGATGCAGCTTTTTCTATTCAAATTCAAATCATTTATTTCAATCAATTGAAGATCATAAAACTCCATTAAAAAAAATAGACACATTTAAATTAAAAATAGGTATAAATAAGTTGCAAATTAAAAAATGTCTATTGGATAGGTCTTGGTCGGAGTTAGAATGCCTTAGTCTGGATTATACAACTTACCTTTAGCTCACCATCAGGCAAGGAGAAAACATATTGATGTGACCGATACAAAAAAAAATTTTAAGCCCGAAACTGAATTTCTCCCTTAATTTACTAATTTTGCGAATCTTTTTGCGAAGCGATGGTAGCTGAATGGATAAGGACGCGGCCTCTACTCAGAGGCATAGAGTTCGAATCCCGCCAGACAGTACCAATGTGAATTTTACTTTGTGGAATTTATATGTGCTAATCACATGATTTACCATCTGCTGACGGTGAAGGAAAAACATCGTGAGGAAACCCACATGTCCTAGAAGAAATTCTAAGGACATGTCCGATCCACCAACCCGCATTAGGCCAGCGTGTGTGGATTAAGGTGTAAACCCTGTCAGCTCTCTCGTTAGAGGAGAGGAGACCCGTGCCCAGCAGTGGGACATAAATGGGTTGCTATTTTTTTTTTCAGAATATCAAACTCAACAACGAAACCCCGTGAGCTGATTGTGGAATATGGAGGTAGACCGTCAGGGGAAGCCATGTCTGATGAGTACCGGGAGTTGGAGAAGTTCATGTTGGACGCCATCGATGAGGCCACGCAGTTCATGGATGACCATAGGTACGATCGCATGTGATAATCACTATCATACATCATATCTATCACCATCATCATACATTATCATCACCATACTTCAGTATCATCATACATTATCATCATCATACATCGGCGTCATCATACATCAGCATCATCATATATCAGCATCATCATAATATGGTATATAGATGATGATGGATGGTGATGTATGATGATAGTGATGTATGATGATATATTATATATCATCATACATCAGCATCACACAACAGCATCATCATACATCAGCATCATCATCATCATACATCACCATCATCATACATCACCATCCATCATCATCTTGCATCAATTCTAAACGTAGGTCCTAGTTGACTTATTTTATCCTGTTTATGTTTACTAAGACCGCCAGATTTTAATCTCGGGCAAATATTTTTAATTCTTTGTTTTTATGACATTTGGTTTTGTTTTTCAGACATGACCCCACAGAGATATACGGTGACGAGCTGTGTGACGATTTCAAAGACATTCCGGACCCCAGCCTGGACCCCAAGCGGTTATTTCGACAGTTTTTATATGTACTGGAGCAGTTAGGTGAGATTCCTTACATACTTGATCCAAATCTTATACAGGGTGAATTTTTCAAAAGGGATTGGATGGCCAAATCCGAAACTATAAGGAATAGCGAAAAATGGTCAAAGGAGTCACGAGCCCGATTTTGATGAAACTTAAAACCTCATCATTAGATTTTTGAAAAACCAATAAACCTAGCTGAGAATCGAACCTGTTAATTTTGAAAAAAAAAACACACCCTTTATTATTACACCATACGATAGTGTCGCTGTTAAGGAACAAATTCTGCGAAGTAATGATATACGGCAAATTTAAGGAATATTTGGAATTTAATAAAATTCATGTTTTATTTACCTATTTGTTTCGTTCGAAATCCCAGAAAAGATCGTAACTATTCCGTGTTTTAAATTATACTCAGAATGATTATAATGATTAATGTTTTTTTTTTAAACAAGATGGATCTTCAACCTTTAATAGCCGTAAAAGAGATTTTGATTCAGCAGTTTGACGACAATTTTATTGCAAGGCATGGTCCTGGGCCTTGGCCAGCGAGATTACTTTCTCTTGGGGTATGTCAAAAACGAAATTTACAAAGACACATATTATGATACAGAGATACAGTAAAGTTGATGACTTGAAACGTTCTTTGGAGAATATTCTAAACGGAATCAATAACATTCTAATATTGAAACGATCCTTGATGTCTCAAATCCAGCTATGTATTGAAAACAATGTTCTACATTTTGAACAATTAATCAGTTAATGTAAGAAAAATAAAATGTATTTTGTTAAAGATGAGCTCTGTCCTTAAGTTTGCGGTATGCCATTACTTCCCAGAATAAGATCCTTAATAGCAACACTATCGTATGGTGTAATAATATAGGGTGTGTTTTTTTTTTCAAAATCAACAGGTTCGATTCCTAGCTAGGATTATTGGTTTTTCAAAAATCTAACGATGAGGTTTTAAGTTTCATCAAAATCGGGCTCGTGACTCCTTTGACCATTTTTCGCTATTCCTTATAGTTTCGGATTTGGCCATCCAATCCCTTTTGAAAAATTCACCCTGTATTATTACACCATGCGATAGTGTTGTTATTAAGGATCTTATTCTGGGAAGTAATGACATACCGCAAACTAAAGGAAAGAGCTCATCTTTAACAAAATACATTTTATTTTTCTTACATTAACTGATTAATTGTTCAAAATGTAGACCATTGTTTTCAATACATAATCGTACTGCATTCAATATTAGAATGTTGTTGATTCCGTTTAGAATATTCTCCAAAGAACGTTAAGTTTCAAGTCATCGACTGTATCTCTGTATCATACGTGTCTTTGTAAATTTCGTTTTTGACATACCCCCAGAGTAAGTAATCTAAGGGAGTAAGATCCAAGGATCTCGCTGGCCAAGGCACAGGACCATGCCTAACAATAAAATTGTCGTCAAACTGCTGAATCAAAATCTCTTTTACGGCTATTATGGGCTGGAGCTCCATCTTGTTTAAAAAAAACATCAATCATTATAATCATTCTGAGTATAATTTAAAACACGGAATAGTTACGATCTTTTTTGGGATTTTGAACGAAACAAATAGGTACGTGAAACATGAATTTTATTAAATTCCAAATTTTCCTTAAATTTGCCGTATATCATTACTTCGCAGAATTTGTTCCTTAACAGCGACACTATCGCATGGTGTAATAATAAAGGGTGTGTTTTTTTTTTCAAAATCAACAGGTTCGATTCCTGGCTAGGATTATTGGTTTTTCAAAAATCTAATGATGAGGTTTTAAGTTTCATCAAAATCGGGCTCGTGACTCCTTTGACCATTTTTCGCTATTCCTTATAGTTTCGGATTTGGCCATCCAATCCCTTTTGAAAAATTCACCCTGTATAGTTCGGTGCCTCTTTTCTTTGCCGCACCATAAAGACTTGGAATTCTTTACCAGCGCATGTGTTTCCTTCCTCCTACAGTCCCGGGTCCTTTAAGCGTAGCGTAGAAAGCATTTGATGAGGCCGTCAAGCTGAGGGCCACCACTGTAGCACTACCGGTGTACGTAGTGGTGACTCCCGATCCTGAGACTTTGCTTTTAGCTTTCTATCAGGCGAGGTGAAGTCATGTTGACGTGTCCGATATATAAAAAAAATGTTATGGGTTCTAGAATGCAGATAAATATAGATACATCTTTTGTAAATACATATTGTACATAAAAACACTCGGACCAATACAAATATTTATATTGAAAAATTTGCACTGAATGAGAATCGAATCTGCAATCTTCAGCGTTCAGGCGATTTAATAACTTCTCTTTTAATTACAGGTCCATATGCAGCTGATAAAGCAGCTTTCGCTCTCCTAATGAAATTAGAAAAATTAAAAATAAAAGTACCATACGAAAGACATTTCCTATTACTGTGCCTATGTACGACGGTGTTTATCAAAATCAGAGGGTTTGCTGATTATATGTTCAGCAAATTTGACAGTGAATGGGAGAAAATTAAAACATACAGCACATCAAAAGTTCACAGATTTGCTGAAATACTTGAAAAATTCCAACCGCCCGACTTGAAAAATGCAAATAAGAAGGATAGTAACGATAAAGTTACTATAAGTGATAGTGATAGTTGCGTTACCGAACGGGATAGTGTCAACAAAATGCTCAACGCCATAGACAAATGCGATTTTACATCGCTAGGGAATAAAATACAAGATAGAGTTAACATGTACGAAGCGAATCTACAAGAAATCGTTGATATTTCCATCGATAAAGTTAAAAATAATATTGGTGAAAATACTGATAGTAGCAGTAATACGCGCAATGATAGTGCTGTGAGTGATAGTAAAGTTACCGAAGCGGATATTAGTAAGAGTGATAGTGCTAATGTGGATAGTAAAGTGCTGTTGCCTAAAGGGTTGTTACCGTTGCCTAGGCGTACGGGGCATAGGACTAGAGGTAGGACCCGTATGCAGAGGAATAATGCTGCTAGGGTGTTACAGATGCAACAGAATCCGGATGCGTTATGCGGGATTGTGTATATGAAGGATGCGTTAATTGCGAAAATAATGTTTATGATTATTGTGGTGAGTATTTATTTCATTTTATTTATTTAGTTGGCAAATGTAGGTAGGCAAAAGGTTTAGTCTATTTTAACCAACTCCAAAAGAAGGTTGTCTGCCACCTAAGTAGTATAAAAATGGTTTACTGTTTGAACTGTATGTTTATTATCTCGCGTTTGATTTAACCGATTTTGATGCAGTTCTCAGAATTTTTTTACATTTTGGTTTTTTTTTTAATTCATAATAGGCTTACGTTTGACCTCAATCTCACCTGATGGTAAGTGACGATGTAGTCTACGATGAATCACGCTTGCCTAGAAGGAACCTATTCACTCGTGACTTGAAAACTCCCAGGTTATAGCTTTCCGGAAACACAGACTCAGGCAAGGAATTCCACACTCCTTAGCTGTACGCACGATGAACGTGTCAGCAAAGCGCTTCGTGCGTATTGGTTTAAGGTTTTAGTGTACTTAACGAATTTAAAACAGTCTTGTAGCGACTTTTTATAAAAACAAATAAACTAGGCTAACTAAGTGACTAACTAGTGGTTCAATTTCGGTTTGTTGTCTTCAAAATTAGTTTCTAAACTCAAAAATATATAATAAACTAAGTTTTCAAATACAACAGATTAAATAGACACATCAAGATTGTATATGGTTAGTTAATATCTAATCGAATGGAGTATAACAATTAGCGTCGGCTAGTGGGCAATAATTGTGCGGCAAGATAAAGAAATAGATGCTTAGATGGTTCGGACATGTAGAGAGGATGGATGAAAGGAGATTGACGAAACAGATATATGAGGCGGGGGTGAATGGGCAACCCGGTAAAGGCCGAACTAAGCGTACGTACGTTGATCAGATCCAGGACGTTTTGGAGAAAGGCCAGGTCAAGAGGCGTGCGTGTATGAAGACAATTATGAAAGTTGAAGAAGCGAAAGGAGTATGTCGATATCGTAGCAAGTGGAAAGATGTGGTCTCTGCCTACCCCAATGGGAAAAAGCCGTGATTTGTATGTATGTATTTATGTATGTGTGTTGTCAGGACATGTCCCGGTGTAACTGGAAGCTGTCGTACCTGTGTGCGCAGTACTGCGCCATGGACGCGCCCGCGGAGCCCGGCGCCGAGCTCAAGGAGTGCCAGCGGCAGGGCAAGAAGCAGGAGGAGGTCTTGAAGAAGTGAGTTTATACTTTTTTATTCAATACTAGCTTTCGCCCGCAGCTTCACCCGCGTGGAAGTCGGTATCGCCACCAATTAAACGACCACTCCATTCTCCACTCAACTCTCCAATTCACTCTTCAATCCACTTCACCCAACTCTCCACCGACTCCACTCTCCACTCCACTCCAAGAAAAGGATAAAAAGTATCCTATGTCCGTCTCCTGGTTCTAAGCCCCCACTAATTTTCAGCCAAATCGGTTCAGCCGTTCTTAAGTTATAAATACCTACGACTTTCTTTTATATACAGGGTGAATTTTTCAAAAGGGATTGGATGGCCAAATCCGAAACTATAAGGAATAGCGAAAAATGGTCAAAGGAGTCACGAGCCCGATTTTGATGAAACTTAAAACCTCATCATTAGATTTTTGAAAAACCAATAATCCTAGCCAGGAATCGAACTTGTTGATTTTGAAAAAAAAAACACACCCTTTATTATTACACCATGCGATAGTGTCGCTGTTAAGGAACAAATTCTGCGAAGTAATGATATACGGCAAATTTAAGGAAAATTTGGAATTTAATAAAATTCATGTTTCACGTACCTATTTGTTTCGTTCAAAATCCCAAAAAAGATCGTAACTATTCCGTGTTTTAAATTATACTCAGAATGATTATAATGATTGATGTTTTTTTTTAAACAAGATGGAGCTCCAGCCCATAATAGCCGTAAAAGAGATTTTGATTCAGCAGTTTGACGACAATTTTATTTCCTGTGCCTTGGCCAGCGAGATCCCTGGATCTTACTCCCTTAGATTACTTTCTCTGGGGGTATGTCAAAAACGAAATTTACAAAGCCACGTATGATACAGAGATACAGTCGATGACTTGAAACTTAACGTTCTATGGAGAATATTCTAAACGGAATCAACAACATTCTAATATTGAATGCAGTACGATTATGTATTGAAAACAATGGTCTACATTTTGAACAATTAATCAGTTAATATAAGAAAGATAAAATGTATTTTGTTGAAGATGAGCTCTTTCCTTTAGTTTGCGGTATGTCATTACTTCCCAGAATAAGATCCTTAATAACAACACTATCGCATGGTGTAATAATATAGGGTGTGTTTTTTTTTCAAAATCAACAGGTTCGATTCCTGGCTAGGATTATTGGTTTTTCAAAAATCTAATGATGATGTTTTAAGTTTCATCAAAATCGGGCTCGTGACTCCTTTCAGCATTTTTCGCTATTCCTTATAGTTTCGGATTTGGCCATCCAATCCCTTTTGAAAAATTCACCCTGTATATATAGAGATGTAAAATTTATATACTACAAATATTTATACTAAGCGGGAATCGAACCCGCGCCCTCTGTCCTAGTAGTGGAAAGCTCTGCAGCTGGTTATTTTTTTACAGGTTCCGTATGCACGAGTGCAACCTGCTGCTGGCAACATCAGCTCTTGAGGAAGGCATAGACCTGCCCAGGTGCAATCTAGTACTGAGATGGGACGTGCCGCCTTCGTGAGTATACTTATTAAATTAATTATCAAATTCGGCCAAGCCATATAGGAGAGTAACCACGAACACATACACACCGAAATCTATGCAAATAAATATGAGAAGTGAAAAAAAAAACTGGTCAAGTGCGAGTCGAACTCGCGTACGAATGGTTCCGTACCATTTTAAGGCAAAACGGCAAACAAAAAGCATGTTTTTTTTATTTTTAATATTCTACAACATTCTACACAGCGCACCCTAGACCCAAAGTAAGCTTAGTTTAACTAGCTTGTGTTATGGGTTCTAGAATGCTGATAAACATACTTATATACTTTTTTTTTGTAAATACAAACTTATCATACATAGAAACACCCAGACCAATGCAAATAGACATATTCATGCATACAAATATTTGCAATGAGCGGGAATCGAACCCGCGCCCCCTGCGTAGCAGTCGCATGCACAACCGCTACACCACAGAGGCCGTCATTAATGTTGTATGACCCGCTTAAATATTTTTAGTATTTGTCAGTATGATTTGTGTACAAATAATGTTACTATACTATCGCCTTTGGAAATAAAATTACTTCGCGGTCAAAAAGACCTGCCCGCCCCGCCGTCTGCTTAACGCCTTACAGACAGACATACGGACAGCGGAGTCATAGCAATAGTATCCCGTTTTCACTTTTTCTGTACTTACATAAACTCAAACATATAACATAAACTCACGCCTATATCCCCGAAGAGGTAGGCAGAGGTGCTAGCACCCACATTTCGCCAGTTTATGTTTAGTTCCCAATGTAATAGGTGGCGAGCCTATTGCCATTAACCGGGCACTCATAAACCTGCGATAAATACACACATAACTTCGAAAAGCATCGAAAAGTCATTGGTGTGTGCCATGGTGAACCTGGGATCGAACCCGAGACCTCGTCTCAGCAGTCCATTACCCAGACCACTAGGCTTCCGAAAGACTATCTGTACTAAACTTTAAAAAACAATATAAATATGGTATTATCGTTATATAGATACCGTTCCTACGGTCTATGCCGGGGGAGGGCCAGGGCTGTTCGGTCCTCGTCTGCCTTGCTCTGCAGCTACTCGCCGGAGACCACGGAGGAACTGCTCCACAACGTAGCCACGTACCGGGAACTGGACCAGGTGAGATAGCGACCAGGCCCACACCAGCTCACAGCTACCACTTAGGTGGCAGACAAAGACACGGCCCATCTGATGAGAAGCGGTCACCTTACGTGTGCAACACTGCAGCCGACCCTTCTAATGCCTTTTTTGAAGAACCCCATATTGTAGACGTTAGGGAAAACCACTGCAGGGAGGTCCTTCCACAGTCTAAGCGCGCGCGGAATGGAGATTTAAATTAAAATAAAAAAAATGTTGTTGTAACCAGAAACAGCTTATGAATTAAAATCCTTCTATCCTGAAAACTGTAGAAGTTCCCATATAAACTTTCAACCCCTATTTTACCATTTTAGGGATGAAGGTCATTATCAAAAAAACTGATAGCAACCCATTTATGTCCCACTGCTGGGCACGGGTCTCCTCTCCTCTAACGAGAGAGCTGAGAGGGTTTACACCTTAATCGAAGTAGTCGCCGAGCGAGTTTTATCGCGCTGCCGAAGATACGCACGAACTACGGGCAAAAAATGTTTACCTATGAAGGCGCACGCACAACTTTATAACAAAATACCCTCATCTATAAAAAATATTACTTCTTTTCATACTTTTAAAAACAAGTTAGCACAGCACGTCATCGAGACATATTAACTCGACATATTAATGCAAGTTAATATTTTTGTCAATACGAACGAACTATTTGCTAGTACATTGTGTATTAAATAATTATTGTTTCTCAATAAGTGACATGTAAGTCTTTGGAGAAATAAATTCATTAAACCTTAATCTACACCCGCTGGCCTAATGCGAGTTGGTGGATCGTACATGTCCTTAGAATTTCTTCTAGGACATGTGGATTTCCTCACGATGTTTTTCCTTCACCGTCAGCAGATGGTAAATCATGTGATTAACACATATAAATTCCACAAATTCACATGTCCGGCCGGTTCGAACTCGATACCTCTGAGTAGAGGCCGCGTCCTTATCCATTTAGCTACCATCGCTTCAGTGAACTGAAAAAAACTGATCATTAATGAAATACTAAATTCTTATTTTTTTTAGATTATCAGCAGGAAATGCGGCTGTGGTATACAGGATGAACCGCCACAGACAGAAGAAGACCACGCCGATAGACTCAACGTCTTCGTAAAGCCCTATACTCCAAATGTACCCAGTGACGTCACTAATATCACGAATAAAAATACCGAAGCTGATATTAGTGGCAGTGATAGTCAGAAAGGTAGCGCTAATATCACTGTTAGCAGTATAGAACATACTATTACAAGTGATAGTGTACTGACTAAGTATAAAGAGGATAGTAGCGATATTTCTGATGATATTGACGCCAAAGAAACGAGTGATATAGAGGCTAGAATATATAAAGAGAAGAAAAAAACTAGCGCTTTAGAGGCTAATATCAACGATAATTCAGAAATAGATAGTCCTTTTGGTGATAGTCGGGAAGATAGTAAAAAAACGCTAGATCTAGACAATCAACATAGTAAAAATGATAATTTTGATAAAAAATGTACAAAAGATTTGATAAATGAAATCGATTTTAGTGATAAGCGCAATGATATTGATATAAGTGATTATGATATATGTTTAGAAAAGAAATCAAATGATAATGGTAATGAAAATGATGAGATTAGACAAAATAATGAAATTAATAAAGACAATAGTTTAAAAAATAATGAAATTAATAATTTAATGAATAAATTACAAATAAGTAATGCAGACAAGTCTATAGAAAACATTCCATTGACAAATATCATTGATATAGATAATAAAAATAATAAAGATATTAATAACACTATCAAAAGTGATAGTAAAAAGAATTTACTGTGCAATAAATGTGTTGATATCAAGCAATGTGTGTGCAATTGTGTGTTAAAAGACAGCGTAAACAAAGGTGATATTAACAAGAGTGATAGTAAGAAAAATATAAGTGATAGTGATAGTGCGAGTGTGGATTTGAGTACGGCGATTGCACTTATTAATAGGTAAGTTTTATATCCTAATAAATTAGCAAACTGTACAGTCAGCGACATAAGCTCATCATGTTCCATTTCGAAAATCACCCCTTTTTTATACTAACTAGGTGACAGACAAGCACACGGCCCACATGATGGGAATCGGTCACCTTGGCTTATGGACGTGTGCAACATCAGGGATGTCACACTCGCCCTGCTGGCCCTGGGGGAGATGGTTGGGAGTTGGGAGGGGTATGGGGAGATGGAGGTGTTGGTGTCGAGCTCTGGCTACCCTACTTACCTTGGGGAACACAACACGCTGGTTATTATGGCGCGGTGTTCTGTAGCGCGGAGGTACTACCCCAGTCGGACTGCTCAGTTCGGACAGGAGATACCGTCGTGTCCTACCTCCATTCTAATAATATAGCTTAGACACCTGTGGTCTCTGCCTACCCCAATAGGATAGGCGTGACGGTATGTATTACTTCACAGGTACTGTGGTAAACTCCCATCGGACACATTCACCCGTCTGGCCCCACAATGGTGGATGGAAGAAGTCCAGCTCCCCCATGGAGTAACCGGAGAGATGAGAACTGCTTATATCTGTACGCTACGACTGCCTCTCAACTGTCCTGTCAAGTATAATATTGTTGTAAGTGCCCTTTTCTTATCAATTTTTTTTACCAAGCGGTTTGGTGCCTCATTCAAAAAGGAGGCAGATTTCTTTTTTCTTTTTATAGGTGATAGGTTTAATTAATCGGGCGGAGAATCTAAAAATAATGTTTTAAAACAATTGCAATATTGTTCATTGTTACCGTAGTTCGAACGAATTACGGTAGATGGCTCCACCGGCGCCCTAAGAATATATCGGAAAATTTCGAGTATCTGGGATGGGTCCAGGTAGCTCAGTTGGTCAGAGCATTCCCCCTGTAAGGGACTGGTCACGGGTTCATGTCCCGTCCTGGATGATCATTTTTTCCGATCAGAAAATCATTGGAAATAGTTAGGATGCAATTGCTTAAAATTTCATTCAAAAAAATCTCACCTGTTGGTAAGTGATGATGTGGTCAACGATGGAGCACGCTTGCCTAGAAGTAACCTGTTCACTCTAGGCTTAAAGACTCCCAGGTTATAGCTTTCCGGAAACACAGACTCAGGCAGGGCATTCCACTCCTTAGCTGTAAATACATTTATTCATTTATTTGTTCTTTTAAATACATGTATTCTTTCCAGGGTCACCCCATGCCCACCAGGGTGCTAGCCAGACGTATGGTAGCGTTGCAAGCATGCAGAATACTCCACAAATCTGGGGAGCTAGACAACCAACTGATGCCTATAGGTAATCTAATTTAAGACTAAGAAAAAACAAAAAAAAAAATAGGGTAGGCAGCGCGTGTGTGACACCCTTGTTGCACACGTCTATAGGCCACGGTGACCGCTTCCTATCAAGTGGGACGTGTGCTCGTCTGCCACCTACGTTGTATAAAAAAAGAACTAGCCTATGCTAGTGGCTCCGCCTGCGGGGACGTCGGTTCTCGCGTTTTTTTGACAATATCTCTGGTTCTAATCAACTAATTGTGAGCAGACTATAAGAAATTTTAAGTCTGACCAAGAGCTTTCAAACAAAAACTGTCTTTTTCATCCAACCCGAACAAACAGAGAAAAAAACAGACAAAGATACAAAAAAAAATATTTTTGTGTTCAGAATCTTTCATATAACATAACCCAAGTTCCTATTTAGGATTCCGTAGCCAAATGGCAAAAAACGGAACCCTTGTGAATTCGTCATGTCTGTCTGTCTGTCTTTCTGTCTGTATGTCCGTCCGTATGTCACAGCCACTTTTCCCCAAAACTATAAGGCCTATGCTGTTGAAACTTGGTAAGTAGATGTATTCCGTGAACCGCATTAAGAATTTCACACAAAAATAGAAAAAAAGCAATAAATGTTATTTATTATATGTTGTGTCCCCATACTTAGAACTGAAAGTTGTTTTTTCTTTTTTTTTTAATATCTCCAATGTACAGATACAGTTACTTTATATATACGTATAGACGTCAACATGACTTCACCTCGCCTGATGGTAAGCTAAAGGTAAAGTCTCAGGACCGGGGATCACCACTACACACACCGATAGTGCCACAATGGTGGCTCCCAGCTTGACGGCCTCATCAAATGCTTTTTCACGCCCCGCTTAAAGGTCCCGGGACTGTAGGAGGAAGGAAACACATTTATAACCATAATTATATTTTTTTGTAGGTAAGGAAAATTTCAAGGCTGCTGAATTGGAGGCTTCTAACACAATAGCCTGTACCAATAACGATGCGATCGACAACAGCGATAGTGCTCGCCCGGGAACTACCAAAAGGAGGCAGTATTATTATAAGCGGGTATGTATACCTATAGCTATAGGGTTCGGAGAGAACATTAAATTAGAGATTTACATGTAAGTAAATTTAAAAATGTTGTTAAAAGAAAACTCTCCCAAAAAGCTTATTATAAAATTCAAGATTATTTAGATGATAAAGAAGCTTGGAAATGAACTGTTCACTCAACTATGTTACTCTAAATAACATTGTATCTAGACTAAGGCAATTGTTGTAAATAGACCAAAAAAAAACAGCCCGCTGAGTTTCTTGCCGGAGTCTTCTCAGGTCTGGGCCGCGTTTCGAACCGGTGGTCCATTTGCTTCTAGTTTTAAATATTTATAATTTGACGTTTTGTAAGTGCCGCTTGAAATGGTCTATACAGAATAAATGATTTTTGACTTTGACTTTGACTTTGACTCAGAATTTTTTATACAACATAGGTGGCACACAAGCACATGGCCCACTTGATGGTCACCGTGGTCTATGCACCTGTGCAACACCTGGGGCGTCACATGGGGTGCAGGCCGGAACCTTCACGTGGTGCACCCAGGCAACGGAGGCGAGCAGCGCCTCCCACTCGCCACGGGAGACGCTGCTGCCTGCGGCCAATCCGGCCGGGGTGGGAGTGGCCCTCTAGAGGGCTGCTCCGAGGTGAGCCACGTGTCCCTCTGACTAGCAGAGGACACAGTGGGGAGCGAGCGGGGGGCGAGCTGATTGTCCGCGCGCCGACGGTTGGGTGACAGGACGGCCGCCTGTCACCCTACACCCCACCGTCGTCTAAAACCTATATGCCTATTGGGTAACCTTACAATCCGGTAATTAAGACCCGAAACGGCGTGCGGTTTTAGTCGGTTCGATCCCTCGCTAGTATATCGCCAGTGCGTTGTGCAGTCAGGCGGCAGTCGCTTCACGGAACATAGCGAAGTTCGACCGGCAGTAGTTACACTGGGAGACGACCACCACTGAGTTGGGAGGCTCGGAGGAAGGTGAATTTTTCAACTGGGCGTGGATTCAGGCAGACCCGCGTGCAATAACTGTTCATTTTATTCATTGCTTTTCCCCATAGACCGCCTGGGCATTCACAGACTGTCAACCAGTGGTGGACACAAGCGATTCGGAGTTGGAACCTTCTGGAACCAAAGTGGAAGAGAAGACGGAACCGATCCCACCAAAGCCAGCTGGTAAGAATATATTTACATTTTCACCCCTCTCAACCCCTCCAATTAAGCTTAATTGTTTGTGTTAGGAGTTTCATGGATTCGAACTTGGTACCTCTCGATCGTAAGGTGTCTTTCAGATGACCGATGTCTATAGGGGTGCGAGGGATCTTTTAGGTTATTTCTCTCGCATCCTGGCTGACCCAGTGGTATCTCCTCGAAATGGCCTCCAAGGGTTTAGGAACCATGGTGTCGCCGTCTAGCTCCCGGCGAAAGGGGGGGGGGGGTGCCTCCGGGTGAAGGGATGGCGATGTGTTGCTGTAATCAATCATTCAATCATTTAAATTTAATAAACAAATTAAAATTCTATATATAGAAAAGAAAGTCGTGTTAGTTACACCTTTTATAACTCAAGAACGGCTGAACCGATTTGGTTGAAAATTGGTGGTGAGGTAGCTTAGAACCAGGAGACGGACATAGACTATTTTTTATCCGTTTTTTCGTGGAGAGTGGAGAGTGAAGTGGAGAGTGGAGTGGAGTGGAGAATTTCGTTGGTGACCATACGGGGTCGAAGTATGCCACGGGCGAAGCCGCGAGGCATTAAGCATAAATTATTTTTGTATATGCAGGCAAGAAACGCAACATGCTATATGCTATAGTGTCGTCCCTCTGGTGCGCCTTGCCCGAGCGCTACAACACGCGCGGGCGCAGGCTGCACGCGCCGCAGAACGCCAGCCAGGCCATCGGGATACTCATGGCGCGGGAGGAGCCCGACAGGTACGGGGGGGGGGGTACAGGTGACAGCAGGCCGTTGGGGTAGTTTTGATTAGAGAGGAGTCTGACATACGTGGGGGGGGGGGAGGGGTTTAGGCACAAGATTGTGAGGCAGCATGTCGTCAGGATAGTAACAAGATGTGAAACATGCCATCTCGCTGGAAAGGAGCCCCACAGGTATATGAGGAGGGGGAGGGAGGATACAATGACGCGAGCCAGCAGGCCGTTAGGATGTTCGTGTTCCAGAGAGTAGTCTGACATAGCACGGGGGGGGGGGGGGGCGAAATCTTGGGGAGGTGGTTACAAGGTTGTGAGCAAGGGAGCAGCTAAAAGGAGGGGGGGGGGGATACAAAAATCTGTAAGTAGTAGATGTATGATACATATTCCCTTCAGTCTGCAGATACCAGCGTTCCCTGTGTACACTCGCTCTGGGGAAGTGAGGGTCTCCGTGGAACACGTGCCTGATGCTGATGTGAGGCTGTCTCCCCGGAGAGGGCGGCTGGTGAGGAGGTCAGTTATTTTTTTTTGCGGAGGAATTTTACGACGTCATGTAAATTTTTGTATTGTTTACTTCTATACTTAATTTTAATCATAATTTTATTAATAATACTAAATACTAATGTAGCTACTTAGTATGTAAAATTATCTATACTTCTATACTAATATTATAAAGAGGTAAAGTTTGTGTGTTTGTATATTTGTTAAAGTGTAAGGGGTAATCTCGGGATCTACTGAACCGATTTTCAAAATTCTTTTACGGAAATCGCAAAGCGACTGGTCGACGCTTCACGTGATCTAAGGGCTGGCTTCTTTTTTGCTCAGAGAATCGGCATTGCCATCCAACGTGGCAATGCCCCCAGCCTTTAGGGTACGTTACCAGTCGACATCGATGGGGAGGAATTTTTCGACACCTAAACTTTTATACTCCTTTCAAAATTACTTCCTTTTTAAATAATGTCTTTGTTATAACCTAAGATAATTTATTAGACCAATAAAAACTTTAAATATTACATTAAATACTTTACTTATATATATTTCTATTGTAGATTCATGCGTTTCGTGTTCGCCGAGGTTCTCCGAGTCCGTCGGAGAGGCATGAAGCTACAGAGCGATGGGTCTACACACAATAACTATTATATTGTGCCTACGATTAAATGTAAGTCATATTACTAAAATAAGCAGGTAGGACACGACGGTATCTCCCGTCCGAACTGAGCAGTCCGACTGGGGTAGTAACTCCGCCCTACAGAACACCGCGCCATAATAACCATCGTGTTGTGTTCCCCAAGGTAAGTAGGGTAGCCAGAGCTCACTGTACCCCTCCCCCCCACCCCTTCCTAGCCTCCCTAATCTTTCCTTTCAGGGTCGGCAGCGCGTGGGTGACGCTCTCGGTGTTCCACACATTCATAGGCCACGGTGGTTTTTATCTCGTGAGGTTCAGCCAGCGTTTGCAATGTCATCATCATCATTCTCTGAACCTTTTTCCCAACTCAGTCGGGGTCCGCTTTCCAGTCTAACTGTGATGCGGCTGAACTTCGATATTTTCCGTGGAGCGACTGCCATCTGACCTCCACAACCAATGGTCATTATGACCAATGGCGATATCGAAGTTCCAAGTTAGACTGGTTGGACTTTCGTGGGCTCCAACTACCCGTAACGACTGCCATAGATGTTTGTATGGCAACCGGGACCGACGGCTTAACGTGCTCTCCGAGGCACTAATAAACCTGCGATAAATACACACATTACTTCGAAAAGCATCGAAAAGTCATTGGTGTGTGCCATGGTGAACCTGGGATCGAACCCGAGACCTTATCTCAGCAGTCCATTACCCAAACCACTAGGCTACCGCGGTTTTTGACTAATATACGTGTATTTGCTTGCAGCCACTCGGCCTGACGGAACCACGAAGATTGACATCGACTGGGCATTCCTGGACCTCATATACCAGCACACAGAGGACAAGAAGCTGTCGGAGGTGGACAGCAACGTGCTCTGGGAGTACCACGAGGAGGACGTCGTCGCCAAGGTCACACACACACACACACACACACACACACACACACACACACACACACACACACACACACACACACACACACACACACACACACACACACATACACACACACACACACACACACACACACACACACACAAACACACACACACACACACACTGACAGACATACAAACATAATATATACTTTCCTAATGATTTATTGGTTGGAAAAAATGATCATCCGGGACGGGACTTGAACCCGTGACCAGTCTCAGGGGAATACTCTGACCAACTGAGCTACCGGACCCATTCTAAAAGCTCGAAATTTTCCGATATATTCTACAGCTTAGGGCGCCGGTGGAGCCATCTACCGTAATTCATTCGAACTACGAAAACAATGAACAATATTGCAATTGTTTTCAAACGTTATTTTTAGATTCTTCGCCCAAATAATTGAATGAAATTTTTAAGCAGTTGCTTGCTAACTATTCCCAAAGATTTTCCGATCGAAAAAAGTGATCATCCAGGACGGGACTTGAACCCGTGACCAGTCGTGGTTACCGATATTTTGTTCACAGATAAAAGGCCCAGCACGAGAGAGGCGGGGCAAGGTGAAGAAGTTAGAGAACCCTCTGCTGAAGGCGGGGGAGACCTTTGTGTTCGACTCTGAGAAGTATAGGGAGGCGGTAGTCACCCCGTGGTACAGGAACCAGGACCAACCGCAGGTATATGCGTGCGTGCGTGCGTGCGTGCGTGCGTACGTGCGTGCGTGCGTGAGTATGAGAGTAGATATTTGTATGAATATATATATGTGTGTGTGTATGAGTGTAGGTATTTTTATGAATGTAAGTACGTGTGTAGGTCAATACTGAGACTTTTTTTTTACCTACCATCTGGCGAGGTGAAGTCATTTTGACGTGTCCTATATAATAAAAGGAAGGGTGTAAGTGAGGGGAACAGACGAAGGGGGAGGGGGAGGAGGGGTTGTGTGTGTGTGTGTGTGTGTGTGTGTGTGTGTGTGTGTGTGTGTGTGTGTGTGTGTGTGTGTGTGTGAGAGGATATGGGTGTATGTATTATGTGTGTGAGGGTGTGGGTATTTGACTCGAATGAGCAGGGAGGAAGGAGGGAATGTAACAGCTGGTAATAACTAAACTGTGTGCCCAGTTCTTCCTGGTGGCCGAGATCTGCTGGAACTTGACTCCTGACTCCTCGTTCCCGTCGGCGAGCCACACCAGCTTCAGGGACTACTACAGCAGCAAGTATGGGGTCACGCTGACGCAGAGGGACCAGCCGCTCCTCGACGTGGACCACACCAGCGCTAGATTGAACCTGCTTACCCCCAGGTACAGACATACACACCTCACCATTACAGCCTTGCACTGGCACACAAGTAATACTTCACCCGCATATCCGCCTCCCCCAAAACTTCACTCGCGTATCCCCCTCCCCCAAAACTTCACTTACATATCCTCCCCCCCAAAACTTCACTCACATATCCCCCTCCCCCAAAATTTCACCCACATAATAACACTCTCCCCCCCAGAAACTTCACTCACATATCCCCCAGAAACTTCACTCACATATCCCCCCCAGAATTTTCACTCACATATCCCCCCCCAGAATCTGCACTCACACACACCCAACACCCCCACTTACACCCCACACCCCCCCACACTCCCCACACACACCTACACCCAACAGTGTACTACAATATCCTAACAGATAATCTTACCCACAGATATGTGAACCGCAAGGGCGTGGCTTTACCGGTATCCTCGGAGCGCACGCGCCGAGCCAAGCGCGACCGGCTGGACCAGAAGCAGATCCTGGTGCCGGAGCTATGTCGCGTCCACCCTTTTGCTGCGCCACTGTGGTTCGCTACCGTCGCGTTACCCTGCGTACTGTACAGGTTATTATCATCACTATCATCATCATCACCATCACTATCATTGTGACTATCATCGTCATCATAAATATCATCTTTATAATTTTCATGATTACCGTCACGGTAATTGTTCACTAGCATCATTGTCAATAAATATTGCCTCTATTATCGCCATCACTATTATAATCATTACTGTTATCGTCATCATCACCATAATCGCCATCATCACCATAATCGCTACCATCACCACTGTCATCACCATCACCATCATCAGCAATATCACTGTCATCATCGCTATTATTATCATCATCACTACCATCGCCATCATCATCATCACTATCATCAGCGCTACCATCGTCATCATTAGCACTCATCATCATCTCTATTATCATCATAACTATCATCGTCATAATTTTCAATATCATCAATATCGTCATCATACCAATCAACGTCACTATTATTATCATCATTCTATAATCGTCATTACGATGCAGATTCATAAGTTTTACAGTAGTTCGGCTTGATTACACTAGATGGCGCTGAACATACATTTTAATCTTAACAGAATCAACGCGCTGCTCATAGCCGACGAGATCAGGCGTGCGGTGGCGATTGACGTGGGCCTGGGTGTGCCCAAGATCAATGAGAGGACCATGCCGGGCTTCCAGTGGCCCGCTTTGGACTTCGGCTGGAGTTTGGCGGAGGTACAGGTTTTTTTGGAGTTAAAACTACATAAGGCGCGTTGGTCATTTTTGAATTGAAAAAAAAAAAATGAATTCGCGACACTGTTGCATGCTGTTGCCGGAAGTTTTTTATACATAACATAACATAAACTCACGTCTATATCCCCGAAGGGGTAGGCAGAGGTGCTAGCACCCACATTTCGCCAGTTTATGTTTAGGTCCCAATGTAATAGGTGGGCGAGCCTATTGCCATTAACCGGGCACTTATAATATAAGTTTTTTATAAATCATATTTTATAAAGAGTTTTTATAGGTTCTTAAAATTTTGAAGAGGGGGAGGGGTTATTGAGAGTTTTTGAGATTTTCGTGGGGTTCTTTATAATTTTCATTTTCATCAGACATTTTGAAGGAGTTATTGAGATTTCTTAGAGTGTTTCATGGGTTCTTTAGCGTTCTTGAGTTTTTCGTGGAGTAATTTAGAATTCTTGACATTTTGACGGTGGTTATTAAGGGTTCTTGAGTTTTTCACGGGGTTAGATTAACGACTGATATAGCTTGACCCTCCTATGTGTTAACTTACTGAGTTGCCACTTAGCTACGACCCCTTTGAAACGTACAGCGGTATATTTAATTATTTTTTATTGCAGGTTCTAAGTGCAGATTCTGAGAAGAACGAAAAGAAGAAGGAAGAAGAGGAATTAAAGAAAGAACAGAGAGAGAAAGAGTTGAGGTATTATAATACGACTACTAAATTAGTTTTCTTGAAATGCTACTTTCTCATTTTCGAAAGTTTACAATTTCGGCATTTGTCACTTGGAAAGAATTCCAAAAATTCCACATTTTCGGACTTTGTCTATTTTAAAATAGAAGTTTCGGAGTGTGCCATTTTCAGACTTTGTCTATTTTATATTGGATTTTTCGGAGTATTTATGTCATTTTAAAAAAATTATCATTTTCCGACGTTGTCTGTTTTAGAATACATTTTTCGGAGTTTGTCATTTTTAGAATGTGTTGTTCTAGTATGCACGATCGATACATATCAGCTAGTATTAATAATCAATCATGTTTGCAGAGACAAAGAAGAAAAGGAAAAGATAGACAAAGAAAAAGAAGTGAAAGATGTAGAGGGTGTGACCGAAACCGAGGGACAAGAGAAGACCATCAACGATATATTACAAGAGAAGGAGGACGCGGCGGTGAGTATCACCACGCTACGGAGGTAGGACACGACGGTATCTCCCGTCCGAACTGAGCTGTCCGACTGGGGTAGTACCTCCGCGCTACAGAACACCGCGCCGTAATAACCAGCGTGTTGTGTTCCCCAAGGTAGCTAGAGCTCACTGTACCCCTCCTCCCCCCACCCCTTCTTAGACTCCCCACCCCATCCTAGCCCTCACCCCTTCCCTTCAGCGTAGGCAGCGCGTGTGTGACACCTTTGGTGTTGCACACGTCCATAGGCCACGGTGATCGCTTCCCATCAGGTGGGCCGTGTGCTTGTTTGCCACCTATGTGGTATAAAAAAACTCCTAACAGTGGTATGTATGGCATTTTCCTCGCACCTGGCTGACCTTCGGTCATCTACGGCTTTAAGATCAAACTCCGCAAAGGAATGGGGGGGGGGGGGAGCAGCATCGTGAAGGGGTTATTAGGGCGACAGGCGGCCGTCCTGCGGTCAGGAGCATTTCCCTCGCACCCCGGCTTGACCAGGGCCATCTCCAGATTCGAGATGGCCCCCTGGGGACACAAGTGCATGTTCCGGCCTGCACCGTACTGAATCGAACCCAGTACAACCGTTTGACCTAGCAAAAATTTCCAGGGCTTCGAGATCGGCACATGGAGTAACGACATGGCGTCTCAGATCCCTGAGGAGTCGGAGTACGACGAGTTCTTGGAGCCTCTGCCTCCGAACTTGACCTTCTGCACATCCGCTTCTGGTGAGTAAGAATATAGGTGATTGGACTACATATGGAGCCCCACCACTATCAATTAATATATACTAATATTATAAAGAGGTAAAGTTTGTATATTTGTTAAATTGTAAGGGGTAATCTCGGGATCTACTGAACCGATTTTAAAAATTCTTTCACCAATAGAAAGCCACGTCATTCGTGAGTGTCATAGGCTATATATTTTATTGGAAAACTGGAATTTACACCCGGGCGAAGACGGGTCCCGGGTCGCTAGTTATATCTATACAAATCCCATTCCCACTCCCACTCCCACTGCCAATCCCACGCCCACGCCCACTCCCACGAGTGACAGAAAGTCACATGTAGCAAAAACAACACAACATTTGCAAAAAGTGTCGCATCAGTAGCACAACTTTTTGTCTTAAAAGTTTCGTTACAAGTTTTGGTACCAATTTTTTCCGTCTAGCCCCCTTTCGCAACGCGCGATTAGGAACTTCGGTCCAAAAATAAAGGGGGTGGGACGGTGGGATGTAGGGTGACAAGCGACCGTCCTGTCACCCACCGTCTGTGCTTGGAGAGTCAACAGCGTCTCCCCTGCGGGTGAGAGGCGCTACCATCTTCCTAGCCCGGGTGCGCTTCGAGGAGGTACCAGTCCAGACCCTGCTGGACTTGAACTGACCAAAACCGCACGTCGTCTGGGTTTCCATACGCCTGTGTGTAAGGTGACCTATAAAATTCCACCCGTTGACCTATGTTTTTTTTTATAGGTGGAACCAACTGGTGCGATCCCATAGACAAACCCAAATTTAGTACGTTCAACCCGACTAGGATGTACTCTATGGTCGACAGCGATTGTTCTTATATATCTAGGTGAGTGACACATCAATACTTCGAAGCTCTTATGTAACCGCCATTTTGGTTAAAATTACTTTTTAATGCCATACTTACATACATTACATATACCATACACTCCATACACACATACATTTTATACACCCATGCATTCCATAGACCTACTCTTTAAATATACCCACACACACATACACAAATACATTATATACACCCATACGTTCCATGTACGCCATACACCAACCCATGGATTCCAAACCGATGTATAGCGCACCCGCACATACACCCACACATACACAAATACATTCCATACACCCATGCATTTCATACACCCACACATTATACATACCCATACATACATAAACATTTAATATATTTATACATTCCACACATAAATTCCATACACCCATACAAACCCTACACCTACACATTCCACACACCCATACAATTCATACATTCAAATTATGATGTACTATTTCTTCCCAGCGACCTGGATTCCGACGACACTGACCTGGATTACGATGGCAGTGATGATGAGATGGATACGGGCGGGTTCTGTTGCAACAGGAATACCAACAGTAAGTATTTGTGTGGTGGGTAATCCATCTCAGTGTATGCTGAGTGCCATTCCTAATTTGTGAACACAGCGTACATGATGCGAATGTAAGTGTCGCCGCACACGGGCCACACGCCACAGCCACAAACGCCGCCACAAGTGGCAAGAAGCGGCCACAAAAGTGGCTGAAGCGCGCGACAGCCACTTGTGGCCGATGGTCGACACTAAACTTGCGGTCGGTGGTTGCTACTTTTTGCTTGTTGCTACGCGCGTGTGGCGTGTGGCGGCGTTTAGTGGCCGATGCGAGCCACAAGAAGCTAGCTGCGACGATTTGTAGCATGTGGCCGCCACCGGCGACAACCGTGTGCGGCGAGTCCATATAAAATGTAGGAAAGTTACAGGAAATATGCCAGTGGCGGCGTTTTGTGGTTGTGCCATTGGCCCGTGTGCGGGAGCCCTAATACATACTATTTGATTCTCATTACTTAATTAACTTTACTCACTGGCAGTCCGTAACGTAATGTTGAACATGTGCTTTGCAAGTTGCCACGTGGCTGCCACATGATATTACTTATCTACACTTAATATTATAAAGAGGAAAGATTTGTACCTATTTTTGTATGTTTGTAATGAATAGGCTCAAAAAGTACTGGGCCGATTTAAAAAATTTTTTCACCAATAGAATGCTACATTCTTCCAATTTGACATAGGCTACATTTCATTTTGAAAAAAATTAGGGATCCTTGGAAAAACTGGAATTTACACCCGGCCGAAGCCGGGTCCCGGGTCGCTAGTCTTTAATATACTACACGTGTCATAAATGTCATATAATTATGTTCACTATGTTCAGTTCGCGTCCCACCAACTCAGGCGCGGCGTCCATAGACAAACTGGTCATAGACGGATTAGTCTATTGGTTGGTGGGTCGTGGATCGTGGGCTTTTGCGTCTGTTGGTGGTAAAAAAAAAAATCTTGTATTTGCTTATAACCTGTGTACGTTTTGTGTTCATGAATAAAGTTAGTTTTCTTTCTTCTTCTTTTCTATTTTTTTTTATTTCAAACTTCATATTTACACCATCATTTTATTTGTACCATCTATCTTAATATATATAAATCTCGTGTCACAATGTTTGTCCTCAATGGACTCCTAAACCACTTAACCGATTATAATAAAATTCGCACACCATGTGCAGTTCGATCCAACTTGAGAGATAGGATAGTTTTTGAAACGGATTTCGACATCCACGCGGGCGGAGCCGCGGGCAACAGCTAGTATATATATAAAAATGAATCCCTATTTCCCTTGGTGACGGCATCACGCGTGAACGGCTGGACCGATTTCGTTAATTCTTTTTTTGTTGTGTTTGTTATTATCAGGAGAAGGTTCTTATGAAAGAAAAAGTTATGAAAGTTACGCGGGACATTAGAAAAATTAAGGAAACATAACGACCAATTAACTTTTCTAATTCAACCTTCTTAGTGCTTTTGACATTAACTGTCATGTCAGCTGTTTCAATATTTAGCTGTCAAAAGTTCAGTTTAATATGGAGTTTTGGTAGTTTAGGTTGTTGGTAGTCAATGGGAGTTTCAATGGCCCAATTTGAAGTCGCTATTTGTTGTTAGCACATTAAGACAGGACAACGCCTGTCGGGTCAGCTTGTAATATTATAATAATCGCTTCTATCTATCCTCATAATCGCTACATAGTATAAAATCCCACCCTCTCCTTTCCTACACAGAACTACACGTGCCAGACTGAGGTATCCCCCTCACACGGTGCAATCAATTCCATCAAGAACCAAGCGGTTCGGTGCCTCTTTTATCTGCCGCACCATAAAGACTTGGAATTCTTTACCAGCGCATGTGTTTCCTTCCTCCTATAGTCCCGGGGCCTTTAAGCGGGGCGTGAAAAAGCATTTGATGAGGCCGTCAAGCTGAGGGCCGCCACTGTAGCACTACCGGTGTATGTGGTGGTGGCCCCAGTCCTGAGACTTTGCCTTTCGCTTACCATCAGGCGAGGTGAAGTCGTTTTGACGTGTCCTATATAAAAAAAAATAAAAAAAATAAAACAAAGTCGCTGTTGTTGTCTGTCCGTGCATGCTTAAATCTTTAAAACTACGCAACGGATTTTGAAGCGGTTTTTTTAATAGATAGAATGACATATTCATGCATACAAATATTTGCACTGAGCGGGAATCGAACCCGCGCCTCTTGCGTAGCAGTTGCATGTGCTACCGCTACGCCACAGCGGCCGTTTTTTTTTTTTTTATTGGTAATAGGCTCGCGTTTGACCACGATCTCACCTGTTGGTAAATGATGATGTGGTCGACGGTGGAGCACGCTTGCCTAGAAGAAACCTATTCACTCTAGACTTGAAGACTCCTAGGTTGTAGCGTTACCGTAATTACGATATGGTAATATAACAAATTATTTTGTGAACACAGTGGCGATGGGAGTCCGTATAGAATACAAAACGGCCCACGAAGCGGAGGCCGTTGACCTCGAACGGACGAAAAAGGTCAATCCCGCACCGACACCCGACGAGGCTGACGACGCCCTGGATAGGGAGGAGCATGACAAGCTGTTGAGGACTGGAGTCGCGCCTAAGGAGGTGAGGAATTGGGGAGGAGGGAAGTTTTTTTTATATACTACTTAGGTGGCAGACAAGCACACGGCCCACTTGATGGGAAGCGGTCACCGTGGCCTATGGACGTATGCAACACTAATTATTTTTTCTTTTTTCCAGTACCGCGGTAGCCTAGTGGTTTGGGTAATGGACTCCTGAGACGAGGTCTCGGGTTCGATCCCAGGTTCACCATGGCACACACCAATGACTTTTCGATGCTTTCCGAAGTTATGTGTGTATTTATCGCAGGTTTATTAGTGTCTCGGAGAGCACGTTAAGCCGTAGGTCCCGGTTGCCATACAAACATCTATGGCAGTCGTTACGGGTAGTTGGAGCCCACAAAAGTCCAACCAGTCTAACTTGGAACTTCGATATCGCCATTGGTCATAATGACCATTGGTTGTGGAGGTCAGATGGCAGTCGCTCCACGGAAAATATCGAAGTTCAGCCGCATCACAGTTAGACTGGAAAGCCGACCCCAACTGAGTTGGGAAAGAGGTTCAGAGAATGATGATGATTCTTTTTTCCAGTACATAGACAAATTCCGCGCTTCTGTGAACCACCATAAGAAGGATATAATCGAGAAAGGCAACTTAGTACCAAAAGACAGTCCATTAATCGATGTGTTACCCGAAAATAAAGACAAACAGCTCATTGTGCACGACCTGGCGGCGGACAGCGCTGTACTGGAGTTGTTCCCTTTCGGCTGTAAGGAGCTGCGTGTGCGCAACGGACAGATTGATATCGAGAGTATTGAGAGGAATAAGAGGGTTATATTGGAAGGTGAGTGTTTTAAATTCTACTATATTTTACTATATTCTATTATCCTACTATTTCTTACTATATTCTACTAATTCTACTTATCCTACTATATGCTACTATAGTTGTCACAAAATAAAAGGCCCACTTTGACAGTTCGTGCCCATGAAGTTCTTAATTTTTTATCAATTGAAATGTTCTAAAGGTAATTACATTTTTCATTGACAGGTACCGCCCACTCGGCTTAGTGCTGTCCATAACGATTTTTTCATGTAGTCCACAGACTATTAATAATCAGTTTTAAGGAAAGAAAATATCGAGAGGGATATTTTTTTTTCAAGCCCGACGCGCACATTTATTCTTATTTATTTTAATACTTGTGTTTAGATTCTGAAGACTGATTTAATTATTCTTGTTGTTTTGTGATTGAGTGAATGTTATTGTAAAAAAATTTATTAAATATAAGTAAATTGACCTATAATAACATTGTATTGTTTTAAAATACCTACAGCTACAGTTAAGCTAATTTTTTTAATCAGAACTTTAATCCAATGCAGTTTACATACCTATTCAAATCGATTAAATCTCCATGCAAACTGGATTCGATTCACCGTGAGTATCGAATACCGAATCGTATAGGTACATAACTAGTTACGCCACGAGGATAAACGTCAAAACGGGCCTTTTATTTTGTGTTGAGTATATATCCTATTAAATTCTAGTATATTCTACTGTATCCTATATATTCTACTATATCCTATTAAAACCTACTATATTCTACTAATCCTACTATCGTCTACTATATTCTATTTTTGCGGCGTTGTATATAGTAATGATATGGAACCTCTCGTGCGTGTACTTATTCTCCGTATCGGTCGATCCTGGGACAATCGGTCCCGGATTCAAATCCTGGCCGCCGTGAAACCACTCCTGACACAATTTAGCTTAACTGGTTAACGGGAATACGTAATTTCTGTCACTAGTACTGTTAATTTCTACAATATGTAAGAACCAAGCGGTTCGGTGCCTCTTTTATTTGCCGCACCATAAACACCTGGAACTCTTTACCAGCGCATGTGTTTCCTTCCTCCTATAGTCCCGGGTCCTTTAAGCGGGGCGTGAAAAAGTATTTGATGAGGCCGTCAAGCTGAGGGCCGCCACTGTAGCACTACCGGTGTATGTAGTGGTGACCCTGGTCCTGAGACTTTGCCTTTAGTTTACCATCAGGCGAGGTGAAATCATTTTAACGTGTCCTATATAAAAAAAATCGACTTTTTTTTCATAGGCTAGTCAATCCGAATTGAACACCTTTTTCTTTTTTTTTTTAATTCATGATAGGCTTACGTTTGACCTCAATCTCACCTGGTGGTAAGTGACGATGTGATCTACGATGAATCACGCTTGCCTAGAAGGAACCTATTCACTCGTGACTTGAAAACTCCCAGGTTATAGCGTTCTTTTCTTTATTCGGTTAAAAATTATTAATTAATTGTTCTAGAAATGAAAACCAGACTACCCCCCGAACACGCGGCGCAACTCAACTGCTTCTCAATGAAAGACATCAACATAGACTCTCCAGGGTATGTCAATGAGAAGGTGGTCAACGTGGGCTTCGATGAGAAGGAGAACTACGAGGAGCTGTGCCGGAGGAGGGGGGAGTTCCAGCCGTACTATGCCGAGAGACAGAGCGGCCAGGAGTTCGACTTTGATCACCAACCGAAGTTGGAAGGACATCCGGGGCCTAGCCCTAGTGTTATATTGCAAGTAAGTTTGACGGCCTCTGTGGCGTAGGGGTAGTGCATGCGACTGCTACGCAGAGGGCGCGGGTTCGATTCCCGCTCAGTGCAAATATTTGTATGCATGAATATGTCTACTTGCATTGGTCTGGGTGTTTCTATGTATAATAAGTATGTAGTGAAACTAAGCTTACTTTGGGTCTAGGGAGCGATGTGTAGAATGTCGTAGAGTATTTATTTATTTATTTATAAGTAAGTGATAAATACTTCCTCCTACCTCGCCTGATGGTAAGCTAAAGGTAAAGGAGTAGAGAGTGGAGTGAAGAGGAGTGGAGTGAAGTGGAGTGAAGAGGAGAGTGGAGTGGAGAGACATTTCATTGGTGGAGATACCAACTTCCACACGGGCGAAGTCGCGGGTGAATGCTAAGCTATTATTAAATTTTAGTATATTAGTATATATAGAAATCAATGATAAATAATCAATAAATAATAATCACATTGTATATCTTTGTTCCAGTCGCTAACAATGTCGAACGCGAACGATGGTATCAACTTGGAGCGTCTGGAGACCATCGGGGACAGCTTCCTCAAGTTCGCCATCACTGCGTACCTGTACTGCGCACACCCCACCGTGCACGAGGGGAAACTCAGCCATATGAGGAGCAAACAGGTAACCACACATTACAATCATATATGAAGGAGGTAGGACACGACGGTATCTCCCGTCCGAACTGAGCAGTCCGACTGGGGTAGTACCTCCGCGCTACAGAACACCGCCCCATAATAACCAGCGTGTTGTGTTCCCCAAGGTAAGTAGAGGAGCCAGAGCTCACTGTACCCCTCCTCCTCCCATCCCTTCCTAGCCTCCCCACCCCTTCCCAGCCCTCCCCCTTCCCTTCAGGGTAGGCAGCGCGTGTGTGACACCCTTAGTGTCGCACACGTTCATAGGCCACGGTGACCGCTTCCCTTCAGGTGGGCCGTGTGCTTGTCTGCCACCTACGTAGTATAAAAAAAAACCATGGACGTGTAAAACTTATGGACCGAACGCGTTGGAGAATCCATTGACGAATACGGTCACAGCGAGAATCTTTTTTTTGTGCGGAAATCTCCATTGATAGCACCCCCGCGGCCAGCGTGGGCTTCTAACTCCGGGTTGTAAGACGCCCCTGGTCATCATCACTTAGAAAGGGGCACGCAAAGCCTGAAACTTTAAGAGGGGCGTGAAAAGGCCGTCAAGGTAGGGACCGCCGTTTTGGGACGAATGGTGTCTGGAATGGCGGCCCGTACCCTCTGGACTTTACCCTTGCTTCTTACCATCCAGCGGGGTTAAGTCAATTGACGGACTGAATATAAAAAAACCCTTATATTTTCTAAAATAAAAGTAGCCTAAATTATGCTACAACTTCAGCTATTTGTAGTATAAATTCCGTTGTAATCGGCGCAGCTATTTCGTAGATTGGCCGGAACAAACAGATAAAATAATAAAAAGAAAGACAGAAAGGCAAAATTTAAAAAAAAAAACGCTTCTTTATTATACGTATGTATACGCTCATATGCATTTATTTAAGATTTATTTATAACTAATCCTGAATCTCTTCCCCTGGCGAGGTATCGAACCTGAACCTGTACCGGCTAGGTCGCAACAAGCGCTTAGGCGCGCGCATGATCGCGTCAAAGTTCGAACCCCATGACAACTGGTTGCCGCCCTGCCATCGACCCCCGCCCACACTACACCCTAGCGCACATGTGAGTATATAGCTTATCTTAATATATACACCAATATTTTATAGTCGTTTTGGAGCGAAAAGTTTTGAGCACAGATTCGATAACTGGCCTCACTGAAAGTGTTTATTTCAAAAACAAAAAATATTTTTTTATAAGAATATGAAGCTTTATCACATTTGCGCAAAACAAATGCGAACTCGTAGTAACTCCTTTAAATTTAACGTAATACGCTTTACTACACTTTACGCAAAGATTTTCATTCACAAATTAATGCATTCCGCCAACAAAGACGTGCCGCGCTGAATTATCCAATCACAGCGCATCCCGGCCGTGGCGTGACCGACATGTCGCTCAAGGACATGCGTTACCAAGCAACCACCAACCACCTTCCCCGCGCGGCTGCGCCAGCGCCACCCGCTCTCGCTTTCCCCCTATCTCTTAGTACGGCAGTGACTCTCGCGCGGAAACACGTTGTTACGTTCGTGCAAAAATGAGTCGTCATTACGAATTTAGTAACGTAGAGTACTTGGCAATGGTACAGCTTTATGCCATTGCAAATTACAATCTTGAAGAGGCCAGGCGATTGTATTGCCAGCCGGTACACTTGGACCGGTTACGGCAACGAGGAATTGCTAATCCCCAAGTTCCATCAACCCCGACCATCTTGGCAGCGACCCAGCGCTTATTAGACCACGGACAGTTTCGGACGCCAGTACATGCACAAGGTCGAGGTCGTCTCGATATCTCGAATGATGTCGAAGGTATCATCGAGTTCTTCGAGCGGGATCCCCGGCGAAGTACAAGAATGGCAGCACAAGTGTTCAACGTGAGCCAATACTTCGTCTGGACGACATTGCACTCACATGGATTGCACCCGTACCATTTTCGTCGGGCTCACGCCATTTACGGAAATGATGGCCCAGCAAGGATTATCATGTGTCAGTGGTTATTACGAAACAGTGATAAAAACGTATTGTGGACAGACGAATCATTGTTTACGCGAGTGGGTCTGTATAACGTGCACAATGAACATTACTGGGCTTTGATCAATCCCCATTTGATAAGGGAAGACCATCATCAAGTTCGGTTTAGTGTGAATGTTTGGGCCGGTATCATTAATGACCATTTATTAGGGCCCGTCTTTATTGAAGGTCATCTTACTGGTAGTTCATATCTGGTGATGCTACGTACAGTTATTTCTGAACTGTTAGAGGATGTGCCATTAGCATACTCACGAGGTATGTATTACCAGCATGATGGTTGTCCGGCACATTATGCACGTGTAGTGCGTGAACACTTAGACAGTGAATTCGGTGAAAACTGGATAGGACGCGGCGGACCTGTGTCGTGGCCGCCGAGAAGTCCAGACTTAACTCCCTTAGACTTTTATTTGTGGTCCGAAATAAAAAGACTTGTGTATACTAGGGAATACGAAACTCGGGATGAATTACGCAGTGCGATATTAAACGCTTTTGAAATAGTGAGAAGTGACAGAGACACATTAAATAAGTTAAAAGACAATAGCATGAAACGTGCCCGTTTATGTATCGAACGTGGAGGACTCCATTTCGAGCAGTTGCTTCGGTACAGGGAAGTGTGAATAAACTGTAAATTTGGTATGTAAGTTGATTCTTTGTTGATAACTCCAATTTTTTAAATACGCCTGAAATACTCGCATTTTGTTATTATTGTGTTTATTTTCATTATTAGTACGTCATAAAATCATTTACGGTTTATTAATATCCTATTAAAGTATGAAGGAGAAATTGGAGAAGTTTATTTCATAATTTTGCGCGCGTGAGGTTACTGATCCTTACAGCTGTTGTGGTCACGTGCTGCGCCGCCGCTGCGGGCCGAGCGGCTCGCTGCGGCGCGTCGCTTCAAATTCAAAATTGCCGCGCAGACAAGAACAAGTCCGCTTTTATTCATTCAAAATTGTCAATGAATTCTTTAGGGCACTAATAATGTTTATACTCGAACGCGTGAAAAAGATTACAGAAAGTCAACTTTTTTATTATAACCGGTACAGCAATTTAGACGTCTCAAAAACATACCATATATTATTCCGAGTAACCCCCTTTCGGGTCCAAAACGACTATAAAATCAGCGTGTATAAATCTCGTGTCACAATGTTTGTCCTCAATGGACTCCTAAACCACTTAACCGATTATAATAAAATTCGCACACCATGTGCAGTTCGATCCAACTTGAGAGATAGGATAGTTTTTGAAACGGATTTCGACATCCACGCGGGCGGAGCCGCGGGCAACAGCTAGTACTATTATATACAGGGTGAGTTTTTCAAAAGGGCTTGGATGGCCAAATCCTCATCATGGGTCTTCTCTCAACCGTCTTTGAGAATGTGACGGTGATATTCTACCATAGGCCACGGCGACCGCTTCACATCAGTTGGGCCGTGTGCTTGTCTGCCACTAAAAAAAATTCAATACTTCTTTCGTGTTACAGGGTGACACCCAACTGGATATCCTCAACCCTGAAGTTCCACTGGACGCGACTGGATGCTTCATCCCTTATAACCTGATCACGCAGCACAGCATACCAGGTAAGCAACGCGTTGGATACTTTTTTAGGGTCGCGCCTGGAAGCTGCTGCCGGAGTGGAAGTGGCCCTCTAGAGGACTGCTCCGATGCTCTCCACGTGTCCCTATGACTAGCAGAGGGCATAGTGGAGAGCGGCGTGCGGTTGGCCGCCTGTCTCCCTACTCCCCACCGTTGTCGGCGACGTGGCGCGATGCTCGCCCCACCCTCCTACGGGGGGGTCAAGAGGGACCATGTTAAAACCGTAGATGGCCCGGGGGCAACCTTACACCCCGGTAATTAAGACCCTAGACGGCGTGCGGTTTTAGTCGGTTCGATCCCGACTTAAACACCCGTTGGTAACACTTTTGGTTAGACGAGTGGAGACCAGTGGAGTGGAGTAGAAAGTGGATTGAAGGGTCGTTTATCAAAATAGACTTAGTGGCGATACCGACCTTCACGCAGGCAATATTTTGGTCACTTCAAAATGACCGCGGTGGACTAGTGGTCTGGGTAATGGACTGCTGAGACGAGGTCTCGGGTTCGATCCCAGGTTCATCATGGCACACACCAATGACTTTTCAATGCTTTTCGAAGTTATGTGTGTATTTATCGCAGTTTTATAAGTGCTCGGTTAATGGCAATAGGCTCGCCACCTATTACTTTGGGACCTAAACATAAACTGGCGAAATGTGGGTGCTAGCACCTCTGTCTACCCCTTCGGGGATATAGGCGTGAGTTTATGTATGTATGCAATATGACCTCACCTTGCCTGATGGTAAGCTAAAGGTAAAGTCTCTGTAAAGTCTAAGACAGTGACATAATGGTGGCTCTCAACTTGACGGATTCATTTATTGTTAGCGATATAAGCTTACAGTATACACCAAAGCGCTTATATGCTGTAGATTACTTTAGGCATAACATTATAAACACATTAAAATTAAAAGTACTTAGTTACATTCTATAGTTCGTCAAATAATCTAGTAAATTCAATAAAAAAAATGTCCAATACAACCATCAACCATCACCTCAAGCCTCAAGCTATACGTAGGAAACACTAAACGCGTGACATTTGGCAACGGCAAACTAAGCGCGAACGAGTAGTATGCATCAATATATCTATTTGCATTGATCTGGGTGTTATGTATAAAAACTTTTTTTTTCTATATAAAAAAAGTATATAAGTATGTTTATCAGCATTCTAGAACCCATAACCCAAGCTATTTTAATATGCTTACTGTGAGTCTAGGAAGCGCTGTGTAGAATGTCGTAGAATATTTGTAGAATATTTATTCACTAAAAATATCTTAATATATATAAATCTCGTGTCACAATGTTTGTCCTCAATGGACTCCTAAACCACTTAACCGATTATAATAAAATTCGCACACCATGTGCAGTTCGATCCAACTTGAGAGATAGGATAGTTTTTGAAACGGATTTCGACATCCACGCGGGCGGAGCCGCGGACAACAGCTAGCATATAAATAAATCTGTTTCCCCACAGACAAATCAATAGCCGACTGCGTAGAGGCCCTCATAGGGGCGTACCTCCTGGAGTGTGGGCCCCGCGGGGCACTCCTCTTCATGTCCTGGCTGGGGATCAAAGTCCTCCCTTGCCACCACGTACCCTTGGGAGACGACCATCCCTTCGTGGTGGCCGCCAAGAATGCTGATAAGAATCCTAAGGTAAGTTGGTTTTCTATACGACGTAGGTGGCAGACAAGTACACGGCCCACCTGATGGGAAGCGGTCACCGTGGCCTATGGACGTGTGTTACACTAAGGGTGTCACGCACGCGCTGCCTACCCTGAAGGGAAGGGAGGAGGGGTACATTAAGTTTTGGTTACCCTACTTACCTTGGGGACCACAACACGCTGGTTATTATGGGGCGGTGTTCTGTAGCGCGGAGGTACTACCCCAGTCGGACTGCTCAGTTCGGACGGGAGATACCGCCGTGTCCTACCTTCCCCTTCTGTTGACTTTTAGTGATTGACTATTTCTATTTTTTTTATATTCAGTCCTCCTGATTGACTGCACACCACCTGATGATAAGCTGGGATGGCCAGATTTGAATATTAATATACTAATAGCAATAGCTTTATTTTTTTAGAAACCTCCATCCCCGGAGTCGCCCAAGCGCCAACGCACCAACTCCTCGTCTTCAGAGTGCTCATCGGATGATGAAGAGCCTCTACAGCAGCAGGAGGTGTTCCCAGAAGTAGACTGGTCTTGGGCTGGAAGGGCTGTAGGCTCTTTACAGCCGTATATCAACGAAAAGGGGGTCTGGATGCAGGTAGTTTTGATTTTAGTATTTTAGCGTTGATTATAGACAAGACAGTCTATAGGCAGACTATAGACAGATTACAGATTGTCTACGGAAAGACTATAGATAGACTACCGTCAGACTCAATTTCAATTTCTTTATTTCTCAAAATAGTGCAACGTAATTACATCTTTTTGACGTCAAAAACTACTTAATACTAAGTTTACCACCGCTTCCTAGGCGCTAGTGGAGAAGAAACGGCGCAACAAACTCCACTGCTGCATTTTGAGACGTCAGGTTATACATAGATATCTAAGACTAAATATGGACGAATGTACATTTTTGTCTCGTGTCAATATAAAATAATAAAGGTATATAAAAAAAAAAGATACAAAGACTACAGATTACACTACAGACATATTTTAGATAGTCTATAGTTAGACTACGGATACACTACATAACTACAGACGATTACAGACAGACTACATACAGACTTCAGATATTCTACAGACCGATCACAGACCGACTACAGAGAGACTACAGACAAACAACTATAGTGAGTCTACCGAAAGACTTTTCTGACAGACTTTTAGACAGACTTCAAACATATTTCAGACTGCAGATAGACTATATATAGATAGATAGAGTACTGTTTGTTTGTAATCGGTTAAGTAGAACCGGAGAAATAAGGTAGTATTTGATCCAATGTGTGAATGCTCTACAGCCGATCTTCGGCGAGCTGAAGGCGCCGCCGTCTCCACTGCTGAGGTATATCGAAGACCCTGAGGGGGAGCTGGAGCAAATGTTGTCTGGTTAGTATACGATTGTTAACATACACAGCTACCTGCAGCCACTACAAATCAGAGGTAGGACACGACGGTATCTCCCGTCCGAACTGAGCAGTCCGACTGGGGTAGTACCTCCGCGCTACAGAACACCGCCACATAATAACCAGCGTGTTGTGTTCCCCAAGGTAAGTAGGGGAGCCAGAGCTCACAATGTTTTGTTCTGGCTAATCCCCTGAAATGGCTGGACCGATTTTGACCGCACTTTCACTGGCAGATAGCTGATGTAACAAGGAGTAACTCTATTAAATTTTAGAAATGAATTAGGGCTCCAAGTATAAAATTAAAACCTTAACTGTACCTCTCCTCCCCCGTCCCCTTCCTAGACTCCCCACCCCTCCCTAGCCCTCCCTAGTCCAAAGGCCACGGTGACCGCTTCCCATCAGGTTTGCCGTGTGCTTGTCTGCCACCTACGTAGAATAAAAAAACCATCTAAAACCTCGCGGACACATACAAATATTTACACTGCGCGGGAATCGAACCCGCTAACTCACCAATTTAATGTATGATCACTTTGTTCACAGGTTACGACGCGCTAGAACGAACTCTACAGTACAGGTTTAAAGACCGTTCGCTGTTATTACAAGCGCTTACGCACGCTTCGCATCATAGCAACCGACTCACCGACTGCTATCAACGGCTGGAATTCTTGGGAGACGCCATATTGGGTGAGGAATTTTTTTTTTTTTATGTCGGTCACGTCAACATGACTTCACCTCGCCTGATGGTAAGCTGAGGCAAAGTCTCTAGAATGGGAGTCACCATTGCAAACACCGACAGTGCCAAAACGGTGGCTCTCAGCTTGACGGCCTCATCAAATGCTTTTTCACGCCCCGCTTAAAGGACCCGGGACTGTAGGAGGAAGGAAACACATGAGCTAGTAAAGAATTCCAGGTTTTGATGGTGCGGCAAATAAAAGAGGCACCGAACCGCTTGGTTCTTGATGGAATTGTTTGCACCATATGAGGGTGGTATCTCAGCCTTGCACGTGTTGCTCTGTATAGGAATGGAGAGGGTGGGACTAGTTGGTAGAGCTCGTCGGAACACTCCCCATGGAATTAAAAAAAACCGGTCAAGTGCGAGTTTGACTCATGCACCAAGCGTTCCGTACAGTTACATACACAACACTGTAAAATATCTGACGACACACCCCCGGTTAACCACCCCTATACTACGATTTTTAATTCTAGGCAAGAAAATGACATTTCTATACCTGCGGCACGATATAATGGCCGGTTTGACGTTTGTCCGCTCATGAAGTTTCGTATTAATTATTGTGACATTTTGAAAGAGCAAATTGCTGTTCTTTATTGTCAATAGTGACGTACAGTAAGTCATAAAATTTTATCGAATGTAGGTATAATTTTAGGACACAATATTTATTTATTACATTGATTTCTGAATTATATAATGTATATTAGTGTCCCACGATCATTTATTTTTTATTTTTATAAGATTATAATTATCTACCTATTGGTGTACTTATTTCACACAACTCGGTATTTGTTTTTCGAAATTCAATTTTTTTAAATAAAATCTATATAATCGACACTAGGACCACTGGCAAGCCCAATAATACCTCCGGCAAACTTACGTCAAAACAAAGCATTTTCGACTTGACATTGCTTCGAAAAGTACAAACTAGGAGTGCAGTGCGATTGCGATATAGTTTAGACCTCCTCGCCTAAAGCTAAATGGTAAATCTCGCCTGATGGTAAAGTCTCAGGAAGCCTATAATGGTAGCCCTCAACTTACTCTGTTTACGCCTTTTGTTGTGGATTTCGTCGATATGGCCGAACATACGCAGAGCTGAGTTCTAAACAGTCAGGCACGTGTGTTCGTCATAGGTACGCCTTCGTAACATTTCGATCGTGAATCTCAAAATGGAAGGTCAATTTTACCTATAACTGTTAGACGAATAGATAACTAAAGAAAAATCTGGCGAGACTGGCACAGAAGAAAATAAACTTCACACACACAGAAAAAAACGAGCAAAACCAGTCGAAGACATGTGTGTAGCTACTATTTACGGAAGGAGTACCTATCCAACAAGAAAAAAGCTAGTGCAATCACTGAAGGAAGCTGGATTAATATATACTCATTTTCATTCCTAATTCCAATATTCAGTTCGTTCAAATGTATTAAGTAGGTAAAAATTTATATTTTTTACCCGACTGCCGAAGAAAGGAGGGTAATGTTTTTTACTAAAGTTTTTGAATCAGGTACCTAGGTAAGTACTGCTTGCAATAAAAACTTATTAGATTTGATTATATTTTTATCGAGAGTAAATTGAAATTTCCGTCACTATTGTAATATGTCAAACCGGCCATCATATCGTGCTGCTACTGTAGTGTTGCAGGTTTTTTTGTGTCAAATAAATAGTGATGTGGTTGAATCGAGTTTGAAAATCAAATATATCACGAAACAAAATTACTAAACATAAAACAACTATACATATACACGACCTGCATTTTAGTTAAAAAAATTACAACGAATTCAATACAAACTAACATACAGTTATCTAAGAGGGAATCAATTCACTTGCTAAGAAACAGAGACAATATTCAGTTAATTCGTCCACGTACTAACTATGGTAAAAAAATCGATATTATTCGATGGAGCACAGCTTTATAATAAACTACCTAAAAACATTAAAAATATTGATAGTTTGAATGTGTATAAGATTAAACTCAAAAGCTATGTACAACAAAAAATGTAATCACTTAAAGTAGGCAGAATGGAGGAAAACATTTATTTTAAAATTCTGAATTATTGTAAATCTCATTTTAAGTGAACTTTATGTTTTTATGAGAAACTAGCAGCCCGTCCCGGCTTCGCACGGGGTTTTAAAATGAAAAAAGTTGTTGTAGTGACATAACTACAATAGTTGGACATATGCTACCGCGGAGTTTTTTGTAGTTCTATCGCTAATAGTTTCGGCAGCGCATTCGACGAAAGACATTTTAAGACTCATTTTTCTACACCTTCGGTTACATTGTTCAAATTTTACCAAGGATCCCTAATTTTTTTCAAAATGAAATGTAGCCTATGTCAAATTGGAAGAATGTAGCATTCTATTGGCGAAAAATTTTTTTAAATCGGCCCAGTACTTTTTGAGCCTATTCATTACAAACATACAAACATACAAAAATAGGTACAAATCTTTCCTCTTTATAATATTAGTGTAGATAAATGTCTTTAAACCTTAAACCTTAAAGAAAAGAATGACTAAAGTGTCTAGTCTATTGATTGCCGAACATCACTATTGTAGCGGGTCACCTTCGGGTCACTCTTTTTGGTATCAGTTACAGTGTTGCACTTGTCATTTTCTTGCCTAGAATTAAAACTCGTAGTATAATATAGATGGTTTCCATTCCAGATTATTTGATCACCCGCCACCTGTACGAAGACCCTCGGAGGCACTCCCCCGGCGCCCTCACCGACCTCCGCTCGGCGCTGGTCAACAACACCATCTTCGCCACTCTAGCGGCCAGACACGGCTTCCATAAGTAAGTCATTTCATTATATTATCGAATTTTGTACCGTCCAAAACCGCACGCTATCTCGGGTCTTCGAACGCCGCGGTATATGGTGACAAAAGATATTTCCCTTGCACCCCCCCTCTTTTTATCGTGTGGAAATCCCCATGGATACCACCCACACCGCACGCCGTTTCGGGTCTTAATTACCGGGGTGTAAGATTACCCAATGACCCCGGGACATGTACGGTTTTAAGATGGCCCCCTTTACCCCCCGAAAGGTGTCTGGGGCGAGCATCGCTCCACCTCGCTGACGCTGGGGTGTAGGGTGACAGGCGGCTGTTCTGTGACCCAACCACAGGGTGGGAGCAGCCCTCTAGAGGGCCACTCCCACCCCGGCCGGATTGGCCGCAGGCAGCAGCGTCTCCCGTGGTGAGTGGGAGGCGCTGCTCGCCTCCGTTGCTAGCCCGGATTGTCTTGTCTCCGAGAAAGGAGGGTGGGAGGTGGGGAGCTCTTACCGTAGTACACTGCGATCATTGCTAAGCTTGTAACTTTCGACAGGTACTTCAGACATATGTCTCCTGGACTGAACGAGGTGCTCACCAAGTATGTAAAGATACAAGAGGAGAATGGACATTCTATTAGCGAAGAGGTACGTTCATTACAACTAACAATACTCTCTGTCTAATTTAGGATGATAAAAATGACAGTTAGTGTCTATGAAGTATCGTATTTTTTATACAAAATTATACCCCTAAAATTATGGTAATACATAGACAAGCCCCGCCCACTTGTCATAGTGAAGCGTCTTGCAAGAATATAGCACAATTGACTATACACAAATGAATCGAATGAATCGAATTTAAAATAATTTATTGAAATTATTAAGTACTTATACCACTAAAATTTTTGTGATATAATTAGCTAAATATGATACGAAACATAAATACTACATAAAACTTCTCTTTTGTCATCCTGAAGTAAGTTACCTAGAATAATAAAAAATAAAAAGTTTTTGTGTTTTTATAAATATCGATTCCATATTCTATGGGAACGATAATCGAAAATCGAAAGATTCATTTTCGATTATACTATATGGGCTACCCTATTTAGAGCTGTTATTATTATCATCTTAAATTAGACAAAGTATAATCGTTGCTCAGTTCGGACGGGAGATACCGTCGTTTCCTACCTCCATAGAGGGTATTCACTTTTTATTTCCTACGCAGCACTACCTGATACAAGAGGATGAAATGGAGCAGGCAGAAGATGTGGAAGTTCCCAAAGCGCTGGGTGACCTGTTCGAGTCCGTCGCCGGAGCTATATTCTTGGATTCCGGTAATTACAAGCTTTATTTAATTAACCAAATATGTAAGGCACATGTAAGTGGGCAGGCAAGCCGGGGTCGACCTTTGCAGAGAAGTTATTGAAAACAGGGCAGGTCAAAAGCCTTTAGTCTAGGAATAACAGATTCGCGAAATGACTACAGAGTCTATAACTGACCAATTCTTGAAATGTACAATTCTATAAATGACCGATTCTCAAATTGACAGATTCTACAAATGATAGATTCTCAAATTGACAGATTCTCCGTTTCGTCCGAGAATCCGTTTGTCAAGTTAACAGATCCTACAAATGATAGATTCTCAAATTGACAGATTCTATAAATTACCGATTCTCAAATTGACAGATTCTATAAATGATTCATTGTTAAGATTTATATTCAGTTAGTAATTTAATTAGAAATACAGTAAATAAAATGCAATGTAAAATTCTCTATCGATGTTGTTCCCCCACAGGCATGTCCCTAGGGGCCGTGTGGAAGTCCTACGTGAACCTGATGGGGGCGGAGCTGGAGGCCTTCAGCGCGGCAGCTCCCAAGTCTCCCGTCAGGGAACTCCTGGAGGCTGAACCGGATACCGCTAAGTTTGGGTGAGTTCCGTCGCTATCTATCTTTATAAATACACTGAACTCCTCCTAAACGGCTGGACCGATTTGAATGAATTTTTTTGTATGCATTTGAGTGGTGTGCGTGAGATTCACAAATCAGCCCGGCAGATGGCGCTGCAGTCGCTATTCTATATAATATTGATAAATATGTAGAAGCCAAGTTTTTTTTTCATTCAAGCCTAATCGTTTGTATTACTGAGTTCACGCCGGTAATTTTTTATACAACGTAGGTGGCAGACAAGCACACGGCCCACCTGATGGGACGCATTCACCGTGGCCTATGGACGTGTGTAACACTAAGGGTGTCACACACGCGCTGCCTACCCTGAAGGGAAGCGGGGAGCAGTGGTACAGTAAGCTCTGGCTACCCTACTTACCTTGGGGAACACAACACGCTGGTTATTATGTGGCGGTGTTCTGTAGCGCGGAGGTACTACCCCAGTCGGACTGCTCAGTTCGGACGGGAGATACCGTCGTGTCCTACCAACTTAAATAACCAGGAATCGAACCCGTGACCTCTCAGTCCTAAAGCCAACTTTCAACATGCTTTGTCCTACTCCCACAGGAAACCTGAACGCCTCGCTGACGGACGCCGAGTCAGGGTGTGCGTGGAAGTCTTCGGGAGGGGGACCTTCAAAGGGGTGGGGAGGAACTACCGCATCGCTAAAGGAACAGCTGCAAGATGCGCTCTTAGGCACCTGCGGGGACTGCGCACGCATTGAGGAGAGGAGGGGAGGGGATCCTACCCGGTTGGAAGAATAGGAGCATAATTATTGATGAACTGTAAGGGGAGGGGTAGGGGAAAATTTGATACTAAACTTTTTATGACATCACTTACCAACAGGTGAGATTGTGAAAAAAAGAAATAGACTTCAAACTCTTGAGTTGGGGGGGGGGGATTCCAGGTTTTTAAATAACAAGGAACCCGAGTAAAAGAGGGGCTTCAAATTCCTACATACATACATAAATGGATTAATATAATAAAAAAAGACACACCCTTATTACACCATTTTATCCAAATTTGTTCAGCCGTTTGAGTGTATTTTAGCCACAAAAGTTCAATTTATTATATTAATAGGAATTGTATATTATACTTAAAATAGTTATAGTTATACAATGTTAGGCATTATTATTGTATGTTATTAAAATATTATTATTTTCTTATATTGTTATTAATTTGCATATGTTTACATCAATTTGAAGTTTGTGTTGTACGACATCTAGAATCAAAAGGAATTATGTACCTATACTTTTTTTTCCGTGCGGAAATCCTCATGGATACCCACCCCGCGGCCAGCGGTGCAGGTTATGTTGGACTCTTACCGACTAAAACCGCACGCCGTCTAGGGTCCTCGATGGCCCGGGGTCAGCTGGGGTGCGAGGGATATGCCCATTGGGTAACCTTACAACTAAGGCCCGAGACGGCGTGCGGTTTTAGTCGGTTCGATCCCGACATAACCACCCCCGATGGCCGACGGGGGTGGTATCCATGGGGATTTCCGCACGATAAAAAAAAAAGGTGACCCATAGAGTATTTCCCTCGCACCCCGGCTTGACCCGGGCCATCTCCGGATTCGAGATTAAGAGTTTTGTGCTAACACAGAATCCCTCCAGTGAGCTCTGGCTACCCTACTTACCTTGGGGAACACAACACGCTGGTTATTATGTGGCGGTCTTCTGTAGGGCGGAGGTACTACCCCAGTCGGACTGCTCAGTTCGGACGGGAGATACCGTCGTGTCCTACCTCCTAGCTTCTTCAACTTTCATAAATCTTATGTTTATAATGCCAAAATAATGACAGCAATCTAATTATTTATAAGATGTTTTTATTATGTGAGAATTAGATTTTTAAGTGTAGCAATAGTATATGTATGTCTCCTGGCATTACCTACAATTTGAGGTCCATGCACCGCTGCTTTACGCGAAGGGAGCTCAAAAAGTAGATAGGGTGTAGACACCAAAGACTTGTTACATAATGGTGCCCTTTACACGCACACGCAACCGTATAAGTGCCCGGTTAATGGCAATAGGCTCGCCACCTATTACATTGGGACCTAAACATAAACTGGCGAAATGTGGGTGCTAGCACCTCTGCCTAACCCTTCGGGGATATAGGCGTCTCATAAAGAAAATTTTAAAATTTTGAATACACAAAAAGCCGCGGTAGCCTAGGGTAATGGACTGCTGAGACGAGGTCTCGCGTTCGATCCCAGGTTCACCATGGCACACACCAATGACTTTTCGAAGTTGTGTGTGTATTTATCGCAGGTTTATAAGTGCCCGGTTAATGGCAATAGGCTCGCCACCTATTACATTGGGACCTAAACATAAACTGGCTAAATGTGGGTGCTAGCACCTCTGCCTACCCCTTCGGGGATATAGGCGTGAGTTTATGTTATGTATATGTTTACACCGATTCGTGTGTGAAAGAACGCGCATGTAAAGATGTTGGAAGAGAGAGGGAAAGAGCGCGCGCTCCAGCCCCCGTAGACAAGTGTCACAGCGTAAATCGCTAAGGAATCGAATAGATTAGGTCGACCAATCACATCCAAGCTCTTCGCCGGTGTAAGATGCGCGCGCCGCGGCGGGATCACGAGCTGGAGTGTGATTGGTCGATCTAATCTTTTCTATTCCTTAGCGATTTAGACTTGGATACCGCGATAGCCTAGTGGTTTGGGTAATGAACTGCTGAGACGAGGTCTCGCGTTCGATCCCAGGTTCACCATGGCACACACCAATGACTTTTCGATGCTTTTCGAAGTTATGTGTGTATTTATCGCAGGTTTATAAGTGCTCGGTTAATGGCAATAGGCTCGCCACCTATTGGACCTAAAACATAAACTGGCGAAATGTGGGTGCTAGCACCTCTGCCTACCCCTTCGGGGATATAGGCGTGAGTTTGTTATGTTTTGATTCCACGTGAAGTAGCAGGTACAGATAGTATGTAACAAGTCTATGGCTGAGACGATTAAATAATAGTTTTTAATTATAATGTAATCAATTTAATCGTATACAATGGGATGTATTTTAAAATAGTTGCTAAGAAATGTTAAGGTTTTACGCACAAATAGCTCTTCGCTATTCGCCTTTATCCACGTGTATAAATCGAAGTGGTGAGCGCTTATTCGTGTATATTTGCTTTATTCGCACTAATACCGGTAAGCATTCTGCCAGTTCTTGTCTGACGAAGTGTTTTGGTCGAAAATGTAGGTATAAGATGTTGATGTTTCTGTTGGCTAAATCTCATTCCTTTCCTATTGCCGACATTTTTAATTTGCAACGTATTTATATTTTGTAATTTTATTTTAAACTAGCTGTCTCGGCGAACTTCGTACCGCCATATTTTCCACCCGCGTGCAATTCCGTTCCCATTCCTGTTCCCGTTCCCATTCCCATTACTATTCCCATTCCTATTCCTATTCTCATTCCCATTCCCATTCCTACTACTACCTACTACTACTAAATACTAATCCCGTAACGTAAACATAAACTTCTCTCACATAATAGAAAAAGTTTGTATGAGAAAAAGAAAAGTTACTTTCTGAAATTTTCTGTACAACTGTTTTATTTTTTTTTTGTAAGAACCTTCTCCCGATAATAACAAACAACAAAAAAAGAATTAGTGAAATCGGTAGAGCCGTTGGTGAGTTATGCGCTTACCAACACATTTTGCGATTCATTTTTATATTATAGAAGATGTGTCAATTTCAATTCAAATTCAATTTCTTTATTTCTCAAAATAGTGCAACGTAATTACATCTTTTTGTCGTTTTATGATCTAAAATTGATTGAAGTAAATGATTTGAATTTGAATTGCGCTCAGCTGTTTCCAATTTTGTTTTATATAACTGGTTGATATAATTGTGGAAGCTTGTAATTGGCGTGTACTAACATAAAAATTGTGTATATGTGAATGTAGTTGTAAGCTTCCCAAATAAAATAAAATAAAATATTTGCCTTAGTCACTCTTCTATGACGAATTGTGGAGGGTTTAGTTATCTATAAGATTTTTTTTGAATACAATATAGGCCAGGGTAGGCGAACCTTTATGCATCAACGAGCCATTTTTTACTAAAACATATTTTATGGGGTCACTGGCGTGCCATCAAAACTCTTTAATAAAATAATGTAAACAAAAGAGGTGTATTTTTGAAATGTTTTTATTACACGATACAAAATAATTAGTATTTTTCGTGTTTTGTCACTGAAACGTAGTTGTAATAAATTGTCAAAATCAATGAAAATATAGGGATGAAAGGGAAGAAACGTTTAATGATTATATTTTATATCCCAAAGTATTTTTTTCATAATATAATTACCATTTTTTTAACATAAAACCTCTTTGCTTAAGATTAAAAAAAGCATTGTTTCTTTTTAAGACGGAGCTAATAAATTTAAAAAAAATATTTTGTCTGATCGGCGACGTGCCCAAAATATGTGTGCCGCGTGCCACTGGTTCGTCTACCCTGATATAGGCGAATAGCGAAGTGTGTTACGCACAAATAGCTTTTTAGGACAAACGTATAATTCAATCTCCGGCTCTACTCAACCGATTGTGATCAAACATGCGTAAGATTTTAATACTGACCAAGACGTTTTAAACAAAAACGTTTAGTAGTTTTCGCGTTCATTGCGCACAAACAAACAGATAGACAGTTCAGAACCGTTCATATAACATAACCCAACTACCTATTTGTTTTAATATATGATATATGAGGCCGTCAAGCTGAGAGCCACCATTTTGGCACTATCGGTGTTTGCAATGGTGACTTCCATTCCAGAGACTTTGCCTCAGCTTACCATCAGGCGAGGTGAAGTCATGTTGACGTGACCGACATAAAAAAAAATATCTCCAATGTACAGACACAGCTACTATACAATTTTATAATAGTAATAAGATTACGTGGTATTACGATGTTTCGATATGCTTTGCAGCCGACATGTTTTGTTGCGAAATGTCGGGATTCGGTACGATATGGGCTGGCGTTTCGCTCGCCGAATGCCGGGAAGTCGCAATAGAATATGTGTACAGACAAGCGATAGATGCTAAGATTTTTATAAAATACAATTCCTAGAACAAAATTACCCTGTGAAGCGACTTACCGGGTAAATTGCACACGACCATAGGCCACGGTGACCGCTTCCCATCAGGTTCAGAAATCCGCCCAGCCGTAAAGCTTACAGAGGGGAACAAAGAAAACTACATACTACAACTATCTGCCTGTGAAAGTCCCGTCAAAATCGGCCTAGCCGTTCCAGAGATTAGCCGGAAGAAACAGACAGACAGAAATTGTAAAAAAAAAATTGTTTTGGTTTAAGTAATACATCCAAATGCACTTTTAAAAAACATTTATTTGAACATTATAAACAAACACACCAATTTTATTAATTTGTATAAATAAGAATTTTGCAAATCGTCGATATAATATGACGGAGTGTTCGGGAGTTATGCCCGAACACACATAAAAATTTATAAAATTCCGAATTGAGAACCTCATTTTTTGAAGCCGGTTAAATATAAATGACATATACACTCCTTGTGTTGCACAAAAATAGTAGTATTGGTGATCAGTGCATACATTTTTCACAGGGTAATTTTCTTCTAAGTAACTAGTCTATATGCAATTAATGTTAAAAACTGCCCGCTTAAATGTACTGTCTTATAGACATTTTTGATGTATCTATTCCATTTTACGTGTATCCGATAAAAATACATAGTTTTATAACTTAATAAATGATTTTTTAATTTAATTCTACTCATATTTACCCTCCCAGCCTTTCCCCAACTCAGTGGTGGTCGTCTCCCAGTGTAACTACTGCCGGTCGAACTTCGCTATGTTCCGTGAAGCGACTGCCGCCTGACTGCACAACGCACTGGCGATATACCAGTTGTGTAGTTAGACCAGCTGTCGGACTGGTTAGGGCTCCAACTACCCGTAACGACTGCCATAGATGTTCATATGGCAACCGGGACCGACTGCTTAACGTCCGAGGCACGGTCCCCACATACTCCCACTGCTATAACTATACCATGTCTCCCTCTGGTTAGCGGAGGGACACGTGGACAGCCTCGGCCAGCATTTAACTGTGGAGGCAGCGTCTACCGTGGCGAGTGGGAGGCGCTGCGAGTTTACCACTGTTGACAGAAATTCATTTGATCATTTGACGTGTGACCGATAAAACATTAGGCCATTCTACTGAACGAATGAACAATTGACCAAAAAAAGTCGGTATACGGGCGAAAGTTTTACGTGACAACGACTTTGAGTGGTAAAATAATTTTTATGTATGTCTCTCTCGCTCTTAGGCGGGCTAACCATGCCCGAGTGGAAGGGACGCGTGCCTCTCACTCGCTCTCATTGTGAGCGCATAACGTGAGCGGAGCGTAACGCAGTTTCTTGAAGTGTCACCCGGCAAACCAATTTATAAGACGTTGTCACGTCAAAAGTTTTTATCGAATAAACATTTGGTATCTGCTCGCCTCCGTTGCCCGGGTGCACCGCCTGGAGGTACCGGTCCACACCCATCTCCCTGCCCTTGTCCCAATTATTTGAGGTCAGCGCAACATGTCTTTCTCCTCCATACATTCCTGTCAGATATCATCTCCTCAGTCACTCCCTTCCTTGCCATATCTTCTACAATGAATTTCGATGCTTTTCGAAGTTATGAGTGTATTTATCGCAAGTTTTTAAGTGCCCGGTTAATGGCAATAGGCTCGCCACCTATTACATTGGGACCTAAAAACATAAACTGGCGAAATGTGGGTGCTAGCACCTCTGCCTTCCCTTCGGGGATATAGGCGTGAGTTCATATATGTATGTATGTATCTTCTACAAAAAAAAAATGATACATAATAGTTTATAGTTATTCACCGCTAAAGACTGCATTGCAACAGAATACAACAAAGCAATCACCACACAATCGCTGTTCACAAAATCAATCGCAGCAACATCAACAAAAACAAAATAACTCAATTTGCCTTGTCTATAAAACAAATTAGATGTATTCCTGTGTTTCGTAAGACCATGAGTTAGAATATGGCAGGACATGTCTTGAAACTAATTTTAATTAAACTTGAAACTAAACAGAAATGTAGAACTGTATGGTGTAGCGGTAGAATTCTCGACTGCTTAGTTTGTGGTTGCAGGTTCGATTCCGGCTCAGTGTAAATATGTTTATTCATAAGTATTTCTATTTAACTAGGTATATCCTGGGTGTGTATCCCTCGGGACATGTCTTGAAAATTAATTTTAATTACTGTTGAACCTTAACAGAAATGTATCAGAATGCTCGACTGCTTAGTTTGTGGTTGCAGGTTCGATTCCTGCTCATTGTAAATATTCATGAGTATTTCTATTTGTATTAGCTTTAGCCTGGGTGTCAATCACCGCTGTGGTTTTCCCTAGCGTCCACAATATGAGGTCTTTCAAAAAGGGTACCTATTAGAAGGTTTTAACTGGGTTGATCAGTAGCGCGAGTGTGACGCCCCTGGTTTTACCGTGTGGAGGTTCCGGCCCGCACCCGACTTAACCACCTCCACTGAAGGACGGGGATGGTACTGCGTCCCATACCTTAATATTACAAGATAGTACCTACCTCGCAAAAATAATTAAACCCAGATATAAGTACAAGCTGGTTAATAACATTACTAAGATATAATAAGAATGATAAATGTAACAGTTAGCCGTTCCATACTTACGAGATTCAATGACAATTTCCCTAGATTTGACATTGTAATGTTTCTCTAACAAAAATTGGCGACAGGACTGTCCAAAGATCCCCGGCTGCATGGCCACCCGCGCCGCACGCGTTACCAAACGCCACATGGCCCTGCAGACGTGGATTACGGCGATAAACTGCGCCGGGAGTATTTATATCCTACCTGTTATGTTTTACATGGAATTTTACTGAAAACCATTGAAAATTACACATAATATTTGAAGTGAAAAGATGAGTAGCTTTGGGCATCCTCCATTAGCCTAAGCAATTTCTTTTTCGTGCGGAAATCCCTACGGATACCTCCCCGGCAGGTTATGTCGAAGTTAAACCGACTAAAACCGCACGCCGTCTAGGATCTTCTAGTGCTAGGATGTAAGGGGTAAGTGTAGGCCTGGCATACAGATCGTGCAGATAACCTGTATAAACAGTTTTGCTGGACCCATGGATCTATCTCACGAAGGCGGGTGAACAATTAAATAGTACATGTCTTGTAAATACGCGTACATGTGTGTGCGAAAGTTCATGTCACGTCACAAGAAATTCATGTAGCAGTTAGTAGAACAATAATTATAGTACGGGAGGTAGCGTTAATTCTAACAAGCAATCGATAGCCAGTTGATATTCTCCACGATAATAGAGCTTTATTAATACATAACAGAGTTGACCGTCAACCGGTCTGGTAGCGGTCGAGTCGAAGGTGACACCATGGTAAAGTTGTCAAAAAAAATTACGCTCCGAGCAATCATTAGCCACGTGAAACTTTATATGGTGATTCCTGAGGTCATTTTCAACTGAGAAATAACCGTCAGATGTGGTGTAGAGTAATGGTTATTGGTCAGTCGCGTATATATTAGACCAGTGCCGATAGTCTTTGAGACAAAATAAATTTATAGTAGGATGAAACCTGTTGGAAAAGGATCAGAATATAACAAAAATGAAAGGAAAAATAAATTACGGGTGATCTGAGGTCGGGAAGTGGGGAGGGGTGTGAGTTTTAAGGGTAAAAACGGTTTATCTCAATTTACGGCAAAACTATAAGTCCTATGGAAAAAAGTTAAATGACAAAGTTGTAGGTAATAAAGAGACCTACAACTTTTCTATTTACACTTTTTTCACATAACCTCAAAATGTATGTGAAAAATTCAAATAATCAAGTTTTTGGTTTTTTATTTTTATCTTAAGCAAAACAAATTTGTTTTCCACGAAATTTGGTGAAAATTTAGCTTTTTATGTCCTACAGACACTGTATTTTTTTTGATTTGAAATACTCTTTTTTTCAGCTTATTTTGACTAAATATCGAAAAACCACCCTAATTTTCAATCGAAAATTCTCACGTCAAAATATCAGTTTTTTAAAAAAAGTCAAAAAAAATTTTGTTCTTTGAAATCTCTTCTTTCTGATGATGTAAAAATATATATACATTGCTATGGTAAATTTTCTCAGGAAATGACTAAATACAAAAATATTAATTTCGAATTCGAGTTTTTCTTCTTTGCATTTTCTGAGAAAATTTACCATAGCAATGTATATGTATTTTTACATCATCAGAAAGAAGAGATTTCAGAGAACAAAAAACTCTCTGACTTTTTTTAAAAAGCTGATATTTTGACGTGAGAATTTTCGATTGAAAATTAGGGTGGTTTTTCGATATTTAGTCAAAATAAGCTGAAAAAAAGAGTATTTCAAATCAAAAAAAATACAGTGTCTGTAGGACATAAAAAGCTAAGTTTTCACCAAATTTCGTGGAAAACAAATTTGTTTTGCTTAAGATAAAAATAAAAAACCAAAAACTTGATTATTTGAATTTTTCACATACATTTTGAGGTTATGGGAAAAAAGTGTAAATGAAAAGTTGTAGGTCTCTTTATTACCTACAACTTTGTCATTTAACTTTTTTCCATAGGACTTATAGTTTTGCCGGAAATCGAGATAAACCGTTTTTACCCTTAAAACTCACACCCCTCCCCACTTCCCGACCTCAGATCACCCGTAATTTATTTTTCCTTTCATTTTTGTTATATTCTGATCCTTTTCCAACAGGTTTCATCCTACTATAATTTTATTTTGTCTCAAAGACTATCGGCACTGGTCTAATATATACGCGACTGACCAATAACCATTACTCTACACCACATCTGACGGTTATTTCTCAGTTGAAAATGACCTCAGGAATCACCATATAAAGTTTCACGTGGCTAATGATTGCTCGGAGCGTAATTTTTTTTGACCACTTTACCATGGTGTCACCTTCGACTCCTCCGCGGGTGCGGGTTCTGACGGTCAATTCTGGTATGTATCAATAAAGATCTATTATCGTGGAGAATATCAACTCGCTGTCGCTTGCCAAAAAAAATTAACGCTACCTCCCGTAGTATTAGGTACATTGCAAGTAATTCATTTTTAAAAGCAATGTGTATATAATGTTTTACTACAATGACAGCTAAACCGCCTTCGTGAAATAGAACATCCATACCTATAACATAAACATTTTTTTTCACACAATCGTTAGGTAGGTACATAGTAGTGAAAGCTTTTTACCTTAAATGTCGGTTCGATTCCAACATAACCACCGACCCCGATGGCCGACGGGGGTGGTATCCGTGGGGATTTCCGCATGATAAAAGGGCAAATTCCGAAAAATAAAAGTTGAAAATTAAGGTGATATCTTAATATATATAAATCTCGTGTCACAATGTTTGTCCTCAATGGACTCCTAAACCACTTAACCGATTATAATAAAATTCGCACACCATGTGCAGTTCGATCCAACTTGAGAGATAGGATAGTTTTTGAAACGGATTTCGACATCCACGCGGGCGGAGCCGCGGGCAACAGCTAGTATAATATATAAGTATACCTATTAATTTCACGAAAATCTAAATTTTGCCTAAATCTTTTCACCGCGTTGACGCAGGACTTTAATTTTTATAATTATGGTCACGTACGGAACCTTAGCCGTATGAGTTCGACTCGCACTTGACCAGTTTTTATACTTACGTTCTATTTCTTTAATAATTATATACTTATGATAGAAAGTTTACCGGGTCAGCCTGTATGTAATAATCTTATAACAAGTGTACCCTAATTCCACTTCCTGTTGCGCACGCGTCGACCACATGGCCCTCTAGCGGATACGGGATGTAAACACTGTAAATATAAATATATAAATACAACCTGTACGCCTGTATGTACCTTGAGAGGAGAGGTATCTGATGCCATAAAGAGCGCCATATTTAACCGACTTTAAAAGGAGGGTCATTATTTGACCTGTATCTTTGTATGTAATTAGGTTTGTTCGTGATTATCTCGCGTTGAACCGATATTGATACGGTTTCCTGAAAAGCATTTTATACATTCTGGAGAAGGTTTAAGTAGGTATACTTATCCGACTTATAAAAGGAGGTAAGTAATTCGGTTGAATTATTATAGGTATTAAAAATTTGGATACTATTGTAATTTGTTTACTAATTAATAGCAGGCGATGGTAACTGAATGGATAAGGACGCGGCCTCTACTCAGAGGTATCGAGTTCGAATCCGGTCGGTCAGTACCAATGTGAATTTCACTTTGTGGCATTTATATGTGCTAATCACATGATTTTACCATCTGTTGACGGTGAAGGAAAACATCGTGAGGAAACCCACATGTCCTAGAAGAAATTCTAAGAACATGTCCGATCCACCAACCCGCATTAGGCCAGCGTGTGTGGATTAAGGTCTAAACCCTCTCAGCTCTCTCTTTAGAGGAGACCCGTTGCCCAGCAGTGGGACATAAATGGATTGTATATACCAATTCTGGCCCTCAGCTTAACGGCTTTTTTATAATGTGGAAATCCTCACGAATACCACCTCCAGGGGGGGTGGTTATGTCGGACTCAACCCGACAAAAACCGCACACTGTCTCGGTTTTCAGACGCCTGGAAGTAAGGTCACCCGCATTTCCCCCGCACCCGACTGACCTAAGCCATCTCTGGTCTCGAGATGGCTCCCACAGTAAGGCACAATAATACAGAGTGTACCTATAAAATGTGTAAGAAAAAATTAAACAGCTGGAAAATTATTTACATAACTTTTTTATTTCATTTTAATATAAATTACATCAATAAGTAAGTTATTTATATTTACATTTTTATTTATTGCCTGAAAAATACATTTTTAAATACATTTTCAATTAAGTAGTTATGTACCTACCTACCTAGTTTTTCAAATAATTTTCTTTTTAACCCTCGACGCAAAAAGTACATCCAGGGTCGTAAAGTGTGTCGTGTCTGTTAGCTCCCAAAAGGATGAAACGATTTTGATGCAGATTTTTGTTCGAAAGCTAATATTACTTATTATGATGGAGATGATTCTTAGCTATTAATAAATTTGTGTTGGGAATTTTTAAATTAATTGTTAGTAATTATCACAGGATATAGAAAAAAATGAAATTTTGAAGTAATTAGTTCACTAACTTTTACTATAAAACCGGAAAAAGTCATCATCCAGGACGACGAGAATTGAACCTGCAACTAATTCCTTTCTAGGCAAAACACTTTGCCACGATTTTGTTAAAACAAGCCACTGTCATACCACTGACACTTAAAAAAATACTGTTAATGTTATCAGTATAAAGTCTGAAAGTAAAAGATATTTTGTAGAGCGAATGAAAAAGTTTAATGAATTCTTTTCATTTTGATTTTAAACTTTAACTGTATTAAGGTAAAGTCTACAATTAAATAGCATTTTTTAGAGTGTCAGTCGCATGAAAGTGGTTTGCTTTAGCAGAAACGAGGCCAATTACCATAACCATGATCGCCTTTAGCATAGGTAATAGAGGCCCTGGGGTCTTACCATAGCCATGATTACATTTGAATTGCTATAAGGGTGTCATGGTAATAGACCTACCGGACTCAATATGTGAAAAGAAACATAAAAGTTATAATAATTACAATTTATAGCTACAATAATACTATATTTGGCACAAAGTCTTTGGTAAATATTTATAAATTAAGTACAATTATACTTAAAGCTAGATAATTCAACTTTTGAAATATATTTTTTTCTTTCGTTCAAGAATTCAACATTTTGGCTGAGTCAATTTTGATGAAATATTTACTACAGATTTACAAATTAAATAACTAGCGTCAAAATAACCAGCGCCATTACAACTTACGCCATTTTGATGAGTATTTATAATTATGTACATCGAACTTTATATAATATAGACGTTTTATGTTTGTAGATTCTGTTCACTCTTCAGCTCGAGGGCCCACACGTGTTGGGGCCAGCCGGTGCGCCCTTTCCCTCTCTTCTCCACTGCAGATTGCTGTAACAAAAGGTCCCAATGAAACTAATGAAAAGAAAGAAATTATCTTCTTCTTCAACCTAGCGTTAATCCCAGTCGCATCTAAAGCTCGGGAGTCTGGGGTCCGCTTTACCAGTATTAACTGCAGATTTGGCTGAACCTCGATATTTTCCGTGAAGCGACTGCCATCTGACCTTCACAACCCAATGGTGACATTAGGTGATATCAAAGCATTGCAGCTAGAGCGTTGTTGTTGGACTTTTTAGGGCTCCAACTACCAGTAACGACTGCCATAGATGTTTGTATAGCAACCGGGATCGATGGCTTAACGTGCTCTCTGAGGCACGACCAGACCAATGCAAATACCCATATTCATGCATATAAATATTTGCCCTGACCGGGGATCGAACCCGCGCATCCTGCGCAGCGGCCGCATTCACTACCGCTACGCCACGGAGGCTGTCTATCTTACTATAATAAAATTGTTAAGATATATTTACACTGAGCGGGAACCGAACCCGACATAGCAATCGACTGCTTTACCGCCACTACACACACGCCGACCAAACATTTCCGTAGAAACTAAAAAAAACGTACAGATAATTTACAACATTATTTTTCACATAAAAACCGAGATAATTTCTGGTAACACCGGCCACGTGTACAAAGTTACACAGTTTTACTATCTGACAGGGGAGTCGTAAAAAACGCACAAAAAAACTACCAACAGTAGCTCCCTCATTTTTTTTTGGCAACACTTGAAAATGATACTTTTTGAAGTAGCCATATTGGCTGTCATATCACGTATTTTTGAATATTTATTTTTTACAACTTAAGAGGTAGACAAGCACACGGCCCACCTGATGGTAAGCGGTCATCGTGTACTTTGGACGCGTGCAACATCAAGGGCGTCACACTCGTGCTGCCGACCGTGGAGGAGGGGTGGGGGGGATGGGATAGGTGTTTTTACCCGACTGCCGAAGAAAGGAGGGTAATGTTTTTCGAGACTATGAATGTATGTATGTATGTATGTATGTATGTATGTCCATTTCTTTGGCACGGCCTACAACGGCTTGACGGATTTTAATTTTGGCATTGAAAAATTAGATTGGCTGTCGAATAATGGATCCCGATTCTTCAGTTGTAATGTTTCTAGACCACCGGACATCAATCTAAGTGCTTGTTATTTTCTTTTCAGTTTTTAGGCAGTCGGGTTTTTGAATTTTTAAATTTATTTTTTTTATTTGAGAATAAAATTATGAATGTTTCTTGATTGTACCGATAATTGAAAAGTGTATGCTAAGGTGGTTTGGACATGTAGAGCGAATGGCACACCAAATTATGTAAGGCACATGTATGTAAGTGGGCAGGCAAGCCGGGGTCGACCTCGCAGAGTTTACACTGACCAAATTAATGATTTATTGCACAAAGGGCAGGTCAAAAGCACTCGAAACCGGCGGGCTTGCATGAAAGGTTTAACGACAGTAGAGGAAGCGCGTGAAGTGTGTCAGGACAGAAGCAGATGGCGGCCTGTTGTCTTTGCCTACCCCGGAGGGAGAGAGTATGAAAAGTTTTTTTTTCTATTTTTTTTTTCTTACCGCAATGACTTTAAAAATCTTCCAAAATACAGGTATGAACTAGAATTCCGCCCATTCCACAGCGAGCTATCATCAAACACCTGACTCTGTTTACCATCTGTTATTAATTACGTATATCCTATGTTTGTGTTAGCAGAAACATTAAAAAATATACGACTACCAAAATAGGTCGACCTCATTCTAAACAGGATAGCAATTTATTGCACTACTAGCGCAGATAGCGTGGTGGTTCAATTGTTGGGCTTGTAAACGTGAGGTCATGGTTTTGAACCAACGCCCCTTTTTTATTGGTAATAGGCTCATTTGACCACAATCTCACCTGTTAGTAAGTGATGATGTGGTCGACGGTGAAGCACACTTGCCTAGAAGTAACCTGTTCACTCTAGACTTGAAGACTTCCAGGTTGTAGCTTTCCGGAAATACAGACTCAGGCAGGGCATTCCACTCTTTAGCAGTACGCACGATGAATGTACTGCCAAAACGTTTTGTGCGTATGAGTGGGATATCCACCATGTACCGGTGGCGCGTTGCCGTACGTCTGGTCGTTCGGTGATGAAAGAGTCTTGGAGGAATTAGATCATGTAACTCACCAAACAGGTCATCTTTTTTTTTTTTTTTTTTTTATGTATGACACGTCAAAATGACTCCACCTCACCTGATGGTAAGAGAAAGGCAGAGTCTCAGGACTGGGGCCACCACCACATACACCGGTAGTGCTACAGTAGTGGCCCTCAGCTTGACGGCCTCATCAAATGCTTTTTCACGCCCCGCTTAAAGGCCCCGGGACTGTAGGAGGAAGGAAACACATGCGCTGGTAAAGAATTCCAAGCCTTTATGGTGCGGCAAATAAAAGAGGCACCGAACCGCTTGGTTCTTGATGGAATTGATGCCACCGTGTGCGGGTGATACCTCAGTCTGGCACGTGTAGTTCTGTGTAGGAAAGGAGAGGGTGGGATTAATTGGAAGAGCTCATCGGAACACTCGCCATGGTAGAGACGGTAAAAAACTGCCAAACACGCTATATCTCTACGAAGCTGTAGAGACTAATAAGTACTGTGCAGAGCCATCCCAGAGATGAGAAAAGTATTCCAAAAAATTCATCTCATAAAACAAGCCTTGTACATTTAGATAAACTTGAATTTCAATTCTGTAACTGCATCAGTGAATCATAAAAATATCTACGCATTTATATAAATAGGGTACATTTTCATGGAATGATCTGTTTTATAACGCCGCAGTTAATTCTTTGATAGCGGGGAGCCATGTGGCTGTAGCGTAATTGTATTAGGAAAGGGACGCGAGTTATGAGCGTATAGCGTTTTTATTTACTAGAGTTTTAATTGTATAGATACTAGCTATCCCCGCGGCTTCACCCGTGGCATGCTTCGCCCCCGTTGCGTCAATTTATTACAAACATGCTCATAATTTAATATTTCTGCAATACTATTTTTACCACTTTATTTGCTGAATGTTACCTATAAATTACCCATTTTCGCAATAAATGGGTTTGAGTTTGAGTTTGAGTTTGAGTTTGAGTTTGAATAATGTATGAAAAGGGCACTGGGTAAAAGTGGCGTCGTTTTTGAAGTTCTGCGACCACTGATAAAATTATTAGGTACCACTATTTAGTACACACATTTTTATAATATTAGTATGGATTCTGCTGTACGTGTGTTGACAGCAAAGACCAAGATGGTTTTTGGTTGACAGTGAACTCCTAAACGGCTGAACCGATATGAATGATTTTTTTTGTATGCGTTTGGGTGGCACCCTGGATGGTTTAGATTCACAAATCAGCGCGGCAGATGGCGCTGCAATCAGTATCTAGGTTATGTAGGACAAAGTCTGTCGGGTCCGCTAGTCACCTTAAAGTAAAATTTTGCTAATTTGGTGGCATTCTCTCGAAAGATGGTAGGTATTCAGCGTATACTTACTTGTAGCAGTGAAATATCTGATAGCGTTGCACTGGGCCATGTGGCTCGGTGTAATCACATTAGAAAATACGCCTAAGTCATGAGCGACTAGCGGTTTATTCACTTCCTCATATTGAGTTACACTTGCCTTTGCACATCTATTCTATTACTATAATAAAATTGTGAGGTAGCTGTGTCTGTACATTGGATATATATACAAAATAAAAAAGTTACGTTACGTTAAATGAACGATTTTGAACACAAAAATATTTTTTAGAATCCACCAAGAACCAAGCGGTTCGGTGCCTATTTTATTTGCCGCACCATAAAGACTTGGAATTCTTTACCAGCGCATGTGTTTCCTTCCTCCTATAGTTCCGGGGCCTTTAAGCGGGGCGTGGAAAAGCATTTGATGAGGCCGTCAAGCTGAGGGCCGCCACTGTAGCACTACCGGTGTATGTGGTGGTGACCCCAGTCCTGAGACTTTACCTTTAGCTTACCATCAGGCGAGGTAAAGTCATTTTGACGTGTCCTATATAAAAAAAAATCCTGTCTATTTGTCTTTTTGTTCGCAAGGAACGCAAAAAACTACTGAACGGATGTGGAACCGAATTTTTTATATTTATTTCGCCAGTTTGACTGCACCCCGCCTGATGGTAAACTGAGGTGCAGTCCTAAAAATAGTGGTCACCATTCCCTAGGGATACCCCTAGAATGTTGACCTCTACCCAGACGGCCTTGAAATATGCTTTTTTATATCTGCATTATTAAAATCTGCCGTATGTTTGATTTCAATTGGTTAAATAAAACTGTAGATATTACTAAAAGTTGCAATAACCGAAATTAAAGCGTGCAGAGCCGCGGGAATCGTCTAGGTCTCTTTTATAGGTAGTTTGCCTATCGTCTACGGTTTCACTATGGAGAAAGATTGAAATCCATGTCTGATAAAGAGAAATCTCCACCGCTATCGCCTGTAACTTGCACCACACACGAACACGTGCAGACCTGATTACGGTGATACACAAATTGTTTCAGCTGTTTTGATATTAAATTAAGGGCGGCGACATTATACTTAAGTAATTTGTTAAAAGGGCAGACGACAGTCGCTCCCATAAAAGTCAAGATAAATCAAATCCCGGGTCCTTTAAGCGGGCCGTGAAAAAGCTTTTGATGAGGCCGTCAAGCTGAGGGCCGCCACTGTAGCACTATCAGTGTATGTAGTGGTGACCCTAGGTCGTGAGACTTTGCCTTTAGCTTTCCATCAGGCGAGGTGAAGTCATTTTGACGTGTCCACTATAAAAAAAATGTAAACCATTTCAGACTTGACTTTTTTTTTGTGCAGACAAGCGAACGGCCCACCTGATGGGAAGCGGTCACCGTGGCCTATGGGCGTGTGCAACACCAGGGGCGTCACACTCGCGCTGCCGACCCTGTAAAAACCTTCTAATGCCCTTCTTGAAGAACCCCATATTGTAGATGCTAGGGAAACCCACAGCAGGGAGATCATTCCACAGCCGGCGCGTACGCAACGATGATGGCTACAACGTGTGAGGATGGATTCTCTGCCTGTGGCGAGCGGTGCGATGGTAAAATGTGGCTGTTGGCATCATTTCAAATAATGACTGACTGAATAACATAATATCATTGCTGAATAATGTTTCAAAAAATCATTCCAATGACTTAAACAATATTAAACTCTGAGATATGTATTTATGATAGAAATAAAACCAGTGAGTAGTCATATCAGTAACTAATACAAGTCAAGTGCATCCGAGATTCTCAAGGGAACCGTCTTATCTGAGCGCATGTGTTTCAAGAGCGCACTTCTCGGCGCCATGACGCGTCCTCACGAAATACGCTTTCGGCTTTAGTGGGATGATAGACATAGGTAGTCGAAGTCAAAAATCATGCATTCTGTATATAGTTAGATCATTAAACGGCGCTTAATACATGTAACCGCGGTAGCCTAGTGGTCTGGGTAATGGACTGCTGAGACGAGGTCTCGGGTTCGATCCCAGGTTCACCATGGCACACACCAATGACTTTTCGATGCTTTTCGAAGTTATGTGTACATGTATTTATCGCAGGTTTATAAGTGCCCGGTTAATGGCAATAGGCTCGCCACCTATTACATTGGGACCTAACCATAAACTGGCGAAATGTGGGTGCTAGCACCTCTGCCTACCCCTTCGGGGATATAGGCGTGAGTTTATGTTATGTTATTAAGAGTAGAATGACTTCAGTGGCGTAGCGGTAGTGCATTCAACTCGTTATCGGGTTCGATTCTCGCTCAGTTCAAATATTTATTACATGAGTATGTAGCTACAAGTGTTGGTAGCTGAATGGATAAGGACGCGGCCTATACTCAGAGGTATCGAAATTATTATTTTTTATGGTATACATACATTTTAGTTTTCGTCGTCGTAGATTCATCGCTAAGTTCACAAACCTCAATCTACGTGTAACTTGTATAGCTGAAAATGTCATTTTTTTAATTAAAATCTGGTCACCTTAACCTTTCTACCTTTTTGAAATCCTCGTGATAATAGCCCTTTAATTTGATACCCATATTGCCGTGTTCAATTTTTTTTCCACTTTAAACTATAGCGAAACAGCGGCCATGTTGGTTTTTTCGCGTCACCTATCTAAGACCACTTGGGTTACCGAGACGGATCTAACGGCGAATCTTACATACATACATACATACATATTTATACATACAAGATACGCGCGAAAATCATAACCCTTCTTGGCAGTTGGGTAAAAAGACTAGCTACTCACTTGTCCATCAGTCCTTTTCCTCGGCGGTGTATGATGAAGGTCAGCTCTAAACCCCCCCGCAGGCTCTCCATCCGTCTCCAGGACCTTGAGGAGGTAGCTGATGTAGGACGTCGCCAGACGCAGCGTTTTGATCTGGCGAGAGAACAAACGTTAATCTGTGATTAAAAAATGAGAAAGAATTTGTGGCCTTGGTGGAGAGAGTTGGAGATGGTATATACGCCTATCTATCTAACAAGCAAACAATTCCATCAAGAACCAAGCGGTTCGGTGCCTCTTTTCTTTGCCGCACCATAAAGACTTGGAATTCTTTACCAGCGCATGTGTTTCCTTCCTCCTACAGTCCCGGGTCCTTTGAGCGGGGCGTTAAAAAGCATTTGATGAGGCCGTCAAGCTGAGGGCGACCACTGTAGCACTATCGGTGTATGTAGTGGTGACCCCCGATCCTGAGACTTTGCCTTTAGCTTTCCATTAGGCGAGGTGAAGTCTGTTGACGTGTCCAATTTAAAAAAATCTAAATATCTTTTAAAATACTTAATATAAGACGTAACTATTTTGTACAATAAAATTAAGCAGCTGAAAAATAAAAACCGGCTAAGTGCGAGCCGGACTTGCGTACGAAAAAACAGTACAGACTTCACCTCGCCTGACGGTAAGCTAAAGGTAAAGTCTCAAGAGTGGGGGTCACCACTACATACACCGATAGTGCTACAGTGATGGATCTCAGCTTGACGGCCTCATCAATCTCTCTCCGAAACCTGTCATCAGGGCCTCGATTCTGCTAAAACCTGTCATGCCGTGGTTTCAGCAGACTCGAGGCCCTCTTTGCAAATTTTAAATGAGACCATTTCTGAATAATTTAATTAACTGTCTAACAAAAGAAGAATTTTGTAAATCTGTCTATATATGACAGTTATGCCTAAACATACTTACCTACATAAAAAACATAAACATTAAAATTAAGTATCTCCTCCTTTTTAGAAGTCGGTTAAAATACCAAATGTATACCATGTCCAACTCTGAGTCCACCGGAGGCCGGTACTAACCTTGGTCATCTTGGTATCGGGCAGAACGTTAGGTATGTGCTGTCTGAGTATTGTGAAGGCAGAGTTGATGGTCTGCGATCTCTTTCGCACCATCTGGGATCATTTATATATGACATACAGGCGATTTTTCTAATACCGGGTACACAATTATACTTAGAAATATAAAAGAACTAAAGTATTTTTATACCATGACCCGTTCACCCACTGATTATACCCAGAAGTGGGTGCAAGGGGAATTGCATTTTCCCCTTACACCCACCGTGCTTAAAATAAAATGACAAAACCTATAAGATCAATTTCTATACATAAGCTTAAACTTTGTCTTACATATTTTTACGATAAAACGTAATTTTTATGAGAAAAATACAAATAAATATATTTATCACTTTTGAGCTTGTAGGTACAACTTGTTTTGCCTGTAGGGGATCAATGGGCACTTTTTTAATTATATATTCAGTGGTATCCCTAAGGGTCCTGTAAATTTTTAACTTTGATATTAGTGCAAGGGTGAATGTCTATTTTGACCAGAGTATCATAAAAATCGTATTATACAGGATGTTAGGGTAACGCTCCCGAAAACCAACTTTGGCGAAAAGTACTGCATAAAAAAAAATGTTATATTATTAACTTTAACGCTTAACAAACGAATTTTAACGGAACCAGATTAATTTACCTGAACACGGCGAAGCGGTAATAATGGTAAAAGAAAATTCCAAAAATCATTAAAAATTAATTAAACCTATCGAAAAAATGGTATTTTTTATACCACTTAGATTGAATCACCGTGGCCTATGGACGGATGGCGATTCTTTCCGAAAAAGATCTATTTTTAAATCGATTCGAATCGTGACCTGATGAATCGATCCTCAAAAAAATCGAGGTCTAAAAGATCGATTGCCTAAAAATCGATCTTTTTTCAAATTATTGGCTTTTTTGGGCTGGAAAAATCGATTTTTCGATTAATCGATCTCAGATCGCCATCCCTACTATGGACATATGCGACACCAGGGGCGCCACACTCGCACTGCCGATCCTGCGAGGGGGAGGGGGGGGGGGGTGAGAGTTTCAGTCTGTGCTGACAACGTTTTTTCTCAAATACTATCGCCTGTGTCGATTTTCGTGAGCGTTTCCCTAACACCCTGTATAGAGAGACCCTACATTTAATATAAAAAATAATACAAGCAATTCTCACCTTAGATAATTTAGTATCTGGAGGAACATTAGGTATACAATCCCTTAAATCTGAAAATGCTGTGTTTATATGCTGGGTGCGCCTGCGCTCCTTATTGTTGGCTGTGGTCCGGCGCTTGGCAACGCGGACGAAGGAGGGGGCGGGTCGGTCGAAGCGGCGGGGGAGGGCTTGTAGATCGCATTCTAGACCTAGGAAGAGATAGAATATCAATATTTTGTTGGTGGGTGGATAGATTTTTGGGGTCCAACCAAGATCTTCTGGAGCGGGCCAACCGGTACAGGCGCTGAAGCAAGCTATTTTCTCGGAGTTAGGAGGTCAGGCGGCAGTCGCTCCCATAAAAATCATTTTAACCCAATAAAAAAAGGATTGGACCCTCGGAAACAATACTAAGAGGATGAGAATGATCTTAGCGTTGATCCCAGTTGCCTCCGAGAGATTTTCAGTTTAGGTTAATCATACTATAATTTATCTCTGTACTAAATTTCAGCCAGATCCATTCAGCCGTTTTTGAGTGGAAGAGTAACAAACATACTTACATCCAGACATACATTCTTACAAACTTCCATTATAAAATTTGTACTTATAGATATAGATATAAATTTCACAACAAATACCCTGTGAAACTATCTAGTAGGCATAACATAACATAAACTCACGCCTTTATATCCCCGAAGGGGTAGGCAGAGGTGCTAGCACCCACATTTCACCAGTTTATGTATAGGTCCCTATCTATATATCGTAGGCTCTATAAAAATATTTTTTGTCCACATTTTTAAGCTTGACATCTTTGTAACCATCATATCACGTCACGAGTGAATAGGTTCCTTCTAGGCAAGCGTGATTCATCGTAGACCACATCGTCACTTACCATCAGGTCAGATTGAGGTCAAACGTAAGCCTATCATGAATAAAAAAAAAAATATGAGGGTTCCAGCGAAGTCGCTGACTGTACATACCTGTACTATTTGGTGTGTAACTGTGGTTCATATTATGATGGTAGGTGTCGTATGGGTCGTTGCCAGACATTTGCATTTCTTCATAACCTGCAAAAGAATTGATTTTAGGGGTTTTCGATTTTCATTTTAGGAGTTTTTGAAACTAGGATTACGAGTTTTTGTCAAGCTTTAGAGTTTTTTTTTTAGTTTAGCTTTACACTTAGCAGTGGGGGTTTTTGAGTTCAAATTTAGGGGTTTCAGATTTTTACTGAGGCGATAAGCTGACGGCGGTCAAATGACCGCGATGCACTTTTATTTGTACGATTATAAGGTGCCTCTTTTCTTTGCCACACCATCAAAACCTGGAATTTCCACGTGTTTCCTATACAGTCCCGGATCCTTTAAGCGGGACGTGAAAAAGCATTTGATGAGGCCGTCAAGCTGAGAGCCACCATTGTGGCACTATCGGTGTTTGCAATGGTGACTCCCATTCCAGAGATTTTGCCTTTAGCTTACCATCAGGCGAGATCAAGTCATGTTGACGTGTCCGAAGTAAAAAAAAGAATAAAATAAAAAACCCTTGTGCTGTTGAAAAGCCTGAAACAAGTTTGATAGCAGGCGGTACCCATTAATTTTCTTTCGGTTTATGATCTCCGAATGGGTACCGCCTGCTATCAAACTTGTTTCAGGCTTTTCAACAGCACAAGGGTTTTTTCGTTTTTACCTTAGCCTTAGCTATATGTTTATAACCAACATTAGATGGGAACTTTGCAAGGTCAAGTGGTCAGGTCATTGTTGGAGCAAAGACCTTATACGTAGTTTTGTTAAAAGTTGGTTACATAGCCTGTATCGGTCTGTCATTACACGTGGCGAATTTAAAAAGTTAGTAGTATACTTACCATAACCCCTTCCTATATAGTGGGTCGTGTCGTGGTACACATCCTGGGCATCGAATTCGTGAGCTTCGCCGTTCGATCCCGGCCAGTAAACTCCGCCATCCATTGGACTACCTGGTAAAAAAGTTCATTGTTAGAGAAATGGGAATGTACTTTGAAGACCGGCGTGCAAGGGTCGGGGGGTTTTTATGTTTAGATTGACTGCATCCCACCTGATGGTAAGCTGAGGTGGAGTCCAAAAAGTAGTGGTCACCAATTCCAAGGGGCGCCCTTAGAAGGTGAGTCATGTCGTGTGCTTGTTTAGCACCTAGTGGTAAGTATATAAAAAGTACCATGCGATTTTAGTCTTTTCGACTCCGAAATTATGACTCCGCTGCCCGGCGTATTAGTATCCTTGGAGATTACCATAAGATAAAAAAAAGTATTCTTACCATTTTTTTTCGTGCGGAAATCATCATGGATACAACCCACATCCCCAGCGGCCAGCAGAGTAGGTTATGTCAGACTCTGACCGACTAAAACCGCACGCCGTCTAGGGTCAAGTCGGCAGCGCGAGTGTGATGCCGCTAGTGTTGCACACGTCCATAGGCCACGGCGACAGCTTCCCATCAGGTGGGCCGTGTGCTTGTCTGCCACCTTTGGTATAAATATATAAAAAAAGGGTTTTCTGACGCCAGGTTCTTACCTTGATGGCTGGGCTGGCAGTAATATGGCGGCTCGTATCTATCAAAACCTTCGTCTGACGGAGACATACTCCCGTAGCTTGACATTTGGGAACACCTGTGACAAAAACAAATGGTTTTTAAAACTTTCCCCTACCTACTACCGCCGAGGGGGGCATCTGGATACCGTTGATGGCCAAGGGTTTGTCGGAATGCGTCGGAATTACCTTATAGGCTGCCTTACACCCTGTTGAGTTGTAATTAGTTGCGCGTAGTTGTGTATTTGGAACACATTCTGGGATGGCACAACTAGTTGTGCGTACATAGTTGGTCCATGAGGAAAACGGTGTCGGTAGAGCCAAGACGACGTGCGATGTTAATCAGTCTAAGACTGACATGATCCCCCCGGGGTATCCGTATGGATTTCCGCACGAGAATAAAAAAGGTACGCACTACTCCCGAAGAGGCCATCTGGATTTAAGAAGAGGTAGGACACGACGCCTCCCGTCCGAACTGAGCTGTCCGACTGGGGTAGTACCTCCGCCTTACAGAAGACCGCGGCCATAATAACCGTCGTGTTGTGTTCCCGCCGGTAAGTAGGGTAGCCAGAGCTCACTGTATCCCTCCTCTCCCAACCCCTTCTTAGCCTTCAGGGTAAGCAGCGCGTGAATGTCACCCTTAGTGTTGCACATGTCCATAGGCCAAGTGACCGCGTGCTTCCCATCAGGTGGGCCGTGTGCTTGTCTGCCACCTACGTAGTATAAAAAAAATCTGGATACCCTAGTTGGCTCAGGGCCTGTCGCGGTGCGACGGAATTCCTTTATGGGGCAACGGAACGGAAGCAATAGCTAACGGCGTTATTTTTGATTGAAAGCGGTTAACTAGAACTATAGACCAACCAGTCTTTGATAGATTAAGAGATAATGATCAAAATAACAATACGTGTACTCGTACTCGTAGTGCGTAATTTAGATTTTCTGATTGGAAATAGTTAGCATGCGATTGCTTAAAAATTCCATTCAATATTTAGATTGCCAATATGTAATCGAATTCTTCGTTAATCCCAGTCGTATCCAAAGCTTTCACCTCGGAGTCTGGGGTCCGCTTTACCAGTCTTAACTGCGGATTTGGCTGGACCTCGATATTTTCCGTGAAGCGACTGCCATCTGACCTTCACAACCCAATGGTGACATTAGGTGATATCGAAGCATTGCAGCTAGACCGTTGTTATTGGATATGTATCGAAATTAAATCTAATAAAGTTTTGAAGCGACACAAGCGAGTGATAAAATCTGATTCGTGAGTCAACCTCCACAACATATGGTTTCAATAATGGCATCAAAAAACATGTGTTATTATTGGCATCTAATCTACACTAATTTTATAAAGAGAGACCGAATTTTGTGAGTTTATATAATATATTGACAAAATTCTTTTGCCGTTAAATCTGATGTAGGCAGGTATCTCCCGTCCGAACTGAGCAGTCCGACTGGGGTAGTACATCCGCCTGAACACCGCCCCATAATAACCAGCGTGTTGTGTTCCCCAAGGTAAGTAGGGAGGCATCGAAAATGATTCAGTCGAACCCGAGATGATTGCGGACGAACATACGTCCAAGGCAAACAGTAAAATGTGTGTGTAGGTAAGTAATCTTATTCCAAGACGTAACTATCTTATCACGCTTGCATTTAAAAAACCTCAAGTGGAATGCTCTCCAGACAAAAATGCACCCGATTGTTTGTATTTTTAACACATGTTTAATTTTTTTGTAGCCAGTTCGAGTCTTTTAGCATTCAAAATCTTATTTATTTTTAAGTAGTTAGGTAGATTTGGGTGAAAAATATCAGGGTTTAAAGGAGCAGGGCTGCGTAGACTGAGACTGCAGCACCTCTTAGAGGAGACTCTGCCGCCACAAGCTAATTCTGCCCGAGGTGGGAGTGACCTTATAGAGGACTTCTGGGGCATTTCCGTGGTTCGACGGGGCCATCTTAAAACCGTAGATAGCAGAAAATGCGAGGAAAATGGGAAAGGGAATCGCGTGATATTGCATCCCGGTAGTTGAGAGTCCTATAGAACCATCCTCGATGGTCGACAGGAGTGGTAGATATCCGTGCGGATTTCCGTACGAAAAAATAAAAATATGAGTGTTAAGACCCATCAAAATCTTTGGTGCACAAACCAACCTCGCCTGAAAGACTGCACACATTTTGACCGATGATGATCTGGTGCAAGGTTTCCTCTTGGTTTATTTATAGTCGACAGGCTCGCGTTTGACCATAATCTCACCTGATGGCAAGTGATGATGTGGTCGACGACAGGTTGCTTCTAGGCAAGCGTGCTCCACTTGCTTAGAAGCAACCTGTTCACTCTAGACTTAAAGACGCCCAGGTTATAGCTTTCCGGAAACACAGACTCAGGCAGGGCATTCCATTCTTTAGCAGTACGCATAGTGAACGTCTTTCTGAAGCGATTAATCTTTCGTACGTATGAGCGGAATGTCCATCATATAAATAAATAAATAAAATAAATATACTACGACATTCTACACAGCGCTCACTAGACCCAAAGTAAGCTTAGTTAAACTAGCTTGTGTTATGGGTTCTAGAATGCGTATAAACATACTTATATACTTTTTTTTGTTAATACATACTTATTATATATAGAAACACCCAGATCAATGCAAATAGACATATTCATGCATACAAATATTTGCCCTGCGCGGGAATCGAGCCCGCGCCCACTGACCTGCGTAGCAGTCGCATGCACTAATCGCTTCGCCGCAGAGGCTAAAACTAGAGCTGTCGGACTGTTTAGGGCTCCAACTACCCGTAACGACTGCTATAGATGTTCGTATGGCAACCAAGACTAACGGTTTTACATGCTCTCCGAGGTGAAGAAATACCCAAACCAATGCATATAATGCATGTATACCTACACATATATAAAATTTCTCTGAGCGGGAATAGACCCCGCGATCTCGCTCCAACTACCCGTAAACTGTCATAGTGATGTTCTTTATATCGACCGGGATCAAATCAAAAGACTATGAACTGAATCAGAGTAATTTTTTGTATGTTTCAAAGTCTTTGTGTAATAATAAAGTTATTACAAGTTTTTGTTGTAACGCGTAGCGGACATATTGTCGTTTATATTGTAAACAATTTACTTTGGCCGTCATTGAGAGCCAAATGTTGAACTGTCGAGACATGTGTGGATCATTTTTATAGCCCACGTTTAAATTGTGCCTTGTCGTATGCATTTTTGGGTATTTAATAAGATAACGTCGTTTTTTTTATATTTAGTCCACCGGATTGACTGCACTCAGTCGATGGTAAGCTGAGGTGGAGTCCAAAAAGTAGTGGTCACCATTCGCAAGGGATGCCCTTAGAATGGTGACCTGACGGCCTTGACAGATGCTTTTCCATGCCCCGCTTAATGAACCCGGGACTGTAAGAGGAAGGGAACACGTGCGAAGGTAAAGCATTCCACTTCTTTATCGTACGACAAAGAAAGGAATCACCAAACCGCTTGGTCATGTATAGAATACGTGATTACAAGCTTTTTTTTGCCCATGGCATGCTCATTCCTGCTTGCCATGGGAACCTATTTTAAGAATAGAAGTAGCCTATGTATTATTCCAGACTATAATAATCTACTAGCCTAGCCGGCATCCCCGCGTGGACGTCGGTTTTTGCGTTTTTTGTCTATATCTCCGGTTCCACTCAACCGATTGTGATCAAACATACGTTAGATCTTAAGTCTGATCAAGACCTTTCAAAAAAACAAAATTGCATCAAAATCCGTTAAGTGGTTTTTGCGTTAACCGCAAAAAATGGCGTTTGTTGTATGAGAGCCCCCCTTAAATTTTATTTTAGGTAAGTATGTACCACAGAACATTAAAAGGATTTTTCTTTGTTCTGTGGTATGTACCTATTTATTATGTTGTTATAACAGCAACAGAAATACATCATCTGTGGAAATTTCAACTGTTTTGTTATCAAGATATAGACAGAAAAATGTACATCAGTCTTAATCATTAAATTAAATAAATAAAAAAAATATTTAAAAAAAACTAATAAAAGTAATAAATAAAAAAAATATTGATATTAAACTAATTTACCCGGACTCTATAGCAATTTATTAAATGTTATTTTATTATTATCCATGACAGAATTCATTAAAAATAGTTAAAAATAAATAATTCATTTTTGTTTTCCTTACCTCTGTAATCGACTAGAAAAAATATCACTTACACATCACTATCTTCAAAAAAAAAACAATAAATACACTTCCTATTAAACAAATAAACTACTTTTATTAAAATACACATAAACTATTATTATTAATTTAAAAATAATATCCTTAATAACTTCACACAATTTTATTAATAGTAAATAAATATGTATAAGTTGTTTATTTTTATTTTTATTTCGCAATATCAACAACAGCTGTCATTTTGTTTGACAGTAGAGTGACACTGTATTTGGCGCGGTTTTAGTGACTGGCGCACATTGAGTTGTTACTCCGTGCGATACGTAGAGGGCGTGGCTTACATTGTTGGGGAAACGGGAATTGGTTTCACTCAGAAACGAAAGGTGCTAAGTGCCAATATATCTGTATCGAATCAAATACTGAAACTTGTAGGGTGTTTTTTTTTGTATGACGTAGGTATCCATCCATATGCTAAGAAAAGAATTTCCAAAATTCTACCCCTAAGGGGATGAACAGTATTTGAGATGGGACAAAGCGATTCCTTAGTCCAATCTACTTCAAATTTCGAACAAATATTCTTTGAAAAAATTTATTGAACAAGTGTACCTATCGTATTTTATTTAAATTCATCCCCTATAGAGGTTAAAAAGGGAATGTTATTTTTAGGGGTGATTTGCTTCGAAGTTGATATAGATACTCCTTAGTACTTTTTATTTAAATTACATTTTATTTTGACACTAGCTTATCCCGCAGTTCTGCCCGCGTGGACGTTTTTTTTTTCTCCGGTTCCACTTAACCGATTGTGGTCTAACATACGTAAGATTTTAAGCTTGACTGACCAAGACCTTTCAACAAAAAACCACATCAAAAAAGGTTTTGCATCCATCGCGAACAAACAAAAATACAAAAAAGAATTTTGTTCAGAATCAAATTTTTTTCATGTAAGTAGAAAGTATTTTTTTAATATCTCCAATTTATAGCGATTTTATAATTTTATAATAGCTGAGAATGTATCATAAAACCTTTTAGAATGGGAAACTTTCCATCTTTATAAATTGGCGGGACGCCCAACCACGCCCGAAATAGAAGCGCTTGTTCAACCTATGTTGATCTCTTTCCTTCTCTCACCTAATTATGTATTGCTATCCCTATCTGTTGAGGTTAGGACGGTTATGGATAGAAAATATTTTTTCTTTTATTAATCTTATGCAGTGGCATAGATATACATAAAAAATATGATGTGGATTAAAATACTAGCTGATGCCCGCGGCCCTGCCTCTTACCTTACGAATTATCCAAGACATTTTTTGCGACAAATTTCATCAAAATCGGTTCAGTGCTTTTGTGGTTTAGGCGTGAAAGCGTAACAGACATACATACATAGGTACATAGTTAATTTCACGTTAGAAAGAGTGCGTTCGACAGTGATGCTAACAGATATATAACACTTTAGAAAATCAAATAAAAATACAATATAGGTAGGTAATAAAATTCGTAGCGGTAGTGCATTCGACTGCTACGACAGGGGGCGTGGGTTCGATTCCCGCTCAGTGCAAGTATTTGTACGCACGAATATGTCTATTTGCATAACATTGGTCTGGAATAATAAGTATTATGTCTTGTATTTACAAAAAAAGTTTATCAGTATTGTATTTGGGTCATTCTCAGCCGGCCCAAATAGGCGAGTCCGCGTCGAAAACCAATACTTGGAGATTACTTATCAATATGATTAATTTTTTTATAAAATGTACGGTCAAGAATAGTAGGGGGGGCCTGTGGTATTTTTTAGATAAATTACGTAGAAGTTAGTTTAAAAAAATTAAAACTACGAAAATATTGACCTCGGTGTCGCGTCCGGTCCTGTCCTTGCAGCAAAAAATATTTTTTATCTTTTTTTCTCCAATAAAGGTGTTATATGTACATATATTCACAAACAACTTGATAACTATTTACTTAATTTATAACATTACTAACTGCCGCACTCAGAGACGTTTAACGGATACTTAAGTTGTTCCTTAGTAAAATTTGAAAAAAGTTACCACTCAGAGTCAGTTAAGGATTCATTAACACCCCTAATGACACTTTAAAGTTAAGTGATACAAAACCCTTACTTAACTTTTAAGGATTGATTTTTACATCTAAAAAAATAGAATTATCGTGAGGAAATCCTCATGGATACCCACCTCGTGGCTAGCCGTGCCCCAATTAGGTCTTTACCTATGAAATTGCCGTTATGTACGAAAAAAATTAAACGATTTTATTTTCATGTATTTTTATTTGTATTAATCGAAGTAGTAATTACCCATACAATCAATGCATCTTTGCCAACGCAGCGGCAGTTTATTGATGCGGTGAGCTTCTAACCCCAGTTCTTGCAACTTGGAGACCGTCTGCTGTGCAGTATAAGGTCGCACATTGTCGTGTAGGAGCAACGGAGACGAGCGATTGAATGCTAGTTGCAGATGTGCTAGTTTCTCCATCATTGTGTTCAGTTCTTCACAGTATACATCTGCAGTAATGCTCACCCCGTTTGGTAAGAAGCTGTAATGAATCACACCGGGCGCTAGACCACCAAACAGTCACCATCACTTTTCTAGGGGTAAGTTTTCGTTTAGGGCATTGTTTAGGTGCTGAACTAGGATCCAACCAACTTTCCGAGCGCTTGCGATTATTAAACAGAATTCATTTTTCATCGCAACTAACAATATCATTTTAAAATTCCTTTATTTCTGTGTCTGTTGAACAATGCACAATAATTTGACGTTGGCTATATTGACATTGGCAGTTGTCAGTGATGCCATAGAATAAAAGAGTCCAGATGTTTTATTATCAGTATATGAAAATAGGTATTTAATTTCATCTATATATAAAAACTAACAGTAAAAGAACGGATTGTAATTTATACTACTATAAATAAAAGTTTTGAATATGTTTAATATTATTTTTCTACTTTTTACTGTTAACGCTTTTTAGGTGTGGCTACACCGACGCCTTATCGATGCCCTATCGATACTGTGATTTTGTCACTGCACCGCTCTACAAAACTTAAAGTTGTGATTAACTAATGTACCCTTAAATTATGACTCTGGGATGTTCCATCAATTAACAGATTTAATGATAATTAGTTAAGTATCATTTAGGACTAATTTAAGGAACCTTTCTGAGTGCGGCAGTAAGCCATTATAGGCATTACTAGACAAGTTACAACTGGTTGTCTTTACGTCCGACGTTCAGACTTGACTTCAGTGGCGCGCACGGGTTCATTCATTACTCTGTACTCTAGCGACTGCGAGAATAGAGGTTCGAGTAGTGCAAACTATCAGTTACACCGCACCGGTGGTAAGGACAAGACGTCTGTATGTTATCGCCCCACTGTTTTATTAAGTTATGTAAGCATTTTCGGTGGCTTGGTATACACCTAAAACTGATTTCGGTGAATCCATTTTATCCTCAATTATTTGAACTAATAATGTAAAGTTATATTAAAAGTGTGTCTTTTATGTATTAGATTTCAATAAAAAACATAAGCATTCATAATACAGATTACTTTTAAAAATATATAGGATTTTGCTAAATATTTTTATTTCAGTGCCCTTGATTCCGGTGTATTCGGTGGGTCTGGAAGTCGAAATGCATGACTGCCGCGTGGAATTCAGTATCGCCACCAAGTCTATTTTAATAAAACGACTCTCCACTCGACTTTCCACTCCGCTGTTCACTCCACTCTCCACTCCACACTCCACTGTTCACTCCGCTCTCCACCTCCACTCCACTTTCCAATCCTCTCTACCGACTCCACTCTACATTCCACTCTCCACTTCAATGTCCAATCCACTCCACTCCACTCTCTACACCACGCCCCACTCCCCACTCCACTCTCCACACCACTCCCCACTACGCTCCACTCTCCACTCCACTGGTTTCCACTCGTCTAGCCGAAACCTTTCGGATAAAAAGTACTAAACGGATTTTAGTACTTACGGTTTTCTTAGTCAGACTTAAAATTTGGAGATATGACCAATAAGTTTTTTTAAAATTTATTCATTGGTTTCACCTTACACCATCTTTACAGGGCTCACCTAAGGCGACAGTGTGGACATCATATCCCTATATATTATAACAGTACTTTTAGTTGTAATAATCAATATTCACGCGGGCGGCGCTACGGGCGTCAGCTAGTAACTACTACTAACTATAAAATTGTAAATTACTTGGCCCGATACAACTACACATATCGTTGGAGACGACGATATGTGTAGATATAAAGATATAAAAGACTTGGTTATGTTGACCACAAAAAATATCTAAGTATTTTTTGGAATCCTTGTCTGTTTATTCGTGATGGACGCAAAAACTGCTGAACAAATTTTGATGTTGCCTTTTCATTAGCAAAGTCTTGGTTTTACATAAAATCTGCCGTATGTTTGATTGCATTTGGTTTAGTAGAACCGGGGAATTGACCAATAAACGATTACGAACCAATCGACTCCCACGGGCAGAGCCGCGGGTATTAGCTTGTATAAAAAGTAGCCTATACTAGTACTACTTAGTAGTACTAATCCAGACTATAATCTATCTCTGTACCAAATTTCAGCCATATGGCTGTATGTATGTAAAAACGGCTGAATGGATATCCATTCAGCCGTTTTTACATGAAAGACTAACAAACATACATCCAGATATCCCGACTGATTGACTCCGTGGGCAAAGCCACGGGTAGTAGCCTATATGTTATTTCAGATTATAATCTATCTTTATACCAAATTTCAATCCGATCTATTCAGCCGTTTTTGCGTGAAAGAGTAACAAACATACATCCAGACATCGGGATGTCTGGATGTATGTTTGTTACTCACGGATCACTCGACCATCGGAGTCGATCAGACGGGTCTGATCGACTCCGTGGGTCGAGTGATCGACTTCGTGAGCGGAGTCGCGGGTATTAGCTTGTATAAAAAGTAGCCTATATGTTATTTCATACTTTAATCTATCTCGTTACCAAATTTCAGTCAGATCTATTCAGCCGTTTTTACGTGAAAGAGAAACAAACATATATCTAGAAATCCCGACGACCGACATAAGCCGTTTTTATGTGGCAGAGTAACAAACATACATCCAGACATACATGCTTACAAACTTTTGCGTTTATAATATCAAGTAGGAAGTAGAATAGGATAGGATTTTATATATTTGATTTCGGTGATAAAAATGTTGATTTCGGTGGACACTATTAAAAAAAAGTGAAATATCTTCATAACCATTCAGTCTATACAGTTCCCTCAACTACTGAAATGTTTTAAATTAACACTAGATTTGATATTTCATGTAAGTAAAACCTTAATTGAAAGAAAAAAATTGGACACCGAAGTCAACCAAATAATGAGCCGCCTGAGAAAGACCCATTTCCTAACAATACATTCTAGATATATTTACAGTACTTAAATACATTCCAGAACCCATAACACGCGCTAGTTAACTATGCTTACTTTGGGTCTAGAGAGCGCTGTGTAGAATGTCGTAGAATATTTATTATTATTTATACTAATAATTATGTTATACCAATTCCCCTTTCTCTCTCGTCACCCCTTTATCTCCATAATTATATTATTATCTGTGCAACACGAGAATGCAATCTCCCCTAATGATCTATCCATAGAGAATCATTGTTTATTTTTATTGCTAAATATTTTGACAAGCCCGCCATAATTTGATTATAGAAACTATAATTATGTGATATTATGATCTGTGGTTCATTGATGAACTCCGTGGCGGTTCGATTCCCGCTCAATGCAAATATTTGTATGCATGAATAAATAAATAAATATTCTATGACATTCTACACATCGCTCCCTAGACCCAAAGTACCTAAGCTTAGTTTAACTAGCTTGTGTTATGGGTTCTAGAATGCTGATAAACATACTTATATTCCCTTTTTTTGTAAATACGTACTTACTATACATGAATATGTCTATTTGCATTGGTCTGGGTGTTTCCGTGCCCCGGAGACTACGATAAGCTGTCGGTCCCGGTTGCCAAACGAACTCCATAGCCAACGTCTATATAGGCCGCGGTGGCCGCTTTCCATCAGGTGGGCGTTGTGCTTGCTTGTCTACTACTTAGTGGTATAAAAAAATATACAAGTGCCTTGTGGTTTTTACAGAACGTCTTAAATTACAAAACGCGCAACTTGACGCAGTTTAAAAATAATGGACCGCCATTTCCTTTGAATGTTATTTTTAAACAATTTAACACGTAATTAGGCACTTACACGGATTAGTTGCAGTAAATTATCTGTGGTAAAAAATGGCGCGCAAGGGCGGGAACTTTGACACTAGGAAGTGTGAATTTGATACCTTAGGAAAGGGGTACACTGGGTACATTTTTATTTATGTGTGGTTTGGTTTTCCAGAAAGGTTTTTACAGGGTCGGCAGCGCGAGTTTGTCGCTCCTGGTATTTAATTGCACACGTCCATAGGCCACGGCGCGGTGATCGCTTCCTACAGGTGGACCGTGTGCTTGTCTTCCACCTAATTAGTATAAAAAAATAAGAGTAAAGAATTGGAACGCTTTTATATTTAATTTTACACAGCGCTCTTCACACCCAAAGTAAGCATAGTTTAACTAGCTTGTGTTATGGGTTCTAGAATGCGGATAAACATACTTATGTATACTTTTTTGTAAATACATTTTATATACATCATAGAAACACCCAGACCAATGCAAATAGACATATTAATGCATAAAAATATTTGCACTGAGCGAGAATCGAACTCGCCCCCTTAGACGTAGCAGTCGAATGCACTACCGCTACGCTACAGGGGCCATCTAATTTGGATGTAGATGGCTAAGATTTCGAAAAAGCAGTTATGTAGTGTCAATGCAGTATGTTTAATACCTATAACTGTAAATATCGATACCGGAAATTTCAATTGTCGTAAAGGACAAAACACGACTTTTCAGGAGAGCCAAAAAACGAAAAAAAAAATTTTCTTTTCCTTATAACTTTTTTAAAGAAAGTGCTATATTCATGATGTCAAAGGAGACCCTAACTATTTTTTTGTGTTCTATCCGTTGCAATTAAGAAAATAAACCAAACTTAATAATTGACGAAAATGAGTGTCCGTTACGACCCATAAAATTTGAACTGAAGTACTTTACAGCCACGAAAAATTGGTTGTGATAAAATTAGATATGTAGTAAAGGACTAATCTTGATCATCAATGGGTCGTAGGAGTCAATTAAATCGGAGACTAAAGGGGTACAAGGAACAAAAGAAGCTAAAGATCTATGTAAGAAATAGAAAACTAAGTGAAATAAAAGGGATTTTTAATACTTTGTATTTTTTAATCAAAAAATTCAGTCAAAAATGTTACAAAATCTAACATTTTTGTAACTTGACGGCCTTATCAAATGCTTTTTCATGCCTTGAAGGACCCGGGACTGTAGGAGTAAGGAAACACGTGGGCTGGTAAAGAATTCCAGATCTTTATGGTGCGGCAAAAAAGAGGCACCAAAGCGCTTAGTTCTTGATGGAATTGTTTGCACCGTATGAGGGTGATATCTCAGCCTTGCACGTGTTGTTCTGTATAGGAAAGGAGAGGGTGAAATTAGTTGGTGGAGCTCATCGGAACACTCATCATCATCATGGTAGCGGTTGTAAAAAACTGCCAAAGAGGCTATGTCTCGCCGTAATTGTAACGGTTTGAGAGCGTTGGTAACTTCAGGACTCCCAATAATACGACCTGCACGTCGCTGCAACCTGTCGAGAGCATCTAGAAGGTACTGTGCAGAGCCATCCCAGAGATGAGAACAATATTCCACACCGGAACGGATTTGTGTCTTGTATAGAAGACACCGCTGCTCCGGCGTGAAAAACCTCACCTTGTTCAGGACTTCGAGTTTCCCAAAGGCCGTTTTGATGATGCTCTCGATGTAGTTTTTATTATTCAGTTTGCAGCGAACATCCATGCCGAGTATCTCTTGGTTATCCTGAAATGGCAGTGGAGTGTCCCGAAGAGTAGGGAGGGGAAGGAAAGGAGATACTTTTTCTGTAAACGCACAAGCTTGCGTCTTTTTGTTCTCCAGGTTCTCAGTGCCCCATTGCGAAATGTGATTCAGGACCCGATCAAGTTTAGTGACAAGAAGCTGTCTTTTTTCCCCTACGTCAGTCTGCTTGTCCGCAGGGTGAGCGTGATATCGTCCGTGTAAGGTGCTATCATCTGCATTGCAATGAATGCTGCCTACTGACAGCATGTCATTGATATGCAGAAGAAACAGAGTAGGCGACAAAACGGACCCCTGCGGTACACCAACATTGATCTGCAAGAACGCCGATGTCCGCCCATCACAGAGCACTCAAATGCGGCGCTCCTGCAGGAAGTTCTTAATCCAACAGCATAATAGGGGAGGTAGACCAAAGGCAGGCAGCTTGGAAAGAAGCGACTTGTGCCAGACCCTATCGAAAGAATTGGCAATGTCAAGACTGATAGCCAATGACTCGCCATGCTTGTCCATAGCCTCACCCCATAGATGGGTGACGTACGCTAGTAGATCACCCGATGATTAATTAGGGAGTGATCCTCTAGGTGACGCATGAGCTGTGCGTTAATGATATGCTTAAAAACCTTGCACAGCATTGAGGTGACGATTATGGGTCGATAATTGCCCGGGTCTGACCAATCCACTTTCTTGGGGATCGGCTGCACATTCGTTTCCTTCCAAGCTGGCGGCATTGTACCCGAGGTGTATGAGATGCGGTACAGACGCGTAAGCATGGAAGACAACTCCGCTGCAAATTTACGTAGAACCACCGCCGGCTGGAATTCCATCGGGACAACTGGCTTTCCGGACATCAAGTGATTGCAGCACTGCACGAACATGGCGTTGCATGATAAGGATATCAGGCATTGTGTGGTCACAGTTGGGTAGTGTCGAAGGCAGCATACAGCAATCATCGATCCGGAAATTAGCCACAAAGAGATTAGCCAGCAAGTCGGCTTTCTCTTGCGGCTCATGAGCCAGTGATCCGTCGGGGTTTCGCAACGGGGGCAGCGAAGGCTGGCAGAAGTTTGATTGCACGACCTTGACCAGGCGCCAGTAGCCACGGCAGCCTGTGAGATGCGCCACAAGCTCCTGCCCAAGCCGTGCAATGCGCTGGGCATCCGCTCTGATGTAAGCCCTCTTGCATACATTTGTGGCTTTGTTGTACGCTGCTTTAAACTGGCCTACGTTAGGATCGCGTTGCGTGGATGCTCTGGTCCAGGCGCGGTACGCCAGCTGCTTCTGGTGAACAGCCTCTGCGCAATCGTTCCCAAACCAGGGACGCGCCCTGCAGGTACCGGTGACATCAGTGTAGGGTAGATAATATTCCATACCTGAACTGATCTCGCCGGTGACCGCAGCAATACTTTCAACGACATCCCGCAGAATGGCGCTGCGAAATGGATCGTACGAATCACGATCGTCCCGTACCCGTTACTTACACCCCTCGTGCCCTAGGCTTCGTGCTTCCGCGCACCTCCGTGTGACCTTTACGCCGTAATTACAGAAAATAAAGCAAAGCATAGATTAGGTCGTAAGGGTATCGATTATCAAATAAAACATTTACGACCTTATAAATAATAAAAATATGACTTTACGCTCCCTGATGGAAATTACTTTTACGATACACCCCAATTATTAAGAAAAATCAAGCCAGAGCTCGTTGAAAATCTAGGTAGTAAAGGACTTTTTTTTGAAGATAGGACCACTTTAAGTATACCATTCGATAGAGCTCGCGACGCTGATTCCGAATATATATATAACTCATTTTCGTCAAATTGTCCTTTACGACAATTGAAATTTCCGGGGTCGATATTATTTAATCAATTGTGTCCCAAACCTTACACCAAAAAAAAGGCGGCGATTATTGACAGCTGAACTGTCATCCGACACGCGCCGTTTTTTTTTTCGTAATTAACAAGGCGTGGGCGTAATCGCTCCCTGGGGCCTATGACGCGTGCGTCCTGAATGCATCTTTGTGTTGGCCTTTTTTTTGTAAGACACATTTTACATATACTTATTATGCTGTAAATTAATATTTAATAAACCGGTAGGTATAAGTTTCAAGGTTTGATCATTTTCATATTAGTAACTGATTGAAATTAAAAATGTTTTACAAAAAGTAGAAGGCAAAAAAAAAAAAAATTTAACGAACAATATTTTTATTCTGTTAATTGATTCCTAAAAATATGGTGACGTTTAACGGTAGGGAAACATTTTTTAAAAACTAGCGTGGTTAAGATACAGTCAGCAGCAAAAGTCTATGATGATTGCACAGATTTGAAACATAAAAATTTTAATGAAAATGGTTCATTATATTGTAATCAACGTTTAAAGGTAGTTCGATAGAGTGAACTGAGAATTAAACATCATTTTCGTTCAGAACCATAAGTTACTGTGCTCAAAATCTGAAAATGATCATAGACCCTTGATGCTGACAGTACAGTCAAACGGAGTAAATAGGGACTAAGGGGTGAATAGGAACAAAATGGTCAGTTAAATTTTGTAGTTGTTATCTTCTATTCGAAACTATAAACCACTTCCACGTCACGATGAAGAGAATCATCGAATATCCGGTTAAATACTTGGAAATTTCTAAAAGAAATTAGGTATTTAACAAATTCTAATGACCATTTTATCCCTATTTGGCCCTTCATTCCTATTCACCCCGCTTGACGTATACTCGTATGCACACAGGCAGACATGCATAAATTATGTATGTCTGTGTGTGTTTTATCGAAATGTAGATCATAACTACAATAAAATTTGCAACTGCAGCTATGTTTTTTGATTGGTTTAGCTTAGTAAAATCATATTGTTAGTACTAAGTATTAAATAATAGTTCTATCGCTGTACTTTTAAACCGCGGTAGCCTAGTGTTCTGGGTAATGGACTGCTGAGACGAGGTCTCGGGTTCGATCTCATGATCACCATGGCACACACCAATGACTTTTCGATGCTTTTCGAAGTTATGTGTGTATTTATCGCAGGTTTATAAGTGCCCGGTTAATGGCAATAGGCTCGCCACCTATTACATTGGGACCTAAACATAAACTGGCTTGAATGTGGGTGCTAGCACCTCTGTCTACCCCTTCGGGGATATAGGCGTGAGTTTATGTTATTTTATATGTAATGTTACTTTTAAACATACTACAGACATGTTCTACGTATAGTATGATTGCGTGGTCCTTTATTAATTGATCTTGTATTTATAACTGTTGTCATTGTATTTTTATCGTTGAACAAATAGGTAGGTATAGGCGACATTTTTATAGCGGTCTCGACAGAAAGTCGTACTTACATTGCAATCTTGAATCGTGGCTATAAATTGCTTTATACCCTGTGACTTTTGGCATTAAATCGGGCATTATTTCAATCCACCCGATTATTGCCCGGCATAACCCATCTATCAGATAGTTTGAGGTTTGAAATAATTGAAAATTCAGTAGGTTGTTTTGACAATATTTATCGTAAGTAAAAAAGTCGTTACAGTGAGTCGTGATGTAAATAAGCACTTTTATATTAAATGTATAGCGATGTATTTATTTATTTAACTGCAATTATTGAACAAATTGTAAGGTGCGTCCAGACTATATAACACAACATGTTATTTAACAAAGTTATACAACATATTTTATTAGAATTTGATCATGTTATATAGCACATGTTATATATCAATGTTATATAGCATAAGTTTATATAACATTTTACTAATCTGGACTCGTCACTACTTGCTTTTTTACGACTTAAAAGGCAGACAAGCATTTGTTAGTCGAATATGTTTAATTACTATACATAGGAAGTGTCTTTTTAATTAATCTGAACTTGTTTCTTCCGTGTGCGATGAATGCTTGCTATGCTCAGATTTGGAAACAGATTTTTCATGATGTTCTTCTTTATTGCCATCAGCATCTTCAACCTTATAGCCTTCCTCTGAAGATTTCTTTTTCTTTGCAAATTCAGATTCCTTAGAAGACTTTTCAGATTTCTTACTGCCATCGCTGTTAATTTCTTCTTTTGATTTAGTTTTTTTATCGTGACCGGATGATTTTGAAGCTTTATCTTCTTTATACGCTTCTTCTTGGGAACCATCACTGTCTTTCCTCTTATATTCGCTCTTTGACTTCTCTTTTTGTTTGCTGCGCTCCGACTCCGATGTTTCTTTTTCTTTTTTTTCGTTACCTTCGCAGTCAGTTTCATCTTTTTCTTTACTGTCTTTACTGTGTTTAGATTTTTTTGCAGCTTCATATTTTGCTGACTCCTCTTCAGTATTGCCAGCTCCATCTTTTCTCTTAGAATGGCCTTCATAAGACTCTTTTTTACCTTTACGTTCAGATTCTGAAGATTCTTTTTCAGATTTTTCATTACCATAGCCATCACTTTCTTTTTTCTCTTTAGTTTGCTTGCTATTTTTAGAGTCTTTTGAAGCTTTGTCCTTTTCACAGTCCTCTTCTTCGTAACCATCTTTACCTTTCTTTTTGTGTTCGCTCTTTAACGATTCCTTTTGTTTGCTTTGTTTAGACTCCGAAGTCTTTTTTTCAGTTTTTTCATTACCATAGCTATCACTCTCTTTTTTTTCTTTAGTTTGCTTGCTATGTTTAGATTGTTTTGAAGCTTCGTCCTTTTCGCAGTCCTCTTCTTGGTAGCCATCTTCACCTTCTTTCTTTTCATAATGGCTCTTAGATGTCTCTTTTTTCTCTTCATGTTTATATTGTGAACTAGATTTTTTAGAATTTTCAGAATTTTCGTCACAATCCTTTTCATTTTCGTCTTCATTACCTTTGTGTTTTCCCCCCTTATCTTCAGATCCCTTAGACCCTTTCTTATTCTTTTGTTGAGACTCTTTTTCGTCACAATCCTTTTCATTTTCGTCTTCATTACCTTTGTGTTTTCCCCCCTTATCTTCAGATCCCTTAGACCCTTTCTTATTCTTTTGTTGAGACTCTTTTTCGTCACAATCCTTTTCATTTTCATATTTGTCTTTATTACGTCTATATTCTTCTGAATCTTTATCTTTTTCCCACTTCTCTTCAGTACCCTTAGACCATTTGTTATCTTTATGTTGAGACTCTTTTTCGTCGCAGTCTTCTTTGCCTTCGCCTGTATTACCGCCGTTACTTGAGTCATCTGTAATATTATTATAATGTGATCCATTAATTATCAATAAACTAGGTTGAAATTTTTTATTAACTTTCGAAATTTTTATTACAATTGATATATGCTTACTTTTGTTGTCACGATCCTTGGTGTCTTTTGACCGTTCTGTTTTATCTTTATAAAACTTGGTGGCTAACTCATCAATCAAAGCCAACACTTCAGTTTCACTTTTTTCAGTTTTCGAATCATCTTTTATAAGTTTATTTGGGTTTTCAGGTTGAAATTTCAAGCCAAGTATATCGAGGACATCTAAGAAGATGAGTGCATCAAATTCCCGATCTTTATATTTATATTTTTTTGTTTCTTTGTCATAACAAACATCATAACCTAAATCCTTTGAGCTCGGTGCGTCTTTCGAGACTCCTTCATCGGTACAGTCATCATTGGGACCAACAGGGAGAATTACATCTTCTACTTTAATAATGTCGAGAAGACCTAGAATATATTTCGCTTCTACCATATGGTCTTGATACATATAATTACCGTCTCCTATATAAGTAATACCTTCTCCACAATCTATAGGTCCTTCTGGACAGTTTGAGGTCTTCGGTGGAGTCGGTGCATCATCACAAGGTTCAGGATGGCCATCGTCGGTAAATTTCACGTGATCGATATTGTTATCTTTACAATAGTCTTTAATTTTATCAGCGGGGATGGTTTTATTGTTATGTGTATATTGGCCATCTTTGTAAAAAAGTCCATTTCCAAGATCTAATAGATCAATTCCCTCAGAGTTGCTTCCTTTATCTGTGATTTTATCAACCAATGCTAATGGTAGTCCCTCGTCGTTGAACGAGATATCCAAATTATTTTTTTTACAAAATTCGAGTATTTCACTACTAGGAATAGTTGTTTTATTTTCGTACAGATAGTTGCCGTCACCGCAGTAGGACAGGTTGAATCCAAGGTCGTAGGGGAAGTCATATTTAATCGGTTCCAATTCATTTCCCAACGCTATATCCCAAACTATATGGGATATTCCATCTTCATCGATTGGTATACCTAAGTTGTTTTCTTTGTTATATTCGGGCATGTCGCAAGCAGGAACAATCTTGTCACCACATTTATAGTGACCCAATCCAAGGAATTCTACATCTTTCTGGATTTCAATGGGGAATATGCCATTATTCGTGTCTTTGAAAAGAGTTCCAGGGTAGCCGTCATCCGTGAACGTTTTATTCTTAATATCGTGTGATTTACAAAATTCTTTTATATCATTACAATGAATTGTTTCGTCTTTATACTTATAGCTACTGTTACCGCAGTAGAGTAACCCATCGCCAAGGTCGTATGGATAAATTCCACGTATTTCTTCCAAGATTTGTACTGTATGTTCATTTAAACCTAGATCTTCATCCCATTCCGGTTCTGGTCCTAAGATTTTTTCTAAAACTGGAATAGCTATTCCATCGTCTAGGAATGTAATATTTAGGTTAAGCTTTTTAGTGTAATCAGCTATGTCAGAAGCGGGCACAATTTCGTCACCACATTTATAATGACCCCATCCAATAAACTCTACATCTGGTCCAACTTTAATAGGTAATGTGTCATTGTAAGTATCTTTGAAAAGGAGACCAGGGAAACCGTCATCTGAGAACACTAAACCTTTAATATCATGTGATTTACAAAATTCTTTTATATCATCATGATGAATTGTTTGGTTTTTATATTTATAATTACCGTCACCACAGTAAGATACGCCAAATCCAAGGTCGTATGGGAAAATTCCAGTTATTATTTCGTGTGGACCTAAATTTTCATGTTGATTTTCATCATGTTTCGAATTATCAAGAGTTCCATCAAAAAGTACTGCAGGTAATCCGTCGGCTCTGATTGCAACATCTAATTTATTCTTCTTTATATAATCGGGCATGTCGCAAGCAGGGACAATTTTATCGTTGCACCTATAGTGATTCCATCCGAGATAAGTCACATTGTTCCCACAATCCACCGGGAACTTGCCATGAGATCCAAGTACACCTTCAAGTTGATCATTGAAAAGGATATCAGGGAAGCCATCAGCGGTAAATGGTACATCAATGCCATGTGTTTTACAGAATTCAATTATATCGCAGCTACGTATTTTTTTGCCCTCGTATTTATAAGTTCCATCACCAAGATAGAAAAGTTTAAGTGAAACTTCGTACGGGTAACAACCACGGAGATTCACGAGTCCATCTTCATGCGGGTTTGGCTTAGAGCAACCATGCTTAACTTCAGTTGGGTTATCTATATTGGTAGTGTTAATATATGCACCAGGTATAATAAGAACATCACCTCCTTGTAAAGTGATCTTATGTATTTTATGATAGTTGCCAGTCTCTTTATCGAAGTAGCAATGCTTTTCTTCACCTTTGCCAGGTTTAAGTTCATATCGTCCATGACTAGTGGTGTAGCGAATATTATCTATTTTATTATCGAAATCAACTCCTCTAAGAATTCCTCCAAGGTTGTTGTTATATCCTCTTGGATAATGAACATTGGCTCCATGGTAACCATCATCATATCCACCATAATCTCTATCTGGTACTCGGCGTCCGTTATTACTCAAATATTTCAGGACATCTTCATGTTTGACCCCTTTACGATATTGTCCTGCTCCACCTCGGCGGTAGCTGTTTTGATATCCATTTCCGTAACCATAAGATCGTACGCCGTTATTTCCACCACGATATCCCCTATAACCACCGCTATATCCTTTATTACCGTAACCGTAATTCCTTTGCCCATATCCATAGTTTCGATATCTTACATTACTGTTGGATCCGGAACTGCCACTCTTTACTCCTTGGGATCCATACCATCTTTTGCCAGTAGATCCACCGCTGCCTCTTCTATAACCACCATAATTGACATTTCTATTATTCGATCCATAGTTACGATTATGAGATTGATAATTGCCATATCCCGATCTGCCAGAGTTTGTGTTTCTATAATTACTTGGCCTGTAACTGCTTGAGCCAGAATTTATGGGGTGTTGATTTCTGTTACCTGTATTTCTATAATAATTATTCGAACCCCCAGATTTGTAACCTTCATGACTGGTTCCATAATTTCCTCTATTCGTATTACCATAATTAGATCTATTAATGCCAGTGTTGTGATTAGAATTTCCGGATCCATATCCATTTCTGGATCCATAGTTATGATTGTAATTGCCACCTGAACCACCTTGCCAACTGCCACCACGTTGACCCCTTTCGTTGGACCTAGAATTTCCACGGTTTACACCATTATTTTGCCATCCAGCGTTTCCAGATCTATGTTGTCCACGATTAGCTCCGTCATTGCCAGAATAACGATTGGCATTACCGGATCTATAGTTTCTAGATCCATATTGTTCGCCTCCGGATTGACGATTGTATTGATTGTGGCTCCCTTGATCTCTTCGGTTTAAATTGTTACTCTGTTGGTTACCTCGATAAGCTCCGTGTTCATTACCAGAATATTGGTTACCATAACCAGATCTGGAGTTTCTATTTTCGGAACCACGTTGTCCACTTCGATTTTGAAGGTTTCCTTGTCCTTGGTAACGATTCTCATTACCAGAATTATAATGTCCATTATTATTTCTCGTATGACCTTGCTCAGATCCGTAACGTTCATTGCGATTGTTGCCATACTGGTGATTGTTGCCAACCTGGCGATTGTTGCCGTACTGTTGATTGTTACCAGACTGGTGATTGTTGCCGTACTGGCGATTATTGCCGGACTGTTGATTGTTACCGTACTGGCGATTATTGCCGGACTGGTGATTGTTGCCGGCCTGGTGATTGCCGGATTGCTGACCGGTATGTCGTTTCCTCCTTCTTTTACTATCTCCTGTGCCATCAGCGTCTACTGTAACAACGGAAATTTATTATATTGAATATATTATGGTAGATACCCACATTTGGTATTACTCGATAATCGATTAATAGGTACTGAATGTGAGTACCCACCCATTGTGACATAGATCTACTATAAGCTACAAAAGGTTGCGCGTGGTTGATGGTTGGTTGATGATCTTTTGCGATTATAGTCTTTACATAGAAGTTATTGGTTAGTGGTCTTTTACTATAGCGGAATATTATGAGGTGAAATTTAATTTATTAGAGATAGATTATAGTCTGGAATAACACATAGGCTTCTTTTTATCCCTAGAATAGGTATCCATAGGTTGCAAGATCGGAATTAGAATACGACGCGAGCGTAGCCACCGGTATCAAATAGTGTTGTAATGATAATCAGCGCAAGGACACTTATTGCGCGATTCAGGATTGATAGTGTTGTAGAAGTCCGGCTTGACAGTGCTAGATGGCGCTGGACACATGTGATATCTCCACAGATCTAACATCTACCAAAGAAATACTTTTAATATAATCAAATTATAAAAAACCTAGAAAAAAATATTGAAGATATTTGAAAAAAAGAAACTTAAATTATGTTAAAATATTATCAAATTTGAACAAAAAAAATTTTTTAAGATTATTTATGTTTGTATATTTGTTCGCGTTGGACGTAAAAACTACTAAACAGATTTTGATGCGGTTTGCGGATTGCGGTAAAACTGCATCAAAATGCACGCGTCTCTAGGCCACGGTGATCGCTTTCCATCAGGTGGGCCGTGTGCTTGTCTGCCACCTAAATGGTATAAAAAAAAGAAGTCAGACTTGAATACCTACTGGCGTAAGTTTGATCGTAATTGGTTGAGTAGAACCGGAGATATGCCCAAAAACGACAACTGCCATCCACACGGTCGAAGCCGCGGCCATCAATTAAGTGGTTCTGATTAAAAAGTTAACTTACACTTTTTAAAAAAGTCGTCAACACCCGTTAAACCAGTTTTCGTCCATTCCTCTCCGCTTTTGTGGGTGAAAATTTTCGAATCTTCTTGTACAAAACCTGATGCCTTAGCAGATTTAACCCCATTGTCGTCAACAGAACTATACTCTTCGTGAAAAGAGGTGATATGCATTTTGGGATCTAGGGATACGAAAAAAAGAATTCCTAATGATTTTTGATCGGAAAAAGTGATCATCCAGGACGGGACTTGAACCCGTGACCAGTCCCTTACAGGGAGAATGCTCTGACCAACTGAGCTAGCTGGATCCGTCTTAAACGTTCGGTTTTCTCCGATATATTTTGGAGCCATCTACTGCAATTCATTCGAACTACGGAAATAATGCCCGCCCTTAGCCGCACGCTTGAGACATATATCTCAGAGTTAAGTGTTATCAAAGACGATAGTTATCTATCGTCTTTGGTGTTATCTTGGTATTATCTATGAGTAGGGTAGAGAGTGGAGTGGGGTGGAGATTGGAGAGTGGAGTAGTGAATGGGGTAGCGAGTGAAGTGGTGAGTCGTAACACGAGCCTTAGGCCACGTAAGTGAGCAAAGCAGACGGCAGGGCGGGGCGGTCAAAATGACCGCGACGCACTCTTATTTGTACGATGATAAGGTTGCATTTGTCCGCGCAATAGCTCATGTCGCTTGTCAGATATACGCGGGCTAAATGCGATCTAATGTTTGTAATAATAAGAGTGCGTCGCGGACAATTTGACCGCCACACACCTCCATCTGCCTAAAGCTACGACGAAAATTTACATACCGTTATCATCATTTTTTTCAACGGTATGTTTACTGGTCTCCTGACTGGCAGCACTCTTGCTGGCTTCACTGTCATTAGATTCGGATTGAGTGTACGTACTTCCATCTTCATCGCGCGATAGCTCTGCAATATAAAAAGAATTAGCAGGTTTATCCAGCGATGGTAGCTGAATGGATAAGGACGCGGCCTCTACTCAGAGGACAGTATCAATTTTGAATCACATGATTTACCATCTGCTGACGGTGAAGGAAAAACATCGTGAGGAAACCCACATGTCCTAGAAGAAATTCTAAGGACATGTCCGATCCACCAACCCGCATTAGGCCAGCGTGTGTGGATTAAGGTGTAAACCCTCTCAGCTCTCTCGTTAGAGGAGAGGAGACCCGTGCCCAGCAGTGGGACATAAATGGGTTGTTATTATTAGAACCATTTATACCGCCCAGTTTTTTAGCTGACATTTCCGAAGATACCACCCCCCTCGGCGATCTGGGTTGGTTATGCTGGAATCGAACCAACTAAAGGGGTCTTCTTCTTCTTCGAGTCAATGGCTATCAGTCTTTCCCTCCCGTTAGATTTTTCCAGCCCAATAATTGGCTACGGCCACAGCATTGTCCGTTGCTTCACATAAGTCCTCGATAGTGCAGGTGGAACTAAAGGGGTGGAAAGAGGAAGGGTACAGTGAGCTCTGGCTACCCTAAACCTTACCTTCACTCTTTGATTTCCTGTTAGCAAACGACTCATTCTCTTCTGTAGTCTTGCTCTTTTCAGTCTTTTCAGTTTTTCCTTTCCTGATGCCGCCAGTCCCCAAGTTCATACGCTTCTTCTCCTCACTCTCTTGAGATTCTGTTCGTTTATTCCTACTGCCTTCTTCGCTTTCACTTTCGGACTTCTTGTAACCGCCATTTTCATCTGTTTCGGCTGTAAGGATATAAATAATTTTGACAACCAATTCTCTTAGGGTGGACATAATTATAGACTTTACTATTATACACTTAAAGTCTAAAATCCAATGAAAAGAATTCATGAAACTTTTTCTATCGCTCTACAAAATATCATTTAATTTTAGACTTAGTCACACTCGCACTGCCGATCCTGGAGAGAGGAAGGTTGGGGGGTTTGGGGGGTGGGTTGGAGGAGGGGATTGAACAATAGGTGGGGGGGAGGTTTGAGGTTATTCCCAAGTGCCACCGGAGACTTTGGTGACTGGAAAAATGTTGTTGTCATTTCAAATTGCTATTAAGTTCCGATGGCAAATAGGAATATTTTTGGATAGCCATCCATATCGGTGCAATTTTATACTACTTAAGTGGCAGACAAGCACACGGCCCACTTGATGGTCACCGTGGCCTATGGACGTATGCGACACCAGAGGGGAGAGATGGGCAGTTTGGGGGGGGTTGTAGCAGGGGATTAAGGGATGAGCAGGACATTATGAGCTCTAGCTACCCTACTTACCGCCGGGAACACAACACTTAGCCTAGTAGGTATTACTAAAAATACTTACAATTTTTTTCAGCAGTCCTCTTATATGCTGTGTCCGTTTGTGAGGAATTTCGAGATTTTTTGTTATCCTCTGCGTAGTCTATGCCGTTGGAGTCTTTACCGCCAAAACTGATTGATTGCGTTTTGGAAGATTTTTCATTTGATTTTTTGTCGCTGCTGTTATATTGCTCGGATTCCTTTACATTGTCACCTGTATATTATTTATTTATAAGTAAATTGAAATAGTCACTTAGATTATTATAGTTTACTAGTTGATGCCCGTTTGTGTGTTGATCACAATCGGTTGAGTGGAGCCGGAGATATTTGAAAAAAATCGCTTGAGAACTTCCGCACGATTAAAAAGAAGGCGCCTGAAACTTAATATATTGTACTCACCGCTTCCAGAGCGAGTCGCGTCCCCCGACTCTGTCCGTTCCTGTGTGTTCTCCTCCTGTTCGCTAGTTTTGGTAATCTTTACACCATTGTCCTGATCATAACTTACACCGGCAGACTCTCCAATTGACAGGGCTGGAAATAACACGAATTTTTAATATGATAATAAAATATGAAATTTTGTAGATTATAACACTAGGCGCACACTGGGCAACATGCAACAGCGACAGCTTGGCACACATTACACTGATATGGTTTCTCACTTATGTGTGAGGGAATGTGTCTCACTGAATCACCAGCCCTAATGAAACGTCTATCACAAATATTTATAACATTGATGTGGTTTCTCACCACTGTGTATACAAATATGTTTATCTAAATTATTTATCTGTTTAAAACACATCATCCCCACGGGAACATCCAAATATTTACTCCGAAACACTTCATTCCAAATTTCAATGTTCCGACTTTCAAAAGTCCGAATTTCATAATACCTAAGAATTTTAATGTCTATTATTGAAAATCATGAAACTTATTTTACCGAAAGTCGTAAATGCGATTTGTTAGTTTGTCTTTTTCTTCTTCATATTTTGAAATTCGTATTTGTGACTGTCGGAATCAATGTAATGTGTGTCGGTACCCCGTACACACATTACATTGATATGGTTTCTCGCTCAATTTTTGAGCAGTGTGTTATAGAGTGCAAGCAAAACATTATATTATTAGTGCTAGCAATATAAAATGCATGGGGTAAGGTCACCGAAAAAGCATTTCTCTCGCTCCCCAGCTACGGGATCCCGGGCCATCTATGGGTTTAAGATAGCTCCCTCGACTCTTCCCGCAGAAATAGTGGTAAGGTGAGCACCGTGCTGAGACGGTGAGGTTCAGAGTGACAGGCGGCCATCCTGTCACCCCCCGTCCTACCAGCCCGCCCCCTGCCCGTTCTCCACTAGGCCCTCTGCTAGTCAGAGGGATACGTGGAGAGCCTCCCGCCTTGGCTGGCATTTGCCGCAGGTGGTGGCGTCTTCCTTGCGTGTGAGAGTACCTAGGCATCGGCTAGTATTTTTTTTACCTTAGGTGGTAGACAAACACACGGTCCACCTGATGGGATGCGGTCACCGTGGCCTAAGGCCTTAGTATTTGATAAAACTTACCCGACAAAGATTCGAGGGCCCCAAGCACCTGTGAAAGAAATAATTTTTTTAAATACTTTTTTAATTTCCGATACCTAAGGTGGTAAAAGTTAAATGTGTTAACTGAGTAGATTAACATATTGCCCTGATCTCACCCTGATGGTAAGTGATTATTTGGTCAACGGTGGAGCACGCTTGCCTAGAAGCAACCCTAGATTCTAGATAGAGCATTGTAGTTTGTCCCAGAATCTGTATTATAATTGGGTCTTTCTCAGGCGGCTCATTATTTGGTTGACTTCGGTGTCCAATTTTTTTCTTTCAATTAAGGTTTTACTTACATGAAATATCAAATCTAGTGTTAATTTAAAACATTTCAGTAGTTGAGGGAACTTTATAGACTGAATGGTTATGAAGATATTTCACTTTTTTTTAATAGTGTCCACCGAAATCAACATTTTTATCACCGAAATCAAATATATAAAATCCTATCCTATTCTACTTCCTGCTTGATATTATAAACGCAAAAGTTTGTAAGAATGTATGTCTGGATGTATGTTTGTTACTCTGCCACATAAAAACGGCTTATGTCGGTCGTCGGGATTTCTAGATATATATTTGTTTCTCTTTCACGTAAAAACGGCTGAGATATAGATCTGACTGAAATTTGGTACAGAGATAGATTATAGTCTGGATTAGTACTACTAAGTAGTACTAGTATAGGCTTCTTTTTATACAAGCTAATACCCGCGGCTCTGCCCGTGGGAGTCGATTGGTTCGTAATCGTTTATTGGTCAATTCCCCGGTTCTACTAAACCAAATGCAATCAAACATACGGCAGATTTTATGTAAAACCAAGACCTTGCTAATGAAAAGGCAACATCAAAATTTGTTCAGCAGTTTTTGCGTCCATCACGAACAAACAGACAAGGATTCCAAAAAATACTTAGATTATTTTTGTGGTCAACATAACCAAGTCTTTTATATCTTTATATCTACACATATCGTCGTCTCCAACGATATGTGTAGTTGTATCGGGCCAAGTAATTTACAATTCTATAGTTAGTAGTAGTTACTAGCTGACGCCCGTAGCGCCGCCCGCGTGAATATTGATTATTACAACTAAAAGTACTGTTATATAGGGATATGATGTCCACACTGTCGCCTTAGGTGAGCCCTGTAAAGATGGTGTAAGGTGAAACCAATGAATAAATTTAAAAAAACTTATTGGTCATATCTCCAAATTTTAAGGCTGACTAAGAAAACCGTAAGTACTAAAATCCGTTTAGTACTTTTTATCCGAAAGGTTTCGGCTAGACGAGTGGAAACCAGTGGAGTGGAGAGTGGAGCGTAGTGGGGAGTGGTGTGGAGAGTGGAGTGGGGAGTGGGGCGTGGTGTAGAGAGTGGAGTGGATTGGACATTGAAGTGGAGAGTGGAATGTAGAGTGGAGTCGGTAGAGAGGATTGGAAAGTAGAGTGGAGGTGGAGAGTGGAGTGAACAGTGGAGTGGAGTGTGGAGTGGAGAGTGGAGTGAACAGCGGAGTGGAAAGTCGAGTGGAGAGTCGTTTTATTAAAATAGACTTGGTGGCGATACTGAAAGCCACGCGGCAGTCATACATTTTGACTTCCAGACCCACCGAATACACCGGAATCAAGGGCACTGTAATCAAAATATTTAACAAAATCCTATATATTTTTAAAAGTAATCTGTATTATGAATGCTTATGTTTTTTATTGAAATCTAATACATAAAAGACACACTTTTATTATAGCTTTACATTATTAGTTCAAATAATTCAGGATAAAATGGATTCACCGAAATCAGTTTTAGGTGTATACCAAGCCACCGAAAATGCTTACATAACTTAATAAAACAGTGGGGCGATAACATACAGACGTCTTGTCCTTACCACCGGTGCGGTGTAACTGACAGTTTGCACTACTCGAACCTCTATTCTCGCAGTCGCTAGAGTACAGAGTAATTAATGAATCGGTGCGCGCCACTGAAGTCAACTCTGAACGTCGGACGTAAAGACAACCAGTTGTAACTTGTCTAGTAATGCCTATAATGGCTTAGTAATGTTATAAATTAAGTAAATAGTTATCAAGTTGTTTGTGAATATATGTACATATAACACCTTTATTGGAGAAAAAAAGATAAAAAATATTTTTTGCTGCAAGGACAGGACCGGACGCGACACCGAGGTCAATATTTTCGCAGTTTTAATTTTTTTAAACTAACTTCTACGTAATTTATCTAAAAAATACCACAGGCCCCCCCTACTATTTTTGACCGTACATTTTATAAAAAAAATAATCATATTGATAAGTAATCTCTAAGTATTGGTTTTCGACGCGGACTCGCCTATTTGAGCCGGCTGAGAATGACCCAATATTACTAGGCTCTAGTTTGATTGGTCGGTGTCCGTCAAAAGCAAACGAACCGTAAGATTCACATACACACGAGGCTCTCATCACGCGAGATCTAAATAGGTCGCACTTAGTGAACATGGACTTGTATAGGCCCTACTTCCTTCCCTGAATACGGAACACCGTCGTAGCATTCAGGAAAATCTACTCCACAGTATGTAGGGCGTACAGTAAATTGTACACGTTACTGAAGTGCTGCGTTCCTTGGTTTTTATATTTGAAGCCACTCTTGTTAAAGACTCCCAGGTTGTAGCTTTCCGGAAATACAGACTCAAGCAGGGCATTCCACTCCTTCTAATTCCTCTAATTCCCTCCTAAAAATGCTATTTAATCTTAGACCGTTATACAGTTAGTCTAAAATCAAATTAAAAGAATTTATTTAACTTTTTCATTTGCTCTACAAAATATCATTTAATTTTAGACTTTACCCGAACAGTAAAGTCTAAAATTAAATGGTATTTTTTGAAGTATCAGTGGCATGACAGTGGTTTGCCTTTTGCCAGGACGTGTCAGGTAGCTAAGTTGGACAGAGTATCCTCTGTAAAGGTCTATTCGCAGGTTCAAGTCCCGTCGGTTGTAATCTTCTCCAAATTGAAAGTGGTGGTGAATAGTGGTCAAACTCGAACAAATTACGAATCAACAATTATTCAGAGCTAATGCGAATTGCGCGGACTGTGAAATACCTACATTCCATTCTCATATCTTTCGAATGGCTAAACCGATTTTCAAAAAACTTGCGGTATCATGATGTTATGACCTTTCATTTGATATCCAACACGGGTATATTTGAACACATTCAATTTTTCATCACCACTTTCACCCCTCATATCTTCGAAATGGCTTAACCGATTTTTATAAAACATAGCTAAGAACACTCTCTGCTAACCCATTTTTCAAACAAAAGAAACAGAATCAAAATCTGTTCATCCGTTTGGGAGCTACGATGCCACAGACAGACTTACAAACACACCAACCCCTTCGGGTTTCCGTCGGGGGTTAATAATAACACCCCGTTCGGGTTCCCGTCGTGGCTTAGTAAAAATAAACTCACCAAAATGATGGTCAGCCCGCCCACGATCTTCATGTTGGAATGGTTGGAAAATAAACAAAATCACTTTATTATATATCAGCTAAAGTACAAAACCTTCCGCGTGTTTGCTCTGAAGCAACCTGTTTCAACACAGGTGCCCAAATCCGACCAATATTCGTCATATTATCGAAAATTTTGATAACGCTAATGTAAAGTTATTTAATACAACATATAATTATACAAATCACGCCTTTTTCCCATCGGGGTAAGCAGAGACAACATCTTTTCAAACTCAAACTCAAACTCATTTATTGCGAAAATGAGTACTTCACTTGCTACGATCTTGGTATAGGTACTCCTTTCGCTTCTTCAACTTTCATAATTATTTTGTTTTCATACACGCACGTCGGTTGCGGGTACTCTTGACCTGGCCTTTCTTCAAAACGTCCTGGATCTGATTACAATATAATATGTACGCCTAGGTCGGCCTTTACCGGGTTGCCCATTCACCCTCGCCTCATATCTTATCTGTTTCGTCCATCCTCTCTACATGCCCGAACCATCTAAGCATACCTTTCTCTATCTTTCTCATTCAATCTACTTTCATGCTTCTTCTGCCACACCCAACATTCACTACCAACTCTTTAAAGAAGCAAAAGTAAGCATAGTTTAACCAGCGCGTGTTATGGGTTCTAGAATGCGGATAAACATACTATAAGGTATATACTTTTATGTAAATACATACTACCAATGCAAAGAGACATATTCATGCTTACAAATATTTGCACTGAGCGGGAATCGAACCCACGCCTCCTGTCGTAGCAGTTGCATGCACTACCGCTATGCCATCGCCACAGAGGACATCACCGGGGCTGCAGCGGGGCAAACGATGATGTCGGGGTCGAACCGACTAAAACTACACGGTATCCTTCACGGTACCTCGTATAGAGGGAACCCTGGAAGTAGGTACCCTTTTTTTACGCATCTCAACTGACCCCGGGCCACCTATGGTTTTGAGAGGGTTCCTCTACCCACAGAAAGCGGAGGGGGATCTCCCCATGTCTGCCCTCTGCTAGCCAGAGGGGCACAAGTAGTCCTACGCCGTATTTAGCCGCAGGCGGCAGCGTGTCCCTTGCGAGCGGGAGGCGTTGCTGGGTGCACCGCATGCGCACATCTAGCTATCTACGTTGTCAAAATTTTTAATCCCACGAATGTATACAGCCGCCATTTGGATTCCATTACAAATAAACATTATTTTCCCTGAATTTATAATCATTTATGTCATCAAAATATTCTTCCAATTACGTAAATCTTTGTTACCAAGCTGTGTAAACATCCAAAGTACGCAGAACGTAATTCATAATTAAACTTATAAATTAATCATGTCAATATTTATTTAGTTTTACTATACATAATATCAGCGCCATTAGTTACCAAAATTCAATATGGCGACCATATAAAGTGACAGCTACTTAATATATAATTTGGAAGGTGTAAAATCCCAGCCAATCACCTTGTTTTAGGGTGAATATTTCATTTCATGCAGATTTGCAGTTTTGAAAAAAAATTAAAAATTTGCGCCAAAATATGTTCTTTATGTAGTTTTTGTAAAGTATTTAATAGTAGCTTCTGAATCATATTGAAGGGACAGCAATACCTCTTTTATCCTTTGAGATATGGACGTTTCTGTTTTTTGCGAAAACGGTAGTGAGACGTGCAAGTACGGTAATTAGATCTCAGGCTACGGTAATGAGTTAAATTATAATGGTAATTAGAAACAAAACAAATGTTTGACAAATCAGCCTTTTATTGAGAACGTAAGTCATGACTGGTAGGACGCGCTGGTCGAAGACCTTCGTTTCGAGGAATTGCGGTAAGGGTGAGATGAAAACCTGAAGTAGTTTGTCAAAATAATGCTACCCAACCTAACTGAATCCTTCGGGTGACTTCTTTCTCGAAGTTGTTTCTGCCAAACTGGATGAGCTGCCCAAGGTATACATATTCCTGAACAACTTCGAGGGTCTACCCTTCGACGTCAAATTGGTCTCAGTTGGACGTGTTCATTGAACATAATTTTGGTTTTGTCCAAGTTTTTGCCGAGACCGACACGTCGAGAGGCCCCAATTAGGCTTTGCAGCATCTCGCCAGCTGGCTGGCGAGATGCTGCAAAGCCTAATTGGGCCGATCACTAAGTCACTGGAGCCGATCTGGCTCCAGTGACTCCGCAACGCGTCGTCAGCGAACCGACGGTGTATTCGCCGATTATGTTGAGTCCTCGTCCAGTCCAATCCAGCGTCTTAAAGACGTCCTCCAGTGCGTTAGTGAACAATTTAAGGGATATGACATCCCTTTGGCTCACTCCCGCTGTAGAGTTTTGGGGTTCGTCTTCTGGTCTTGTAGCTGGAGCTGGACGGACATGGTGGCAGTGTCATATAAACACCTCCTTTACCTCGATATATCGCCAATCGACACGACACCGAAGCAGAGCATCCATAACTGCCCAGGTCTCGATGGAGTCGAAGGCTTTCTTGTAATCCACAAAAGCCATACACAGCAGCGGCTGATTGTACTCCTCGGTTTTCTGCACAATCTACCGAACAGTATGGATATGGTCTTCGTTGCTATAGCATTTTCGAAACCCGGCTTACTCTGGTGGCTGGAACTCATCGAGCTTACTAGCGAGGCGGTTTGTGATGACTCTCGAGAAAAACTTGTAAATATGACTCTGGAGTGAGATGGATCTGTAGTTCTTCAGTAAGGCCTTGTCGCCTTTTTTGAAGAATAACCACCACCGCACTTCCGCTCTATGCCTTAGGTGTTAAGCCCTGGATAACGGAATTAAAGAGACTCGCTAGCTCCTTCAGGATTTGGGTTCCGCCTGCTTTTAGAAGCTCCTTAGTTATTCCGTCATCGCCAGGGTACTTGTTGTTCTTGAACTGCTTCAGAGCCGTCTCTATCTCGCACGGCTTGACATCGGATATCTCCTCGGTGAAGTGGCGCATGAATGGGGCTCTGTGGTCTTCATCACTGTATCTCGTTGGTTTAATCATGCGTGATGCATACAGCTGTCCGTAAAATTCCTCTACCTCTTCGAGAATCTTGAACTTTGAGATATGGTGTTTCCATCCAGTTTTAAGTTGGGGCCTCCCAAACTGCTGAGCGAAACATTCGACCCCCGATTGCTGCCTCTATTTGGCAAGTGTTGTAGTGTCGGAGGTCGCGTCGTATCAGTTTTTTAATATGGTGGTTGAGGGATCTTCCATCTGACGAAGATGACTGAGTGGAGGACTGATCACGCCTCCTCCTCATGAGTTCGAGAGTCTCGGGTGAGAGTTTGGATTCTAGCTGTTTGCATTTTCCAGAAAACAACTTCCGAGATACTTCTTACAGCGTTTTGACCACTGTATCGGTCTTCTCATCAACAGTGCCAGTGGTTTCCAATATTGCGAAACGATTTTGAAGTTCCAGTTGGAACTGTTCGGACCCCAGGGCTGCTTGGAGCGCCGTGCTGTAGGTCGGAGAGTTAACTTTATCATACGGAACATTTCAGCCTTGAAGTTGGGGTTTAGAGAGCCTCGGACAAGTCTGTGATCGCTGCTGGTTTTAAACTTGTGGATCATCATCTCTAAATATGTACTTTACTGCCAGTGATGAAGAAATCTATCTCTTAAAGCTGGTGATGAAGAAGGAAGAATCATTACCATTCGTTATTTCTAATTACCATTCGAGTTAAAAAGAATGGTAAATAATGGTAATTAGACGAACAGTAATTAGATTTGCAAGTATTTTTGTTGAAATAGTCCAGTTTTTAATAGATAAAGACCTGATGATTTTACCAGCGTGTAGAAGATCTTATATTGGATACACCTGACAAATAATTATACAGAAGTAATAATTTAATTACCTTTGAAAATGCGAATGGTATATAGAAATATTTTGGACCACATCACTTTTCGAACAGGAGAACTTAAATTACATAGCCATACTTGGTCTTTGACGCATGTCTTCGGCTCTGTAGTATAGTGTTAACTACCGCCGTTTAATCTATGGTCAGTCTAGAGCACAGTTACGCATAAATACGAAAATATCGGATCTGAAACATCGTCGAATGGTAATTATGGGTCAGGTCAGGGACATTTTTCAAAGTCGTATTAAACTACTTAAATTTGTTCTTTCGCACACAATATTTACTTACAATATAGATTAGTTATTCTATTAACCGAAGATGTATTTAATAAATCGTTCTTCCAAGAGATTTTTTACCAAGATGTACTAATGTATTAAAATCTGGAGAAAGGGACACCGATGGTAATTAGATTTTCGGTTTGGTTTTTGAAATTTGGAGCATTTCTAATAAAATACAAGGGGTTTTCACTGTTGCGCCTAATAGAATGCAACGTTAACTAAATGAAAACAATATCAGGTAAAGAATTCTTTAACGTTTAAGGTATTCTTTATCGTCGGCCGTGTAATCTGCACGAAATGAAATATTCACCCTTTAACAAGCTATAAATGTAACAAAATTATGTGATGCGTTTGCGGGATCAAGCAGAAACAAATATCAAAAAAGCTATTTGTAACATTTTTTCCGTCTGTCTGTCTGTTTGAATAAGGTAATCTCTGGAATGACTGGGCCAATTTTGATGGGTGTTTCACTGGCAGATAGGTTATATTATGAGGCGTAACATAGGCTACTTTTATTTTGGAAAAAGAGTTGGAGTCGGGGGGAGGGTTGAGGATTTTGGAGTGGGTTGAAGGTGGGATTGCGGAGATGGAAGGATTGGGGAGGGGGGTTTGAAGTCTGGCTACCCTGATAAGGTTTGATGCACCAGAATGGAAAAAAAATTTCGATGAAAGTTAAGCGGTTGTTTTCTTTGCGTCATGCCTTGCACGTCTTGGCGGGGGCACTACAGTGTCCCTTGATCATTGTTTAAAACCGAAAGAATAGGCAGACAAAAGAATTTAATTTTAATTTTTGAATAGAAATCGAGAGTGTTCTTATTTTATTTTGATTAAATTATTAAACTTGGCGTTAAGATGGCACCACAGATGATTTTTCTCCCCCCACATGTATGCTCGTAACCTACTCCTTCTCTACTCTTCACTATATCCTCTGCTAGTCAGAGGGATACGTGGAGAGCCTCTAAACCGGCCTTCCGGCCCGCACCCATGCAGAGGAAACGCTACCGCCATAGGAGAATTCCGGCCGAGGCGGGAATGGCTCTCGACGTGTCCCTTTGACTAGCAGAGGGCACAAAGAAGAGCAGACAAGGGCTGGGCTGGTTTTCTGAGCGCAGACAGAGGTGTGTTGGGTGACAGGCGGCCGTCCTGTCACCCTACACCCCACCATTGGCGAAACGGTGCGGTCCTTGCCCACCTCCTTGACGGGGGTCGTCTTAAAACCGTAGATGGCCCGGGGTCAGCTGGGGTGCGAGCGAAATACATTTTGGATAACCTTACACCTCGGTAATTGAGACCCGGGACGGTGGCGTGCGGTTTTAGACGGTTCGAATTCGACATAACCACCCCCGACGGCCGAAGGGGAAGGTATCCGCGAAGATTTCTGCATGAAAAGAAAAAAGCGTGGATCGCTTATCAAGAACAAACTGGCAAGAATTCATAAAATACTTTCGTGTTCATATAATAGAATCGTTCATATAACATAACCCATTAATATATTAGTATTTATACAGATACTGTACAATTATATAATAGTACTAGCTAGCCTCTTCCCCGTGCCGCTTATTTAACACGTTGCCTGCCAACCTACGAGTATACTCGTAGTACATGATCTGGAGTGCACTGCCAACTACGAGTATTCTCGTATATGATTGTATGCGATTTCTGACAAATTCTTAAACAGTGGCCGTGAAAGGAGGGCGGGGTTAAATTCTTTGGCATTTGAAATAAAACATTACTTAAATCAGAAAAATAAGTTTAGTATAAAAATTTTTGAGTATATCACTGTGAAGTAATGAAGGAGTGATACATTTTAAAACAATTTTCAACACATTAGGCAGGTTTTTCAGGACATTATGGGACAATAATAAACAGTTTCTTTGCGTTTTTTTTCTTTGGTACAGACACGACATGGCTTCGTCGGTTTTTGTTTTTTTTTAGTAGGTGGTAAACGCTCCAAGTAATGAAATTCTTGCTTTTTCTGCTCATGATGGCTGTATTTCGTGAATTTCTCGCCTGAAAGATATTGTATAACCTCGTCTTTTTTTTTTTTTTTTTTATTCATGATAGGCTTACGTTTGACCTCAATCTCACCTGATGGTAAGTGACGATGTGGTCTACGATGAATCACGCTTGCCTAGAAGGAACCTATTCACTCGTGACTTGAAAACTCCCAGGTTATAGCTTTCCGGAAACACAGACTCAGGCAAGGAATTCCACTCCTTAGCTGTACGCACGATGAACGTGTCAGCAAAGCGCTTTGTGCGTATGAGTGGAATATCGACCACATAGCGGTGGCGTGATGCTGTTCGTCTGGTCGTTCGTTGATGGAAAGGACTTGGAGGTATCAGGTTGTGCAATTCCAGAGCGCACTCCCCGAAATGTATCCGATAGAACACCGAGAGACCTGCAACTTTGCGTCGATGGGCAAGGCTTTGAAGTCTTTTCTCGACTAGTGCATCGTTATTGATGAGCTTCTTGGCTCGTCTCTCGATCGTCTCCAGCGCGTCAAGTTGGTATTTAGCTGAGCCATCACACAGATACGAGCAGTACTCCATACAGGTTGTAGATCATGCAGGCGTTATGAATGTAAATTTCAAAAATGTGGATCGCTAATTTTTAAATTTGCGAGCGCCGGGGTGTAGAGTAATCACGTGACCGCCGCGATTCCCGATAGACAGGTGCAGGGGAGAGGGGAGCAAAAATTTTCGCGCCAAATAATCTACGAGTATACTTGTAGATTGGCAATAGCTAATAAGAATCCTATCTCATTGCCATACTACAAGTATACTCGTAGTTTGAACTTGGTTCCACTGCCAACTACGATTATACTCGTACCTACCATTTTGTATGGTGGCAATACGTATACAAAAAAGTTACTACGAGTATACTCGTATGGCAGGCAACGTGTTAACCCATACATCCCCGTAATTTCTCAGTTTTGCTAAAATTTAGGGAAATTTGCCCGATACTTTGACATATACATATTTCACATATTTATGATTACTACTCTGCTCCCATAGGCAGTAGCGTGATGATATACCTATAGCCTTCCTCGATAAATGAGCTATTCAACTCAATAGGAATTTTTCAAATCGGACTAGTAGTTACTGAGATTAGCGCGTTTAACCAAACAAACAATCTCATCAACTTTATTATTAGCTAGAGCTAGATAGATATAGATACCTACCTTTTTTTTTCTAAATCAATTGAATTCAAGTACCTACTTAGTTTATTTCATTGTTTTTTTTTTGTACTACTTAGGTGACAGACAAGCACACGGCCCACCTGATGGGAAGAGGTCACTGTGGCCTATGAACGTGTGCATCACTAAGGGTGTCACACACGCACTGCCTACCCTGAAGGGAAGGGGAGAGGGATGGGAAGGGGTGGGGAGGCTAGGAAGAGCTGGGGTGAGGAGGGGTACAGTGAGCTCTGCCCAAGCAGCAACTAAGCGTAATGAACACCTAAAAAGCAGCCAATATAGCACTTAACGCTGTTTTACAGCTTTATAAGAGCGTTGAAAAGATATCATAGTGTTATAATGTCGGTTTAGGAGTAATTATTCAGCTCTAACTGTATTAAGTCTGTATTAAGAGTCAAAGTACGCTTAAAGTTCTAAATCAGTGTATGATAACTGTCATGTACAGCTTTAAGTTTCCTGTAACGCTTTAATCTCATTTTAGTATTAAAGCTGTACAATAGCTGCATTTTGTACACCGTCACTTACTTAATACAGCTTAGAGCTGTATTATGGTGGTCCTCAAATCTTATTTCTGTATTGTGAAGTAGGCAAACTCTCTTCTACAGCTTCTTTTTATGTCGTAATTGTACACCCTTTTACAGACTATAGCTGTTTTATTTCTGTCCTTGAGAGTAATAAACAGCAATAAAAATAAATGACGCCTATAGTACAGCCTTAATCTGTATCTGTGACAGAGCTGAATAATTACTCCTAAACCGACATTATAACACTAAGATATCTTTTCAACGCTCTTATAAAGCTGTAAAACAGCGTTAAGTGCTATATTGGCTGCTTTTTAGGTGTTCATTACGTCGCCATTTTATCAATTACAAATCGAAAATTACGAACATGAGTACATAAAAATTAGACTAATGTTTTTATGTTTATCAATATTTTCAGTTTGTCCAATAACCTACTATGCACCAATGAGGCTCTACGTCCATTAATTCAAAAAATTTAAAATTCTAACCTATAAAAACCATATTTATTTACCTTATTTAATATCTCTTCCTTGGTTATTTTGCTGGCGCGTTTATTTTTTATCACAAAACATAATTATGTCCACAATAAATTTATTTTTGCACGATAACACACTGTATCCTGTGCCTAATATCGAATCTCCAAATCTTAAACACAAAGCGTTTATAATAAATGTCACTTTGATCAATATCTGATTAAATAAACGCCATCATTAATATTATATCTCTGTTTCGTTTTAATTCTATTGTAACTCTGTTCAACAGACTTTTTACAGCGTAAAGCATTACAATTGAGTTATAATGTAGTAATTGGAGAGTATTGGTTTCCTCGTACACCATAGTACAGCCACAATACAGCTATTATGCAGCCTATTTTATGCTTATACAGCTACTGTACAGCTGATATAACGACAAACGCTGTATAATTTGTGCCAATTTAAGGGGTATAAGGGCTGTATAACCGGTTATACAGCCTTTATGCAGCCAAGAAATACAGCATTAAGAGTATAAACGAACTTTAATACAGCTGTTATACAGCTTGTGATGCTGCTTGGGTGGCTACCATACTTACTGGCGGGAACACGCCACGATGGTTATTATGGTAGGTGTTCATTGTTAACATTTGTTTCGATAAGTATAACAATTAGGTAGTACTTATCCATATTTTTTACGCAAATTAGATTAGTTTGACGTAAGTAATCTCGGATTAAACATGCAAATGATACAATAACATGCGTATATAAATTAACACAAGTCAAATACAAGCACAAAATGTCGTACGTAGATAATAAATATGTGTATTACCAGCTGTTTTATTAATGTCTTAGATACATTAACTAAAGACAGAGGGGGAGGAAGAAGAAGGTGCGGGCCGGAACCTCTACGCGGTACACCCGGGCTAGGGAGGAAGCGGTGCCTACCTCTCACTCACAGAGCAAATGCCAGCTGAGGCGGTAATGGCCCTCTAGAGAGCTTTCAACTTGTCCCTCTGTCTAGCAGAGGGCACAGTGGGGAGCAGACGGGTGGTGGGCTCGTTCTCTAAGCGTAGATGGAGCTGACAGTGCGGCCGCCTGTCACCCTACAACCCCACACCGTCGGCAAGGTGGTGCGATGCTCGCCCCATCCCTTTGGAGGGAGTCGAGCGGTCCCATCTTAAATACGGGTCAGCTTTGGTGCGAGGGAAATACTTTTGAGTACTCTGGTTTTAGTCAGATTGAATCCGAATCCCCCCCCCCCCCCCTCCCCGATCCGATGGTAGACGTTAGTATTCCCCCTAACCCCTCCAGCTAAACCAAGTTGCTTTTATCAGGAGCAGCTTCATGTTGGTAGTGTAATGGCCAGGATTTGAACCCAGGACCTCTCGATCGTAAGGCCAATTCCTTAACCTTCACTTCATTCACCTACACTTCACACACCGAACTAGCATTATGTATTTTAGCATAAACCCATTACTGTGCAGCATGAAGCCTTAGCATGAATACCCCATGAAATTACGGACTTTTATTATCCAAACCTGGCAACATTTTATTCTAATGTCAAAATCAAATCATTAGCTGTCATATTTGTCATTGTCATCCGAACCGAATACGCCCGGCTGCGGCAGCTGAGATTTTTGTAAACATTCAATTTTAAATACGATTTTAATAAACAATGACGGCTACAACGCCCGAAAGATCGTCGTGTATATTCTGTAATATAGTTAATAAGTTAGAAAATACTCAAATTCTCTACGAAGATGAAGATGTGTGTGTTTTTCCTGATATTAAACCTGCGAGCAAATTTCATATATTAGTTATACCTAAGAAACATATACCGGATGCGAAATGCTTGACGTCGGCCGATAAAGACTTGGGTAAGCTATTTTATCGGTTCTTACCGTTATCCGAATCTCGAGTTAATGATAATAAGGTCGTTAAAGACTGCGTGTTCGATTGCAACGTCAGAGATCGTGTAGCATGTACTTAACTCACCTAACGCAAGTATTATTATGTATGTTTGTTGATAACTTATGCTACCGACACTATAATCTATCTCTGAGCCAAATTTCGCCCAGATCTGTTCAGTAGTTTAGACGTTGAAGAGTATCAAACTTTCGCATTTATAATATTCATAATAGTGTCTCTAGGGCTGCTAAAAACAAATTATAAAGCTAAAGAGTTTATTTGGTTGAACTCGCTTATCTCAGGAACTAGGAGAGCGGAGCAGTAATCATTACAATAAAGGTAAAGAAATCAGGATAAATTTCCATACATTATTGCAAAACTTTACTTGTATATGTTAAAGTATGTCAGGGGCGTAGCTGCGAAGGATAGCTTAATTAAATAATGACAGTAAAAGAGGTGTGGGTACCCCCTTTCCTCGCCCACTGGCCAGCAGGGGCGGTTATATCAGACTTGACTCTACTAAAACCCCACATTGTCTGGGGTCTATAACCGCTTGGGTCCGGCACCCATAATACATTTCACTAGCACCTTGGCTGACCCTGGGCCATCTACGGTTTCCGGATGGCCTACATGGTGGTATCTATGTACTTAAGTTGAATTTTTTTATTACAGTTGCAAAAATGCTGAGAGTAGCAAAGGAACTATTGTCAAAGAATGAACAACTGTCTTTGAATGACTCTCGCCTCGGCTACCACTGGCCTCCGTTCCGGAGTGTAAAGCATCTACACCTGCATGCCATCGCCCCTGCGTCCGAGATGGGATTTGTATCACGATTGATATTTAGGAAAGACTCTTATTGGTTTGTGTCTGTAAGTATCACCATTCTCCATCTGCTTAGGCTGTGGAATGACCTCCTTGCTGTGGTTTTCGCTAGCATCTACAATATGGGGTTCTTCAAGAAGGGCTTCAGAAGGTTTGTGGCGGCGCGAGTATGACGCCTCCTTTTTTTTTTTTTATACTCCATAGGTGGCAGACAAGTACACGGCCCACCTGATGGTAAGCGGTCACCGTGGCCTATGGACGTGTGCAAAACTAAGGGTGTCACACACGCGCTGCCTAACCTGAAGGGAAAGGGGAAGAGCTGGGAAGGGGTGGGGAGGCTAGGAAGGGGAGGGAGAGGAGGGGTACAGTGAGCTCTGGCTACCCTACTTACCAGCGGGAACACAACACGATGGTTATTATGGGGCGGTGTTCTGTAGGGCGGAGGTACTTCCCCAGTCGGACAGCTCATTTCGGACGGGAGTATAGCTATAAACTGGTAGCGCTATATTTAAGCGGAACTATAAATAAAACATGCAGCTCGGAAAATATGAATATAATAATGACAGAACTATAAACAGCAAAAACAGTAGAAAATAATAACCATGGCAACCGCCACACAACCCCCCCCTTGAGACCGTCTCTACTGGCGATAATAGTCGGGGAACCGTACTCTACGGCCCGACCGTGTCGTCCTGATGCTATCTCCTACGGCATCAGGTGACTTGGTGGTGGGTGAAATTGGGTGTGACGGATATGTGCAGAGCTGATTTTGAATATGTGGTGATGAGTGAGTGAGTGTGTTGTCTGAATTGCTGAGTGTGTAGGCTGGCTTCAAGCGGTTTATCGAAACAGAAACAATGTTACCCTTAACCATCACGTGGAAAAAATTATCTCCGCGTTGCGTGACTTCATATGGCCCAGTGTAGGCAGGTTTCATCGATCCCGAGGTCTCATCCCTAATGAATACCCGGCTGGATGATAGGAGATCTTTATGAATAAAAGTAGTCCTACTACCGTGCCTGGCTGTGGAAGATGGTTGTAAGCGTTTGGCGAACATTCTCAAACGTGATACATAATCGGTCAAGTCGACCGTATCGTCAAGTGTAGGCTGAAATAACTCGCCTGGCAGACGGAGTGTTTCACCGTACAATAACTCAGCTGGCGTTGCTCCCAAGTCCTCCTTGTAAGCATTCCTGATGCCTAGAAGTACCAAGGGTAGTGATTCAACCCAGTTGACTGTGGCGTGACATGTTATCGAGGCTTTAACTTGCCGATGTAGGCGCTCTATTAAGCCATTCGATTGCGGATGGTAAGCCGTTGTGCGCCTGTGCCTAAAGCCTATTACCTCGGAAAGGTTTTTGAACAGCGCCGATTCAAATTGACGACCACGATCGGTCACGATGTCCGTGGGACAGCCGAACCTGGCTATCCAACCGGTCACCAAAGCTTGGGCCACTGTGTCGGCAGTGATATCTTTCAAGGGGATTACCTCAGGCCAACGCGAGAATCGGTCAATGGCTGTGAGGCAATATCGGAATCCTTGACATAGTGGCAAAGGTCCAATAAGGTCTATGTGGATGAATGTAAACCTTGCCTTAGGAAGTTTAAAGGTTCCTAGTGGTGCAAAAACGTGACGAGTAACCTTGCACCGCTGACACGCAATGCAAGAGCGACTCCATTCTCTGCACTCTTTTTTGATACCCGGCCAAACGTACCTCTCGGTAACCAATCTAATCGACGCATTGGCGCCCGGGTGACTAAGTGAGTGTAAACTCTGGAAGACCTGGAAACGTAACTCCTTCGGGACATATGGTCGGGGATTCTTGCTACTCTCGTCACAATACAGTTCAAGCTGCAATCCCGGCAGTTTGACCTTGGCAAGGCGTAGTGATGTTTCACCTGCAAGTAGGCTTTCGAGTTCAGGGTCGCCCGCTTGATACTGTGCCAGTTTGGCCAAGTCCAAGGGTTGCACAATTTCCTCAATCCTGGAGAGACTGTCGGCAACAACGTTGTCCTTACCTGAAATGTGCCTGATATCGGTCGTAAACTGCGAGATGTAATCCAGGTGCCGGAACTGTCTCGGTGAGCAATTTTCCTTTCGCGAATGAAATGCGAAACTGATCGGCTTATGATCTGTGTAGACCACAAAGTGCCGGGCCTCAACCATATGTCTGAAATGTTTAATGGCCTCGTAGATTGCAAGAAGCTCACGGTCATAAGGTGAATACTTCTTTTGCGATGGACTTAGTAATTGAGAGAAGAATGCCAGTGGTTGCCACATTTTATTACCATCCTTACGTTGCTGCAAGACGGCACCTAGCGCTGTGTCTGAGGCATCAGTCACTAGAGCGAGCTTAGCATCGCAGTCTGGGTGAGCAAGCAATGCGGCTTCAGACAAACCCATCTTGCAATGGTTGAAGGCTTCCTTTTCTGTGTCAGTAAAATGCACTGGGTGTGAGCCTTTTACGGAACCAGTAAGCAAAGCGTTTAGTGGAGCTTGATGTTGAGCTGCTTTGGGCATGAAACGACGGTAAAAATTAATCATACCCAGAAATCTGCGAAGCTCCCGCACGGTCTTGGGAACTGGGTACTCCGCGATAGCCTTTACCTTATCAGGCAGTGGCTTAGTGCCCTCGGCCGAGATACGGTAACCAAGGAACGTTACCTCACTGGCGCCGAAGATGCACTTACCTGTGTTGATGACCAGCCCATATTCCAGAAGCCTGGCGAAGAGCTGGCGTAGGTGATGAGCGTGTTGGATGGGATTTTGAGAGAATACTAAAAAATCGTCCAAATACGCGTAGCAAAAATCCAACCCACGTGTCACCTCATCAACAAACCTCTGGAAGGTCTGGCCAGCATTTCGGAGCCCAAATCCCATAAAAGGAAATTCGAAGAGCCCGAATGGAGTGGTTATAGCAGTCTTCAGAATATCCTCAGAGCTAACAGGAATCTGATTGTATGCTTTAACTAAATCTATTGTTGAAAATATAGTACAACCGGCAAGACTATGTGAAAAGTCGTGGATGTGCCGAATTGGATATTTATCCGGGACTGTTCTGGCATTTAACATGCGGTAGTCACCACAAGGTCGCCACCCATTCTTTTTTGGAGCCAGATGCAGCGGTGATGCCCACGGTGAGTTAGATGGCCTGGCTATGCCATCCCTCAGCATTGCTTCAAACTCTTCCTTCGCAATCTTAAGCTTGTCAGGGGCCAGACGACGCGGTGTGCAAGAAACCGGTTGGCCAGGTGTAGTGTGAATATGATGGACTGTATTGTGTGTAGGTGTGCGGTGTATGCCATGAGGGCGAGTGATGTCAGGATAGTCTTTTAATATGTCATGAAATGTAGACTCACCAGTAATCACCTTAACCGAGGATATAACATCGGAAAACTGCGCAGGCAAAGCAGGGGCTGCAAGCATAGTATTACTATCTACTAGTCGCTTATGCCTGCAATCGACAATCAGGTTAAAAAGACTTAAAAAATCAACGCCTATTATTGCCCGCGAGACGTCTGCAACGATAAATCGCCAAGCGAAATCGCGGCGCAAACCTAAGTTTAAATTTAAATGAATATATCCATAAGTATTAATTGTCGTTCCGTTAGCCGCGCACAACACATAGTCCGTCTTCAAACGTCGTGGTCCTGGTGTAGCCGACCGTGGGAAAACACAGAGGCCGCTGCCGGTGTCGACCAGAAACTGAGTCTTCGACTTAAGATCGGTTACAAATAAGCGACCAGCACTTTGACAATCGTCCGTCGCCATTAACGACTGCCTCTTGCATTTCCCGCCGGAAAATCGCAGGGTTTTCTGCACTTCGTTGCTCGATCGCCGAATCGCCGGTGATACCAGCAGTGAGAGTACTGCTGGCAACGTGGCGATCGGGAGTTAGAACGATGCCCGGTCCGAGAGTTGGATCGTTGACGCCCCCGGCGGCCCGAACGCGACATGTGGTCCAATCTGCTCGCTAGAATCGCCACCTGCTTGGTCAACGCCGCCACTTCAGAGCAGTCGGAACATGAAGAGTGCCCGGGTACAGCTGGCGGTGCGATAGGGGTAATAGCGGCGGTAGCCGCAACTTGAGAACCAACCACATCATGAACACGATCCGCCAGTTCTACTAACTCGTCCAAGTCAGCCTTTGTTTGCGAGGCTATGATGGCTTGCGTACTGGTAGGCAGGCGGCTTGCCCATAATGTCCGCAAGAATTCGTCGTGTACTCCGGGTCCCGCCAGATTTGACAAGTGACGGTAAAACTGTGAAGGTTTCCGATCGCCTAGCTCCTCGTGTACCAAAAGTTGCTTCACTTTTTTTTCTCGTGACGCTGATAAGCGCTTGATAAGCTCAGCTTTGAGCTTGTCGTACTTACCGGAGGCGGGTGGCGAAGTGATGACATCTTCGACTTCGGCGGCGTACTGTGGTTCGAGTTGGGCGATAGTGTGGTAAAACTTTGTGGAGTCGCTTGTGATTGCGGCCAATATAAATTGACCCTCCAGTTGCGCGAACGGCTTCAGAATTCAGAATGCCGGCTTCTCGGCATAAAAGGGAGGCACCCGCACTCCTACACGGCATGTCTCACCAAAAGATTTAGCACATGACCACTGCTCTTCTTCGGTCATCCCGTCGCCGTCGGTTATAGTTCCAATAAAGTTTTGATCGCGTCAGAATTCTAATGCAGCGACGCTTCCTGAGGCTGCTATTAGTACTAAGACAAAGTCGGGGTCACCAAAAATATAGCTATAAACTGGTAGCGCTATATTTAAGCGGAACTATAAATAAAACATGCAGCTCGGAAAATATGAATATAATAATGACAGAACTATAAACAAGAAAAACAGTAGAAAATAATAACCATGGCAACCGCCACAGGAGAAACCGTCGTGTCCTACCTCCTTCCAACTCTCCTCCTTCCTCCTGTGTTGCACATATTCATAGGTTCCCCAACAGGTGGGCTGTGTACGTCTAGGCCACTTAAGTGGTATATAAAAGCCTTTTTGCAAAAATTACTAACGGCCGAACTTCTAGTACATGTTCCGTGAAGCGATTGCCATCTGACAACCCAGGCGATATCGAAGTTCTGTAGTTAGACCACCGAGTTGACACATAGTCAAAAGTTCTGAGGTATTTAACAGATTTTTTTAAAAAGGTAAATTGAGAACCTCCTCCTTTTTCGGTCGGTTAGAAATACAGATACCGGCCATTATTTTAAATTATTCTTTTTTCAGCCTGAATACGTCGAATCGAGACTATGATGACAAAATGACTTGTAGTCAAATTATTAAGCTACAGCCATAGACTAGTGGGTACCATTGGGTACCATAAAGCGCGGTGAAGTGTTTCATTAGCTAATAATGTTATGTTGGTAATTTATTAATATTAATTATAAATAAATGATGGATTTACACTACCTACTTTTCGTATTTTTGGACCCTTTTAAATTCCCACTTGCTGTGCCTCACGGCTTCGCCCGTGGCCTACTTTTGAATCCCTGTGATACCCATTAAACTTATGCCCATAATTTATAAGTTCTAAGGCTGTAAGTATAGTAATGTTTCCAATTTGTTGACATTTTATGATTATGTACTGTTCCTCTCCCCCGGGTAGTAGTGTGATGATATATAGCCTATAATCTTCCTGAATAAACAAGGTATCCAACAAAAAAAAAATTGAAATGGAACCAGTTGTTGTAAATATTGGTCTGGGATTAGCGCATTAGATAGAACAGATAAAATTTGCGCCTTGGTGTTTTGTGTTAGCAATTTCTTTAAAGACGGCGGAACATATTGCCGACACAAAACATCAAGGCGTTCCAGATTAATTATTACACCGTGGTGAAAATAAATCCGCAGGTTTTCCGCCCGGAAATAGGCTTTTTTTATACCACTTAGGTGGCAGACAAGCACAGTAACACCAGAGGGGACCTAAACGTGCCCAAAAAATCATATTTTTGAGTAAAAAATATTTAGCGTAGCAACATTACTCATGCTTCTGTTCTGTTGTCTGTTCTGTCATTAATGTCAAAAAATATAAATAAACAATTTATTGCGAATTACGCCGCAAGAAAACATACAAATTGGATCAATATTATTACTTGATGAAATTGTAATAATACAAACACAGGTACAAAATCAAATAGGTAAAATAAGATCGACTTGAAGTAAAAGGAAACGAAAATGAATTGGAACTTAACCTTCAAAAGTTTATCTCCAAGAATATTGTCGTAAATGTCGTAATTATTGTGGTAAAGTGTGGTTTTTTAAATAAACTCGTGGCCAAGATCTCCAGTCAACCTCACCTGGGTCAACCTAGAAGTTGGAAAATCCGACGACAGTCGCTTCTCTTTTAAATAACCAAAATAGGTAAACCAAATTTGGAGAACCAAGGTCTGCAGCGCGAGTCTAACGACCTTGATTCTCACACTCGTCAATAGGCCACGATGACCGCTTACAATCAGGTGGGCCATGTGCTTGTCTGCCGCCTGATCTGTATAAAAAAAAATCTAATGCATGTTTGATCATAATCGGTTGAGTAGAACCATAGATAGGACATAACATCTTCGAGAACATACACGAGTTTGGGAAAATGGTATATTACCGTGAATTGTGCTTTTCAACGTTGATTCTAAAACTCCATAGAAGCCTAGAAGATACTGGGGTAGACAATGAAGGAAGACTGACTTGACTATTGACTATAAAGACCTTGACTGTGACTAAATGACGAACACGCTGCATACTCAGACTACAAGAATAAGATAGACGGAGTGTTTCTAACAAACATGTGAAGCCAAACACTTTTGAATGTGTGCGTGTGAACTCGGATCTCCGTGTACCGATACCACTAACAGCGTGTGCGTTACGGTTGCCAGCCAAAGAAAAATCTCCCAAAAAAATCTCTATATAAAAGACATAATTATGGAAAATTAATATTAGTTAAGCAAATGTTATCTGTAATTATTATATATCATTTAGACAAATGATTATCATAATGAGTGCCTAAAATAGGGTAGAGTTAACATAAATGAAAACGTGATAAACAATGAGTAAACACACTTTAATTACTAGCATTCAAAAAAATTCTGATTCGGAAAATTTCGGAACGTCGTGTGGTTTTAGTCGGTTCATATGAGTATCAATTTCCTATCTGTGGCGATGATAGTATCTCATCCGAACCGACTAAAACCGCACGCATATGGTGCAACTAGACCCAGAACGGCGTGCGGTTTTAGTCGGTTCGTATGAAGATGATTTCCCTATCTGTGGCGAGCGGTGTGATGGTTTCTCATACGATCCGACTAAAACCGCATGTCGTTCCAGATCTGGCTGCAATGTATGCTTGCGGTTTTAGTCGGTTCGTAGACAGAGAATTTCCAGTAGTCATCAATCCCAAGATTCAGAGAAATCCAAGCCAAATATTAAGCAGATCCAGCACACAGATTTGATCGAGAGTTCGGGACTAACGCAAGAATGATGATGATGGTGATGATTAGAAACATCAAGCTTGTCAACATTCATGACACTGATTTTTTGACGTGATAACGTCTTATAAATTGATAATACCAGCAACACTCATGAAAAATAGTAACGTTCCATAGTAACGTTCCACCTGAGCCTGTGCGTGCAAGCGAGAGCGCGCAACAAGCGATAGAGAGGCCCAAGCAGTGAGGCCAGAGTCAAAGCGTTGGCTTGTGACACATGTATCTCTCTTCTCGCGTGAAATAGTAAGGTTCCGCTTCTGTAGTGTATTTAATTTAGTATCAGCATTGCACCCGTGCGAAGCCGGGGCGGGTCGCTAGTATTACATAAAATAATGATTATGACGTTATCACGTAAATCTATCGTCCGTAAACCGACTTTACAGACAACCAATTTTTTTACTCAGTACTTTGTGGAGGAACGAGATGTGACGTCCCTCCAACACAAAGGGAGGAACCTCCGACCAGGCAAGGTGATCACGCCTGGCGGGCCGCGGCCCTACGGTTTATCGTTGGGATCTTGTATATATGCTACACCAGTGTGCGATCTGCACTTTCGCGATTCAGGATCGGTGACGTAGTTGTAGTATCGAAGTAGTTCGTCGTGCTGTGACTAGATGGCGCTGGTTATTCGTGGTATGGATGGCGCTGGATATTTGTGGTATCGCCACAACTTTATAAATTCCCATATAATATATTATCTGCAATATATTTTGTGGAAAAGATAAAAAAAAAAAATATGGCAACACTGTAGAATATGCGGCGGTTTTGTGTTCTAAGTTTGTGTGTACCTAAAATATTTAGAAAAATGTTATGAAATCTATTAAGAAAAAGTTACTTATTTATGAAAAGATAATCCAGCAGTGTTCCTATGTATTATTGAAGTGTTTTTACAACTTTTCATCAACGATACGCCATATTTATAATATTTTGTTCGTGATCAAAATCACACGTGCGCACACACTCGCTGCTCAAAAGGAGTTGCGAGCGAAAGGATACGAAAGGTTGTTTAGTATCCTTTTTCGCGGCTTCACTAGCCCAGTACTGATCGCTCCGTCTAAGGCTGTATAATACATTTGTGTGCAAATTATAATACTTGTTTGTGGCAAAATGCATTGCATAGAAGCCATTAATATGGCGGCTACAATATCGGCATACGCGAGTGTGATGTTCCTGTTGTTGCACACTTCCATCAGGTGGGCAGTAGGGCAGTGTGCTTGTCTGCCACCTAAGTGGTATAAATTTTTTTTAAAAATAAACATCTTCCTCACTATTTTTCAGGATGGAGAACTCCGAACTAGATTCCTCCGAGCTCGGCACTCAGGACTATTGGCAGAAGGCATATACAAAAGAGATAGAGAACTATGAGGAGCATGGGGACCCAGGCGATGTGTGGTTCGGAGAGGATAGTGCACAGCGGGTGATAAACTGGATATGTGACTGCGGAGTTGAGAAAAATGTTTCCATAATTGATTTAGGTAAGTTTTTATATAACTGTACTGAGAAATCCATATTAACATTATAAATGCGAAAGTAACTCTGTCTGTTACGCTTTCACGCTTGAACCGCTGAACCGATTTTGATGAAATTTGGTATAGGGGTAGATTAGACCTCGAGAATGAACATAGGCTATGTTTGGTCGCGATAACAAAGACATCCACGCAGGTGGAGCCGCGGGCAACAGCTAGTATAATATAACTGAATAATGTGTCTGAATGGAATGGTAACCAAGTAAATTAGCACCTTACAATTCTATTTTATTCTAGCCCGCTGAGTTTCTTGCCGGAGTCTCCTCAGGTCTGGCCCGCGTTTCGAACCGGTGGTCCATTTGCTTCTAGTTTTAAATATTTTTGTTTTTGATGTTTTGTAAGTGCCCCAAACATTGGTCTATGGTCATATACAAATGATTTTTGACTTTGCCTCTAATCCAGGTCAGTTTTTTATGGTGATAATTAACACATTGAGACCTCTCCTTGCCACATATGTTCACATGGCAACCTGGATCGATAACTTAAACCATTAGCGCTGTTAAATTCCACCAATATTAAAATCTATGACATTAATGACTTGTAAATGCATGGATAAAGTCCATTTGTATTCATCTGGGTGTTCATATCTAGGTTTTAGTAGTTAAAAGTAAATATATCTAAGAATATATACTGTCTAGGCCGTCAAGGTAGGGGCCGCCATTTTGGGACTGGGAATGGTGTCTGGAATGGCGGCCCGTACCCTCTGGACTTTGCCCTTGCTTCTTACCATCCAGCGGGGTTAAGTCAATAGACGGACTGAATATAAAAAAAAAAAAAAAAAAAAGAGTATTATGCATTCTAGAACCCATAACACAAGCAGTCACAAGCTAAATTATGCTATGACTAATTTGCATCTGTATAGCGTTTTCTAGAATGACGTAGAATTTTTTTTTTCAGGCTGTGGCAATGGATACACCCTCATAGAGTTGGCGAAGGAAGGGTTCACACAACTGCTTGGAGTAGATTATTGTGAGGAAGCCATATCGCTGGCTAAGAAGGTGTCTAGCACAGAGTTCCCGCAAATAAAATATCAGGTATGATTTTGTAATCCTCTATACTAATATTATAAAGAAGTAAAGTTTGTGTTTGTATATTTGTTAAATTGTAAGGGGTAATCTCGGGATCTACTGAACCGATTTTAAAAATTCTTTCACCAATAGAAAGTCACATTATCCGTGAATGTCATAGGCTGAATATCATCACGCTACTGCCCAAGGGAGCGGAGCAATAATCATAAATGTGAACAATTCCGGTAGATTCCCATACATTTTAGGAAAACTGATAAATTATGAGCATATTATGTGAGTTAAAAAGGGTGCATCGGGGTTCGAAATACGCCAAGGGCGTAGCCGGGGTGGGTCAGCTAGTGTCTTATACACTTACCTACGTCTAGCAGTGCGGTGCCCCATTCGCATAAACCTAATTTTTTTACTATCCTCATTATCTTACTATCATAAAGTTCCTTACTCATTCTTTTTATACAACTTGGTGGCAGACAAGCGCACGACCCACCTGATGGGAAGCGGTCATCGTGGCCTATGGACGTGTGCAACACCAGGGGTGTCAAGCCTGGGTGCGAGAGAAATGCTCTATAGGCCACCTTACACCCTGGCGTCAGAAGACCCTAGACGGCGTGCGGTCCTGCAACCTGCCCACTGGTTGCGGGGGGGAGGGGTATCCATGGGATTTCCGCACAGAAAAGGGGGGTTAGGGTGTGGTTGAGAGAGTTTCTGTAAAAAATCCCTCCCGTGAGCTCTGGCTACCCTACTTACCTTGGGGAACACAACACGCTGGTTATTATGGGGCGGTGTTCTGTAGCGCGGAGGTACTACCCCAGTCGGACTGCTCAGTTCGGACGGGAGATACTGTCGTGTCCTACCGCCGTATAAAAATCCATGTTCTAAAGAGTAACTTAACATTTGCAGGTGTTCGACATAACAGCAGACAACGTGGAGGACCTGGGGAAGTTTGGTATAGTGCATGATAAAGGGACGTATGATGCTATCGGACTGAACCCTGAGGACCCAAAGGCACATAGGGAGAGGTATATAGAGTCTGTGGTCCGGTTACTAGACGATGATGGTGAGATTCATATTACTTTTTTTTTAAAATATATTTTATATAGGAAATTTCAATTTGACTTCACCTCGCCTGAAGGCAAGCTGAAGGTAAAGTGGTATACTATGTAGGTGGCAGACAAGCACACGGCCCACCTGATGGGAAGCGGTCACCGTGGCCTATGGACGTGTGCAACACTAAGGGTGTCACACACGCGTTGCCTACCCTGAAGGGAAGGGGATCACAATCGGTTGAGAAGAACAGGAGATATTATTATAGTCAAAAATAGCATCTAGCATAGGCTACTAAACAATATAGATAAAGATAGACAATTTTACTACATTTTTATAAAATTAAATTTACAAAAGATAGACATAAGACATTTTGACTTATTTTATTTGCAGGTATGTTTATAATAACTTCGTGCAATTGGACGGAAGAGGAACTGGTGAAGCATTTTAGTGAGAAATTGAAACTCAAGCGCGTAATACCGACGCCGCAGTTTAAATTTGGCGGGAAATTTGGCAGTGTGGTGTCCTCCGCTGTGTTTGTTAAAAAATAAATAATTAAAATATATCTTTGGTTTTTTTTTGCTCGTTATAGCATTAGGCTCGCCGCCTATTACATTGGGACGTAAACATAAACTGGCGAAATGTGGGTGCTAGCACCTCTGCCTACCCCTTCGAGGATATAGGCGTGAGTTTATGTTATGTTATGTTATAGCATTTAGAGGTTGTTTTCCTAGTATCGTGTTTTCTTAGGAAGTAGGACACGACAGCATCTCCCCTCCGAACTGAGCTGTCCGACTGGGGTAGTACCTCCGCGCTACAGAACACCGTCCCATAATAACCAACGTGTTATGTTCCCACCGGTAATTAGGGTAGACAGAGCTCACTGTACCCTTCCCACCCCTTCATAGACTCCCCACCCTATCCTAGCCCTCCCCCCTTCCCTTCAGGGTAGGCAGCGCGTGTGAGACTTTACCATTATACAGTTAAAGTCTAAAATCAAATAGAAATAACATTTAAATTTTTCATTCGCTACAAAATATCATTTGAGTTTAGACTTTAACGCGATAACAATAAAGTCTACAATTAAATGGCATTTTTTAGAGTGTCAGTGGTTTGTCTTTAGCAGAATCGAGGCCCAGGGTGAGATTGTGGTCAAACGCGAGCCTTAATAGTTTATTGGTTTGAACCTAGATGGCGCTGTATTAAGTTTTAGAATGTTTATTTTATTTTAGTTCAAGCTGTGTTTAAAATATTCAACACAAAGAGCCTTGTGTAGTATCTATTTATACATTTTAGCACCTAGGTGTTAATACAGACCTTTGGTGCTTAACATCTATACAAATAAAAAAATGGCTTGTCTGTTTGTAATATATAACCGCTTTTTACAAAGTGCATTTGAAAGTATACACGGTAGGTACATACATCCTTCCTCCTACAGTCCCGGGTCCTTTAAGCGGGGTGTGAAAAAGCATTTGATGAGGCCGTCAAGCTGAGAGCCACCATTGTGGCACTCTCGGTGTATGTAGTGGTGACCCCCTTCCTGAGACTTTACCTTTAGCTTACCATCAAGCGAGGTGAATCATATTGACGTGTCCGATATAATAAAATGAAAAAAAACCATTTTTTACAATTTTGTCTGTCTGGTTGGTTATGACTACTTTTATTTTGAAAAAAGAATTAGGTACCTATACTCTGTCTAATGTAGGATGATAAAAATGACAGTTCATGTCTATGAAGTATCTTATTTTTTTATACAAAATCAATAAAATCATACCCCTAAAATTATTGTATTTCATAGACAAGCCCCGCCCACTTGTCATAGTGAAGCGTCTTGCAAGAATATAGCACAGTTGATATACACAAATGAATCGAATGAATCGAATTTAAAATAATTTATTAAAATTATTAAGTACTTATACTACTAAAATTTTTGTGATATAATTAGCTAAATATGGTACGAAACATAAATACTTTAGCATAAAAATTATCTTTTGTCATCCTGAAGTAAGTTACCTAAAATAATAAAAAATAAAAAGTTTTTGTGTTTTTCTAAATATCGATTCCATATTCTACGGGAACGATAATCGAAAATCGAAAGATTCATTTTCGATTATACTATATGGGCTACCCTATTTAGACCTGTCATTATTATCATCCTAAATTAGACAAAGTATAGATGCCGAGTGATAGCAACCCATTCATGTCCCACTGCTGGGCACGGATCTCCTCTCCTCTAACGAGAGAGCTGAGAGGGTTTACACCTTAATCCACACACGCTGGCCTAATGCGGGTTGGTGGATCGGACATGTCCTTAGAACTTCTTCTAGGACATGTGGGTTTCCTCACGATGTTTTACCGAGTAAAAAATTAAAATTACGCGGACAAAATCACGGGCAGAGCTAGTTTCATATACAATGTTTATTTAATATGCTTAAAACTAATACAAGGTTGTTTCCAAGGTAGTTTATTTAGGTATGCATGTGTCTATGGTCTCGTCCCGCTCTACATTGTGTCCCTCTGCTAGTCAGAGGGACACGTGGAGAGCCTCGGAGCAGCCCTCTAGAGGGCCACTGCCACCTTGGCCTGTATTTCCCGCAGGCTGCAGCGTCTCCCGTGGCGAGTGGGAGGCGATGCCCGGTTGAGGATCCGGCCCGCACCCGGAGCTACAAGAACCTATTATCTGCTTACTATATCAAAATGATCGGACGAAAATTATCGGATTAATTAAATAAATAGTGACGAAATAGATACCGTTGCAAATCACTATTTATCTTTCAAAAATAGGCCGTGAAAGATAAGTGATTTAAAACTATTTATATAATTTGTATATTACACAATTATGTAGATAGAAATGCTTATGAATAGTTAGTGGAACAAAATCAGTTCCTTACTAATAATAATTAGTGCCTCCTGCCTCGGAGAGCACGTTAAGCCGTCGGTCCCGGTTGCCATACAAACATCTATGGCAGTCGTTACGGGCAGTTGGAGCCCTAAAAAGTCCAACAACAACGGTCTAGCTGCAATGCTTCGATATCGCCTAATGTCACCATTGGGTTGTGAAGGTCAGATGGCAGTCGCTTCACGGAAAATATCGAGGTCCAGCCAAATCCGCAGTTAAGACTGGTAAAGCGGACCCTAGACTCCGAGGTGAAAGCTTTGGATGCGACTGGGATTAACGCTAGGTTGAAGAAGACTAATTATGATTATTTTTTTTAAAACAAGCTTTCTAATAAGTGCATAACCAGACAAATCAAATGACTCCAAACATGACGGGTTTATCTTGTTTAGTTCACAAGTTCCTATCACCACTTACCGTCAAAGTTTTGAGGTAACAAACATAAAAAATATCAAAAAACTCGACTGCGTAAAAAACTTGAAAGAAAAAAACAAGCACTTAGATGTCCTATGGTCTAGAAACAACAACTGTTGGGATTCAACCTTTTGCGCTATCGGTGAAATTGACCGGCCCTGCCCGCGCCTCCGTCTTTGCTAGTCAGAGGGACACATTGTCATGAAGAGCTCATAGACCTCTGCAGGGCTCGCGTAATTTAAAGACCTCCAAAATCTTACTTCACGCAGGCGATGTCGCGGGGGAGATAGAGAAAAAAAAGCCACGTATATTTTAATACACATAGATTCCACATAGTTTATTTTTTTTTTACAAAACCCTTACAATTAGCCAACACCTTTTACATTGATATATTAAATTTTTAATTGAACTAATTGTGATAATTTAATATACAGGGTGTAAAAGAAACGCCTAAAACGAAAATAGGCGATAATATTGAAAAAAAATTAAAGCGATTTTATTCGATCAGTATAATTTTTTAAGAATATTCTATGTGAAATTTTACGTGAATAATGTCAATAAAAGAAAAAATCAAATAAAAAACACTACCTAAATTTTTTCAGTTCTTTAATTTTTTGTCTAATTTTACGTAAATAATGCTAAAAAGTAGTGTCCGACCGAATATTCGTTTTCGGTTTCGGTTTCGGTCGAGTTTCGGCAAAAAAACGAGTTTCGGTTATGTTTCGGTTTCGGCAGCAAACCTGCCGAAACTACGACCGAAACCGAAACTGCATTCGGGAGTTTCCGCGCTGTGTTCGGCGCGGTAAATGACATCCAAGCGACGGCGTAATCATGTCGTAACCTGTTTGTTTGCAGTGCATTTTGTTTGTTGTGAGTTTTCGTGTGATATGTTTTGAATTCGGTGAGTTTTATCATGTGATATAATATAAGAGTACCTCGAAAAGAAATTTAATATAACAAAGGAGAACCTAGATTATCATAAAAATTTACCATAAAAATCTAAACATATTGTGGTTAATTTAACTCTTTCGCTAATGCTATGTAAACAAACAATAGTTAGCTACATGGTATTTACTAATAGTGCATTAGTGGTGATAATATTAAGGATTTAGGGATTTGCGTTCAATTTAATAATTATTCGTACGTTCATCGTGCGTACTGCTAAAGAGTGGATGGAATGCCCTGCCTGAGTCTATTTCCGGAAAGCTACAACCTAGGAGTCTTCAAGTCTAGAGTGAATAGGTTACTTCTAGGCAAGCGTGCTCCATCGTCGACCACATCATCACTTACCAACAGGTGAGATTGTGGTCAAACGCGAGCCCATTACCAATAAAAAAATATATTAGGTAAGTAGGTATTAATAATAATGTTTTTTTTTAAATTAACACTTATAATTAAACGAGCAGATACCTCCCTGGTTATCCGTATAAAATTAACACTTAAGTATACTTATTTTATTTCTGTTTTTCAATTTAAAACCTTATCCATAATAGTTCACGAATATAAATAAATTAAAATACATTGTGTACCTACTGATTAAACCTACTTAATAGAGAACCTTTCTTTGTTGTAGTATTGAATCATCTATTATGAAAGAACAATGTCGTTAAAAAACAGCATTTGGCAATTTTTCAAGAAAACTTCGTCTGATTCAGAAGTTTCGGTTTCGGTTTCGGTTTCGGCCGAAACTGAGACCGTTGCCGAAATTCGTTTTCGGTTTCGGTTTCGGTCGTAAAAACCAGTTTCGGTCGGACACTACTAAAAAGGAATCATAAAAAATTCAACCGATCGAAAAAAGCGCTCAATTCCTTTTATCTTCAGTACTTACTATATTTTTTAAGTGAAAATCTATGTAAATAGTGCAAAAAAACATAAAAAAATCGATCCAAAAAAAGCGCTCAATATTTTATTTATCTTCAGTACTATCGCCTATATTCGTTTTGGGAGCGTTTCCCTAACACCCTGTATTCAGTGCATAGCACTAAATTTTATATAGAGTACACGGCTTTTGAGTTGGTAAAAAAAGCTAAAGATTTTCGTATAAAACGGTTAAACTACTCTATAAAGGTCTTTTGTGACAGAGAGAACGCTATAGAAAACCGAAGCTAGCCGATCTTAGCCGAACGATCACTCGTCTACCCGAATGTCAATTCAAAAGCCTGAGACTGTAGACATACATTTCAAATTTTAAAAGAAATCAACAGATAATTAACAGATTTATTAATAATTATGACTTAATAACAGCATTTTAGGCAACATTTTATTAACTGTAATTTCAAGTATTTAACAATTAAACGAATAAATACTAAATGGAGCTCAAATACTGCTTCTGCGTCTATAATGCTATCCATAGGTTCAACATAACAAATTCTCACTAGTGATGTGCTGGATATCCGTATACATATCCGCGGATATCCGACGGAGAGCACGCACGCTACATGTCCTGTTTTAGTTGTTATCATTATTAGATTAGGTGGCAATAAAAAAGTTAAGATTCTTATCCGCAGAAATTGATACCAGATATCTGTATTCCGTTCTGTATTCACGGATATGTATTCATGTCCGGCACATCACTAGTTCAATTCTATTTTACAATTTTTCTTAGCACAATTTTTTATCCAAATCCATGAATTAAACATAACATAAAGTTAATAAAAACCATAGCCATGAGAGCTCAAATTATTAACACAATCTCTTTTAAATACCATTGGAATGTAAAACGTGTATTTTTTTTAAATATAATGTACTCTTTTAAGCAAAACCTTTTAAAAATAATAATAGGCCCAATACATTTGATTACAGCAGACTAGCTATACATATAACTAAAAAAACATATCTATCTATACTATACATAATTACTTGTCGTAACTGATTAATCAACGCAAAGTCTAAGGGCCTGCACTGACTCATGCGCACCGCACGTCAAGCTAATCTTAAGGAACTTTTTGCACGATTTTGTGCACATTATCTATACGTAATTCGTTCAGTATTATTTGCACGATAATCTGTGCTAGCATGAATTTACCCTTACATTTTTTTCTCACAACATTAAGATAGAGAATTTAAATTGCCGGATATTCTCGGATACGGATATCCGGCACATCCCTAGTTAGAAGGCGCTCGGAATGCGGTTAAAAAAATCCCTTCGTCCGTCAGGGGAATCCCAATTAATTATTAATATAATACCACTTCCTCCCTTCCCGTGATTATAATATTATGTACATAAAGTTATATCAATTAAAGGAATGAAATATTCTAATTTTATAATACTACGACTGAAAAATTCATAATAAAATACATATAAATGCTAATGATATAATTATCTACAAAATACAATATACAGTACCCGGATTTTCCCGTGTTGGGAAGTAGAAGGAGAGTTCGGCTAAGATCGGCTTGCTTCGGTTTTGTAGAGCGTTCTCTCTGTCACAGTTTTTTTTTTTTTAATGTCGGTCACGTCAACATGGCTTCACCTCGCCTGATGGTAAGCTGAGGCAAAGTCTCTAGAATGGGAGTCACCATTGCAAACACCGATAGTGCCAAAATGGTGGCTCTCAGCTTGACGGCCTCATCAAATGCTTTTTCACGCCCCGCTTAAAGGACCCGGGACTGTATGAGGGAGGAAACACGTAAGCTGGTAAAGAATTCCAGGTTTTGATGGTGCGGCAAAGGAAAGAGGCACCGAACCGAACGAACAGTGGACTGGATGGACAGTTTGGTACCTTTATAGAGTAGTTAAAACCGTTCGGGTCTTTAAAATACTAGTACCTTCACTTCGGCTTATAAAGTTGTTTTAGACAAGACACATATCTATCGATAATTTACTATTTTTTAAGCTTAAAAAATGTACATTATGATGTACATTTCAATTGATGAAAGAATTTTTCCAATAATGATTTCGATAATATTACAATATTAACAAAATTACAATATTCTCTCTTTATAATATTAGTAAAGATTATAAGTATTGTATTCTATTTTTCTATATGGCAACCGATGCCAAATTAATTCATATTAAAAAAACGCAAATCGTTTTAGAAACTCGTTATTTTTAGAAACTTATCGCAATTGAAACAAATATACAACATGGAGAAGTAAAAATTGATTTCGGTTTCAACTACTCTAAGAAGATATTAAGCTGTGCGAGAGAGACAGCGCTCTACAAAACCGAAGCAAGCCGATGTTAGCCGAACTCTCACTCTATTTACCAATGTGCCATATAAAAAGTCTAGTACTGTATAATATTAATTTCAAATTGTTTACACATAGGTATCTAATGTATATGAAAAATATACTTTACACAATAAACCAATTTACTTAATACTCGGTGATCCACTATTAAGGCGAGAATAGCTTGCACTTTTTTTTTCAATTTAGAAATTTTAGTACGAAAATATATTGTAGGCTATTAAAAATATTATTTTTAGTGCAGAGTTGACCAAAAACCATCAATTTTGTTTGACCTATCCAACTCTAAAGCTAATAAGAATTGAAATTGTGATAGCAACAATACTCTTGACTTATTAAACAGCAGCGTACTGCGCGGCCGATGATGTCAGGCCAAAAGCAATCCAATAGCGATTTCAATACAATATTGGCAATAATGTTATAAATAATAAATATTCTACAACATCCTACACAGCGCTCTCTAGACCCAAAGTAAGCATACTTTAACTAGCGCGTGTTATGGGTTATAGAATGCGGATAAACATAGGTACTTGTATGCTTTTTCTTTTTTTGTGAATGCATGCGGGATTCGAACCCGCGCCCCCGTTGTAGCCGTCGAATTCACTACCACTACGCCACAGAGGCCGTCCCAATAATGTCATCAAGAGTACCATACCAATTAAGGTGATTTTAAACTTACGATTGGATTGGGGTTGTTCTGAAATCGAAATGGAACTATTGTCAACAGTAAGGCCACAGTCTAATTTAATTAATATAACACGAAACATTTACAGGAAAAAAATTAGAAGTTAGACAAAAATTAGACAATAGTGAACTATTGTCTTTGAATAAAGTGTTAGATGGCCCAATTTAAAAAGCTGATATATAAAAGAAAAAAATTTTCAACAGACCACCCTCAACGTACCAGGGTAGCAAAAATAATGGCAGATAAACTGAGAAGAATTATTATATAGAGGTTTCTATATTATTTTCTTTATACCAGGCCCAACCCATAACATTTTAGATTAAGATTGAATTTCACCAATGAACCAGGATCGAACAAGTTAATTGTGTCGAACCGAGTTTAAGTTAAAAAATTATAATATGACTGATGAAATTCAGTCCGAGACTGGATTTCAATATTAGTAAGAATAAACTGCGTTATTATGTTTAGTTTGGATTGGATCACGGATCATGGATTGGATATCGGATCGGATCGGATCGGATCTCGGATCGGATCGGATTGGATCTTGGTGGAATTCAACTTAACGAAGTATACTTAACCTACAAGATACCCGAGTATACAAAATATACAACAATATATTCGTGAATAACATACAAGCGAAAACAGTCATTACGAGGTCTATCTGCACTGTGTGGTTGAACACCACATACTCCATGGGCTACAAACGTTCACAGTACTTCCCTTCTTCGTTAATATTAACGTAAACGAGGTATCCGAGAACAGCAATGAAAACCGTAAGAGTTAACGTAACGAATTGCAGCCATTTCAACTTCTGCAGATCTCTACGTAAGACCTCATAGTTTCTTTCTAGGTTAGACAATGTTCCAACAGCAGAATCACCTTTCTCGGATGATTTCCCATCAACCACGTTACCGTTCTTTGGTACATCTTTCTCCGGGAACTGACATCTCAAACGGTACTCATCAGTTTTACTACCCGTTGATGCTTGCCAGATTTCTGAGAGCTCTTTCGGTGTAACATCTGTCTTCGGAATCTGAATCGACATAACAAGGAAACGGTCTTTTGCTACTGTTCGTAATTGGATACCGGGTTGGACAACAATTAGTACCGCTTGCGATGCTCCACTAGCCAATGTGCCTGAACTAGGTCTTACTCGGAACTTTTCAGGTGCTGTAGTCCTAATTTTGAATGATACCGCACTCTCATCCATGTTAGTAATCGTGAATTGGCCCGAGATTTCATCGTTGTCACCTTTGAATATTATTATATCATTTGGTACGAGTCGTAGCATCTCACCGGGAGAATGCTGACCGTCACCTTGCTCGGCAAACGTCACCTTCTTCGAACTTGAGTGATCGGTACTTTTAACTTCCGGAATAAACTCAAAAGTATAGTTATCTTTACCGCCCCAAATACTCAAAGCCTGTTCTGGTACAACAACATCCTTCAACGTATCTTTGGTAACGAATTTCATTTTTTCAACGGCCTTAGCTGGTAATAACGTCTTAACGACTTTGAAAGCAGCTGACAATACCCATGGCATTTGGTAAATGACGATATAATTAAGGAAAAACGGATAATATGCCTTGAACAACGTTATCAAGTACTTGACAAGATCCATATCCATATTTGATAGACCACTTCCATCCATATCAAAAAACATGGTGATTTTCTTACCGTTTTCTTCACGTTCAACACGATCGAACCAGTATATCATGATTTTCTTCAACTCATCGTAATCCCTTTGCCCTTTGACATGCATTTTAGCTTTGAAGATAAGCAATAGACAGCCATCAATGTCTCTACCCCTTGGGAAGAAAACTCCTTCTTTGACATAATCCATTCTTATGTTACTCTCATTGATATTGCTTGCACCAACAGATTTCCTCCAAATCAGGATATCCCACAGCATATCCGCAGCCTGCTTCGCATCTTTTTCGACATGCATCAGTATTCTCCTCAGATATTTTTCATCTTTTGACCTTTCCAAGTCTTGCGGATGAAAATCCGGGGGTGTAGCGCTTTCCTTTAATCTCGCCTCAAATAGTGCACGAACGTCCGCCGGCGTAGCCATTTTACTGATATATTAATATCATAGGTTAACAAGGATGTTTCAATTAAATAGCTGGATATTACTAATTTATATCAACACGAAAATCACTATCGGAGTACGAATGAATCAACTTATTTTTTACGAAATGTCATCAGAGGTCGATGTTCACCGGTACTACGGCAGTGAAAATTTCGAAGATTGTAATTTTTTTTCGTTTTATAAAGTATAATATTGATTGTTACTTTATGTGAACTTATATTAGAAGTATTTATTTCAATAAATAAGTAGTGTTATGTAATTACTAAGTTCTAATTCTAAGGAAATGTAAATTCAATTTTAGATGACTCTGCTTAAAATGGAATACATATGACATTAGTTTTTAGAGTTGCTGTAGTAAAAAAAAATACTGAATTGGTAGAATATTACATGAAAATAATACAAATGGATCTAGTTTTATTGTTAAATTACAATACAAACTTATTAGGTATTTAATATTAATATGTTTTCTGTTATGCGCAGTAAGTATTGCTGTTAAGCAAGTTTACAAGTGGTTTTGTGTAATAAAATGTATTTTGAATAATTTACGACTTTAATTCTTACAAGCGACTTCAAACCGCCACATTAAAATAGGACCACACAGAAACCACCGTCTTTCAAATAAAAAAGGATTAGTAAAATCAGTTCATCCAATTAAAAGTTCTAAAGTTTGTACACACTTAATATTTTCTCATAATCTAAATATTTTATTTTGTAATTACCTAAGTTAGTTTAATAATAATTCTGTATAAATACCTAAAATTGTACCTGTTAAACTAAAAAGGCTTATCCAAGTTCTACAGTAAAAATAATAACAAAAGTTCAGTCAAATACAGAACCTTTTCCTTTTTTGTAGTAGGTTAAGAAAGAGTTTCTGACATCATTTTTCTGACATTCAGTGTGATAAATAAATTATGTGTGTGATGATGAAAAGTGAGGTGATGATGAAAATAGCGAGTTTTGGCATTCAGCTGAATTCCTTTCCATCCGGGATCCATCTTGTTCATTTTAAATAGCTGGCAAACGGCATTGCCAGCTGAGAATGGACAAAACAAAATTAGGAAGTAATAGCACATAAAATAGTAAATTTGAAAAAAGTGACAAGATAAAAGTTAATTTCAATGAAATTCGTGTTCATGATATGGCAACACTTGGCACCTGCTGTCATTTTTTCTACCATCGAATGTGGGTCGAAAAATTACCTACACATACTTTGCCACTTGCTAAGCGGTGGCTCACATTAACTTTTATTTTATAAAAGTGTTTATCTACTTGATTAACATCATGTAACGGACTGTACGGCCTAATATATATACATAGATGAATTAAGAATATAAAACAACATCAACTATTCATAATAACACTTGAAATTCATGTACAAAAAAATTGTTTTAACATACATTGCGTTTCAATCAATAATAATCCATCAATTAATTAAAATACGGTTGTAAACAGTAATATTAAAGACGCATAACGGTATAAGGACATTAAAAACTTGAAATTGAGTTAGTGCAGTGTGATTTTCGTATGAGTTTTTGGAGTATAAATAGTTGCAGTTAATTACAGTTATTATTTACGTAATTTAAGAAATAGTTGAAGAGGATTTGTGTACATTTAAGAGGGAAAGCTATGTCCGTCTTGTTTTTCTGGTAAGTAAACTAGTTTTTAGCATAATATTATGAACACGCATGTAGGTCATTATGTTTCATTCATCATAATATTTTTTTTTATGGTTTGTATTGCGCAAGTATGAATACGAATATTTAAATTAGGAATTACACCTTTGGCGTTGGCGCCTGAATACGAAGTAGTAAGCTACAATGAAAAAAAAAAACTATAGGTGCATGGATAAAGACTTATTCATTGGTATTTTTGTTTGAAAATAAATAATTTGGCACTATAATATGCGCATATTTTGGTATAAAAATACTTCCAAACTACCGCGTGCGACTTCGTCTGCAAAAGTTTTAGGAGATAAATAAGTTATTATTAAAAAGAACTCTTTTTAAAAACTAGTTTTCTAGTAAGTGCATAAACAAACAAATCAAATGAGTCCAACCATGACAGGTTTATCTTGTTTAGTTCACAAGTTCCTATGGAGACCTTCAGACCACCTTCATGGTAGGTATCATATTATCATATTGTCACTAGAGATACGCAAGGAAACCAAATTGCAAGTCAAATTAGACATTAGAAGGTGTTTCTGATTGGATTTCCAAAATTTGACCCTCACTATCAAACAACACAGTAACAGGGCAAGTTAAAATAAAGCTTGTAAAAATATGTATCATATAGTAACCGCGGTAGCCTAGTGGTCTGGGTTGACCATGGCACACACCAATGACTTTTAGATGCTTTTTGAAGTTATGTGTGTATTTATCGCAGGTTTATAAGTGCCCGGTTAATATGTGGGTGCTAGCACCTCTGCCTACCCCTTCGGGGATATAGGCGTGAGTTTGTGTTTATGTATGTTTATGTTGTAAAATAGCTTTAAGCACTTGGCAATAATGGAGCAAATGGAAATTGGCCGCAGGCAGCAGCGTCTCCCTTGCCTGGTGTTGCACACGTCTATAGGCCACGGTGACCGCTTCCCATCAGGTGGTCTGTGTGCTTCCGTCTGCCACCAAAAAAACTCTATAATCGAAGAAAAAAAGTAGGTACAAATGCGACATAAGTATATTTGCTGATGATTTAAAAAACATGATCTCACATAACAAGATTAGACATTTTTTCAACACAAGGCACATTATCACTATTTTTTTATATTTAGTCTCAAAACGAGTTATAGTGAACTACTAACTATTATAATTTGCGAAAGTGAGTATGGATGTACGTATGTTTGTTACTCTTTCATGCAAAAATGTCTGAACGGATCTGACTGAAATTTGGCACAGGGTAAAAAACTTCTAATGCCCTTCTTGGGCCCCCACTGTAGCACTTTTCGAGGTATGTAATGGACCCAAGGGGGCCATCTCCAAACCGAAGATGGCCCGGGTCAAGCCGGGGTGCGAGGGAAATGCTCTATGGGCCACCTTACATCCTGGCGTCAGTAGATCCTAGATGGCGTGCGGTTTTAGTCGGTAAGAGTCCGACGTAGCCTGTCCTGCTGGTCACGGAGTGGGTATCCATGAGGATTTCTGCATGGAAAAAAGGTACCTATGTAATGGTGACTTTGCCTTTGCCTTTAACTTACCACCAGGCGAGGTGAAGTCATGTTAACTTGGCCAATGTATATAAAAAAAAACAAACCATTTGCCGTCACGCCAAAAGACTCAGTGTCACAGGCAAGGTGCAAAAAAAAACTTAATATTTTCAATGATGCGTTTCGTTCGTCATGGCCTTGGCGGCAGATGCAAAACACGTATAGTGAAAAAAATATGACTATTAGCAAAAGACAGATACGCCTCTCTGCATCTGTGTCGAGGTCATGCTGTAATAAGATGACATTTTACCTTGGGAGGACGTGGTCTTGAATTACATTTTAAATGGCCGTATGCTTTTCCGGGTCATCACGTGAGATAGCTTACCATCAGGCGAGGTGAAGTCAAATTTACGTGTCCTATATACAAACAAAAAAAGACATTGCACATTTTTTTTAAGCTATTGTATAGCTTTTATCGCGGGCTTTGATTTGAGCGCGGCGACTGAATCAAGAAATTCCGTAACGAAAATATTAACCTAACACCCCTCCCATTGTGTCGCACAAGTTTCAACCTTATTTCAACTAGAATAACAATCATAATTGAGTTACTTTTTGAATGATTGCACGGAACGTTCAACAACTTTTTTTTTTTTTTTTATACCACTTAGGTGGCAGACAAGCACACGGCCCACCTGATGGGAAGCAGTCATCGTGGCCTAGGGACGCGTGCAACACCAGGGGCATCACACTCGCGCTGCCGACAACGGTTGAAACTTGAATAAAATGCTATGCAATTAGCATTACCGCGGCAGTTCCCGAGTGCCATTCGTTTTTTTATACTACGTAGGTGGCAAATGGAAAATAGGACGCCTCCCAGCACGATGGACGGACGACCTGAAAAGGGTAGCTGGGATAGACTGGATGCGCAAGGCGGAGGATCGGGTGCTATGGCGTACATTGGGAGAGGCCTATGTCCAGCAGTGGACTGCGATAGGCTAATTGATTGACTTCGTAGGTGGCACACACGCGCTGCCTACCCTGAAAGGAAGAGAGGCTAGGAAGCGGTGGGAGGTGGAGAGGTACAGTGAGCTCTAGCTACCCTACTTACCGGTGGGAATACAACAAAATTCTTACTTAAACATCGAAATAAACCAGGAAAATTTTGTCAAAAAATATATTTAACCCGTTTTGAAGCGGTTTTGTTTCTTTGAAAGGTATTTGTCAGACTTAGACTTTTAGGCATGTTTGATCAAAATCGGTTGAGTAGAGGCTTCTAGGCAAGCGTGATTCATCGTAGACCACATCGTCACTTACCATCAGGTGAGATTGAGGTCAAACGTAAGCCTATCATGGATAAAAAAAAAAAGAGTAGAACCGGAGATATAGTCAAGAAATGCGAAAACTGACGTCACCCTGCGCTGGCGCAACCGCGGACATAGGCTTGCGCTTGTAAAGATATAAAATGCATAGGTCTACACTGCCACACACGTGTGCGCAGTATTTTGTTGAACAAGCATTCTTTCTATCAGTCATAATACACATGCTGATGGTACGTGATGGCTTGTGAATATTTCGATACCACGCAGTTACGGTCTGATATAAACATGACCCTATATAACCTACGGACAGAACGCGCTAAAGGCTTGACTCTGTGTCACAAAAAATTAAGTAATTTTTTTTTTAGTTATACCCTTTTATGTTCTACCGCGGTAGCCTAGTGGTTTGGGTAATGGACTGCTGAGACGAGGTCTCGGGTTCGATCCCAGGTTCACCATGGCAGAGCAGCGCCTCCCACTCGCCACGGGAGACGCTGCTGCCTGCGGCAAATCCGGCCGGGGTGGGAGTGGCCCTCTAAAGGGCTGCTCCGAGGCTCTCCACGTGTCCCTCTGACTAGCAGATGGCACAGTGGGGAGCGTTTAGTCCATTCGATCCCGACATAACCATCTCCGATGACCGAAGGGTGTGTATCTGGTATTCATGGGGATTTCTGCACGAAAAATAAGGATGGCGGGCTTTTCTCTGCCTACCACAGAGAAGAAAAGGCGTGAGTATATGTATAGTTTTTTCCTTGTTACGGTTTTATTACCTATGTGTATAAATAGATTTTGTCGCCACACTGGAGTACCGGTCGTGCAACAATGATCGTAAAAATTAGTCACGGCTTGAATATTAAATTTTTAAGGAGTCATAGGTTTTCCTCACAGAAAAGAGAAGTAAGTAGAAGTGGTAAGTGGGCGTGGCACGCGTGCCACTGGTATGCGTTGGTTCGCAAGGTTTGCATAGTGAGATAGAGCGAGAGAGAGAGAGATTATCTGAAGTTTTTCTTAAGTCAAAGTTTGTTTGATTCAAAATACGAATCGCCGTAAATATTTTTTTTTATCTATAGCAAAGAAATCTCTAACACGAACTAGTAAGGTGTATTTTCGTTTTGCAGTATGCATAATTTAGGTTCATTTGATATGGAAGAGCGACTGGTTGTATGTGTGAGTTTGGCGACAGCGGTTCCCCTTATGAATAAGTAGTATCACACTTCCATTGTAGTAGGTATTCTTTATTCCGTGATTTTCCTTATCATAAGACTAGTGTTGTGCCCGCAACTTAGCGATGTTAGCTGAATGGGCAAGTACGCGGCCTCTACTCAGAGGTATCGAGTTCGAATCCGGTCGGACAGTACCAATGTGAATTTCATTTTGTAGAATTTATATGTGCTGATCACATGATTTACTATCTGCTGACGGTGAAGGAAAAACATCGTGAGGGAAACCACTTGTCCTAGAAGACATTCTAAGGACATGTCCGATCCACCAACCCGCATTAGGCCAGCGTGTGTGGATTAAGGTGTAAATATTAAGGATAAAAAAATAAAAATAGCGTACGAATTGAGAACCTCCTTCTTTTTTGAAGTCGGTTAAAAAATGTGTAGATTCGATTACAATAATTAGAATTAAGTTTATTTCTATCTATAGTATTCCCTAGCCGCCGCCGGCCTAACCCTTCCATAGATAATTATTATGTCCATGTATGTATAGACAATGAAGATAATTATTCCCCGGGTATAAAATACCCAGTTTGAACACGCGAACGACTTGTATGTTTAGTAGAGTTGTTTGTATATACGTTAGTGTGTATGCATAAGATTAGTGCCGGTGTAGACGGCTTTATGTACCTGTGGCGGACTTAGTTCCTCCTCCAAGCCTTTTTTTATAGTGCGGTAATCCCCATGGATACCACCCCCGTCGGCCATCCGTGTTGGTTATGTCGGGATCGAACCGACTAAAACCGCACGCCGTCTCGGGTCTTAATTCCGGGGTGTAAGGTTACCCAATAGTCATATCCCTCGCTCCCCAGCTGACCGGTCATCTACAGTTTTAAGATGGCCCCCTTGACCCCCCGAAAGGTAGGGCGAGCATCGCACCACTTCACCGACGGTGGAGTGTAGGGCGACATGCGGCCGTCCTGTCACCCAACCGTCGGCGCGCAGACAATCAGCTCGCCCCCCGCTCGCTCCCCAAAGTGCCCTCTGCTAGTCAGAGGGACACATGGAGAGCCTCAGAGCAGCCCTCTAGAGGGCCACTCCCACCCGGGCCGGATTGGCCGCAGGCAGCAGCGTCTCCCGTGGCGAGTGGGAGGCGCCGCTCGTCTCCGTTGCCCGGGTGGAGGTTACGTCCCGCACCCACTTTTAGTGTCCTTAAAGAAAACCGGCTTTCATTTTTGCAAACGTTTCTAATTATAAATGTTTATTAACGTCAATGAACTGTGTGTCTAATAGATTATATGGTATGATTTAACACGCTGTTTAGAGTGAATAGTCCTAATATTTTAAACGCGAAAGTTTGTTACTATGGATGTTTTTTACTCTTTCACTTAAAAACGACTGAACGGATCTGGCTGTTGGTAGGTGGTAGTCAGAGTTCAGAATTGGGTTAGCATCTTAAGTCTTATAGTCGCTTCTCCGGTTAAACGCGTATCTATGTGTATGTCATGTTTCAACGCACACATTTATACGTCATACAATATCAATATGAGAAAATATATAAATGTGTGTGATGCGAAACAAAGATAACACTATGCTCGCCTCTTCATACTATAATGTTCGAAGCATATGCGCTGAATCTATGTAAGTGATGCAAAAATTTGTAATTTTGTATAAGGTGGTGCGTAGCTAGATCGGTAACGAGGCTAGTACGGTTAGTGTTGAAATGGGATGTTGTGGGTTCGGATCTTAGTATTATCCACTTTTTGTTTTGTTTTCATTAAATTTTAGGAACAAGTTAACGGAATTAGAAATAATTATTTACAAATAGAAAAAAATGTTATTCTTAATTTACAAAAGATTATAAATAAAACAAAAAACAAAAAATTCAAAAAATGTTTATTTAAATTTGAAAATTAAAAGGGGTTATTCCCACAGTACTCCAAAATCTTTTCTCAAACTACTCCAAGACAAAAAAAAACTTTATAAAGTGAGTTTCATTTTACTCCATGAGAATATAAGATTATTCTCAAACTACTCCAGAGTACCTACTGGTTTAAATTATTAAATAAGCAGTACATTCATTCTCAATCAACTGCGCGCATTTTTAATAAGATAAATTATTGTTTGTACAGTGAGGTACGAAATATAGAAATGTGTTGAACTGTGAAGTAAACTAGAAATAAAACACAGTCACTGATTTGTATGTTTTTGTAATATAATCAACATTCATAATCAACAAATTATAAAACAAAAAAGACTGACTGAATTATAAAACAGAAAACACAGTAACTGACAAAAGAAAAATAAATGGTTATATTTTTGCAATCCTACAGCTAAGTATAATAATCTAAAATATAATCAACATTCATAATCAACAAATTACAACTCAATATTAATCAAATTAAGTGCATTTAAAATTAAATAACTTGCTTTATGTAGATAAATGTGCATTACATTGTAATTCAGTACAAACACAGAACAAAGAAAAATCCTTAGGACTAGAAATCGTATGGGGGCGTGTTTGTGTCGCCAAAAACCTAAGTGTAATTGCATTTACCTCACACATATACACTTGTGTATATGCATGAAGCAGGCTAAAATATAAAGAAATACTTTCTTCTAATCAAAAAATAAGTTTATCCAATTGATTTTAAGGTTTCTTTTCCTATAAGTTTTCACGAAATTATTTACTTCAATATTCTAGAAGTTTCTATACCAGTCCAATTCAGGATGCTAAATGATAATGTTGACAGTTCACGTCTATCAAGTATCGTATTTTTATATACAAAATAATACCTCTAAAATTATCGTAGCACATGGACAAGTACCGCCCACTTTTCGAAGTGAAGCGTCTTGCAAGAATTCAGCACAATTGACTATGACACAAAGGAATCGAATGAATCGAACTTAAATTAATTTATTGAAATTTTTAAGTAGGTACTTATCTACTACAATTTGTAATATAGCTAATAATAATATAATATAATAATAAAAGTAATAGCTAAGTATAATGCAAGACATAATTACTCATCATCTACCTGCCCTTGTCCCAATTATTTGGGGTCGGCGCAACATGTATTTTTCCTCCATTCATTCCTGTCAGATGTCATCTCTTCGGTTACCCCCTTCCTTGCCATATCCTCTTTCACGCACTCCATCCATCTTTTCTTAGGCCTACCTCTACCCTTAAAACCCTCCACATTCATACTTAGAACCTTTTTAACAACATTGCTTTCATCTCTTCTCATAATGTCCATACCACGACAGTCGCTCGCTTCTCAATTTTTCATTTATTGGTGCAACTTTCAAACTTCCTCTAATGTACTCATTCCTTATTCTGTCCATTCTTGTCACACCACACATCCATCTTAACATTCGCATCTCCGCTACATGTAGTTGTCTTTCTTCCTTCGCTTTCAAAGCCAAGCATGACGACCCATACAGGGCGGCAGGTCTGATAATGGTTTTATAAATTTTCCCCTTAAGCTTAAGGGGAAACTGCGGGTCACATATCGTAGCCTTGACCTGAAATAAGTTACCTAAAATAATAAAAAAACAAATGCTTTTGTGTTTTTATAACTATCGATTCCATATTCTACGGGAACGATAATCGAAAATCGATTAGATTCATTTTCGATTATACTATATGGGGTACTCTACTTAGAGCTGTCAAAATTATCATTTTAGTTAAGTTTGTGAAAATGTACAACGGAATCGACACCATGGGGGTCGATTCTAGTGTTGTCCGTATTTTGAGTTAAGTTAATTTCATCCTTACCATTGTTATATTTAAGGACTGATTTGCAATACAATATAATTTTAGACATCTATTGGTGTATAGCAAAACTATAATATACATTGATTTTGCTATTGACCGCTAGATGGGGTATTATTGTGATAAATAATTTGTGCTCTATTCCAACATGCCTTAAACATAATTCTGTTGTAATTACGTTAAAATGGGGGCAGATTTGATGGTACTCTGTAAACATAATTGAAGTATATACCTTGTCAAAACGTACTTTAAACTCATTTTCAGTAAAATAAGGTGTGTAGTTCTGCTCTTCTTATATTTTAAGGTAAAATGTATGCAACCAATAAGACGTCCTATAAGTCTGTGTGAGTGTATTTTTTGGCGACAGCTATTCCTTTGTACTTTTACTTAATTATTACTTCTAAGTACAAACAATATTGTTCTTCTGGTTTAACAGTATTAGTAGCGATTTGTAAAAGAAATGAGTGAAAGGAAAAGAGATTATCCCAGCGGCGCTAAGAAAAGAAAAAGTAAATACAAAAGGGAAGAGGTTATAAAAAAGTGCCCAAAAATTCATCATTTTTTCAGAGACAAGATACTGTGAGTGATTTTGGCATTTTTTGAGTGTTGACAAATGATACTTTGATGGCCACCCACTTTGATATGGTCTTTAAGCGCCGCCCGGCAGGTTGTACAAATCTAAGCCGCCTACTACTACTGAATAGTATGAATTGACAAAAAAAAGTAGTAAAAATATCGTGACTGACTGTACTCTTCAATATTTTGTGGAGTAGAACCCTATAATACCCTATTACTAAAATATATGGAGCAGTTTCGGAATTGTTGATGTACAATCACTGGAGTACTTTGAGAATAATTTCAGCTAGGTACCTATGGACTATGGAGTAGGGTGCAACTTAAATGCAATATTTTAAAAATAATATTTAATTCTGTGGAGAACTTTGAGAATTAATGTATGGAATTCTTATCTTTTTAGAACAAAAGAATGGAGTACTATGGGAACAACCCATTAAAAGAATCATTGAATGTTAATTTGTGGTTATAATATTTTTATCCAAAAACATACTTTTATACTTAAGTAATATTGCATATTGAGGTTATAGCTTAATTATTCATTTTCTCGAGGAAAAGAGGATTGAAACTTAACCTCAACCATACAGTCTTATACTAATTACAGGCCAGCACGTCCCTCCTTATTATTTTATTATTACGTCCCTTGATAGGCTCAATAGGCTCAACTGAAGTTAAATAATACAATTATTTAAACAGAATAGCTTAGCGCGGCGGTAACAATATCACGGGAGTGTTCATTTTGAATTGAGCCTAACATTTATATTTTATATAAAAAAGTATACTTACTTACATTTTTATTTTATATATGACTATATAAGCCTAAATTTTATATTATTAATATTTTGTGTGACCTCCGTTATTCTCAATACAACTAAAAAAACAGAGGGATCGTGCTGGCTAAGGAATAACTTTAATATCCAAAATGTTCACTAAACAATTCACGAACTATGGTGGCTCGATGGATGGAATAATTATCGTGCGTATCTTCCTTTCCGTATCTTCCTTTTTGAGATGAATTAAACGTTTTTTCATCAGAAAATATTGTTGATTCCCAGTTAAAGTCTAAATACTCTCGTGCAAAACGTAACCGCTCCTGTTTATGTCTTTAAGTCACAAACGGTTTTATCGCTGGCGTTCGGTGATGTCAGCATGAAGTGCACTGCGAACGGTGAGTAATGACATGACATAATGAAACTCAATGTCCTGTTAATGATAGCACTAGGTCTTCCACTTCTCCTCTGACTCTGCAAGTTACCATGATCCTCAAATCGTTTCACCCAACGGCTCACAGTATTCGTCTAAAAAACAACAACACTATATTACACAAATGCAACCATTGAACAAAATTGCACTACCTACAATAATATTCAAATGAATTAATCAACTTACAGATAAGCCCGTCTCGTTAATAATTTGAGATATTATATTCAGACCATTCAAATATAGGGCCAAAATATTACTTTTGCTTTAATACTTATATTTGACATATTGATTTATTATAATATTATCTCTAATCGCGCTAATATAATTAACACAAACAGTCGTAACGACTTCACCAACCAACAACCTCACTCATTTATTATTTCCTAGCCAATAAATTCATTTTATTTCAAATCCACCCTCAAATAATTATTTTTTTGCTACGTTTAAAATTATACTTTTGAAACATTTTTATATTCGTATCAACATTTATAAATCATAACTTTTGAATATAAAACACAAAAAGTTATATAGTTCAGATATCAGGTTCTGAACCATCAGCCGACCATTATCTTTCGCCAGCCACTAAGCCACGGAGCGGTTTACGTATGATATTGAAATTAACAATATCAATCAACGAGTGAACAATGTTAATGTGTGTGTGTGTGTGTGAATTGTCTTCAAAGAATAAGGTCATAAGTACGACTAGTATTGACGAGCCAAAGTTTTAGCAAATTGATAACCCACTTCTGAATCTTACTGTACAATCGAAAAACGCGACGTCCAAGCGGAGTCGCGGGAATAGGCTAGTAGTTTTACGCGTAAGATTTTAGGTCTGACCATGACCTTTTAAATAAAAAAAAACCGCATTAAAATCCGTTCAATAGTTTTTGTGTCCATCGGGAATAAACAGATAAGAAAACTTGCTGAATGCGGCTGCGGGTGTGAGGGACGGAGTTAACCCTCCGGCTAACTCCGTCTCTCACACCCGCAGGCACTGGCAGCTAGAGGCGCTAATAGTCATGCCTACACTGGTTCGCCTCCCTGGTCCGCTCTGCGCCTTCCTTCTGCTAGATGACCTCCTCGCAGAAGGAAAAACAAGTCCAATATGCAGCTGTTCTAACCACAGAACTTGGATATCGCCAGTGCGTTGTGTAGAGGTTAGATTTCAGTCGCTTCACGGAACATATCGAAGTTCTGCCTGCATCGCTGTGGAACAACGATGATGAAATTAGTCCGCCGCGGATAAACATTTTCGTCTACATAGGCACTAATGCTACATTACTTGTACAAATAAACTGTACCAAAATGTTTACTTTTGCTTTAGTCTTTATCGCGTTGAAGGTCACCACCATCCTCATAGCTATTTCAATTCAGTTCAAAAATAATCATCAAAATCGGTTCATCCAGTCGAAAGTTCTGAGGTGACAAACATACCGAGGGGCTATCTCGAATCCGGAGATGGCCCGGGTCAAGCCGAGGTGCGAGGGAAATGCTCTATGAGCCGCCTTACACCCTGGCGTCAGAAGACCCTAGACAGTGTGCAGTTTTAGTCTTTAAGAGTCCGACATAACCCGCCCCGCTGGCCGCGGCGTGGGTATCCATAAGGATTTCAGCACGAAAAAAAGGGGGCGTAACACTCGCACTGCTGACCCTGGAGCAGAGAGGAGTGGGGGGTTGGAGTAGGGGATTGTGGAGATGGTGGGGGTGTAAGCTCTGGCTACCCTACTTACCTTGGTGAACACAACACGCTGGTTATTATGGGGCGGTGTTCTGTAGAGGCACTACCCCAGTCGGACTGCTCAGTTCGGACGGGAGATACCGAGAACCTCCTCCTTTTTGAAGTCGGTTAAAAATGTTTGGTACTAAAGTCGATTGGATTGATTCCTAATAATTTGGAATATTAATTTGACCTCGATGACGTAAGTCGTGGGTACAATGTACAAGTGACATTCAAATTGTGCATATTGTACACATAAATACATATATGCTCACGCCTTTTTCTCTCCGAGGTAGGCAGAGACAACAGCCCGCCTTATGCCTCTGTTCTGACACACTTCACGCGCTTCCTCTACTGTCATTAAACCTTTCATGCAAGCCCGCCGGTTTCCATTCGACCTGCCCTTTTTGCAATAAATCATTAATTTGGTCAGTGTATACTCTGCGAGGTCGACCCTATTGTATCCAAATAATACATTTTTTTTATACTACGTAGGTAGCAGACAAGCACACGGCCCACCTGATGGGAAGCGGTCACCGTGGCCTAGGGACATGTGCAACACTAAGGGTGTCACACACGCGCTGCCTAATCTGAAGGGAAGGGAAGGGCTAGGGGTGGGGGGAGGAGGAGTACAGTGAGCTCTGGCTACCCTACTTATCAGAACACAACACGCTGGTTATTATGGGGCGGTGTTCTGTAGGGCGGAGGTACTACCCGGACAGCTCATTTCAGACGGATTAGGCGCAAAATGCCATATTCTCAAAATGTCATATTCTGAAAACGCCACATCGCAAAATGTCACATTAGCAAAATACCATTTTCGTAAAATGCCATGAGTATTTTCATGAATAACCCCACCCAGATAAAACTTTAAGAACTACTTCGACTAATTATCCTTTAACCAACTAACTATATGCAGACGGGAGATACCGTCGTGTCCTACATCCTCCAAAGACCTCTGAGTGGAGGCCGCGTCCTTATCCATTCAGCTACCATCGCTCACCCTACAACTACAAGTTGACACAATTATGGTTTCCGTCCAACAAAGTTAATGTCAACCAATTAGAATAATGTACGTTCGGAATTATTAGCTTTTGTGAGCGGTAATAAGCGTCCGTTCTGAAATTAGTATCATTGTGGTATACGGCCATGTTGGCATATAGCTATGGGCAAAAATCTCTATAGCTCACGTGTTTCCTTCCTCCTACAGTCCCGGGTCCTTTAAGCGGGGCGTAAAAGGGCATTTGATGAGGCCGTCAAGTTGAGGGCCACCATTATAGCATTGTAGTAGTGATCTCCGGTCCTGAGACTTCACCTTCAGCTTATTATCAGGCGAAGTGAAAGCCTAGCAGACAAATAGCTCCTCCCCCGCTTGCTCCCCACTGCGTCCTCGGCTGTGGAGAGCCTCGGAACAGCCCTCTAGAGAATCACTCCTACTCCGGCCGGATTGGCCGCAGGCAGCAGCGTCTCCCGTGGCGAGTGGGAGGCGCTGCTCGCCTCCGTTGCCCGGGTGCACCGCGTGGAGGTTCCGGCCCGCACCCCATGTCCTACCTCCTCGTAAAACGATGGAGCACGCTTACCTATGGTAGACATAACATAACATAAACTCACGCCTATATCCCCGAAGGGGTAGGCAGAGGTGCTAGCACCCACATTTCGCCAGTTTATTTTTTAGGTCCCAATCTCAGACTACAAGAATAGTCGCGGTAGCCTAGTGGTCTTCTAGTCTGAGGTCCCAATGTAATAGGTGGCGAGCCTATTGCCATTAACCGGGCACTTATAAACCCGCGATAAATACACATATAACTTCGAAAAGCATCGAAAAGTCATTGGTGTGTGCCATGGTGAACCTGGAATCGAACCTGAGACCTCGTCTCAGCAGTCCATTACCGAGACCACTAGGCTACCGCGGTTTTATGCGTGCGCCTATGGTAGATAGCAAATTATATAGTTTCAAATTATATAGTTTGCAATTATGGTTGTAGTTGCGTTCGTATCTTATCTCGCCGTATAAAATTAATACTCACGTAATGATAAGTTATCACTACGTTAGGTTTATACTAATTTAGATACAGCAATATCTAGATAGCTAGCACATGCCTGCAATTTCGCCTGCGTAGCGTCGGTTTTTTTTATGTCACGTCAATATGACTTCACCTCGCCTGATGGTAAGTTAAAGGCAAAGTCCCAGGAAGGGGGTTACATATACCGATAGTGCCATAATAGTGGCCCTCAACTTGACGGACTTATCCAATGCTTTATCATGCCCCGTTTAAAGGACCCGGGACTGTAGGAGGAAGGGAGGTTTTGTAACACCAAGGGCGTTACCCACACGCTGCCGACCCTGAAGGGAAAGAACGGGAGTAGGAAGGGGCGGGTAGGAAGAGGGGTACAGTGAGCTCTGGCTACCCTACTTACCGCCGGGAACACAACACGATGGTATTATGGAGCGGTGTTCTTTAGGGCGGAGGTACCTCCGTCGTGTCCTACCTCCATCATAATATCTCGAATGTAGTTTTTTTTTAAATATCTCCAATGTACAGACAGCTACTTTACAATTTTATAATATCTAGATATTTTTAGTGTTATATCTAGATTAGTAATGGCACAGTAAGATTAGGCTATCAGTACTCATAAACGTCGATATTGTTCCAACCTTGGCACGGAAATGCAATTAGAAATTACTATCATCACCACACTAGCCCAGGCCCTCGATCCTGTTGAAACAAGCCACTGTCATGCCACTGATACTACAAAAAATACCATTTAATTTTTAACTTTTTTTTTATATAGGACACGTCAAAATGACTCCACCTCGCCTGATGGTAAGCGAAAGGCAAAGTCTCAGGACTGGGGCCACCACCACATACACCGGTAGTGCTACAGTGGCGGCCCTCAGCTTGACGGCCTCATCAAATGCTTTTTCACGGCCCGCTTAAAGGCCCCGGGACTATAGGAGGAAGGAAACACATGCGCTGGTAAAGAATTCCAAGTCTTTATGGTGCGGCAGATAAAAGAGGCACCGAACCGCTTGGTACGCTTGGTACCGAACTGACTTCAAAAAAGGAGGAGGTTCTCAATTCGTACGCTCTTTTTTTTGTATGTATGTTACGCGATAGCAGCGCCAGTCTAAAATCAAATGAAAAGAATTCATTTACCTTTTTCATTCGCTCTACAAAATATAATTTGATTTTAGACTTTAACTTGATAATAATAAAGTCTACAATTAAATGGCATTTTTTAGAGTGTCAGTGGTATTACAGTGGTTTGCCTTTAGCAGAATCTAGGCCCAGGGGTACAGTGGAGCAAAACTCACATCATCCCATTTATTTTCCCCAAGGTTCACTTCTTCAAATTCACGAAAATCAGCTACAATAACTACTAAGTAGGTATATTCTTGTATTTTTTTTAATACGTTCAGGCCGCAGACCAATAAAAAAGTATAGACGGAGTATTGCGCATTTTTTTTGAAGCCAACCAACATAAGACGATTCGATAATCTTATGACGGAATTTTTTTTTTTTTTCTGTGATTATCTGCAACCAGTTCCACTATTAGCAGATTTGTTGGTAGGTAATGGTTTTGACATTCAAATGACGGAATTTGACAGACGCTCGGTTTGGTAGTCTTTGGGTAGTCGGCCGAAGAGCTATTGTCAGCGTGTGACGTGTTTTGACTTATGCATAAGAAGCTTCACTTATTTCGTCGCTGTTGTTCACAATGGCTCCGTCTATACTTTTTTATTGGTCTGAGGTTCAGGCCTTGACTAGTCAACATCATAATACATGTCAACACTCTTAAGAGTGACAGTCTTTAGTCTTGTCAAACAGTTTGTTGCATCAATGCTATTATATTGAGTTACAAAAACGATTGCTATGAATCTGCATAAAAATGAGTTTTTATTTCTGACCTTACCACGAATACATGAATTGAATACATACGTTTAAGCGTCGATAGCTTAGTGGTTAAGAATCGGCATTATTATGGAGAGGTTCCGGGTTCGAATCCACCATAGTGAAACTTTATTGCCACAAGGTTTATTTTCTGTTTTTTCTGCTAATCTAATTGATATCACGCGTTTTGGAAATGTGACGGTATTCAATCGGGTGTCAGGGCCGATTGTCCCTCTGACTAGCAGAGGGCACAGTGGGGAGCAGGCGGGGGGCGAGCTGATTCCGCGCGCTGACGGTTGGGTAACAGGACGGCCGCCTGTCACCCCACCGTCAGCGAAGTGGAGCGATGCTTGCCCACCCTCCTTTCGGGGGAGTTCAGAGGGCCATCTTAAAACCGGGGTCAGCTGGGGTACGAGGGATATGCCTACTTGGTAACCTTACACCCCGGTAATTAAGGCCCGAGATGCCGTGCGGTTTTAGTCGATTCGTTCCCGACATACCTAACTACACTCGATGGAAAACGTTTTAAATGCCCTTTTTGAAGAACCTCAAATTGTAGATGTTAGGGAAAACCACAGCAGGTCCTACTTACCTGCTGTGGTTTTCCCTAACAGTCATTACAGGTATTTACATATATATGACTAGCTGTTGCCCGCAGCTCCGCCCGCGTGGAATTCGGATTTTGTTCCAACATTTTTTCGTGCTATTAGTAAAGATGTATGGAAATCTGCCCGATTTATTGACATTAATGCTCACTGCTCCGCTCCCTTTGGTAGTAGCGTGATGATATATTGCCTATATTACTCCCAGATAGTGTAGCTTTCTATAAGTGAAAGAATTATTGAAATCGGTCCAGTAGTTTCGGAGCCTATTCATTACAAACATACAAAATTAGGTACAAATCTTTCCTCTTTATAATATTAGTATAGATGTAAATACCTGTAAGTGTGTATTTACATCATGTTTACAATACATTAAAATAGTGACGCTAGAGGGACTCGTGGCTAAGTGGTAACCAAGTAAGTTAACATATTGTAAGGTTAGGTGTTAAGCAGGGCGGGCAGGTCTTTTTGACCGCGAAGTAATAATGACCGCGACTGCCAAAGCGCCGCCATCTAGTGCCCGCCGGGCATCCGCGGCGCGGTCTTTTGCCCTTCGTGTGCGTTGGTAGTATAGGATTCCTTTTGCGACTATCGTTCGCGGTGAAAATGACCGGCCCTGCCCGTGCCTACGTGTGCTCGATGCCTTAAGCTATACTAGCCATGGTCTGATTCTGTCTGTTAAAACAATCCACTGTCACGCCACTGACACTTAAAAAAAATACCATTTAATTTTGGACTTTGGTATCGATTTCAAGTCTAAAATCAAATGATATTTCGTAGAGCGAATAAAAAAGTTTAGTGAATTCTTTTCATTTGATTTTAGGTTAACTGTTTAACGATAAGTCTACAATTAAATGGCATTTTTTAGAGTGTCAGTGGTATGATAGTGGTTTGTTATCGCAAAAACTCGCTTTAATTTGATATAATAGTTATTAATGTATATCTCCGTTAGTCATTATGAACGTGAAGTCATACTGTCTGGACTGGACTATACGTGAGGTCACCGAACCAAGATGGCGTCGTAGGTGCAGTGACGCGTATTGTTGAAAAAATCTGACCAAGAGTGAGTCGGATCGCGTAAGAAAGGTTGCATACGGCAAAAAATCACGTTTTTGTATTTTGTATGTATTTTACTAGCTGTGCCCCGTGGCTTCGCCCGTGATATAATCGTAATTCGTCCCTGTGGTGCCCGTGGCACATATTTAACATGCCAGTGATTCATTTCAAAGTAATGCATTTGTAAAAAATTAAAACCTAAAAATCTAAAACCAACGCAATAAAAAACAACAGAGCATAACATAACATAAACTCACGCCTATATCCCCGAAGGGGTAGACAGAAGTGCTAGCACCCACATTTCGCCAGTTTATGTTTAGGTCCCAATGTAATAGGTGGCGAGCCTATTGCCATTAACCGGGCACTTATAAACTTGCGATAAATACACACATAACTTCGAAAATCATCGAAAAGTCATTGGTGTGTGCCATGGTGAACCTGGGATCGAACCCGAGACCCCGTCTCAGCAGTCCATTACCCAGACCATTAGGCTACCGCGGTCCTAAATAACAACTGGTAAACATATACCGAGGGTATCCGGTTTCTGATTTGGCCTATTCCATTGAGTCACCATCTTGTATATCAAAGCATCGTGCATATTAAATACCTACTTGCGTAGGTATACTTGTGCGTAGAATAACCTGTATTAATAAAATTCTCAGCAAATAATTATTATTTGCTACTTATTTTTACTTATTTTAATGGAAAAAACCAATATGCAGAACTGATTTGTTATTTTCCGGGATACGAGTCAAAAGGCCAGGATTTTTTATAGCATACATCAAAATGACTTCACCTCGCCTGCTGTTAAGCTAAAGGTAAAGTCTCAGGACCGGGGTCACCACTACATACACCGATAGTGCTACAGTGGCGGCTCTCAGCTTGACGGCTTTATCAAATCCTTGCCGGGATACGAGTCAAATGGATGATTTTTTTATAGCATACTTCAAAATGACTTCACCTCGCCTGATGGTAAGCTGAAGGTAAAGTCTCAGGACTGGGGTCATCACTACTTACACCGATAGTGCTACAGTGGCGGCTCTCAGCTTGACGGCCTCATCAAATGCTTTTGAGATTTTTGTTCTTGAGATGTATACAAATAAACTGTCTCTCAAATAACTGTCTGTCTGTGCCTCGGAGAGCACGTTAAGCCAGCGGTCCCGGTTGCTATACAAACATCTATGGCAGTCGTTACGGGTAGTTGGAGCCTTAAAAAGTCCAACAACAACAGTCTAGCTGCAATGCTTCGATATCGCCTAATGTCACCATTGGATTGTGAAGGTCAGATGGCAGTAGCTTCACGGAAAATATCGAGGTCCAGCCAAATCCGCAGTTAAGACTGGTAAAGCGGACCCCAGACTCCGAGCTGAAAGCTTTGGATACGACTGGGATTAACGCTAGGTTGAAGAAGGGTATTGTAAGATTCAAATAGGTGTAAAATTCCACTTATTTCAAGATTACACTGAGAATTCGTAACTACGCATGACTCATTAACAAACAGAGGAAATTATGGTTGGCATTGAAGAATTTCAGCTGCAATCATGAAAACTGATCACATAACATGAACTCACGCCTATATCCCCGCAGGGGTAGGTAGAGGTGCTAGCACCTACATTTCGCCAGTTTATGTTTAGGTCCCAATGTAATAGGTGGCGAGCCTATTGCCATTAACCGGGCACTTATAAACCTGCGATAAATACACACATAACTTCGAAAAGCATCGAAAAGTCATTGGTGTGTGCCATGGTGAACCTGGGATCGAACCCGAGACCTCGTCTCAGCAGTTCATTACCCAGACCACTAGGCTACCGCGTTCTAACCGCGACTGATCATGAACTAGAAAATCGGTTCACTCAGTTAAAAGTATTATTACGCAATTTTTTTGACATTGTTATTACGCAATTATTTGACATTATTATTATGCAACTCTTTAATTTTTGTTATTGTTATTTTTTTATTATTATTGATCTCGTATAATTATTATCCACTAGCGACCCGGGACCCGGCTTAGCCCGGGTGTAAATTCCAGTTTTCCAATAAAATATTAAAGCCTATGACACTCAGCAATAATGTGGCTTTCTATTGGTGAAAGAATTTTTAAAATCGGTTCTGTAGATCCCGACACTACCCCTTCAATTTAACAAAAACACACAAACTTTACCTCTTTATAATCTTAATATATATAAATCTCGTGTCACAATGTTTGTCCTAAATGGACTCCTAAACCACTTAACCGATTATAATAAAATTCGCACACCATGTGCAGTTCGATCCAACTTGAGAGATAGGATAGTTTTTGAAACGGATTTCGACATCCACGCGGGCGGAGCAGCGGGCAACAGCTAGTATTAGTATAGACTGTAAAACAATCAGTCAATGCTGTGCAGTCTGTGCTCGTCTGTAATTGGTGTATCACATGGCTTATAATATCTTGCCGATGTCCCTTATAAATCTTGCTGTATACACTGTTGATGTGCCTAATTAAATAAATAAGTTCTGTAACAAACAAAAAAAAATACAGTCAAATTTAGAACGTCCTCCTTTTTTGCAGTCGGTTAAAATATTACGATGACATTGCGTAGTAACATGCGTACGCGCATGTTACGTCACATGTCTAACAGTGCGCATGGGCACGATTTGTTGAAATATTTGTTGATACACAACTGTTTACACTTTCACTCATTAGCTGTTTGATAAACGAGTTATCATGAGGTATTTGTGACGACATATGTTATAGAAAACGGCCAAGTGTGAGTCGGACTCGCGGACGAAGGATTCCGTGGCGACAAAACGGTAAAAAAATACGTTTATTGTATGGAAATGCAAAAAAGAACATTGTTGTTTAAATTGTGTTTTTTGTCCGGCAATCCCCACGGATGCTACCCCCGTCGGCTATCAGGGGTGGTTATGTCGGAGGGGGGGGGGGGGGAGGGTAGACTATGGGAGCTTCAAGCTCTAATCTAATGAAGAGGAATTTAAGCGGAGCGATAGCATCTGACGAGGCCGTTAAGCTGAAGGTCACCACTGTAACACTATCGGTGTATGTAGTGGTGACCGCCGATCCTGAGACTTTACCTTTAGCTTTCCATCAGGCGAGGTGAACGTGTTCAATATAAAAAAAGCTATGTCCATCGTTTAAACATCGATATGTTTTTGAAGTTGGTATAATCTTGTTAATTTTTATGGGTGGTCCCAGTTGCCGGAAGAAAAATATTTAAATTTAATAGAACCGGCAACTGGAACCGCGGTCCCAGCTATTGCGGTCCCAGTCGCTGGAACCCTCAAATAAATGTGGTGATTTTTGATAAAACTAGCTGTTTCATTATTATACAGTGTGTGCGTTAATTTACAAATTTTATTGCTGTTTGCATTTAATTTACTTTTTTTATTACACTCGTTTATGAGTTTAGTTTTGCAATGTAAATCACTTATTACGATACGCTTTATTCATTTATTTTGTAAATAAACAAACAATCATAGCTTTTTTATATTGAACATGTTAACATAACTTCACCTCGCCTGATGGAAAGCTAAAGGTAAAGTCTAAGGATCGGGGGTCACCACTACATACACCTATAGTGCTACAGCGGTGGCCCTCAGCTTGACGGCCTTGCTTTCGCCCCTCTTAAATTCCCCCTTATTAGATTAGAGTTTAAAGCTTCCATAGTCCCCCCTCCTCCGACATAACCACCCCTGATAGCCGACGGGGGTAGCATCCGTGGGAATTTCTGGACAAAAAATACAACAATGTTTTTTTTTTTGCAATCTCTCACTCCCACACACAATAAACGTAATTATTTTACCATTTTGTCACCACGGAATCCTTCGCACGCGAATCCGACTCACACTTGGCCGTTTTCTATAACATCTGTTGTCACATTTATTTACACCAATATCTGCGCTTTGTCACGCAGTGCTGCGACGACAATCACCTCTTCTTTCATGAGGCCGTCAAGTTGAGGGCCACCATTATGTCACTATCGGTGTATAGAATGGTTGGTCCCCATTACATACACCGACAGTGACATAATGGTCTCTCCCAATGTATGCCATATCACCCGATCCTATGCCTTGCGCGTCCAGTCTATCCCAGCTACCCTTTTCAGGTCGTGGTTTTCGCTGTTTCAATATTTTTTAAAAGTGAAATATACGTTTTTTCTTACATCGGTCACGTCAATATGACTCCACCTCGCCTGATGGTAAGCCAAAGGTAGAGTCTCAGGACCGGGGTCACCACTACACACACCGATAGTGCCACAGTGGCGGCCCTTAGCTTGACGGCCTCATCAAATGCTTTTTCACGCCCTGCTTGAAGGCCCCGGGACTGTTTTAGGAAGGAAACATGCGCGCTGGTAAAGAATTCCAAGTCTTTATGGTATCCTAACTTTTTTTTTTCTCTTTTTACAGAACTCACAGAAAAATGAGCTAAACGGTGACAATGAACGCCATCTGCCGGCCGCCAGGCTAACTAATTAAGATGCAAGTGGCGCCATCTGTTGAGGGATAATACGAAATGCCCCGATTAAAATATGCGGCGGTGGCTAGAGTTGTGGTTATACTCGGGCTGTTTTGTCTATGGTTGCAAATCATGCTAACGGCGTCTAGTGGAGGGATGTACAGAGATGGAGGTCAGTATTTTATAAGCTTTTTTTAACTTGCTCTGTTGTTTATTAGTTTATTACAGGTCAAATCTTGGAACTGACACTTCCTGATGTCAGATTGGGCTCTAAGGAGATGTTTCACAAATGTATAGACCTTTGGCCCGATAATTGTACACTACTTAGAAAAATAGCTAGGCAATGTAGTTCTCATTTTTCACTATTCAATTCTTATAATATTGCCTCGTATTATGGGCGGAATCTAACTAAATAAACACTTTCTTGCAACACAACAAACATGGCGGACTAAAACTATAAAAATGTACTCATATTTAATTAATTTATGCCCTTGAACTTCGGAGGCGAGTAAATATTATTGTATTTTTGCCAATATCTGGTATTATTTTTCCTCTTTTCTGTATTGGGTACAATTAGGGGGCCCAAAATGAAACATCTCCTTTAGTATACTTGCGTATGTTCTTGACATTACGATAATATGGTACTATGAAGCTAGATCTGATGATGGAGACGGAAGGTATCCATAGGAACTTCTATGAGATAAGTCAATCGAGTTCAGGCTCATTTGTTTTGCCTTTGCTAATACTCTGATGCTATGTGATACCCAGGGTCTGAAGATGGCGACAGACGGTCATAGGAACTCGTGAACTAAACAAGATAAACCCGTCATGTTTGGGCTCATTTGATTTGTCTGGTCATGCACTTACCAGAAAGCTCATTTCTGAAGAAGTTATTTTTTTTAAATTAATAACTTATTTGTTTTATATCTGATCCGATTATTGTATTTTTCAGATATAATAAAATCTAGTTGGCTTCTTCGAATAGATTTGCAAGGACTATTAATAATACAAAATTACATAAGTATGTTTTGTTTTTGGAGTTTATGTTCTATTATTTTGCCTTCGTGCCTAATTTTCAAAACATTTTGGGCATAATTTTTCTTTATGTTTTGCACATTTATGTTTTAGCCCACTGAGAATGTAATAGTGCCTACGTAAAAAATAGACTTGCAGTGTTAAACATAAATATACAATTTCATAAGTATGTTTCGTTATGGAGTTTGTTCTATTATTTTGCCTTCGTGTCTAATTTTCAAAACATTATTGGGGATATTTTTGTGTGTGTTTGCACATTTATGTTTTAGTTCACTGATTATTTAATATTATCAACGTAAAAAATAAATTTGCTAGAATTATTTAACTAGGACTTTCCGGCTGCATGAATTCCCGATCGCACTACTAGTTGTGCGTGCTAGTAGGTCGATAGGGGAACAAGTTACGATGGCGATGATAATGGATGTCATGTTATTAATAATGTTATGTTATTATATCGTAGAATATTTATTTATATTTAATGACATACTATTAAAATTTTTAAGAAAAACGTATAAACGACTTACCTACTTTTCAAATCGGTTGAGTCCTTAAAACTACGAGAATAAAAAAAAAATACTTTTCAGAAAACCGCATTAAATTAGTTTCAACCGCACGTGATAATCGCGGACAAACATACAGGTCAAACAGTGAAACTCCCTTTGAATGTTTTTTAAATTGGTCACGGCAATATGACTTCACCACGCCTGATAGTAAGCTAAAGGTAAAGTCTCGGGAATGGAGGTCACCATTACATACTTGTGGTAGAAATTTGATGGCATAAATTTTGTCACAAAATTCGGCCGGGTAGGTACCACCGTGCACGATTGCGAAATAACCTCCATAGTAATCCAATCTCGGTTGGATTGTGTTCAGGGGTCAGCAAGTGCATAGCCGGGCAGGGGGGATTGTGGTCGCAGCACTAGTGGGACCGGTGGGTGTCACGCGGTGCTGCGACGACAATCCTCTTTTGATGAGGCCGTTAAGCTGAGTGCCACCATTGTTGACATGGTACGCGTAAGTAATGGTGACCCTCTTTCCTGAGACTTTACCTTCAGCTTACCATCAGGCGAGGTGAAGTCAAATTGACGTGTCCTATATATAAAAAAAACATATACCGATAGTGCCGGTTAAGAAGTTTAGTTTAAAATTCCTTATTTAAATAAAATTCAATGCATTATTTTATTATAATAACCAAAGCGATAATAATTTTGGTTCATTAAAATTATATTTTTTGTTTTCCTGTTAATTTACCTGGTTACCTACTAGCAAGATAAGTAACGTATTTTCAACATGTTTAGCGATAACAATTATAATACTCATTCAGAATACCTATTAGCTTTAAAAACGATTGCCTAAAAGTATTCTGATATCCCCCAGATGCTCGCGCCAACTCCTTTGGCAAACTCTGATATTGTTAGTGCATATTATTATTATTATTATAACGTTTTTTTTTATACCTTTATTTATATTGATACGAGACAAAAATGTACATCCGTTCATATTTAGTCTTAAGATATCTATATATAAGCTGACGTCTGAAAATGCAGCAGTGGATTTTTTTTGCGCCGTTTCTTCTCCACTAGCGCCTAGGAAGCGGTGGTTAACTTAGTATTAAGTAGTTTTTGACGTCAAAAAGATGTATTACGTTGCACTATTTTGAAAATAAAGCATAACATAACATAAACTCACGCCTATATCCCCGAAGGGGTAGGCAGAAGTGCTACCACCCACATTTCGCCACACGACGATGGAACACCAGCGTGAAGTCTGATTCATATCCAGATTCTTTCAACGCCCTATGTTTATTTATTTATTTTCTTCATTTTCCTAGCCTAGCCCAGCCTAGTGGTCTGGGTAATGGACTGCTGAGACGAGGTCTCGGGTTCGATCCCAGGTTCACCATGGCACACACCAATGACTTTTCGAAGTTATGTGTGTATTTATCGCAGGTTTATAAGTGCCCGGTTAATGGCAATAGGCTCGCCACCTATTACATTGGGACCTAATAAATAAACTGGCGAAATGTGGGTGCTAGCACCTCTGCCTACCCCTTCGGGGATATAGGCGTGAGTTTATGTTATGTTATGCTTTTTATGCGGTCTGATGTTTCATGTTTGTTAACTGTTTTTTAATCTTTCTAATTTTTTGGTTTTTATTCTACTAGTACTAAATGCTACGCTCTTTTTCTTCAACCTAACGTTAATTTCCAGTCGTATCCTAAGCTTTCACCTCGGAGTCTGGGTTCCGCTTCACCAGTCTTAACTGTGGATTTGGCTGGACCTCGATATTTTCCGTGAAGCGACTGCCATCTGACCTTCACAACACAATGGTGACATTAGGCGATATCGAAGCATTGCAGCTAGACCGTTATTGTTGGACTTTTTAGGGCTCCAACTACCCGTAACGACTGCCATAGTTCATATGGCAACCGGGACCGACGGCTTAGCGTGCTCTCCGAGGCCCGACAAGACCAATGCAAATACCCATATTCATGCATACAAATATTTGCACTGAGCGGAGATAGAACCCGCGCCTCCTGCACAGCGGCTGTGTTCACTACCGCTACGCCACAGAGGCTCTATATGCTAAAAAAAATTAACTACATCTGCCGTTGGTCCCTTTGTGGTCGGCCTAACATTTCATTCTCTTTCATATTCATAATAGATGTCATCAAATCTCCTCAGTCACTCCTTTCCAACCGTTTCCAACATATACCTTTTTCACGAATTTTATTTATTTTTTCTTAGGATTCTACTCTCTGCATCTGCTCCTAAAGCCTTTTGAACCTTTCTGGCAACATTACTCTCATTTTTTTAAAATTTTTTGATCATTAAACCATTGTTGTTTTTAATAATATATTATTGATTGATTCATTCATTTTTTCGCAACTTTTCATTTCATTCCTTTTTCTTTGTGTATGGCTCCCCATCAAGATCTTCCTTACTACGGTATAGTCTTACTATTCGTAGTAGTACAACTAGTTAGACCATAATATGGTTTGTTTATTTAATTGTGAGATTTTAAAGGTAGTGGGATAAAAATTCCCAATAGTACTACCGAGAATATCTATATCAATAGATATCAGTAGAACTACTAAATTTTTTGATTCAGATGTGGTATATTGGTATTTTTTCTATTGAGATAAATATTGCTAGTAGTACTACTGAGTTGATACCATTTAGGCCATACATATTTCTGAAAATTGTAATCTCAGTTGTAGTAATTTTTCTATCGCGAATCTTTAAAATCTCAATAGAACTACTGAAAATTTTGATCACAGTAGTAGTTTGCTTGGCTCCCAGAATCTTGGTGGACATACACTCTGGCACTCAGATGACCAAGAGATACCACATTCATTTTATCAATCTCATCCACTTTTAACTTTTTTTATGTAGTTTTGTTTCTTTTTTCAGATGACACTATCTCTTTCAATAACGTAGATAGTCCTCCGCTTGTAGAATGGCCACACCAAACAATAACAGATCCTACTTCGCTTTTAGTATTGCCATATGAAGGTGGTACACCTTTTTCTTAATTTGGTCTGTGTGTTTGTTTCGCTTAAATAGGGTGCTTAATGTGCTTAAAATTATTAAGTATAGTGCACGGCATCTAACTTGGTAAAATTTTATAGTAGTGTCAGTGGGCCTACTACTTCAAAACCTTGCCAAGTTAGATGCCATACACTATACTTGTTTATGGCAAAATGCGTCGCATAGAAACAAGTATAGTGTATGGCATCTAACTTGGCAAGGTTTTGGAGTAGTGCGGCCCACACTACTCCAAAATCTTGCCAAGTTAGATGCCGTACACTATAATACTCGTGATATGTATGTACCACAAACTCTTAAAGCAGTATTATTTCAATATTACTTAACTTTCATATTGTGATTCGAACTCGGTCAAACGTCGTCTGTTATTATATAAGTGTTCTGTGTCTTGTTAATCTGCTAACAAATTTAATGTAATAAATATATCCACAACATACCATAAAAGTAAGAGAATGCTAGACCACATAACACTAGTATCCGTCGACGTCGATATTCCGATTCACACTATGAAAGTTAAGTAATATTGAAAATAATACTGCTTTAAGAGTTTCTGTAAGGCTCGATTCGTCCGCATTCTAGAACCTCAAATTGTCTAGAGTACCTTGCTTCGCATGCTATGACTAGCGTTATTGGCGTTAAAAATATGACCCTCCTTTTTACGGCTGTTGGGGAAAAAATACAGGGTGTGACTGTTTCGTGGGTCGTGGATATGGCTGTTTGTCTTATGAGATTATGTATAAAACCCTTTTTTATATAATATCGGTCGCGTCAATATGACTTCACCTCGCCTGGTGGTAAGCTTTATATGTAACTGTAATGTTTTAAATGTTATAAGTTATTTTAAATTACCTATTCTATTGTTTTATTAACACTTTTTAATGTTTATCCATAAATTGTGACATTTATAGTATAAATTTTATGTCGTTATAACGTTACACCTTATGTCTAAATTATCTATTCTATTGTTTTAATATGACTGTTTAATTACCCATAAATTGTGTTATTTATAGTATAAAAATACTACCTTCGGGGATGGCATGAGTTTATGTTATGTTATGTAAAATACTAAATACTTATAAGTTACCTGCTATTGTTTAGCACAGAGCACGTTACATCTTATGTCCGTAACGTTCATGACCAGGGGGTAAATGCTCGTGGTCGGCCGCCGCCTCCTCCTGCGAGCAAGTGATGTTCGAGAAGGAGGCGGCGGAAATGGTTCGGGAGAGGCTGCACAGTGTACTTGTCTGCCAACTACGTGGTATAAAAAAATGTCTGCAATTAAATAGCATTTTTTAGAGTGTCAGTGGCATGACAGTGGTTTGCCTTTAGCAGAATCGAGGCCCAGGTAAGCAGAGGGGTATGGGGAAAAAGAGTACTTATTAATTGACAGCCTTTATTATAACAATGGACACGTATAAATTAAAGTCAATGTCATCTGATTCTAACCTTTCATGTTTCATCTAATTTGTGCTATGAACTTGAGATTATTCCCATGATCCAATTAAGTTATTGTTTTTAATTTTCCTGCTTGTTAGCATGGCGTGTACAGATGCCGGCACGTAAATTGGCCAGACGCGTCTTATGCGCAAAGGTCGATTTTTAGGTCCCTTTTGAGGTATGAGCGGGTCGCGGGAGACGCGGTTGCGCCGTCGCGGACATATGATTGGTCCGTCAAGAGGCCGACGTCTTGTACCGAATCAACGTTCCGTTCGTCCGAACTTTGAATCATTTGATTGGCTCAAAGTGCTCGATGCGCGAACTTACCCCCACTACTCCAAAACCTGGCCAAGTTACGTGCCGGCATCTGTACCTACCTTGGTCCTTTCGGGGTGGTGGTATAACTAATTTGTCCTTACGACATAACGACATTATTAATTATTACCGTTAAACAGTCAAATTTTAATCAGTTGGACCACGGGTCAAAGGTAAGGTGCCCATAGTCCAACTATTTTTTTAGTAGGACCACCACCCCTATTGGTGGCCCGTGGTCCAACTGATTGGACAAAGTAGTTGGACCACCACCCTGAAAGGACCTTGATCTATATCTATAAAAATAAATAAAATTGAAGTATCTGTTTGTCATATCAAAAATATTTAAACCACACGTCCATAGGTCACGGTGAACGCTTCCCATCAGGTGTGTCGTGCTTATCTCCCACCTAAGTGATATAAAAAAATGGTTTATTCGGTTTATATCAGATTCTGTTTAAGACAGATTCTGCTTACGACTGATTCTGTTGACGGCGGATTCTTGACCAGAATTCAACTGAACCAAATTGAAATAACCACACGGGAAGCACCAGATTTTAAATAAAAAGATTATCATCAAAATTGGTCCACCCATTCCGTTCAATCATTCAAAAAGTCACTCAATTATGATTGTTACGCTACTTGAAAATAAGGTTGAAACTTGTGCGACACAATGGGGGTGTTAGGTTTTATTTTCGTTACGGAATTTCTTGATTCGGTCGCCGCGCTCAAAGCCCGCGATAAAAGCTAGTTTTTTGAAGTCGGTTAATAAATAGGCTTTATAAAAATGCATCTGAGTGTAGGTATACATAATTATAAAAAAATCTATTTAAAAAATCATTTAAAAAAAATCATAAACCTGACTGCGTAAAAAACTAAAAAGAAAAAAAACAAGCACTGAGTTGTCCTGTGGTCTAGAAACATAACAACTTCAAACGACATCAGTCGGAATCCATTGAAAAATTAGATTGGCTGTCGAATAATAGATCCCGACTGTTCTTGTTATGTTTCTAGAACGCGCGAAAAACATAACCCTTCTTAGCAGTCAGGTAAAAAGTTTTGTGTCTGAGTGTGATTGGGTATATATATATATATCTGTGTCTGTATTTATGTGTATTTAAATTAGGCAATATCTGGAATTAGAAGGTTTTTACAGGGTCGGCAGCGTGAATGTGACGCTCTGGATGTTGTACATATCCATAGGCCACGGGCACCGCTCACCATCAGGTGGGCCGTGTGCTTATCAGCCACTTAATCCCTGTTAATAATAGTTTGTATTGTTTTCAGAAGAGCTAATGAACGCCAACGATACGTCGGAACAGGTGCTCGCGTTGGTTCCACCTGAACTGCACAAGTACCTGACTGTACATCCCAAGAATATCACTGGTGAGTAAACGGTGACCGCTTCCCATCAGGTGGGCCGTGTGCTTGTCTGCCACCTACTAGTAAAAAAGTAAAAAAAAACACCTATCGTGTTGTGTTCCCGCTGGTAAGTAGGGTAGCCAGAGCTCACTGTACTACTGCCCCCCACCCCTACCTAGACTCCCCACCCCATCCTCCCCTTCCCTTCAGGGTAGGCAGCGTGTGTGTGACACCTTTAGTGTTGCACACGTCCATAGACCACGGTGACCGCTCATGGGGATTTCCGTACGATAAAAATGGTCTAACTACTAAGTAGTTGGTCCATTTTCATAACCGTAGCTCTAGTATCAGGTCAGAAGCACTTGGAACCGGCGAGCTTGCATGAAAGGTTTAATGACAGTAGAGGAAGCGCGTGAAGTATGTCAGGACAGAGGCAGATGGCGGCCTGTTGTCTCTGCCTACCCCGGAGGGAAAAAGGCGTGAGCGTGATGTATGTATGTAAAAAGTGCTGTTCAAGTATTTATAAGCATTTTTTTATTATGTTTTCTAAACTTAAGTTAATTGGTGAATTTCAGCCAATTCCACGGAGAAAGTGATCGCGAAGAATTTAACAGACATCAGGCGTTCTATCCAGAGGTACAACGACGCACAGACCATTTATAACGAAGATATATTCGGCCCGGTGACCAACGACACCGTTATTATAGCCATACAGGTAAGTGCTGCCATCTGTTATATGAAACTTCCTTAAACCTCAATTCTAAGATAGATACATTCCGAAAGTGACTAATTTCGAATGAAATAAGTCACTTTCGGAATTTCGGACTATTATGACAATTTTTGAAGGTTATAAATTCCGAAAATCACCATTTTAAATAGACAAATTCCGAAAATGACAATTCTCGAAACTGACACTTTTCGTAAGTGACAATTTTCGAAAGTGACATATTTCGAAAATGATATCTAATTTTCGAAAGTGACAAATTCGGTAAATGACAAATTCCGAAGATGATAATTCTCGAAAGTGACAAATTCCGAAGTTAAAATGAACAAAGTGGAAGTAGCATTTCGGAAAAGTGTACCTACCTACTTCAATCGAGTTCTAGAGATGTAACTGGGGCAATGGGGTGAATGGGGCGTTTCAGGCTAGTCATCGCTCTAGCAGATAAAAAGTGGTCGAATACAGAATTGGTCATATATCCAGAAGGTATCATTTCAAGAAGTTATCACAGACCGCTTAAAAGAAACATACCCTTGGTTTTTTTTCGCGTGCTTTTTACATAGTTACAGCATTGCAGGTGTGGAAAATAATGTACAAGATTGTAGGTAATCATTTATTTACCATAAACTTACAATTCTAAATAACAAAAAGCACAATAACTAACAAATTATGTATACAATCTCAAAACTTTCTTGGCTAGTGTTATATTTTTTAAGATGCCGTTCATAAATTATGTGACAGAAAGCTATGGTCCTAGATAAAGTGACAGTTTATTGGCTATAATATCGCCTGAAGTCCTAAATTTTTTTTATGTCGGTCACTTCAATATGACTTCACCTCGCCTGTTGAAAAGATAAAGGCAAATTCTCAGGACTGGGGTCACCACTACATACACCGGTAGTGCTACAGTGGCGGCCCTCAGCTTGACGGCCTCATCAAATGCTTTTTCACGGTCCGCTTATAGGACCCGGGACTGTAGGAGGAAGGAAACAAATGCGCTGATAAAGAATTCCAAGTCTTTATGGTGCGGCAAATAAAAGAGGCACCGAACCGTTTGGTTCTTGGTGAAATTAATTGCACTGTGTGAGGGTGATACCTTAGCCTAGTACGTGTAGTTCTGTATAGGAAAGCAGTGGGTGTTATTAATTGGAAGAGCTCATCGGAACACTTGCCATGGTAGAGGTGGTAAAAAACTGCCAAAGAAGCAATATCATTATCAATATCACTACATCGCCTACATAAAATATTACACAACAAAATCCAAAAAATTTACAATATTCACATAATTTGTATATAACTACTAGCTGTTGCCCGCGGCTCCGCCCGCGTGGATGTCGAAATCCGTTTCAAAAACTATCCTATCTCTCAAGTTGGATCGAACTGCACATGGTGTGCGAATTTTATTATAATCGGTTAAGTGGTTTAGGAGTCCATTGAGGACAAACATTGTGACACGAGATTTATATATATTAAGATTAGTTTTCTATTTAGAATACTCATGGGCTAATATCTAATTCCATTTAACCTTAAAATCCAACGTTGAAATCGTTGCACAGATAATAATTTGGTTATCAGGGATATTTGATAACAACCGCACGATAAACCCGAAGCTGGCTTCCGTTTTAAAGAGTCACTCAAACTATCTATTATGAGTCAAATCTATAAATATAAAAATTAATCCCTATTTCCCTTGGTCACAGCATCACGCGTAAACTACTGGACCGATTTCGTTAATTCTTTTTTTGTTGTGTTTGTTATTGTCAGGAAAAGGTTCTTATGAAAGAAAAAATAAAGAAAGTTGCGCGTGTTTCGCGCGAATTTTAGAAATCCCTATTTCCCTTGGTCACGCCATCACGCGTGAACGGTGGGACCGATTTAGCTGAAAATTGATGGGGAGGTAGCTTAGAACTAGGAGACGAACATATGATACTTTTATCTTGCCACGGCACCGGGGACTAAGTATGCCACGGGCGAAGCCGCGGTGCACAGCTAGTATAATATATTTTTATAGTAGATCCATGTACCTATATTGTGTATTGGGTAGCCAGAGCTCACAAATACAATCCTCCTCATTTCCCAATCCCCAATTCAACCCCCACCTCCCCAACTTCTTAACCCTCCGTCCTACAGGGTTAGCAGTGCAAGTGTGACGCCCCTAATGTTGCACATGTCCCTAGGCCACGCTGACCGCTTCCTGTCAGGTGGGCCGTGTGCTTGTCTGCACAAAAAAAGACGAGCCTAAATATGTTAACGTATTTCCTCTTAAATATATATTTCGTTGTACACATATTAACGCCATCTAGCGACAGCAAGTCGAACTTTTAGATCTATTATTTAAAAAACTTTTGCTTAGGCATGAGTCTTCTAGCTAGAATCAGGTCTTCACCAGTGAGACCTTTAAGGTTTATCTTCTTTGGCAGTAAACTAGACTCTTTCTTTTTCTTTTTCTTTGGAGATTTAGGTTTGTTTTCAGGTGGGCATACTCTTATAGTAATCATTTCGATAGGTTCAGGCATTTTTGGAGTAGATTGTTTTTTAATTAGGGATGTGCTTCGTGGTCTTGTGGTACTAGACGCTCTCATCTGACTGAGAGACATGGTCTGACTCTTCTTAGACTTGGTAGTCACTCTTGGCTCATCCCAAATATATTGTTCTTCTTCTAAATTTCGTTGTAGGATTTTAAATTTTCTTGGTACCTGAAATATTTATACTTTTTTTTTAATACATCGGTCACGTCAAAATGACTTCACCTCGCCTGATGGTACGCTAAAGGTAAAGTCTCGGGGGTCCCCATTACATACACCGACAGTGACATAATGCTGGCCCTCAATTTAACGGCCTCATGAAAGAAGAGGTGATTGTCGTCGCAGCACTGCGTGACAAAGCGTAGTATTAGTTTAGACTACGCCAATACCCACTGGTCCCACAAGTGCACTTAGCGATAAAAGGTCTCCCAATCTCTAATCCATCTATGCATCAAACACCAAGAACAGTTCAGTAGTTTAGGCATGAAAGCCTAACAGACTGATTGAGTGATGTGTCTACTTTGCCGAGCCTTCCCCCAACTCAGTGGTGGTCGTCTCCCAGTGTAACTACTGCCGGCCGAACTTCGCTATGTTCCGTGAAGCGACTGCCGCCTGACTGCACAACGCACTGGCGATATACTAGTTGTGTAGTTAGACCAGGGCCTCGATTCTGCTAAAGACAAACCACTGATATACCACTGACACTCTAAAAAATGCCATTTAATTGTGGACTTTATTATTATCAGGTTAAAGTCTAAAGTCAAATGAATTTTGTAGAGCGAATGAAAAAGTTAAATGAATTGTTTTCATTTGATTTTAGATTTTAACTGTATAACGGTAAAGTCTACAATTAAATAACATTTTTAGTGTCAGTGGTATTACAGTGGTTTGCCTTTAGCAGAATCGAGGCCCAGCTGTCGGACTGGTTAGGGCTCCAACTACCCGTAACGACTGCTATAGATGTTCGTATGGCAACCGGGACCGACGGTTTAACGTGCTCTCTAAGGCACAGTATTGCAAATTGGTGGTAAATACCTGATACTCCGTGCAAGGATCGAAAGGTGGTTTATAATGTGGTATTTTTTCCCGTGGCGCGGCTGGTGGAATCCTAGCAAACATTGTCTTAGGAAAATCTGGTTTCTGGTACCTGTAAGAAGCAAAGCTGTTGTATATAATAGCAACCAATTTAAGTCCCACTGCTGGGCACGGGTCTCCTCCCTAACGAGAGAGCTGAGAGGGTTTACACCCTAATCCACACACGCTGGCCTAATGCGGGTTGGTGGATCGGACATGTCCTCAGAATTTCTTCTAGGACATGTGGGTTTGAGGGGGCCATCTCGAATTCGGAGATGGCCCGGGTCAAGCCGGGGTGCGAGGGAAATCCTCTTTGGGCCACCTTACACCCTGGCGTCAGAAGACCCTAGACGGCGTGCGGTTTTAGTCGGTAAGAGTCAGACATAACCTGCCCCGCTGGCCGCGGGGTGGGTATCCATGGGGATTTCCGCACGGAAAAAAAAGGACATGTAGGTTTCCTCACGATGTTTTCTTTCACCGTCAGTAGATGGTAAATTATGTGATAAGCACATATAAATTAATACCATAAAGTGAAATTCACATTGGTTCTGTCTGGCCGGATTCGAACTCTATACCTCTGAGTAGAGGCCGCGTCCTTATCAATTCAGCTACCATCGCTTCGCGGCCGTTGGGCCGATTTGAACGAGATTTTGGCATACTTTAATAAACAGAATTAGGGGTGGAACCCTAATTTTCTTAAAAATCTATAATAAATGAAAACCTACTAAAACTACTGGATGAATTTTGATACGGTTTTTACTATTAGAAAGGTCTTGTTCAGACTAAATTCTGCATGCCGTAAGTTTATACCTACGGCACGATATAATGGCCGGTTTGACGTTTGTCCGCTCATGAAGTTTCGTAGTAATTATTGTGACATTTTTAAAGAGCAAATTGCTGTTCTTTATTGTCAATAGTGACGTACAGTAAGTCATAAAATTTTATCGAATGTAGGTATAATTTTAGGACACAATATTTATTTATTACATTGATTTCTGAATTATATAATGTATATTAATGTCCCACGATCATTTATTTTTTATTTTTATAAGATTATAATTACCTATTGGTGTACTTATTTCACACAACTCGGTATTTGTTTTTCGAAATTCAATTTTTTTTAAATAAAATCTATATAATCGACACTAGGATCACTGGCAAGCACAATTAATACCTCCGGCAAACTTGCGTCAAAACAAAGCAGTTTCGACTTGACGTTGCTTCGAAAAGTAAAAACTAGGAGTGCACTGCGATTGCGATATAGTTTAGACCTCCTCGCCTGATGGTAAGCTAAATGGTAAATCTCGCCTGATGGTAAAGTCTCAGGAAGGGATCCCCATTACATACACTAACAGTGATAATTATAATGGTGGCCCTCAACTTACTCTTTTTACGCCTTTTGTTGTGGAATTCGTCGATATGGCCGAACGTACGCAGAGCTGTTCTAAACAGTCAGGCATGTGTGTTCGTTATAGGTACGCCTTCGTAACATTTCGATCGTGAATCTCAAAATGGAAGGTCAATTTTACCTATAACTGTTAGACGAATAGATAACTAAAGAAAAATTTGGCGAGACTGGCACAGAAGAAAATAAACTTCACACATTAAAACAGAAAAAAACGAGCAAAACCAGTCGAAGACCATGTGTGTAGCAACTATTTACGGAAGGAGTATCCAGCGAGAAAAAAGTTAGTGCAATTACTGAAGGAAGCTGGATTAATATATAGTACTCCTTTTCATTCCTAAATCCAATATTCAGTTCGTTCAAATGTATTTAGTAGGTAAAAATTTATATTTTTTACTAAAGTTTTTGAATCAGGTATTGTACTGCTTGCAATAAGAACTTATAGATTTGATTATATTTTTATCGAGAGTAAATTGACATTTCACATCACTATTGTAATGTGTCAAACCGGCCATTATATCGTGCCGCTACTGTAATCACAATCGGTTAAGTAGAACCGAGCGAGCGGAGCCGCGAACATCAACTAGCGAATTCTATAAAGGGCTCCTATATTTGCTGACCTTGATAAAATCACTCAATAACATATTTTCCAATATGGCAACAGCTGAACTAATATTTACTTGTAATCGTGTTATGCTAGAGATACTTATTTACGTGCTAATAGCAGCTGTGTAATATCAAACTATTATATATCTATACATCTACTAGCCTATACCTTCGGCTTCGCTTGCGTGAATATCGGTTTTCGCGTTTTTTACCCGACTGCCGAAGAAAGGAGAGTAAAGTTTTTGACTATATCTCCGGTTCTACTCAATCGATTGTTTTTTTATAGTCGATAGGCTCGCGTTTGACCACAATCTCACCTGTTGGTAAGTGACGATGTGGTTGACGATGGAGCACGCTTGCCTAGAAGCAACCTGTTCACTCTAGAATTAGACTCCCAGGTTATAGCTTTCCGGAAACACAGACTCAGGCAGGGCATTCCACTACTTAGCTGTACGCATAATGAACGTATTGCTTAAGCGATTCGTGCGTATGAGCAGAATTTCCACTATGTCCATGTGATCAAATAGACCTAAGTTTTGAAGTCTAACCAAGACCTGTCAAACAAAAACCGCATCAAAATCCTTTCAGTAGTTTTGCGCCAATCGTAAAGAAACAAACAAATATTCCAAAAAATATTTTTGTGTTCAGTATCGTTAAAAAAAATATATTTTTTTTATACATTTTAGGTGGCAGACAAGCACGGCCCACCTGATGGGAAGTGGTCCCCATGGCCTATGGACGTGTGCAACATTTAAGGTGTTACACACGCGTTGCCTATCCTGAAGGGAAGGGAGGAGGGCTAGGATGGGGTGGGGGACGAGGGGTACAGTGAGCTCTGGCTACCCTACTTACCGGCGGGAACACAACACGATGGTTATTATGGCCGCGGTCTCCTGTAGGGCGGAGGTACTACCACAGTCGGACAGCTCATTTCGGATACCGTCGTGTCCTACGTCCTAAAAACATAACCTATAGTATAAAAAAATATCCATTAAACATACCACACTAAGTCCCAATGATTCATTCTCACTGGTTCAGGGTCTAATATCTTCATCCAACGCAGTATGTCACCTCTGTAATATGTATTAGATTAATTTTGGAAGCTTTTTACTGGCAACTAGGCCCCCCTTGTGAGCTCTGGCTACCCTACTTACCTTGGGGAACACAACACGCTGGTTATTATGGGGCGGTGTTCTGTAGGGCGGGGGTACTACCCCAGTCGGACTGCTCAGTCCCCGTAGACAAGTGTCAAAAGTCTATATCGCTAACGATCGCTAAGCAAACGAATAGATTAGGTCGACCAATCACATCCAAGCTCGTCGCCGGCGTACGATGCGCGCGCGGCAGAATCACGAGCTGCAGTGTGATTGGTCGAACTAATCTATTCGTTTTCTTAGCGATCGTTTGCAATTTAGACTTTTGACACTTGTCTACGGGCCCAGTTCAGACGGGAGATACCGTCATGTCTTACCTCCGTATCTCCTGGCGGATTGAAATAGGAGATCCTAGGAGAACAGGATTTTTCACACAGCAGGTCTATTACTTTAGTCTATACATTACAATTCTTGGGACCAACCTGGTCCAATTTTGCCTGATACCCCAAGAAGGTCCAGTTCTGGATTTGAACCATGTACAGTGGGTCAGAGGTTTCCTTGGAGGCAAACCTATGCTTCTTGAGAACTTGACGAATTCCGTCGAGTATAATTTGTGTATTTGAGTTACTATCATCTGAAAATAATAATATAGGGTAAATATATTTAGCTGCAAAAATCTTGACAGTGTTATCTAGATTCGTAGAACAGCGCCATCTAGCGATAGGAAGTTGAACTACGTAGGTACAAATACTATGTCACTACGATCTTGAATCGCGAAAGTGAAGTTTGCGCGCTGGTATAACCACGGGGTGCCTTTTAGCCATCTTACACCCTGGCGCTAGAACACCCGAGAAGTCATGCGGTTTTAGTCGGTTTAATGCCCACATAGCCCTTGCTAACCGCAGGGGTGGTATCCATGGAGATTACTGCACAAAAAAGGGAATATTTCGAAGCTGGATATGGTCATGGGTCGGCCGGGGTGCTAGGAAAATTCCTTATTGGGTCACCTTGTCTGCCACTTAACTGGTATATAGTATAAAAAGATTTCCGCAAAAGGATACCTTTATATGTTCAAAGTTGATTATATTAATGTACGGTAGATTCATATCTTCAAGCATCAAAAGTCTTCTTCCATTTATATGGTTATCCAAAATGCACTCCTGAAAATTAACAAAATATATGCAATACTAGCTATCATCGTGAAATTTATATGTGCCAATCACATGATTTACCATCTGCTGACGGTAAAGGAAAAACATCGTGAGAAAACCCACATGTTCTAGAAGAAATTCTAAGGACATGTCCGATCCACCAACCCGCATTAGGCCAGCGTGTGTGGATTAAGGTCTGAACTTCTCAGCTCTCTCATTAGAGGAGAGGAGACCCGTGCCCAGCAGTGGGACAATAATGGGTTGCTATTATTATTATCTCAAAAACATACCTTGTACTCTGGTAACCCAACGACCTCGTCGATCCACTGCGCCACCTTCTCTTCAGACCATTCGAAGGCTTCAGGGAAGTTCAGCTGGTCAACCACATCACACGCGTACTCGTACAGGGTCAGTGGACTCTGCTGGCAGACTGTTAGCTTTCTAGAAGAGAAGAAATTAGAATACTTACTGTAATTTAAGTTCAAAACAATTTAAAAAAAACAATAATAAATTAAGTAAAAAAGGTCAAACGCTTTTATGCACTACTAGCTGTTGCCCGCGGCTCCGCCCGCGTGGAATTCGGATTTTGTTCCAACATTTTTTCGTGCTATTAGTAAAGATGTATGGAAATCTGCCCGATTTATTGACATTAATGCTCACTGCTCCGCTCCCTTTGGTAGTAGCGTGATGATATATAGCCTATATTGAAATCGGTTCAGTAGTTTCGGAGCCTATTCATTACAAACATACAAACATACGTACAAATCTTTCCTCTTTATAATATTAGTATAGATTATTTTTTTCACATTGAAATATATTCTACTAGTCAAGCCCTTTCATTTGATATCTATATGGCGGTAGTTGTGGAAATATTATGTAAACCGCCATTTTGTAGCGGCGGCCATCTTGAATTTACAATAAAACAGAATAGATTAACTTGTATTGTCACCAGAACTAAAGATATGTGCCAAATATCAGCACAATCCGTCCACAGGAAGGGGGTCAATTTTCAATTACTAGATTTGACACAAACAAACAGGTCAAGTTAAATAAAAGTGTTTAATAAAAAACAAACGCCCTACACAAATTTAAAAGGAATTTTAAAGGGTCCCATGCCTCGAAAGGTGAAACAAAAACCTTAATAAAGTTTATAAGATCACTGACTTGTCCGTCTGTCTGTGTGTCACCCACGGAATAAAGAATACCTACTACAATGGAAGTGTGATACTACTTATTCATAAGGGGAACCGCTGTCGCCAAACTCACACATACAACCAGTCGCATATCTTCCATACCAAATGAACCTAAATTATGCATACTGCAAAACGAAAATACCCCTTCCTAGTTCGTGTTAGAGATTTCTTTGCTATAGATAAAAAAAATATTTACGACGTTTCGTATTTTGAATCAAACAAACTTTGACTTAAGATAAACTTCAGATAATCTCTCTCTCTCTCTCGCTCTATCTAACTATGCAAACCTTGCGAAACAACGCGTACCAGTGGCACGCGTGCCACGCCCACTTACCACTTCTACTTACTTCTCTTTTCTGTGGTGTCACCATCGATTTTCTCAGGAACGGGTAGACCTAGCTAGCTGAATGGTCTGTTTAAGTTTATCTTCTGGGAACTTCTGGGAAGGCTACAATATGGGGTTCTTCAAGAAGGGCATTTGAAGGTTTGTGCCGGTTCGGCAGCGCGAGTGTATCACCCTTGGTGTTGCACACGTCAATAGACCACAGTTACTGCTTGCCACGGTGGACCGTGTCCTTATCTGCCACCTAAGTCATCATTCTCTGAACTTTTTTCCCAACTCGGTTGGGGTCGGCTTTCCAGTCTAACTGTGATGCGGCTGAACTTCGATATTTTCCGTGGAGCGACTGCCATCTGACCTCCACAACCAATGGTCATTATGACCAATGGCGATATCGAAGTTCCAAGTTAGATGGGTTGGACTTTTGTGGGCTCCAACTACCCATAACGACTGCCATAGATGTTTGTATGGCAACCGGGACCGACGGCTTAACGTGCTCTCCGAGGCACTAATAAACCTGCGATAAATACACACATAACTTCGAAAAGAATCGATAAGTCATTGGTGTGTGCCATGGTGAACCTGGGATCGAACCCGAGACCTCATCTCAGCAGTCCATTACCCAAACCACTAGGCTACCGCGGTTTCTAATTCTTCTTTATCTGCCACCTAAATAGTATAAAAAAGCTATCTTACGCGGGTTTCTGGTACGGCGAGTCTTTTGGGAAGCAAGGGCATTCCACACAAGTGGTCTTATCAGGGGTTATGTAGACCGGCACTCTCTCCGGTATGATAACAGATTTGACTCTCTTGGGGAACTTGATCTCTATTGGTTTCTTCAGACAAAACTGAGGCGTCTTGTCTTGTTGGGGCTGTCAATTAACAAATAAATAAATAATAATTATTAAAAGTACTAAATAAAAATTGTATTTACGACAGTCTACACAGCGCTCTCTCTAGATATAAAGTAAGCATAGTTTAACATATACATACATACAGATCACGCCTTTTTCCCATTGAGTTAGGCAGAGACAACATCTTTCCACTTGCTACGATCTTGGCATATGTGTTTGATTTTGGCATATGGCATAGTATTCGCGTTATGGCTTCTAGAATGCGGATAAACATACCTATATAATTTTTTTGTGAATACATACATATTATAATACAAACATCCGGAGCAATGCAAATAAATATATTCATGCATACCTACAAGTATTTGCACTGAGCGGGAATCCAACCCGCGCCCCCTTTTTTTATCGTGCGGAAATCCCCGTCGGCCATCGGGGGTGGTTATGTCGGGATCGAACCGACTGAAACCGCACGCCGTCTCGGGTCTCAATTATGGGGGTGTAAGGTTACCCAATAAGTATATCCCTCGCACCTCAGCTGATCCCGGGCCATCTACGGTTTTAAGATGGCCCCCTCGACTCCCCGAAGGGGGGCGGGGTGAGCATCGCACCACTTCGCCGTAGGATGACAGGCAGCCGTCCTGTCACCCAACCGTCGGCGCGCGGACAATCAGCTTGCCCCCCGCTCGCTCCCCACTGTGCCCTCTGCTAGTCAGAGGGACACGTGGAGAGCCTCGGAGCAGCCCTCTAGAGGGCCACTACCCTGGCCGGATTCGCTGCAGGCAGCAGCGTCTCCCGTGGCGAGTGGGAGGCGCTGCTCGACCCGCGCCCCCTGTCGTAGCAGTCGCATGCATTACCGCTATACCATAGAGGCTGTGAATATTTCTGCCAGTGTAAATAATTATATGCATGAATATATCTCATAAGATATCATAAGAAATCGCAGACAGCGATAAGACCGCCCTTTGTACATTTTTTTTTATGTATACACTTTGTTTGTTTTTATCCTGATGGTGTGTGCAATAAAGAGTATCTATCTATCTATCTATCTATCTATATCTATTTACATGGGTCTGGGTGTTTCTATGTATAATATGTATGTATTTACAAAACTAACAGTATATTTATGTATGTTTATCAGCAAATTAGAAGCCATAACATGATAGCAACCCATATATGTCCCACTGCTGGGCACGGGTCTCCTCTCCTCTGACGAGAGAGCTGAGAGGGTTTACACCTTAATCCACACACGCTGGCCTAATGCGGGTTGGTGGATCTTGTGTGGTCGTGGGAGAAGCCATAACATGCGCTAGTTAAACTACGCTTATAGTGCGCGGCATCTCACGTGGCCAGATTTTGAAGTAGTGTGGGATCCACTACTCCAAAACCTTGCCAAGTTAGATGCTGTACACTATACTTGTTTGTGGCAAAATGCGTCGCATAGTAACAAGTATAGTGTACAGCATCTAACTTGGCAAGGCTTTGGAGAAGTGGGTTTCACACTTCTCCAAAATCTGGCCACGTTAGATGCCGCGCATTATACTTTGGGTCTACAGAGCGCTGTGTAGTAGATTATTTATTTCTACCTTTGGTGGCGGTGGCGGCGGCTCGTCGTGTTCGCCTTCCGTTCCCTCCATGATAAATTCTTATACAATAATAATATTCTATCAAATAATTAATACGTATAAACAAGCTTACAAATCGACAACAATCGTGAGAATATCATCTGACGTTTGACGTTTTAAAACTCTGACAGATTGTGTTTTTTTTTTTTTTTTAAAATGTGATTTAGGTATCTTTTTCAAAAGGTTCTATATGCAATCTTTTTTACATAAAAAAGATTTTTATAGTGTTAAAATGTGTGCTTTTAAAACTTATATTCTAAATTATTATTATTAAAACTAGCATAAGTGCCCGGTTAATGGCAATAGGCTCGCCACCTATTACATTAGGACCTTTTTTTTTTTGTTTTTTTCGTGCGGAAATCCTCATGGATACCCACCCCGCGGCCAGCGGGGCAGGTTATGTCGGACTCTTACCGACTAAAACCGCACGCCGTCTAGGGTCTTCTGACGCCAGGGTGTAAGGTGGCCCAAAAAAGATCATTTCCCTCGCACCCCGGCTAATTACATTAGGACCTAAACATAAACTGGCGAAATGTGGGTGCTAGCACCTCTGCCTACCCCTTCGGGGATATAGGCATGAGTTTATGTTATATGTTATGTAAAACTAGCATAATATGTCCGTGGCTCCGTCCCTGAAACGGCATCAAAACCCGTTTAGTAGTTTTGGCCTCCTTCGAGAACAAACCAATAAGAATTCACTCTCCGACCAAGAAATCATTCGACCATAGACATCGGCTAGAATAACCTCTAGAATAAAATTAAAATAGCAAATAATTTTTTTACATCGGTCACGTCAACATGACTTCACCTCGCTTGATGGTAAGGTGAAATAAAGTCTCTGGAATGGGAGTAACCGTTAGGAATCTAAATCATTAGGCAGACTCTTTTCTTTTGATTCCAGGTCCACACCCGACTAACCTACCTCCGCCACCTGATCGTGTCACTTGCGCAGGCGCGGGACATAGACAGGACCCTTCTGGTCTTCTCACACGACTACTATGATGAAGAGATTAACAGTCTTGTGCGGACTATCGACTTTGCTAAGGTAAGAGTGAGATGGAACTAGTACGGTCTGCAGAAAAAAATTGCTAACAAAAGAGTTTTTTTATACTACTCGGCAGACAAGCACACGGCCCACCTGATGGGAAGCAGTCACCGTGGCTTATGGATGTGTGCAACACCAGGGGCGTCACACTCGCGCTGCCAGCCCGAGTGACTGGAGATGGTCATTTTCTACTGAATTTTGTTTTATACCACTTAAGTGGCAGACAAGCACACGGCTCACCTGATGGGAAGCAGTCAACTTGGCCTTTGTTTTTCAATTATGTACAGTCAACGGCAAAAGTCTTATGATGATTGCACTGATTTGAAACATAAAAATTCGAATGAAAACGGTTCATTATATTGTAATCAAAGTTTAAAGGTAGTTCACTAGAGATAACTTAGTAATTAAACATCATTTTCATTAAGAAGCATAAGTTATTTTCCTCAAAACTATTGTTCAAAATCTGAAAATGATCATATACCTGTGAAGCTGACTGTACTTGCATATACTTGTCAAACATATGGTCAAAGTCAAAGTCAAAGTCAAAAATCATTTATTCTGTATAGACCATTTTAAGCGGCACTTACAAAAGGTCAAAATTATAAATATTTAAAAGTAGAAGCAAATGGACCACCGGTTCGAAACGCGGCCCAGACCTGAGAAGACTCCGGCAAGAAACTCAGCGGGCTGTTTTTTTTTGGTCTATTTACAACAATTGCCTTAGTCTAGATACAATGTTATTTCGAGTAACTTAGTTGAGTGAACAATAACATAGTTGAGTGAACAATAACATAGTTGAGTGAACAATAACATAGTTGAGTGAACAAAACGTGGTGGAGTGGTCTAAAAATTTTCTTATGAATATTACAGGTGATGCAGATCTTCTACCCATACTCTATACAGACCCATCCGAATGAGTTCCCCGGTATGGACCCCAATGACTGCCCGAGGGACGCTAAAATCGAACAGTAAGTAAACAATACTATTAAAACCGGCCAAGTGCGAGTCGGACTCGCCCATGAAGGGTTCCGTAGCAAGTAACTATATAAGAGCCCATATAGGCTTGTGATAGCGAAACAAGCCAGTATATAATACCAGTTTCACAAGAAATATTTAAACCAAAAATATTTGTCAATTTCGGATTCTCATTTACGTCACTACTTTCAGGGGGGGGGGGGTTAAGTGAGCGATTCCAAGTCATATATAAATAGGCGTAACTCCTTGAACCCCTCGCCCCCCCCTCTTTACCAAGATGGGGGGGCAACAAATAACTCTGGTATATCATTTTCCAGGGCTGTAAAACTCCAATGTAATAACGCACATCATCCAGATCTGCACGGCCACTACAGAGAGGCGAAGTACACGCAGACGAAGCACCACTGGTGGTGGAAGGCGAACAGGATCTTCAACCAGCTGGCTTGTACTAATGGGCATACAGGTAAGAGACAACTCCCCTCCCCTCCTCACGTCTGAGCACTAAACCCCCCGCCCCCCACTGATACCGAGATTATATAATAAGGATTATACCAGCTAATATGTCCCCCCCCCCCTCTCCCCTCTCCTCACATCCGAGCACCACTCCCAGTTGCATCCGAAGTGAGGTGAGTATGTCACCGAGGTGTTAGGGAAATGTCTTTTGAGGTCACCTTACACCCCGTTTGAAGACCCGAGACGGCGTGCGATTTTAGTCAGATCGAATCTGACGTAACCACCCCCAATGGGATGGCCGACAGGGGTGGTATTAATGGGGATTTCCACACGAAGAAGGCGCAGGCCTGAGGGTGACAAGTGGAGCTGCCTGCCACCCTAGCTGAAACAGGCCGTAATATCCCTCCATTGCTGGGGGCAAGACAGGGACACCGTGGTACCCAAACCCACGACGGCCATTTTGAAACCGGATATATGGCCTTGGGCTTACTGAGGCGCGAGTATATTAATAAAGTTTTGTAAATTGTAAACTCAAATAACTGTAAGCTTTGTAAGTTGTCTAGCTTTGTAAAATTTCTAAAATGTAAGCTGAAATCCCTGTAAGTTTGTAAATTGTAAACTCAAATCACTGTAAGTTTGTAAATTATAAACTCAAATCCCTGTAAGTTTGTAAATTGTAAACTCAAATAACTGTAAGCTTCTAATATTTCAGGCATGGTGCTCTTCCTCGAAGAAGACCACTACGTGGCTGAAGATTTCCTCCACATGATGGCTTTACTGAGAGCGACTATGGGCAAGAGCTGTCCCAGTTGCGAGATGCTGTCACTGGGGACCTACCTCAAAACTTATCAGTACCATGTCAACAGTGATAAGGTAATTATAGTATAATTTGTTTAACTTGCTATTTATGTGAGTGTGTGTCTGAGTTTTTATGTATGTGTGTGTGTATGTACAGTTACTATTGTTAAAAAAAGGGTTAAAATAAATTTAAAATTCGAGCACACGATGTTTAATTTGATCTTACATTTAAAGCGTGTTTTATTATTATAATTTAATAAAAAAATATTATTGCAGATTCCGTTACATACATTCAAACATGCATACATAGCTAATAAAAGTGTATTTAAATTAATAAAATTGATAAGAAAATAATAATCTATTTATAATTTTCTATTTCTCATAAGACATGCGATTATTTTTCCGCTCTGGATCCGCACAATACATTAGTTAAGAAATTTTATGGTTAACATTGTTTCTTTTTAATCAATAATGCGGCTTTTTTCCGCGGGTACGGAAAATTCGCACAAAAATTTCAATATCTCATTGGCACAGACAAATTCTACTTGCGACACAATTTTATAATAAAAACTATTGCACATTACATTTTTTTATTATATTTAAGTTTAAATTGTTTGAAATTCCTGTATTCCGAGATTGCGGAAAATCCGCAGAGTAAATAGTTTGTCAGTAACTTTAATACAATTAAGTATCGCATACAAGGCGGAGAAAATCTCACACGTCAAATTCGCCGAATCTTTAGAAGTACCGGAATTATCATGTTACGTGGCCCACTGCCGTAATATACGCCAAATAAAAGTTATTTTGATAGCAATGTGTTAAAATAAAATACTAAATAATAAGACGTTCTTTGAAACCAATTTTTCAAATTCCAAAAGTTCTGAAGTTACATTGATGTGTGCAAAGAAAAACTGTCTTTAGCGACATTATAGTAAATTTTAATTACTTAATCATCAAAGTTACTTCAATTAACTTTTTTTTATATTTATTTCTAAGGCCTAACACGCACTGCGGTTGCAAATCTAACGTTTTTAACAAAAATATGCACGTTATAAATTTATTGTATCTATACTTTCTGCAAAAATGTTTGCAAAATTTAACAAAATTTCACATTGGACATTTTTAATTCAACGTCAATTACGCACATTCTGTTTCACAAGTATTTTATTTATTTTCAGCACTGAAATAAAACTTATGTGCTTTATAATTTAACCAGTACATATTTAATTTTATTATAATATATTCTCACTATTCTTTTGCATATTATATGAAAATATATTAGTTATACCAACATTTCGCCAGGTATATTTTTAGTCTCATTAAAACGTTGAACTCAGTAATTTTTTTCTCAAACAGTACACTCCAACAAAAAAATTCTCAAAAAAAAAAACATTTTTTTCTAACTCGGAAATCATACTATTATCGTTCACACAGCAATTACTTCACAACCATAATTAATTTGACTACGAAAAGCATAATTTTCCGCTTGCGGAAAAAAAACCGCAGTGCGTAAAACGCCTTTAATTTCAACTAAATTAACAGCGGAAGAAACATCAGAATTTAAACTACATTCAGCAAGTGCGAGCCGTCAGCGAGCAAAGAAGAAAGAATGAACCTCAGAGCTGGAATTTCCAGCTGTATCCGAACCTGTATACTCACACTCAGAAGGTTGTAATAGTCCTAAGTCCAGGAGTGTATATACGCTAGTTTGGATCTTAATGCTGTGTTATAAAGTTTAATTTTCATTGATATGGAAAATATTACTGGCCTTTTATTATTTTCAACTATCTCTATTTTAGCTTTTATGTTATAAATAGCATGCTATTTATTATTTAGCATGCTATATGCTCTATTAATTAGCATGCTATATTTAGTGGTGTTTGTTTTTTTTTTTCACTTGGGCAATCGCTACGGGGCAAGCATTGCAAGGGTCGCCGTACACGAGGGCCAATCGCTTTGAATATATTTTTGTAAAAATGCACATAATAATAGGTGCTTGCCTTCAATGGGTTTAACCGTTATCAACGCTCACAATGCTAATATGGTATGTAATATTAAATCAACACTATATTGCACTGAAAAAAATAGTCAAATTGTAAAGTGTATAATAGTCAATAACAGGTATGTGCTATCCATAGCACGCTAATAGTGCTACGAGTATAAGCACGTTTATAGCGCTATTAGCACGCTATTGATAAAATCGTTATAGCGTATTAGCGACATGCTTGTGTTATGGAATAGACAAGAATTTTTATTTACTAAATATACCTAATTAATAGATTAAAGTATGGATTATCAGATTTGTCAAGCCCGAAACTTCCTGTTTAATTAATCCAAGATCGAATTGAATATCTCAAACCACAGAGATATTATTATAAAAAACTTTTACCTACAAAAAATCTGATTCTAAAAATGTATAATATTTTTTTCTGATTTTTAATATTCCTTTTGAAATCTTGTTTTTGAGTTTGAATATCTTAAATAATAATAAATTACGCAAAATAAAATTGAAATTAGAAGATGAAAGATTTTATTTATTGCTTTATTTTGCATTCGTTCTAAAGAAATGCAACTTAAAAGTACCTACATGTAAGTTAGGTACATTATTATTTGAAAAAAAATTGGGAGTAACAAATGTACTAACATAAATAGGGACATGCATTCTATATTGATGATTTGCAAACAAAAAAAAAGTTTTTTATACCTATGCTATATTACCTGCAACCTGCATGCTATATAACGATGCTACATGTATCATGAGTCACCGTGTAGCATAGCATACAAATAGATAATAATTTTCATTTTTTTGCAAAAATATAGATTTTTTGTTTTTTTTTTGCTAATCAGTTATGAAGCATTATAGCATGTGATTTATTGATATGTTTTAGTGATTTTGTATTTTGTGAAAATTGTTTTTTTTTTATTATATTATTAAAAAATCAGTATAGTATATGCATTTTTAATTTTTCGTCTAGTATGTAAATGGTCGGTACACTTGAATATTCAAATTGTCTGATTTCGTATCCAGACTAGGTGGAAAACGAGATTTTTTGGTGAAAAAAAATCACCAAAAAATCTCTTTTTTATTTACCATGTAAATTATCAGGGAATATTCGACGCTTCAGTGCTTTTGCAGGCTAAAAAAAAATAAAAAAATAGCAAAAAATATTTTTCGTCCTAGCCAAAAAATATTTTTTTCATCTTTCCGAATTTTTTAATCATATATGCGTAATGCCACATCTCAATATGTAAGCATGTAAAATCGATACATTTAAGGTATATCCTTTCAGTTCAAGCACCCATGCAACCTAAAAAAAATATTAACTTTTTATGTTTTTTTTGCACATAGATTATAACAAATCTGCTGCCGTTTCTAAAGAATAGGGTAATGGAGTCGCGTGTGGTACAGTATTTTTTTGTTTACTTGACTCAGTAAACAGTAATTGTAGACATACATAATCATTTTTGAATAACACGGTTCAATTTTTTTCGGAATTTTTTTTTTTGATTTTCTGATCGGAAAAAATTATCATCCAGGATGGGACTTGAACCAGTGACCAGTCCCTTACAGGAACGCTCTGACCAACTGAGCTACCTGGACCCATCCTAGATGCTCGAAATTTTCCGATATATTCTACGGCTTAGGGCGCCGGTGGAGCCATCTACCGTAATTCGTTCGAACTACGGAAACAATGAACAATATAGCAATTGTTTTTAAATATTATTTTTTTAGATTCTCTGCCCGATTAATTGAATGAAATTTTTAAGCAATTGCATGCTAACTATTGCCATTGACTGATTAGAAAATCATTGGGAATAGTTAGCACGCAATTGCTTAGTCATAAAATTAATCTTGTTTATAAATGTTACATTTAGCATAAATTTGTAAATAAATTGTACTTAGCCTTGCTTGGTAATATAGGCCAGTGCAGATAGGACTGGCCTAAGAGCATGTCTTAGTTGTAAATATATTTAGATATAGCTTGGCCAGATTTAAATAACACAATGTATCTTGAAAATGAACTAACTCAAAAGCTATTTGGATACCGCAAATTAACCACGGTATATCACCAAACTGGTATCTAATAGTAACCCATTTATGTCCCACTGCTGGGCACGGGTCTCCTCTCCTCTAACGAGAGAGCTGAGAGGGTTTACACCTTAATCCACACACGCTGGCCTAACGCGGGTTGGTGGATCGGACATGTCCTTAGAATTTCTTCTAGGACATGTGGGTTTCCTCACGATGTTTTTCCTTCACTGTCGGCAGATGGTAAATCATATAATTAGCCTGAATAGTCTGAATTTCACTTAGTGGAATTTATATTTAAATTCCACAAAGTGAAATTCAGACTGGTATTGTCCGGCCGGATTCGAACTCGATACCTCTGAGTAGAGGCCGGGTTTTTATCCATTCAGCTACCATCGCGGTATCTAACTTTCCCCAAATCTATGTTTTATAATCTAACAACAAAAAACTGGTCTAGCTATAAATAAAAATTGTAAATAATTAGCATAGATAATATTTTAAGTCGTTTTAGAAATTATTGTATTTAGAAATATGTGTAGTTTAGATTCGTTTAGTAACAGTATGATTTTTAATCTGTTGTTCCCTCCAAATTTTGACACTTACTATAATTTACTGTTACAATACTTAACGGGATATTTTTTACAATATTTGTTTGTTTTATTAAGTATCCGATACTCAATAAATATTGAATACTCAATAAAAGAAACAAATATTTTTTTGACGTGATAATTGATAATACCAGCAACACTCATGAAAAATAGTAACGTTCCATAGTAACGTTCCACCTGAGCCTGTGCGTGCAAGCGAGAGCGCGCAACAAGCGATAGAGAGGCCCAAGCAGTGAGGCCAGAGTCAAAGCGTTGGCTTGTGACACATGTATCTCTCTTCTCGCGTGAAATAGTAAGGTTCCGCTTCTGTAGTGTATTTAATTTAGTATCAGCATTGCACCCGTGCGAAGCCGGGGCGGGTCGCTAGTATTACATAAAATAATGATTATGACGTTATCACGTAAATCTATCGTCCGTAAACCGACTTTACAGACAACCAATTTTTTTATAGTCGATAGGCCCGCGTTTGACCACTATCTCACCCGATGGTAAGTGACGATTTGGTCGACAAACAGAAGAAATATCCCGTCAGCTATTATAATAGTAATTTGAATGACCATGTCAATCTAGAAGCTACCATAAATTATTGCCAACTTAAAAATTACTAAATGTTGCAACTTAAAATTTTTAAATTCTACTATGTTTTTTTAACGTTTATTTTTAATGTTTTCAGGTCGAAATAACGCCATGGCATTCGAGCATGCATAATATGGGTTTTGCCTTCAATAGAACAGTTTGGAATAGAATAATGGATTTTAAAGAGAAATTTTGTGAATATGACGATTATAATTGGGATTATTCTCTATTGTACCTATCTCAAAATATGCCTGGGAGGGAGAAATTTAAAGTTATTTTGTGTAAAGGGCCGAGAGTTTTTCATATAGGGGAATGGTAAGTAATCTATATTATCCACTTAATGACTAGTTTGTTTTTTTATACTACGTAGGTGGCAGATAAGCACACGGCCCACCCGATGGGGAGCGGTCACCGTAGTCTATGAATGTGTGCAACACCAAATGTGTCACACTCGCGCTGCCTACCCCTTTTTTTATCGTGTGGATATCCCCATGGATACCACCTCCGTCGGCCATCCGTGTTGGTTATGTCGGGATCGAACCGACTAAAACCGCACGCCGTCTCGGGCCTTAATTACCGGGGTGTAAGGTTACCCAATAGGCATATCCCTCGCACCCCAGCTGACCCCGGGCCATCTACGGTTTAAAGATGGCCCTCTCGACCCCCCGAAAGGGGGCTTGGGGCGAGCATCGCGCCACTACGCCGACGGTGTGGTGTAGGGTGACAGGCGGAGGTACTACCCCAGTCGGACTGCTTAGTTGGGACGGGAGATACCTTCATTAATTTGACCAAGCGTTCTCCTTTTCTCACGCACATTACAACTATTTTTCTCTTTCCAGCGGGTTCCACCATAAAAAATCAAATTGTAACGCTTCAACAGTGATATCGAAAGTACAAAAATTGTTAAAAAGCGCCAAACAATACATGTACCCATCCAGGGTCACGGCGACCGTCACAACCGGAGGTGCCAAGCATAATAAGAAACTGGTTAAGGGTAATGGCGGATGGGGTGATCTTAGGTAAGTTATCTCTCTCCAATTTAAGAGCACTGCTCTTGTCGGTGGAGTAATCGCCACTCTTCTCTCCTTTCTGCCAATCCTTTCACCTCCTGATACGACCTAACTTGTACCTTTTCCTTGACTCGTTGCATAAACGTTCTTCTGGGTCTACCCTTTCCTCTCTTTCCTTCTATGATATGTTTTGCAAACAAATCGTGTCGTATCAGATGGCCAATCATTTTTCCTCTTTGGTTCTCGATTTTTTCCAATATAGACCTTCTCTCTCGTATCCTGTCTAAAACCCTATCATTCGTTATCCTGTCCGTCCAGCTTATTCCCTCCATCCTATAAGGTAAGTTATATATTGGTAAAAATATTTGTGCGTACATAACATAACACACATAACATAAACTCACGCCTATATCCCCGAAGGGGTAGGCAGAGGTGCTAGCACCCACATTTCGCCAGTTTATGTTTAGGTCCCAATGTAATAGGTGGCGAGCCTATTGCCATTAACCGGGCACTATAAGTGCCTGCGATAAATACACACATAACTTCGAAAAGCATCGAAAAGTCATTGGTGTGTGCCATGGTGAACCTGGGATCGAACCCGAGACCTCGTCTCAGCAGTCCATTACCCAGACCACTAGGCTACCGCGGCTCATTCGGCAATGAAAATTGATGGTACAGGTGTATTTTTTTTTATACTACGTAAGTGGTAGACTAGCACACGGCCCACCTGATGAGAAGCGGTCACCGTGGCCTATGGACGAGTGCAACATCATGGGTGCCACAAACGCGTTGCCTACCCTGAAGAGAAGAGAGGAGGGTACAGTGAGCTCTGGCTAGCCTACTTACCTTGGGGAACACAACACGCTGGTTATTATGGGGCGGTGTTCTGTAGCGCGGAGGTACTACCCCAGTCGGACTGCTCAGTTCGGTCGGGAGATACCGTCGTGTCCTACCTCCATTAATTTGTAATTACGGATGTAGTACAAATTAAATTACTAAAATGGAATGGTACGGATTACTTATATTGTATAGTACAAGCTGATTTAGACAAGTGGGAATAATAAAATTAGATGGTACAAATGGGATTTTTAAAATGGTTTGGTGCAAGTGCAATTACTGATAGTACAAATAAAATTATTAATTTAAAATTGATACAATCTGGTTAATAAAATTGGATGGTACAAGTGTAATTACTGATATACTTAGTACAAATAAAATTACTATTTTAAAGTTGGTATAATCCGGTTGATAAAATGGAATGTTACTAGTGGAATTATTTAAATAGTATAAGAGCTGGATTAAAAATTCGGGATAGTGCAATGATTAGTAAAATGGCATTTTTATACCACTTAGGTAGCAGACAAGCACACGGCCCACCTGATGGTAAGCGGTCACCGTGGCCTATGGACCTTGTACAACACCAAGCGTAAAATAAACCCCAAAAAATGATTGAGGTTTTTAATTTTATTTTATTTCAGGGACCGCGAGTTATGTGCAAACATGACGAAAATCGGCAGACAAGCACGAAGTAATATATATTATCTGTGAAGTACAACACCTTTTTAAAAAAACATTCCACACGCTTTTATACCACAGATTATAAAATGTGGAGGAAGTGCCCTTAACTGCGTTAGCATAGTATTTTGAGGCCGTTAAACTGCGTGGCCGACTCCAACCGACTCAGCCTACCAAATTCTGTAATTATATGTATCTAAATCAAGAAAGTGTCATCAAATTGTTAAATACAGGGTGTTAGAAAAACGCTCGAAACGAAACCAGGCGATAGTACTGAAGTGAAAAAAAATTGTACAACTTTTTTTTCGAACGGATTTTTTTTGTATGAACTACGTAAAATGTAACTCTGGGGTCTTATCATGAGCTCTTAATAGCAATTCAAATACGATGTAGTTCAACATGAGAGAGAGATGGCACTATACATGGTGTTTTTTTTTATTCATGATAGGCTTACGTTTGACCTCAATCCCACCTGATGGTAAGTGACGATGTGGTCTACGATGAATCACGCTTGCCTAGAAGGAACCTATTCACTCGTGACTTGAATACTTGCATTGAGGTGTGTCGTGTTTGAATTGCTAATAAGAGCTCATGGTGGGTACGAACCCTGATTTTTTATTATTATATTATTGTTATTATAAATGTCAGTTATTAGCCAATCGCGTTGTAAATAATGTTGAACATTATGGTACACAAGCGATAAGGGGCATTCCTCTTTTTTTCATAACGTGTTTTATTCAAACAATTCTTTGTAAAATACTTACTCAAACTGTTAAGGCATAGTTACCGCTTGTCTTAAGTGCCCTATAATAAATGCGATACTGACGAAAAAAAAAATTTAAGATTATTTTTTTTTGATTTGTATAATTTTTTTTTCTTAGTATTTTTTTTTGATACTGTATTGTTTCTTTATAATATTAGTATAGACTACGTATAATGATAAAACGTATTTGTTTCAACTGATATCGTCAGGATACACTTAAAGTTTCTACCCTGGCGCCCGATTCAGTAATGCCACATTTTCTAAACGCGTGACTTCAATTCGATTAGAAGGAAAAATGTTTAAAAAAAAAACTTTTTTTTGTATTCAGCTTTTGTGGCAGACAAGATTTGGTACGATCTGTCAAAATAATATATGATCGTACGCTTCCGTAAGGTTATCAAAATTTAAAATCACTCAGTTTGATTCATTTTCAATTAGATTTTGAAAAATTAAATCTATTAGTTATCATAAGTGTTGAATTGTAACGTTAAAAAACGTTATATTACTGAATCTGAGGCCCATATAGAATGGAATATCCTTTACATGTTTGAGAAAGTATTTTTTTTTTAAGATTTATATACCTTGGATATCAATTTAGGTATATTTGCGCCGACCCTAAAAATTTGGTACAAGAGCAGGTAGATGCTGAAATCAGGAATTAAACAAAAAAATAAAAATTAAGTTAAAATATTCCAAGTCGCAATCAAGATAATCTATCATGTTTTTAAACAGCACAAAAATAATTTTCAATATTTTAAATTAAGAATTTAAATGGGTTTCAAAAAATCCCCAATAACCATTCTCATATTGTGTTAATCATTGATTTTTTTGTCAGTAGTACTTCAATCTAACATGTATATAAACATGTATATGTCAATATAGATGTATAAAAAAAATGTGATTTCTACGTACCCATAATATAGTAATCTTTTTTTTTCTACTGTTTATATTATTTTTTATCTCACTTTATTTTTTTAAACTGACAATACTAAAAATCATATTGTTAGTAAATTAGCTTAGTATTAATTTTGAATTTTCCAGACCAAATATTTCACAAAAAGCTACCATACAGTAGCAGTTTTTTTAATGTTGCAACATTGCGTATTAATGTACTTATTATATTAAATCAGTATGAATATTTTTTTGTATTATAAAATGTTTATCGGATGAGAGTACCAATTGTGGTTTTTTATAACAAAATTAAAAAGTAATGCTTTAAAATAGATAATAATTTCTATTGGCACCGTAAATTTGTGCACTCATCCTAATTTTGTTATTATGGTAATGTTGTGATTTTTTTGGAGTGTTCTTTGGTAGAAATTTAGACAGGATCGTGATCGATTAATCGTGTTTAAGCGATACCGTCCAATAAATAATTATATTAATGCTATAATAATTTCAACGTTTCGAAATTATGAAATATTGGTATGAATTGCAAAAAAGAGGACGTGCGGTTTTAGTCGGTTCAATATTCTTAAATACTCTACGACATTCTACACAGAGCTCCCTAGACCCAAAGTAAGCATAGTTTAACTAGCTTGTGTTATGGGTTCTAGAATGCTGATAAACATACTTATATACTTTTTTTTTGTAAATACATACTTATTATACATAGAAACACCCAGACCAATGCAAATAGACATATTCTAGCATACAAATATTTGCACTGAGCGGGAATCGATCCCGCGCCCCCTGCGTAGCAGTCGCGTGCACTACCGCTACGCCACAGAGGCCACCAATCACAGACGAAAACTGCTGAAGTCATTGGTTGATCAGATAGTGAAATCTTGTTTTAAACTATGTTCTAAATTCAATTTCGATCTCGTCTGTGCAAGTTTTCGCTTAATTTCTGGGGTTAGCAAATATTTCAGTAACTCCAGTTACTAGTTAAAAAAGTAGTTCTCTCTTCATGTTCAGCGTTGAGGATTTCCGCGCGGAAAAAAAGGCTAGTGAACGAAATAAATTTGTCTGAATAACTAATAAACTAATCCAGAAATTCTCACAGAAATGGTTACAGCATTAATATATTCAACTGACATCAAGTTATTGCCAGTCTGTTAAAATTTCTACCAGAATGGTAGAAAACGGTATTTTAAAAAATGGTGCGTATTAACCTTAGATATTAATAATACGGCGATGGGTTTATGTCCTGACACTGGCATTAATTGGGAATTTACTATTTGTTAGCAGAGACAACATCTTTCCACTTGCTACGATCTTGACATACGCCTATCGCTTCTTCAACTTTCATACATGTTTTCTCTGCCTAACCCAAAATGCCCTATAAATACCCAGTCAGGACATAAACTTATCATTAATAATGTAGTAATATAATGGATGCATCGAAACATTGTTATAGACGCTAAGATGTAAGATTTTTGGTTGATATAATATTTTGTTTACGAATTAAGTTCTCATTATAGGCAGAATATTATCCAGTTGTGAACTGCAAGGGTCTGTGCGGCTTCATGCCTATGTGTACGCCTCTTTCGTGCAAATAATATTGAGCTAATTTCGTGCATATAATTTGCACAAGATCGTGCAAAAAAATCCTTAAGGCCTGTTTCGTGCAAATAAAATTAAGCTAATTTCGTGCAGATAAATTTGCCAAAATCGTGCATAAAATTCTAATGGCCTGTTTCGTGCAAATGATACTGAGCTAATTTCGTGCGGAATTTGGGCAAAATCTTTCAAAAATATATCCATACCATTTACAAGACATGTTTGTAATAGTTGATTGAATGGATGTAGTTAAAATATTAGAAAAACTAATATTCCTAAAAATAGTAAAAAACTAAAAATTTAATATCTTTCAAGCAGATGTGAAAAATCAAAGTTTATTTTAGAATATAAAATAAATAGTAAAAAAAATCGTTTCGTTTATAAACACAAAATATTTGTTTAATTTATAAATTAGGTACTTAATTTCTAATTAAATCACAGAATACAACTGTTGCAATCGTAACTGCATCAAGTAGGCTAATTAGCCTCGTTATGAGTTACGATTTATTAACGCTAGTGCCATGTCTTCCTATTTTTAACATAAAATCACGAACAAAACTAATTTACCTTCAAATGGTATAAGGCTGCGTTTATATTGGAGCGGAGATGTGTACTAGTTGAAATTTACGGTATCTATATGATTGGTCTATCTAATATCCATTCGCCTATTCAGCTCTTTACTCCGCTCCGCTCATCTCTGTGTGTAAACACAACCTTATAATGTGATAGCTATTATGGTCTAAATCTTACATCTAAGCGCTATTAAGTATAACTTTATTGCACAATAAAAAAGAAAAAATATTGTAGGGTACTTGTCTTTTGAGCTGACAATCGGGTCGCAACGTGAATGTTCGGCTAAGATCGGGTAAATTCGGTTTGTTGCTATGCATACAAATATTTGCACTGAGTGAGAATCGAACCCGCGCCCCCTGTCGTAGCACTACCGCTACGCCATGGAGGTCGTCAAAATATGACATTTCTTTCTGTAAATATGCTGATTTTAATTTTTCAAATAAATACAACTCCCAGGCGATATTTGCATTATCAGTCAACTTTACTGACTAGTACCTACTTATCTACTAGTTACTAAGGTATTCCGCCGGCCCTAAGTCCACACAAGTAGGTAGTGTGTCAGCTGATCAATGTTATCGCCCGTGAATTACGTGAACGAAGTCCTAATATAAGCACTGGTGAATTTGTGATGGCTATAAGTAGCTCAAGCCCCCCTGTGAAGGATGCTCAAATGCAATTCAAAACACGTTGTAAGATATCAAACTGTCAGTCCTAAGTGCGAGAGAGAGAGCTCTATACAAAACCGATCTTAGCCGAACTTCACTCTTCTATCCGACTGCTAGCTCAAAAGTCAGGTACTGTAATTTTTTTTTATTTATATAAGAATGTACGACCTAGTCATTGCGTTGCTTGAATTTAAAAAAAAAGCGAATCAAAATGGCTACTGTTTAAAACACATGACGACAAAAAATATCGAAATACCTACTCAATTTGTTTGAAAATGTAAAAATAATCATTAATATACTATCAGCTCGGGTCCTGGCTTCGACTGGGAATAAATTCATGAAAAATTCTAACCTATAAAAAATCCGGTCTTTTAGGCAGGGCGTGAAAAAGGATTTGATGAGGCCGTCAAGCTGAGGGTCGCCACTGTAGCACTATCGGTGTATGTAGTGGTGACCCCGGTCCTGAGACTTTACCTTTGGCTGACTATCAGGCGAGGTGAAGTCATGTTATCCTATATAAAAAAAATTGCAACGTATTAAAAAAAAAGCTGAAATCAGTCATAAGGAATCTCTTTGAAGCGAGTTGTATATAAACCAAAGCAAGCTATAAAAATAATTAAAATTGAATTTCTGTCTATTTGGAAGAATCTCTGGAACGGCTGGACCGATTTAGACGGAACTTTCGCTGGCAGATAGGTAGTATTATAAAGCGTAACATAGATTACTTTGTTTTTGAAAAAAGTATTACGGTACTGCGTGAAAAATTAACAGCTTAAAAATCGTGGCCACAGCTAGAAGATAAATAATTGAGTAGGTATTTTAAAACAAGATGAATTCTAAAAAAAACATGTCTAAACAATTAATTTAAATAAAATACGTAATAATTTCTCACCAAAAATGTCTTAGTAATAATAATTAAAGTGACTGTAGCTTATATAATTTTATTATTTTCAATTAAAATATTATTTCTCTTAAGCGTGACTTGTACAGAAAGACAAGGCATAGCCAAAGGAAAATGCTCACCTTTTCTGTGTAATGCACGCCTTAACTACTCCTGCAAGCATTACTCTGTAATGTAACAGAGTCGAGCATTACAGTACGCAAACTGTAATGTTACCGTTCGAGCATTACATTACAGTTACAATGGGCAAAGTTTGCAATTTTTGTAATGTAATGTTAATATTTCATTACAAACTTAGGCTGTGGAATGATCTCCCTGCCTTGGTGTTCCCTAGCGACTACAATATGGGGTTCTTCAAGAAGGGCATTTGAAGGTTTTTACAGTGTTACGCTCCTGGTTTTGCACACGTCTGTAGACCACGGTGACCGCTTCCCATCAGGTGGGCCGTGTACTTGTCTGCCACCTAACTGGTATAAAAAAGTAATGCTCATTAGCATAGGTACAATAAAAATGTTACATTATAGACGAATGCTCGCGATAAGGGTTAAATACCGGTGTAATTTGCATTTTTATAAGTCAAATCGAAGTCAAAATACCCGCTTGTGTACATTAAAATTCTCCATTCCTTTAGAACAACTCGTGCAAGGCTGAGATATCACCGTCATGGTACAGACAGTTCCATCAAGAACCAACCGGTTCAGTGCCTTTTTTTGCGCACCATAATGGACTGGATTTCTTTACCAGCCCACGTATTATTCCTCCTACAGTCCCGGGTCCTTTAAGCGGGGCGTGGAAAAGCATTTGATGAGGCCGTCAAGCTCAGGGCCACCTTTATGGTACTGTCGGTGTATGTAATTGTGACTCCTTTCCTGAGACTTTAGCTTACCATCAGGCGAGGTGAAGTCATATTGACGTGACCGATATAAAAAAAACAATAATTTTTCCCAACAATAATTGCAACAAACAGATTGCCTTTATCTACATAAATAACGCTTTTTTATTATGTTTTAACAGTATAGTTATATTATACAAACATTTTATAGTTGTTGCTTTCTTTTCAATAAAATAAAAATATACATTGGGTGTTTTGGTGGTAGTAAGCTGCCTAAAATACGGTGTTATTGTTAAATAAAAAAAAAACAAATTAGTCTAGTAATTTTGAGATTAGTGTTATATATTTTAAGTAATATAAATGTCCAAAATTCTAGACTAAATTGTTGTATTAATATGCATCGCATTTCAATAAGTAAAAATAAATTAAGAAAAATACCCGTTATATTTTTTCACATCCAAGTCAAAATGTCCATATTTAGAAGTCAAAACGTCCTAGCAATAGAAGTCAAAATGTCCGACAGAAGTTCAAGCAACGAAAAAACGTAAAATGCTAGATGTATTTAATTAGTTAGATCAGTGTAAAGATTCAATTTGAATGTGGCATAATAATTGTAAAATTTGTAATAAAATATTATTGACATAATAAAGTGCAGTCCGTTTTATTTTTTGTGGCTTTTATTTCGCTAAGCGCTCCCCTTTTAACACTCCCGATAGCAGTCGGAGGTGGTTATATCGGATTCGAACCGAATAAAACCGCACGCCGTGTTGGGTCTCAATTACCGGAGTGTGAGGTTACCCAAAAAGTGGTAAGTAGGGTAGCCAGAGCACACTGGTGGGATTTTGTGCCGTCAGCGTGGACCAGTCTCCTGCGTTGCCAGCACAGAATTGAACCCCCTGCCCTTCCATGGTCGGCAGCGCGAGAGTACCTATACGATCCTTCTAGGCAAGCGTGATTCATCGTAGACGACATCGTCACTTACCATCAGGTGAGAAGTCACTTTGTTACTAACTGAACTGAGTTTACGATTTGTAGATAAATTGAACAATTATTACAATAGTTATAAAAATAAAACAACGAAATAAATAACTATTCTTTTTATTTTCATGTCCAACAAAATGATCACGCACAGCGCGAAATAAATGGCTTTATGTACATAAAATTAATAAATTACTATTTGTAACATAATCAGTCTTATCACAGGAACTTAAGAATATACAACTTCTTAATACACTTCTTCAATAGTAGGCCCTTCGTTTCTTTGGTAACCTCCGTATCCCGGCATGCCTCCTTGCATATTGCCGGGCATTCCTCCACAACCTGGCATTCCACCAGGAAAACCTCCTGGCATGCCACCGGGGAAACCACCTCCCATTCCACCGGCCATCCCTCCGGGCATGCCACCTGGGAAACCGCCTGGCATTCCACCGTTCATCCCTCCAGGCATTCCTCCAGAGCCCCGCATGCCGCCAGGCATTCCTCCATTGCTCTGACCTGACGATCCATTGTTGGCTCCGTGCATTTTACTCATAAGCGGCGAGCAGATCCTCTGCACCTCCTTCAGCTTGTGTTCGTACTCTTCTTGGTCTGCCAGCGTGTTATTGTCGAGCCACTTAATAGCCTCATCACACGCGTTCCGGCCTTCGTCCTTGTCTTGTTGCGACAGCTTCTCCCCAGCCTCATCTAGCGCTTGCTTGACGCTGAACACGTAAGACTCTAGCTGGTTCCTCGCTGCCACCTTCTGCCTCTGCTTCTCATCCTCCTCTTTATACCTCTCCGCTTCCGCAAGCATGCGATCTATCTCCGCCTGCGACAATCGTCCTTTGTCATTCTTGATGACGATGTTCTTGCTGCGGCCCGTGCTGTTCTCCTTGGCTGACACGTTGAGTATACCGTTCGCGTCCAAGTCGAACGTCACGTCGATTTGAGGCACACCACGAGGCGCTGGAGGTATACCGGTCAGGTCGAAAGTTCCCAGTCTATTGTTGTCTTTAGTCATGGCTCTTTCGCCTTCGTACACTTGAATGGTGACTGCAGGCTGGTTGTCGGAATAAGTGGTGAACGTCTGCGACTGCTTGCAAGGTATCTTGCAGTTGCGTTCGATGATTTTCGTCATCACTCCTCCGGCAGTTTCGATGCCGAGGGACAGTGGTGCCACGTCGACCAGTAACACATCCTGGATCTTCGAATGTTGTTCTCCACTCAGGATAGCCGCTTGTACTGCTGCTCCATACGCCACTGCTTCGTCAGGATTGATGGATAAGTTCAGCTTCTTGCCGCAGAAGTAGTTCTGCAGCATGTTCTGTACTTTAGGTATACGTGTTGAGCCTCCGACTAAGACCACGTCATGGATGGAACTCTTATCTAGTTTGGCGTCTCTGAGAGCTTTTTCTACGGGTTCCAAAGTGCCGCGGAACAGGTCAGAACATAGCTCTTCGAAGCGCGCTCGAGACACTCTCGTATAGTAGTCAATACCCTCATACAACGCGTCGATCTCGATGGTCGCCTCCGTGCTTGAAGACAGAGTCCGCTTGGCGCGTTCGGCTGCCGTACGCAGTCGCCTCAACGCTCGAGGGTTCGTTCTCAAATCCTTGCGGTACTTCCTCTTGAACTCCTCCGCGAGATGGTTCACCAGTCTGTTGTCAAAGTCTTCTCCACCGAGATGTGTGTCTCCAGCTGTCGCCCTCACTTCAAACAGCGAGCCCTCATCGATTGTGAGTATGGAGACGTCGAATGTGCCTCCTCCCAGGTCAAAGATCAGCACATTTCGTTCGCCTTTGAGGTTTTTGTCGAGGCCGTAAGCCAGCGCGGCCGCAGTCGGCTCGTTGATGATTCTCAACACGTTGAGGCCGGCGATGGCGCCCGCGTCCTTCGTAGCCTGACGCTGCGAGTCGTTGAAGTAAGCGGGCACTGTGATGACTGCATCTCGCACGCTCGTGCCCAGGAACGCTTCCGCCGTCTCTTTCATTTTCGTCAGAACCATGCTGCTGATCTCTTCTGGCGCGAAGCGTTTCGTCTCCCCCTTGAACTCGACTTGAATCTTCGGTTTCCCGCCATCGCTGACCACTTTGAACGGCCAGTGCTGCATGTCTTGCTGTATCTTGGGGTCGTTGAACTTCCTTCCGATGAGTCGTTTGGCATCGAACACGGTGTTGCTAGGGTTCAGCGCCACCTGGTTCTTGGCCGCGTCGCCGATGAGTCGCTCCGTGTCCGTGAACGCCACATACGATGGTGTGGTGCGGTTCCCTTGGTCGTTGGCGATGATCTCCACGTTCCCATGCTGCCACACTCCGACACAGGAGTACGTCGTTCCAAGGTCAATTCCGATAGCTGGCATCTTCACTTCTTTGTACTTATAATCACTTGTAATATTAAAACTTCGAGTTAAACTCCTCCGGTTTGCACCGAACTTCGTACGTCTGTTTAGTTTCGTGTTTCAAATAAGAATGACTTCCCGCCGAGTTGCCGCCTCTTTTATACTAAACTAATAGCATTCGAGAATCTTCGCGCCCTCTCTGGAATCGTCCAATCGGCTTCGAGAACGAAACGAACATTCGAGAATGTCAGCCCTCGGTGACCAATCGCGTGGCGCTACTTGAGAAAGAAAGAGATAGGTATATTGTATATCTCATTTTAGTGTGGCAACAGTGGAATATTACCATGATTGAGGGGTAATTATGTTGCGTTAAATTTTTATTTGAATAAAGATATGAGATAACCGACTAATTCTTTGGTTTTTATTAGTTTTTAATTTAAGAGAAATGTTAGTTATTTATATTTTAAAGTAAAGTCGAATGATATCGTTACCATTTCGATTACCAATAATTTATCACGCTAATAATGTCCTAATTAAAATTATACATACCTACTTATAAATTAAATTATTATAATTAACTATGTTAGCATAGCTTAGTATAATTAGTACCTAGTATTAAAAATATTGATGGCCGTTAGGATTAATTCATAGACTTCGAATGTTAGGTATACCTAAGTGCTCTCATAAGCATAAACAAATGAGTATATTGATGTGTATGTAATTCAAATAGCACCAACCATTACAATAATAGTCGATCAAATTGGTACTGGTTTCCCACCTTGTGAGTAAAAAAAGTGTGGGGAAGTTTTATTCCAACAACTGGCAAGTTTTCAGAAAAGACGAGAATGTGCGAGAAGCGTCGAGGCGTTAATTGAAGGGTGGCAGAGTGAGATAGATATAGTATTGTTCTGCCAGTTTAGAAAGCATTGTATTGTATACAAATTATGTTATAGATAGGATGATTCTAGATTTTTCTAGGGAGTGCCATCGATTTGTTTCTATTCTTGTGGAGGTGGCAATTTTATGATAAAATAAAGCATTTGATAACAATGAAAGCTATTCATAAGCGTAATAATTATTATGATGGCATAATAAGGGAAAGTGGAGCGTAAAAAGCATTTGATGAGGCCGTCAAGCTGAGGGCCACCACTGTAGCACTATCGGTGTATGTAGTGGTGACCCCGGTCCTGAGACTTTAGCTTACCATCAAGCGAGGTGAAGTCATGTTAACGTGTCTAATATAAAATAACATTATGGGAGTAAAATTTAATGCCTTTTAACCGACTTCTTTAAAGGAGGAGGTTCTCAATTCAACTTTATTTTTTATGTTTGTTACCTAAAAACTTTCGACTGGGTGAACCGATTTTAATGCCTTTCATCCTGATTTTCGAAGTTCAAAATAGCGACGAACTTCGAAAAGCCCTAAAGTACCGAAACGCGACTTACGGTAGTGTGAAAGTGCGCCACATCGATACCCTTATCATAATTTTGAATGTTTTCCACCGGGAAGCACGGGAGTGTTAAAATACAATTGTTTTCTGCCGATAACCGGTAATATTTCTCTTTTTTTCTGTATTACAATTAGGGGGCCCAAAATGAAACATCTCCTTTGGTAGGTATAGGTACTTACGTAACTTTGATGACACTATGAGAATATGGTAATGGTACTATATGACGATGGTCTGATGATGGAGTCGGAAGGTGTTCATAGAAACTCCTGAACTAAACAAGATAAAACTCCTGAATTAGAATTGAGTTTGGGCTCATAATGTTTTGTCTTGGTAAATACTCTGTTGCTACGTGATATCCAGGGTCTGAAGATGGCGACGGACGGTCATAGGAACTTGTGAACTAAACAAGATAAACCCGTCTTAGCACACCCCCTATGTTTCAGTTTTCTATGATCGGCGGTTTAGGCTGTGCGTTGATCCGTCAGTCAATCAGTCAAGTCATTCAGGACAAAGTATTTTACATGCATAGATGCAATTTTTATCACGTGTTAAAGGATTAACGATTAAATTTACGTTAACATGCGTTAATTTTTTTGAAAAGGATCGCTTTATTTGTCAACGAAGTTAACTTTTTCAGTAACGGATTGGCGATTATTGAAGTTAACTATTTGCTTAACGGAGCCCAGTATGGTTGTGTTATAGACTAATCATAGGTCTATGGTTATAATATTTAGTACCCAGTGATAATGTTATAGGGTCAAATCTCACAAAACGCTTTACAAACTTTACAATTTATAAATTCGCTATAAAAAGGAAAATAGACAGAACAAAATATTAAGGTTATTGTTGAAAATGTTGTGTATTAAATTCAATAATTATAAGTGTTGAGTGTTAATTTAACAACTACGAGTTATCACAATTAAAACGTAAATACTAAATTATGCTTTTTTTTATTAATCTTTGTTATTGGCAATCCTTTTGTATTCATATAAAACTATAACGAAAAGGGTGGAACAATCCAGAACCATACCCGTTACATCATAATATTTTTAAACGTAAACAAAACAAGATCAGCTGTTATTGTGATGTAAACAAATAGTATATTCTGTCTCGCTCTGCCTTCCATTATCGACCTCCTGGCGACGTTTCCCGCGCATTCGCGTATGTTCTTGGAAATTGCCAGTTGCTTATCTAAAATTTCCCCACACATTCATTTTTCTACACTACGCTACGGTAACAAATAATATTAATGGCCATGGGCGCTTGCAATATTCATGTGAAAATTTGTATTTTTTATAAAAGTTATCACTTACTTACTGCTTATTGTGTGTATTATTAAATGTAAAATAAGCAAAAAATATATTATTTCACTTTATTGATTACTAAATTTTTAGCGAGTTTTTATTAGCCGCAGCACACGTGAAATACTTATACCGTGACTCACGGAAATCCATTTCCGGGACACAAAGTTGCCTCTGAGTTATTTCAGATCCGTTCATACGCTTTTACGTAAAAGAGTAACAAACTTCCAGTTCAGACATCCTTAATAACCTTCACATTGAAATAACCAACTAAAAATATAAATTCAATTCATATAAGTATTCAATTTATTTTCTTAGTTGCACTTTAAAAATCTAATGCAACACAATTACCCCTAAATCGGGGTAATTTTCTACTATTGCCACACTAAAATGAGATATACAATATATCCATCTCTTTCTTTCTAAAATTGCGCCACGCGATTGGTCACCGAGGGCTGACATTCTCGAATGTTCGTTACGTTCTCGAAGCCGATTGGACGATTCCAGAGAGAACGCGAAGATTCTCGAATACTATTAGTTTAGTATAAAAGCGGCGGCAACTCGGCGGGAAGTCATTCTTATTTGAAACACGAAACTAAACAGACGTACGAAGTTCGGTGCTAACCGGAGGAGTTTAACTCGAAGTTTTAATATTACAAGTGATTATAAGTACAAAGAAGTGAAGATGCCAGCTATCGGGATCGATCTTGGAACGACGTACTCCTGTGTGGGAGTGTGGCAGCATGGGAACGTGGAGATCATCGCCAACGACCAAGGGAACCGCACCACACCATCGTATGTGGCGTTCACGGACACGGAGCGACTCATCGGCGACGCGGCCAAGAACCAGGTGGCGCTAAACCCTAGCAACACCGTGTTCGACGCCAAACGACTCATCGGAAGGAAGTTCAACGACCCCAAGATACAGCAAGACATGCAGCACTGGCCGTTCAAAGTGGTCAGCGATGGCGGGAAACCGAAGATTCAAGTCGAGTTCAAGGGGGAGACGAAACGCTTCGCGCCAGAAGAGATCAGCAGCATGGTTCTGACGAAAATGAAAGAGACGGCGGAAGCGTTCCTGGGCACGAGCGTGCGAGATGCAGTCATCACAGTGCCCGCTTACTTCAACGACTCGCAGCGTCAGGCTACGAAGGACGCGGGCGCCATCGCCGGCCTCAACGTGTTGAGAATCATCAACGAGCCCACTGCGGCCGCGCTGGCTTACGGCCTGGACAAAAACCTCAAAGGCGAACGAAATGTGCTGATCTTTGACCTGGGAGGAGGCACATTCGACGTCTCCATACTCACAATCGATGAGGGCTCGCTGTTTGAAGTGAGGGCGACAGCTGGAGACACACATCTCGGTGGAGAAGACTTTGACAACAGATTGGTGAACCATCTCGCAGAGGAGTTCAAGAGGAAGTACCGCAAGGATTTGAGAACGAACCCTCGAGCGTTGAGGCGACTACGTACGGCAGCCGAACGCGCCAAGCGGACTCTGTCTTCAAGCACGGAGGCGACCATCGAGATCGACGCGTTGTATGAGGGCATAGACTATTATACGAGAGTGTCTCGAGCGCGCTTCGAAGAGCTATGTTCTGATCTGTTCCGCGGCACTTTGGAACCCGTAGAAAAAGCTCTCAGAGACGCCAAACTAGATAAGAGTTCCATCCATGACGTGGTCTTAGTCGGAGGCTCAACACGTATACCTAAAGTACAGAACATGCTGCAGAACTACTTCTGCGGCAAGAAGCTGAACTTATCCATCAATCCTGATGAAGCAGTGGCGTATGGAGCAGCAGTGCAAGCGGCTATCCTGAGTGGAGAACAACATTCGAAGATCCAGGATGTGTTACTGGTCGACGTGGCGCCACTGTCCCTCGGCATCGAAACTGCCGGAGGAGTCATGACGAAAATCATCGAACGCAACTCCAAGATACCTTGCAAGCAGTCGCAGACGTTCACCACTTATTCCGACAACCAGCCTGCAGTTACCATTCAAGTTTACGAAGGCGAAAGAGCCATGACTAAAGACAACAATAGGCTGGGAACGTTCGACCTGACCGGTATACCTCCAGCGCCTCGTGGTGTGCCTAAAATCGACGTGACGTTCGACTTGGACGCGAACGGTATACTCAACGTGTCAGCCAAGGAGAACAGCACGGGCCGCAGCAAGAACATCGTCATCAAGAATGACAAAGGACGATTGTCGCAGGCGGAGATAGATCGCATGCTTGCGGAAGCGGAGAGGTATAAAGAGGAGGATGAGAAGCAGAGGCAGAAGGTGGCAGCGAGGAACCAGCTAGAGTCTTACGTGTTCAGCGTCAAGCAAGCGCTAGATGAGGCTGGGGAGAAGCTGTCGCAACAAGACAAGGACGAAGGCCGGAACGCGTGTGATGAGGCTATTAAGTGGCTCGACAATAACACGCTGGCAGACCAAGAAGAGTACGAACACAAGCTGAAGGAGGTGCAGAGGATCTGCTCGCCACTCATGAGTAAAATGCACGGAGCCAACAATGGACCGTCAGGTCAAAGCAATGGAGGAATGCCTGGCGGTATGCGGGGTTCTGCAGGAATGCCTGGAGGGATGAACAGTGGAATGCCAGGCGGTTTCCCCGGTGGCATGCCCGGTGGAATGGGAGGTGGTTTCCCCGGCGGAATGCCTGGAGGTTTTCCTGGTGGAATGCCAGGTTGTGGAGGAATGCCTGGCAACATGCAAGGAGGCATGCCAGGCTACGGAGGTTACCAAAGAAACGAAGGACCTACTATTGAAGAAGTGTATTAAGAAGTTGTATATTCTTAAGTTCCTGTGATAAGACTGATTATGTTACAAATAGTAATTTATTAATTTAATGTACATAAAGCCATAGTTTAAGTATGAATTTGTTTATTTTGCGCTGTGCGTGATCATTTTGTTGAAAATAAAAATAAAAAAGAATATTTTCAAATGAATTTTTGGTTTTATTTTTCATGACACAAATTGATTATCCTTGATTCATTTGACACAGTAAATTGTGTAAAATAAATAGCAAATCGTGTGCCGACAGCACGTTAATAGGATTTTATATTGACATGGTCATTTATGATCGATAAAACAAACAAACATGGTGAATGTCCCATCAGAAAGTTGCTGTCGGTACGCAATTTGTTATTTTATTTTTCTAAAAAGCCACTTTAAAAAATTGATTGGCTGTGGCATTATGGATTTCCACTTGTGTATTACTACGGTAGATCAGTGCCACGGTATCACCAAACAAATGAGTAAAAGGGTGGTATTTCTGTTATCTATATCAAATATCTGTTCAAAAACTTAAAATATCATACTTTAAAATTAAAACTTAGAAAATTCACCACTTATCTTCCGCCGCATGAAACTCGGTATCACCAAGTCGACTCTAATCCATTCTCCAATCCACTCTCCACTACACTTGCCACTCCACTCTCCACTCTACTCTCCACTCCACTCTTTACTTCTCTCCACTTCTCTTCAATAGGTTTTACATTCATCGCTTATCACTTCACTTGTGTGAGACCATCCTTTTTACACTTTACCTTCAAAGATTATTATAAAAAAAAACTGTCAGTCATTAAATGTCAATATGTCATAATCATTTTTACTTTACCATAGCGAAAATGCGGTATTTTTGCTGCTAACTGCGTGTTTTGAAACATTATTTTATATAACTATTTACTTTTATATAAGTTTTGAAGCCGTTATTTGTACAATTTCTACAATTTTTTTGGCGCCAAGTCTGACGACTTGCTGAACCGATTTTGATGATTCTTTTTTTGTTTGATAGCTGGTTGCTTTCCATGTTGTCCCATTTCAATTTAATCCGTTAATTAGGTTTATTCTTTCATCAAACACTAAAAAACGTCGCCATTTTTAAAATTTTTCAAGATTTGAACTTTGGTCACCTAAGAAAAAGATGGATCTATACACTTCGACATCGCGTATCGTAGTAAGTAAAATTTGAATATTTTTTAATATTCTGTTTGAAACACAGAGCCTTTCGTAGGCCACGGTGACCACCTACCATCAGGGGGGCCGTGTGCGTGTGCTTGTCTGCAACCTAAGTGGTATAAAAAAGGGTAGTCCTCCGCCCTACAGAACACCGCCCCATAATAAAATTAACCAACGTGTTGTTTTCCCCAAGGTAAATAGGGTAGCCAGAGCTCACATCCTCCCCATCTCCCCAAATGCCCGCCCTCCCCCCGCGTATATCTTTAACTAGGTACTAGTTTTGGCTGTACCTACCGAACTAATTTATTGGGAAACAAAATGACTGTCCCTCAGTCTGCTTGCTCCGGCTAATCTCTGAAACGGCTGCTCCAATTTTGACGAGACTCTCACTGGTATATAGCTTATAACAAGGAGTAACTTAAGCTACTTTAATTTTGGAACTAGAATTAGCGTTCCGGGTAAAAAATTAAAACCACGAGGACGAAATCCACAGAACGCCATGCCCGAAATCGTGGTCAAACTGAAGAAGCCTGTGGTGGTGAGGTACCCGCAGCGGGCCCCCTCGCTGGTCATCCCGGCGAAGAAGCCAGTCTTCATAACTCCTGACAAGACCACCTGTGTGGAGTGTCCTTGCTACCCGAAGGAATCGCCTTACAGGAGACGACCGTAAATATTCACCAAATATACCCATAATATAGATTTTCATCATCATCGTCATCATTCTCTGAACCTTTTTCCCAACTCAGTTGGGGTCGGCTTTCCAGTCTAACTGTGATGCGGCTGAACTTCGATATTTTCCGTGGAGCGACTGCCATCTGACCTCCACAACCAATGGTCCATAATGACCATAACATACGGTTTTTAGATGGCCTTCTCGATCTCCAGAATGGGGGGTAGGGTGAACATCACGCCGCCTCATTGACACCGGGGTGAACCCCGTCTGCGCTTGTAGAACCAGCCCGCCCCCAGCCTGCTCCACAATATGCCCTCTACTAGTCAGAGGGATACGTGGAGAACTGCCGAGCATTTCTCTGAAGAGCCACTTCCATTTGCCGCGGGCAGCAGCGTGTCTCCTGCAAGTGAGAGTCGCTACCATCTCCATTGCCTGGGTGCACTTCGTGGGGGTTCCGGCCCGCATCCAGCTTGCTCGGGCCCTATGTATAGTAAATTTAATACTAACAGGATAATAAGAAGCTGTCTACAGTCGCCCTTGACGCTGTACGAGCTTGCAGCCGAGGTCGTGGACAGCGCCCCCCTCCCAGGAGCCCTGCGATGGTCGGAGGAAGACGTTGTGAGGTGGATGGCAGAGGTGGTTGGATTACCACAGTATAAGGTATTTGGCGGTAACAGTTGCGAGCTAAAAGTCATTCGTTTATAATACATTCGTTCATAGTTTTTAACCGACTTCAAAAGGAGATTCTGAATTTGAAATTCGATTCATGTGTTACTTTTTTTTTATTTGTATCAGTATTGAAGTAGTTCGGACTTTTTAGCTAGATGTCGTTAGATGTACAGAGTTGCCACACTCAGAATAATATTTTCCTACCATTAATTGCAGGGATGTATTCTCGAGAACCACATTAATGGTATGAGGCTTCCTCTGCTGGAGGACCCTACAGTCGTAGAACAGATCAATATAGTCTTTTTTGACCATGTCATGGTTAGTTTAAACCTTGTGATACCCTCAGAACAAAGAAAAAATATTTGCCTACATTTATTTATAGGTTTATTTATCTCGACTTTTACGAGAGCGACTGCTGTCTGAACCTCCAACCCTGAGAAGTACGCCGACGCCTGCGCCTTTTCCGTCAATCAGAAGATAAACTTAGTACCTAACCTATGAGTTTCGAAAATCTTGATACTACTTACTGTCGTACACCTAACTACTTTTTACTATTAGGGCCTGCGCTGTGTGGTGCAAGTCGATCTTACCACACATGCGGATACTTACCAAAATTATTGAGCTTAGACTGTGGCATGATCTCCTTGCTGTGGTGTTCCCTAGCGTCTTGAAGAACCCCATGTATTATTTGGGGTTCTCGACTTTCTACTCCACTCTCCACTATTTAGGTCTGAGAAGAATTTTGAACAGTATTTTAGAAAAATGAACAGTATTTTCTTTTTTTATTTATTTAAGTACCTACCTAATGTTTTTTTTTAATTTTGAGTCATTTTTAAAAACCTCATATGCCTCACCACAATAATAATTAAAATAAACGAGGAGCTTATTTTTTATCAAGTTGATTTTAGCTCTGTTTCTATCGTCCCGCCACTTCTTATTCATAACTGAAAAGGGTGAATATTTCATTTCATGCAGATTTGCAGTTTTGAAAAAAAAATAAAAATTTGCGCCAAAATATGTTCTTTATGTAGTTTTTGTAAAGTATTTAATAGTAGCTTCTGAATCATATTGAAGGGACAGCAATACCTCTTTTATCCTTTGAGATATGGACGTTTCTGTTTTTTGCGAAAACGGTAGTGAGACGTGCAAGTACGGTAATTAGATCTCAGGCTACGGTAGTGAGTTAAATTATAATGGTAATTAGAAACAAAACAAATGTTTGACAAATCAGCCTTTTATTGAGAACGTAAGTCATGACTGGTAGGACGCGCTGGTCGAAGACCTTCGTTTTGAGGAATTGCGGTAAGGGTGAGATGAAAACCTGAAGTAGTTTGTCAAAATAATGCTACCCAACCTAACTGAATCCTTCGGGTGACTTCTTTCTCGAAGTTGTTTCTGCCAAACTGGATGAGCTGCCCAAGGTATATATATTCCTGAACAACTTCGAGGGTCTACCCTTCGACGTCAAAGTGGTCTCAGTTGGACGTGTTCATTGAACATAATTTTGGTTTTGTCCAAGTTTTTGCCGAGACCGACACGTCGAGAGGCCCCAATTAGGCTTTGCAGCATCTCGCCAGCTGGCTGGCGAGATGCTGCAAAGCCTAATTGGGCCGATCACTAAGTCACTGGAGCCGATCTGGCTCCAGTGACTCCGCAACGCGTCGTCAGCGAACCGACGGTGTATTCGCCGATTATGTTGAGTCCTCGTCCAGTCCAATCCAGCGTCTTAAAGACGTCCTCCAGTGCGTTAGTGAACAATTTAAGGGATATGACATCCCTTTGGCTCACTCCCGCTGTAGAGTTTTGGGGTTCGTCTTCTGGTCTTGTAGCTGGAGCTGGACGGACATGGTGGCAGTGTCATATAAACACCTCCTTTACCTCGATATATCGCCAATCGACACGACACCGAAGCAGAGCATCCATAACTGCCCAGGTCTCGATGGAGTCGAAGGCTTTCTTGTAATCCACAAAAGCCATATACAGCAGCGGCTGATTGTACTCCTCGGTTTTCTGCACAATCTACCGAACAGTATGGATATGGTCTTCGTTGCTATAGCATTTTCGAAACCCGGCTTACTCTGGTGGCTGGAACTCATCGAGCTTATTAGCGAGGCGGTTTGTGATGACTCTCGAGAAAAACTTGTAAATATGGCTCTGGAGTGAGATGGATCTGTAGTTCTTCAGTAAGGCCTTGTCGCCTTTTTTGAAGAATAGTACCACCACCGCACTTCCGCTCTATGCCTTAGGTGTTAAGCCCTGGATAACGGAATTAAAGAGACTCGCTAGCTCCTTCAGGATTTGGGTTCCGCCTGCTTTTAGAAGCTCCTTAGTTATTCCGTCATCGCCAGGGTACTTGTTGTTCTTGAACTGCTTCAGAGCCGTCTCTATCTCGCACGGCTTGACATCGGATATCTCCTCGGTGAAGTGGCGCATGAATGGGGCTCTGTGGTCTTCATCACTGTATCTCGTTGGTTTAATCATGCGTGATGCATACAGCTGTCCGTAAAATTCCTCTACCTCTTCGAGAATCTTGAACTTTGAGGTAATGGTGTTGCCATCCAGTTTTAAGTTTCGTCAAATGGGGCCTCCCAAACTGTTGAGCGAAACATTCGACCCCCGATTGCTGCCTCTATTTGGCAAGTGTTGTAGTGTCGGAGGTCGCGTCGTATCAGTTTTTTAATATGGTGGTTGAGGGATCTTCCATCTGACGAAGATGACTGAGTGGAGGACTGATCACGCCTCCTCCTCATGAGTTCGAGAGTCTCGGGTGAGAGTTTGGATTCTAGCTGTTTGCATTTTCCAGAAAACAACTTCCGAGATACTTCTTACAGCGTTTTGACCACTGTATCGGTCTTCTCATCAACAGTGCCAGTGGTTTCCAATATTGCGAAATGATTTTGAAGTTCCAGTTGGAACTGTTCGGACCCCAGGGCTGCTTGGAGCGCCGTGCTGTAGGTCGGAGAGTAAACTTTATCATACGGAACATTTCAGCCTTGAAATTGGGGTTTAGAGAGCCTCGGACAAGTCTGTGATCGCTGCTGGTTTTAAACTTGTGGATCATCATCTCTAAATATGTACTTTACTGCCAGTGATGAAGAAATCTATCTCTTAAAGCTGGTGATGAAGAAGGAAAAATCATTACCATTCGTTATTTCTAATTACCATTCGAGTTAAAAAGAATGGTAAATAATGGTAATTAGACGAACAGTAATTAGATTTGCAAGTATTTTTATTGAAATAGTCCAGTTTTTAATAGATAAAGACCTGATGATTTTACCAGCGTGTAGAAGATCTTATATTGGATACACCTGACAAATAATTATACAGAAGTAATAATTTAATTACCTTTGAAAATGCGAATGGTATATAGAAATATTTTGGACCACATCACTTTTCGAACAGGAGAACTTAAATTACATAGCCATACTTGGTCTTTGACGCATGTCTTCGGCTCTGTAGTATAGTGTTGACTACCGCCGTTTAATCTATGGTCTGTCTAGAGCACAGTTACGCATAAATACGAAAATATCGGATCTGAAACATCGTCGAATGGTAATTATGGGTCAGGTCAGGGACATTTTTCAAAGTCGTATTAAACTACTTAAATTTGTTCTTTCGCACACAATATTTACTTACAATATAGATTAGTTATTCTATTAACCGAAGATGTATTTAATAAATCGTTCTTCTAAGAGATTTTTTACCAAGATGTACTAATGTATTAAAATCTGGAGAAAGGGACACCGATGGTAATTAGATTTTCGGTTTGGTTTTTGAAATTTGGAGCATTTCTAATAAAATACAAGGGGTTTTCACTGTTGCGCCTAATAGAATGCAACGTTAACTAAATGAAAACAATATCAGGTAAAGAATTCTTTAACGTTTAAGGTATTCTTTATCGTCGGCCGTGTAATCTGCACGAAATGAAATATTCACCCAAAACGCCTTTCAGTAAATGCTGAAGTGGCGGGCTCAGACAAGTATTTTAATAGGTTTTATCTAATTTGACTGCGGTTAGTACACTAACTGCAGTCAAATTAGATAAAACTTTTGGGCGTTAAGTCAGACATATGATGCTGAAAACAGTATTTTGGATACTGTTTTTTTGTTCAACAGTAAACAGTATAATGTGGTGACAAACAGTATAATACTGTTTTTAACAGTATGGTTGGCAACCCTACCTGGTTCTAAGCTACCTCCCTACCAATTTTCAGCAAAATCGGTTCAGCCGTTCTTGAGTTATAAATAATGTAACTTTCTTATATAGATATAATAGGTATTAAAGAACGGTTTACTTACTTCCAGACAATTGTAAAACATGTAAAACAGCTATATTCGTTAGATTTCTTGAGGTTCGCCCGCAGCATCGGCTTGCCACCCCGCAAGCCGCTCACGCATTGTACGTGGTTCAAGTCCAGAAGTGGACCCAACTGGGGGATCAGGCAAAACTGGATGAGGTGAGTTATACTCCAGATGAATTACATTTAATTTTTTATTATTAACTAGCTTTCACCCGCGGCTTCACCCGCGTGGAATTCGGTATCGTCATTAATAAAAGGACTCTCCACTCGACTCTCTACTCCACTCTCCTTTACTCCAATCTCTACTCCTCTCCACTCCAATCTCCACTCAACTCTTCACTAATAGATGAGCCGTATGCTTGTCTGCCACCGAAGTAGTATAAAAAAGGATGAAAGTATCCTATGTCCGTCTCCTAATTCTTAGCTACCTCCCTACCAATTTTCACCTAATCGGTTCAGCCGTTCTTGAGTCATAAATAAGTGTAATAACACGACTTTCTTTTATACAGATTTATAGGTATGGTATGGTATGGTATGGTCACTTGGATTAAACGATATATTATTATTTATTGTTATTATTATTGTTTTAAAGTTTTTTTTTGTTAATTTCATACACTATCCTATGCCCGCGGCTCCGCCCGTGGACAATGGTTTTCGCCTTTTTTACTAGGTATATATCTCCGGTTCCACTCAACCGATTGTGATCAAACATGCGTAAGATATTAAGCCTGTCTTAGACCTTTCAAACAAAAAACCGCATCAAAATCCGTTAAGTAGTGAAAAAGTTTTTATTTTAGGTAGGTACCCTACTCTATGAAGAAGTAAACTTCATTCCAGATGTGACATACTACGATGGATGAAGATTCTGGAACCTGCACCGGTCTACAGGGACCACTGGGATATTGTGTGGTATGTGTTAACAATAATCTATTAACCACACATGTTCTGTAGGAGGTAGGACACGACGGTATCTCCCGTCTGCACTGAGCAGTCCGACTGGGGTAGTACCTCCGCCCTACAGAACACCGCCCCATAATAACCAGCGTGTTGTGTTCCCCAAGGTAAGTAGGGTAGCCAGAGCTCACTGTACCCCTCCTCCCCCCTAGTCATCCCCTTTCCTGCCCTCTCCCTCTACCCTTCAGGGTTTGCGTCCCTGGTGTTGCACACGTCCATAAGCCACGGTGACCACTTTCCATCAGGTGGGCCGAGTGCTTGTCTGCCACCTAAGTTGTATAAAAAAATACACAATCACACAATCCTTGCAACCCAGCCCCTTGCGTTCCTGAGACGATCACTAATCCCTTTTTAGGGTGCGTTTATCCCCCCCTCTCCCGCTGGTTGTAGAGGCGTTTACCCCCGCTGACCCTGGGCCTCCTATTTCGAGATGGCCCCCTCTGGGTTTGAGAAGCACTCGCCCCCCTAATTTGAAGGTTCGAAACGTGTAGAAGTAATGTCTCTTCCAGGTACCAACCACCAGACTTTCCAAGAACCCTGTTCGCCAAGATACCCCCGGCAGCAGACCGCGAGAAGTTACCCATGGACAAGCATGAACATTGCAACGAACATCTGGTAGAAATCCACTTCATTTAGCTAGGCATCCTCCGAGCCTCCCAACTCAGTGGTGGTCGTCTCCCAGTGTAACTACTGTCGGCCGAACTTCGCTATGTTCCGTGAAACGACTGCCGCCTGACTGCACAACGCACTGGCGATATACTAGTTGTGTAGTTAGACCTGGGCCTCGATTCTGATAAAACAAGCCACCGTCATGCCACTGATACTTCAAAAAATTACCTTTTAATTTTGGACTTAACTTTTATCACGTTTAAGACTAAAATGAAATAAAAAAAATCAATGAATTATTTTCATTTGATTTGAGACTTTAACCGAACGGTAAAGTCTACAATTAAATGGCATTTTTAGTGTCAATGGCATGATATTGGTTTGCCTTTAGCAGAATCAATCGAGGCCCAGTTGTCGGACTGTTTATGGCTCCAACTACCTGTAACGACTGCTACAGATTACACATAAAAACAACAAAAAAAATTATAAAAAAAAAAATTCCAGGTGCCAAGAAAATTCCGGCTGAACCCAAGTGAGGAGGTGCAGTACATCTGGATCGAGTACCACGACTGGTCCTCGTCAGCGCTTCCCATGGACGACTTCTTCCCGGGAAGGCGTCGGCGGGTAGTCAGAAAGTCTTTGTTACCCAAGAAAGTGTGCCTCAAAGGGCTCAAAGGCGATGATATTCTTTTAGCCAGGCGTCTCATGGCGAAACCTAAATTTATGAAAACTTTAAAGAATAAACAATAGTACCTGTGCTGTTTGTTTTTTTTACCCGACTGCTCCAGACAAGCACACGGCCCACCTGATGTGAAGCGGTTACCGTGGCCTAAGGACGTGTGCAACACCAGGGGCGTAACACTCGCGCTGCCGACCTTGGAGGAGGGAGGGTTTATGAGTTTCATAATGCAGATGAACAAAACTAGCTAGTAACTAATCTAAGTTACTTCGTTAGTTTTAATAGGTTTTAGAATGCACACAAACAGATTTAGATAAGAATTGTGTACTACAATAACTTACATATTAACCCAAATATTATTTCTTAAACAACTCCAATGGTACAGACACTTCTTTACGAGTCGAAGACGTTTGGGACACAAATTCTACGGACACTGTGTCCCTAAGTGTACTTCCAAATTTATTTATTTTTTCGAAGACGTTACGGACACCAATATAAAACGATAGTTTTGTACAGTCGGATGGAAAACTTCTAGTTGTTTATAAATACATTTCGCTTCAATGAAATACCTACAGAGGCGCTGAGACGCGTGCGCGTCGCGCGTCGCCGCGAGGATTTTTGGAAGAGCACAACATGTTGTGAAAAGGAAAACGATGCAGTCGTTCATCTCTTTTCAAATCAAATCAAATCAAATTTATTTGTTTAAACATGTGTTATACATACATGTGCATGCAAGATGTTAGGTTAAGGCTTTTGCTTATATAGGTGTCTCGCTCGTATTGTTGTAGTACATGATTGACGAACCGCATGACATTCGTCCTAAGTCAAGGTCAGTGGAACTACGGCAGTATTAATTACGTATATTATTTAAAAAGTGAATAATGTGGCACTTATTGTTGTATTTTATGTACTGTGGAGGTAAGTCAAATAATTTTATATATTCTCTTGTTGTAAAGTTTGCTTCAAAAACTTAATTCAGAATACGATTTTAAGGTTAAACAAGTCAATCATAGTTTCATACAAACGCTCTTATACTTTGTCTAATGTAGGATGATAATAATGACAGGTCTAAATAGGGTAGCCCATATAGTATGATCGAAAATGAATCTTTCGATTTTCGATTATCGTTCCCGTAGAATATGGAATTGATATTTAGAAAAACACAAAACTTTTTATTTTTTATTATTTTAGGTAACTTACTTCAGGATGACAAAAGGGAAGTTTTATGGTATAGTATTTATGTTTCGTACCATATTAAGCAAATTATATCACAAAAATTTTAGTAGTATAAGTACCTACTTAATAATTTTAATAAATTATTTTAAATTCGATTCATTCGATTCATTTGTGTATAGTCAATTGTGCTATATTCTTGCAAGACGCTTCACTATGACAAGTGGGCGGGGCTTGCCTTTGTAATACAATAATTTTAGGGGTATGATTTTGTATAAAAAAATACGATATAAAAAAAAAAGACATGAACTGTCATTTTTATCATCCTACATTAGACAGAGTATAGGTGATTACTCCTATATTACTCAATGAGTTTTTAAAATATTTTAGCGATAAAATTGTATTTTCCATAAAGATTTTACAATAAAATTAATAATTTTTCGAACTAGGGTCGAGGGAGTGAAGCGTCTGTAATGGTGTCTTGCACTTTTTTGCATTAAGTAAATAATTCTAATTGAAAATCAAATCTAAATAACAAATATCAATTCAACGTGTTGCCAGGTGTTTTTAATGTGTTTTAATTTTTTGTAAAATCTAAAATAAATTCTCTTAGCAAAACATACAGTTATGAATATTCGAGGCGAGAATTGAAATCAAATATTTCATTTGTGTAAAAATATTTTATTTGTGTAAAAATGAAGAATATTGCTTCCATTATAGAGTATAAATTAACTTTGCAACAGAAACACGCTTCTCACGAGAGGCTCGTTGCTACTTATTGCAAGAAGAAGTAGCAACGAGCCTCTCGCGAGAAGCGTGTTTCTGTTGCAAAGTTAATTTATACTCTATATTGGAAGCATTAAGGTTCATAAACAGCACTGTATCTAGGTATATCTTTATCTAATGAAGCCTATCAGCTACGGCTGGCTGCCAGCTAGCTAGCGGCGTCGTAATTAGTTATTGCCGGTGTTATTAATTATTTACAAAAAAGACATTGATTATTAATGTTTTTGTTAGTTACACCCATTTTATAATGTCCTAGTTACCCCTGGTTTAAAGTTATTTTTTTAAATGTTTATTTTAGAAATTTGTAACAAAAAACTGTTATTTTCATTCGTTGTCATGACAAAATCATGGTTTAAATTATCTTTTTTTTATTATTAATATTTACAAAATCTACTATAAGATGTTCATTAATATTTACACCTTAGTACGCCTGGTTCAAGTACTTTTACATTGTAGGTATGAGTTTCATTTTTATTTTTATAAGTTTTGGAGTGTCATGACAACTATTCTAAATATTGTAATTATTCTAGTCTAGGCTATAATAATGTGGATAGATTTCATTTTGTTTGTTCTCATTATTATCTGTGATTTTTACATACGTTACATGTGTATTTTAGTAATAAGTACCAAATGAATCAATAAAACTGATGTTAAAATATTCAAAATTGATTTTATTATAGATCATGGTAACCCACTATATTTAAAATATACCTTGCATGATACACATATGCCAAGTAATACATGCTACTGGGAGCTCCTGGCAATGTACAGGGGCCCCGGCCCATAGGTCGTTGAATACAAAAACGACAAGAAATGTACATATTCGATTTTCACATAACATAACATAACATAAACTCAAGCCCATATCCCCGAAAAGGTAGGCAGAGGTGCTAGCACCCACATTTCGCCAGTTTATGTTTAGATCCCAATGTAATTATAACACTTTTGTATGAGACTGTACTGAGCCGATTTAATAAAATGATAGTGTCCGTAACGTCTTCGAAAAAATAAATAAATTTGGAAGTACACTTAGGGACACAGTGTCCGTAGAATTTGTGTCCCAAACGTCTTCGACTCTTCTTTACAATTTTATAATAATAGTAGGTATAGAATTTATTTATTTATGAATGGCGGGTATTCTAGAAAACAGCTGATAATAAAATTGAACCCTCTTTGATAGCTATATTAGAAAGAAAAGGACGGCACGAGTAAACACAAATACGTTCATCTCGCTCTCACATTGTATTGATCGGGAACGCTCCGGCGTTTCCCGCGTATTCTTGAACGTTCGTTAGTATTGCCAGTCTGTTATTTACAAATTCCCTATATTTTTAAGGGTGGTAAGGTGGAAGGGAGGTTTTATATTTTAATTCTTTGTTGTAAACACATTTAATTGATAATAAATATGATGTTAAAAGGTGAGTTCAATTGAATATGAGTCGTACATCGTACGAAATCGTACAGCAAACCAACAAACGCCTGTTGAATTTACAATTATAAAGGTTTTAATTTTTAAAAAGTTAAAAAATGCCAGAATTATAATCATCATCATCACTGAGTGCCAATCCCGGTTCGACACCAGACTCAATCACTTCCTTGCCAAGATATGATTTATTTTAGACTAGTTCTTAACCGCGGCTTTGCCTACGTGAAATTTTGTGCCCATACCCGCTTTTCATGGGAACCAATTCTAGAGATAAAAAGTAGCGTATTTGTTATTCCAGTATCCATCCCTGTACTTGGACCCAGATCCGTTCAACCGGTTTTGCGTGAAAGAATACCTACAAAAAATATAGATAGGTACTTAGGTACCTACATACAACACAAATTTTCATGTTCATTATTTTTATCTTTATAATAGGTTCTCATGGGTACCAGAAACGGGATGAGAATTGAATCTAAGACGCGGACAAAGCCACGGCAACAGCTAGTAAAAATAATTTTATGAATGTGAAGGACCATTAGTACACTAGATAAACCTTTTTTACATCAAACTCTAAGAAACCATTGCGATAATGCTTCATTATGAGCAATTACCTTAAATATTTTTATGAATGGTATCAATTAGTTAATAGTATTATTTCCTAATGACACAAAATCAGGATGATTATTTTCTATAGTATTTTTTAAACTCTCTTCTCAATTTACGGTATCCGTTGTGTCTATCTCACTCATGTACATTGAGTTAGGTATTTTATTAAAACTCAGCAATAACGTAAATTCAATACATAAATAATAACGATTTTTAATTATTATTTATTCTTTTTTTTTACAAATTAAATATCTAGTACCTATAATATAATTACCCCTAAATCAGGGTAATTTACCACTACTGCCACACTAAAATGCGATATCCAATGTATCTCTCTCTTTCTTTCTCAAATAGCGCCACGCGATTGGTCACCGAGGGCTGACATTCCAGAATGTTCATGAAATTCTCGAAGCTGATTGGACGATTCCAGAGAGGGCGCGAAGATTCTCGAATACTATAAGTTTAGTATAAAAGCGGCGGCAGCTCGGCGGCAAGTTATTCTTATTTGAAACACGAAACTAAACAGACGTACGAAGTTCGGTGCAAACCGGAGGAGTTTAACTCGAAGTTTTAATATTACAAGTGATTATAAGTACAAAGAAGTGAAGATGCCAGCTATCGGAATCGACCTTGGAACGACGTACTCCTGTGTCGGCGTGTGGCAGCATGGGAACGTGGAGATCATCGCCAACGACCAAGGGAACCGCACCACACCATCGTATGTGGCGTTCACGGACACGGAGCGACTCATCGGCGACGCGGCCAAGAACCAGGTGGCGCTGAACCCTAGCAACACCGTGTTCGACGCCAAACGACTCATCGGAAGGAAGTTCGACGACCCCAAGATACAGCAAGACATGCAGCACTGGCCGTTCAAAGTGGTCAGCGATGGCGGGAAACCGAAGATTCAAGTCGAGTTCAAGGGGGAGACGAAACGCTTCGCGCCAGAAGAGATCAGCAGCATGGTTCTGACGAAAATGAAAGAGACGGCGGAAGCGTTCCTGGGCACGAGCGTGCGAGATGCAGTCATCACAGTGCCCGCTTACTTCAACGACTCGCAGCGTCAGGCTACGAAGGACGCGGGCGCCATCGCCGGCCTCAACGTGTTGAGAATCATCAACGAGCCCACTGCGGCCGCGCTGGCTTACGGCCTCGACAAAAACCTCAAAGGCGAACGAAATGTGCTGATCTTTGACCTGGGAGGAGGCACATTCGACGTCTCCATACTCACAATCGATGAGGGCTCGCTGTTTGAAGTGAGGGCGACAGCTGGAGACACACATCTCGGTGGAGAAGACTTTGACAACAGACTGGTGAACCATCTCGCGGAGGAGTTCAAGAGGAAGTACCGCAAGGATTTGAGAACGAACCCTCGAGCGTTGAGGCGACTACGTACTGCAGCCGAACGCGCCAAGCGGACTCTGTCTTCAAGCACGGAGGCGACCATCGAGATCGACGCGTTGTATGAGGGCATTGACTATTATACGAGAGTGTCTCGAGCGCGCTTCGAAGAGCTATGTGCAGACCTGTTCCGCGGCACTTTAGAGCCTGTTGAAAAAGCACTTAAAGACGCGAAACTAGATAAAAGTGCTATACACGACGTCGTCTTAGTCGGAGGCTCAACACGTATACCTAAAGTGCAGAGCATGCTTCAGAATTTGTTCTGTGGCAAGAAGCTGAACTTATCCATCAATCCTGACGAAGCAGTGGCGTATGGAGCAGCAGTACAAGCGGCTATCCTGAGTGGAGAACAACATTCGAAGATCCAGGATGTCTTACTGGTCGACGTGGCTCCACTGTCCCTCGGCATCGAAACTGCCGGAGGAGTCATGACGAAAATCATCGAACGTAACTCCAAGATACCTTGCAAGCAGTCGCAGACGTTCACCACTTATTCCGACAACCAGCCTGCAGTCACCATTCAAGTTTACGAAGGCGAAAGAGCCATGACTAAAGACAACAATAGGCTGGGAACGTTCGACCTGACCGGTATACCTCCAGCGCCTCGTGGTGTGCCTAAAATCGACGTGACGTTCGACTTGGACGCGAACGGTATACTCAACGTGTCAGCCAAGGAGAACAGCACGGGCCGCAGCAAGAACATCGTCATCAAGAATGACAAAGGACGATTGTCGCAGGCGGAGATAGATCGCATGCTTGCGGAAGCGGAGAGGTATAAAGAGGAGGATGAGAAGCAGAGGCAGAAGGTGGCAGCGAGGAACCAGCTAGAGTCTTACGTGTTCAGCGTCAAGCAAGCGCTAGATGAGGCTGGTGAGAAGCTGTCGCAACAAGACAAGGACGAAGGCCGGAACGCGTGTGATGAGGCTATTAAGTGGCTCGACAATAACACGCTGGCAGACCAAGAAGAGTACGAACACAAGCTGAAGGAGGTGCAGAGGATCTGCTCGCCGCTTATGAGTAAAATGCACGGAGCCAACAATGGACCGTCAGGTCAATGCAATGGAGGAATGCCTGGCGGTATGCGGGGCTCTGGAGGAATGCCTGGAGGGATGAACGGTGGAATGCCAGGCGGTTTCCCCGGTGGCATGCCAGGTGGGATGTCTGGTGGAATGCCAGGGTATGGAGGTTACCAAAGTAACGACGGGCCGACCATTGAAGAGGTGGATTAGTGCTGCTTTTAGTTAATTTTTCCTTAGTCTGTGATACATTGTTTTGAAAACTTTGAAGACTGATTATTTTTATGTGTTCTGCAGCATTTATGTTGTTCCTATAATTTGTAATTAGTAATAAGGTATTTATTGATCTCTATAATAGGAAATAAATAAAAATTATTAAATATTTCAGTGTTTTTATTTAATTAGTAGATATAGTTCACGGCATCTAACGTGGTCAGATTTTGCAGGAGTGTGTGCCCCACTACTCCAAAACCTTGCCAAGTAAGATGCCCTACACCTACACTATACTTGTTTGTGGCAAAATGCGTGGCCTAGAAATAAGTATAGTGTACGGCATCTAACTTGGCAAGGTTTTGGAGTAGTGGGGTTCACACTACTCCAAAATGTGGCCACGTTGGTAGGTATTGATGTCGATTCTAGCTTGCAATTTCACTAAACTTAACTTAAATCTCTATGTTTAAATTTCGATTTTATTTCGACTTACTTATTTCAGAACTTTTTTAAACAATATAATATTACCATGGCTTACACTTACACAGCTAGCACCCTGATTGCTTTCGCCAATTTTGAAAATAAAACAACGTTTAAAGTTGGCTTTAAAGTCAACATAACATTTATGAGATTAAGTGATTGTGAAAATTAGTGGTTAGTGAAAATCCACAACAGAATCGAACCATAATTATCCTCTTACAACGAATATTTTGTACTTTTTTAATACAGCGCCATCTATATGTAGTATTAAAAATACTATAATATACAGACTTGTTTCAACTAATGACGGCAGAGGGCATAGAAGTCTAGCTTAGCTGGAGCCGGAAGAGATCATTCTCTGAACCTTTTTCCCAACTCAGTTGGGGTCGGCTTTCCAGTCTAAATCCCCATGACACCACCGGTAGTACCTTTGACACTACCGGTGGTGTCATGGGGATTGAATAATACCCTTGACACTACCGGTGGTGCTATTGGATGGCGTTATGGGTCCGATGCGCTAACTACCTTCGAGTTTTATCGAGGTCCAGCCAAATCCGCAGTTAAGACTGGTAAAGCGGACCCCAGACTCCGAGGTGAAAGCTTTGGATGCGACTCGGATTAACGCTAGGTTAAAAGATTCAAAAGTAATTTCAAAATAAAACAACCAATCATGCCAAAATATCAGTAATATAGTATTTTAAAAAAATCAAACTTTTTTCAATCATCATTCGGTAGTACTTTTCTTTTTCCCCGTTTATCACCTATCTGCGGTTCCCATTGTTTGGCAACACTGCAGTACAGCTGCATCGCTGCCCTTGCGTCTTCCACAGAACTGTGTTCACCAGTCTGTATGTCTATACCAAGAAGCTCCTTCGCCAGCCGTTTCAAAGATGGCGTGCTGCCTTTGGTAATCTGAAAAGTAACCAATTAAGAACATTAGTATAATTGGGATCGATGCCAGGTTCACCATGGCACACACCAATGACTTTTCGATGCTTTTCGAAGTTATGTGTATTTTTGGCAGGTTTATAAGTGCCCGGTTAATGGCAATAGGCTCGCCACCTATTACATTGGGACCTAAACATAAACTGGCGAAATATGGGTGCTGGCACCTCTGCCTACCGCTTTGCGGATATAGGCGTGAGTTTATGTTATGTTAGTATAATTCAACTAGCCCGTGTTTTTGACCATATCAGCAGTTCTACTCAACCGGTTGTGATCAAACTTGCGTAAGATTTTCAGTCTGACCAAGAGCTTTCAAACAAAAAACCACATTTTTTTATTGGTAATAGGCTTGCGTTTGACCACAGTCTCACCTGTTGGTAAGTGATGATGTGGTTGACGGTGGAGCACGCTTGCCTAGAAGTAACCTGTTCACTCTAGACTTGAAGACTCCCAGGTTATAGCTTAAAATTTTAAGCCATCAGTCTCTGCTGTACCACAAACACTTGTAGCATTCATTACAGAGAGTTGGGAGCACTAAAACGTTAACAATCAGTCTAACTACACAACTAGTATATCGCCAGTGCGTTGTGGAGTCAGGCGGCAGTCGCTACACGGAACATAGCGAAGTTCGGCCGACAGTAGTTACACTGGGAGCCAACCACTACTGAGTTGGAAAAAGGCTGAGTATTCTATCTGTATTTGACCAATAGTAAAAGGCTATAGAGCTAAAAAAACACACCTTTCTAAACGGCTTATATCTTGATGTGTCTCTTATATTACATTTCGGATGTTTGAGGAACAAAACGGATAAATCGTTCTTCAACGAATGCCCAACCAAGATTTTTCCTTTTATTAATTCACAAACTTCATTTTGTACTTTTGTAAAGTCTTCCCCGTTCAATAGATCCTCTTTTCTAACTCCGCTTATGTCCGTCCGATAGTCCTTTACTTCTTCTCTTGCTTTCACAAACTTATCGTATATACAGTCTCCAAATTTATTGACTATAGACACTCTTGCTAGCATATGGTCGTTACCATCATATCCTACGCCGACCATCTCACAATCCATAGCTAAGAATTTCGTTATACGATTTTTTTTATTTTCATTTGATTTCACTAAGTTTGTAGTTTTTAGCACATCACTTTTATTATCTGTTTTAACTTCGCTAGATTTATTTTTTAATTCTATGCAGTTCGAGTTGCCGCTGTTTGAGGCCAAGTTTAAAGTTTTTAAATTGTTTTGAACAGTATCGTGGTCTTTCGCCTTCTTCTTTCTTGTGCGTCTAAATGGCCCATTGTAATGTTCCTTTTTGACTTCTTGGGCTGGTTTCTCGTTTGTCTTTTCCATTGTAAGGTTGCTTGACAGGAATTTTTGCCAGTTTGCATCAATAAGGTCACGAAATGCAACTGTTTGGTTAGGTTGAGAATTCGTAGACTTCTTTCTTTTCTTCGATGATTCAGTCATATTTATGTACAATATGTGCTCCAATAAAAATTTTGATAAAAAAAATATGCAGTTTATCACACCGTAACCTAAATTAAGTAGAAATTCCACAACAATCAAGAGTAAATAAAGTGCTTCTGAAAGAAAATCATTTGACATGTTTTTGACAGTAATTCCGCATGGCAAATAACGCCATAAATAACCATAGCCTAAACCTAAACCCTAAATTGATATTTTTTCTACTATGCATACAACTTCTCAACAAAAAAAATCATAAAATATTACTTTTTCACTAATAATGGATAATAAAAAATAGAGGTTATCTTTAATATGTAATCATTTTTAAATCTAATTTTTATCGCTTATGCTATGTTAAGAAAATACGGAGACTGAGCGTAATCTCAGTAATCCATAGACTACCAGCTAAAACGTTCCGAAACCAATACATAAATAACGTAAATAATAATAATTGATTGTCGTATCATAAGTATCGTATCTTATCCTACCTTCAGCAAATAACGTGCAAATAAAAAGAGTTCACAGCAGTAACAAATGAAGATAATGTCATTCTATAATAATATGATTACAATAAAAAAAAATTGTACATTTATTTACTCCTTTTTGACAGTTGTAAATTTCTGAACGACCAACATACATTGTATTGACATCAATCGACGAAAATCGCAATAAATATTGTACAATGGTTGCTTTCACTACAACTGAATCATGACTAGTCATACAAAATCAGCAATAGTACACATGTATTTTAAAGTGCCATAGTTCCTACGAACATAGTACAAACAAAAATGTAAATACAAGATTTGTATACAAGAATGTCCGCATACGTCAAAACAGGCCGACGTGTATCTTTTCGTGGTGGGGTTTCAGTGAAAATGATATCTTGTATGGAGCCATGAGCCAGTATACGCTTTCTAATCGCGTAGTTCGGACATAGCGCGCTTAAAATGCCTTACGATAGTCTTCTCGAAAAGTTAACGTCCCACGGTCAAGGGCATCTACTAGCATACTGGCCGGAACTCGGCGAAAAAGAGCGGGACCAATTGATTCGCGATATAGAAAAAGTTGATTTTGCAGAAGTAAATGAGCTTTTTAGTCGCGCGAATGATACCAGCAAAGTTATTCTCGAAAAACTTGAAGATTTAAAACCGATTCCCGAATCACACTACGAATCTGTGCCGAGTTTGACCAATGAGAAAATTGAAGAATACGAAACTCTTGGTTTTAAAGAAATTAGTGATGGTAAAGTTGGAGTGTTGTTATTGGCAGGCGGGCAGGCTACCAGGCTTGGATTCGGACACCCCAAAGGCATGTATGATGTTGGTCTACCCTCAAAAAAGACACTATTCCAAATTCAAGCTGAACGAATCGTGAGAGTGCAGAAAATGGCGTCAGAGAAATTTGATAAACACGGTAAAATTACTTGGTATATCATGACATCGGAGCACACGAAACAACCGACGGCAGATTTCTTCAAAAGCCATTCGTACTTCGGTTTGAATGAGGAAGACATTCTTTTCTTCGAACAGGGTACGCTTCCGTGCTTTGACTTTGAAGGCAAGATATTCCTGGATGAGAAACACCACGTATCATCAGCTCCTGATGGAAACGGAGGTTTATATAGAGCGCTCAAAACCCAAGGAATATTAGAAGATATATCGAAGCGTGGTATCGAGCACTTACATGCTCATTCAGTGGACAATATTCTTATTAAAGTGGCTGATCCCGTGTTTATCGGCTATTGCAAGAGCAAAAATGCTGATTGTGCAGCTAAAGTAGTCCAAAAGTCTACTCCGAGTGAAGCTGTTGGTGTTGTTTGCAGAGTAAATGGTCATTACAAGGTTGTAGAATACTCGGAGTTGACCGACGAGGCTGCTGAACGACGAAACGATGATGGAAGACTGACATTCTCTGCAGGCAACATATGTAACCATTATTTCTCAGCCGAGTTCTTAACCAAAATCAGTAGTTACGAGTCAAAATTAAAGTTACACGTTGCTAAAAAGAAGATTCCTTATGTGGACCAAGATGGTGTTCGTCAAAAGCCAACGGAACCGAATGGCATCAAAATGGAGAAATTTATTTTTGATGTTTTTGAATTTGCGGAGAATTTCATTTGTCTAGAAGTTGCTAGAGATGTTGAGTTTTCTGCTTTGAAAAACGCTGATTCTGTCAAAAAGGATTGTCCCACGACTGCTAGGGAGGACCTCCTGAGGTTACACCGAAAATATGTACGAGAAGCCGGAGGAACCTTATCCGATGATATAGACATTGAAATATCTCCGCTCTTGTCATACGGTGGGGAGAATATCCAAGATTTAGTGAACGGAGAAGTGTTCACGATCAGTCCATTCCATCTTAAAAGCATGCAGGAAGCGGCAACTAATGGAATTAACGGTAAACACTAAAAGTGATAAAAACTATTTCCAGTGCAATAATTTACAAAAAAAAAGTTGATATAATCGCTTTTAAAAAAATGACTTATCTAAATTGTTGATGGATTTATTTGTTTTTAAAAAATAATTGTTGGTGAAAAATTTTACACAGTGTTTTGTTTTTTAAAATTGTGAAGTGATGTGAATTCCAAGTCATTATTGAATAAGATTTTTTTTATAATGTAAAATAAGAAATATAATAATTATCTTTTAATTTGATTCCATTACATAAGTAATTGATAGCAATATAATATTGTTAGATTATTATTATCACAATTATCAATAGCTTATTGTACTTAGTTGAAAACAATTTTTAGAATTAATAGGTTTTTTTACCTACCGTCTAATAAATTTTAATTGTCGAAATATAACTCACAAACGAACATGTTTATTAATCTGTTTAAATATAGCGTTTATAACAGCTCTCGATTAAAACTAAATCTATTTTTAGATTATGAGAGGGCAGATTCATTCACCTATTTCATAGCAAAGCGAGCTTCATTTAAAAATTGTCTATTGCACAAATTTTTATTTGTAAGTAGGTAGCCTACACCCGCGGCTTCGCCCGCGTGGATGTCGCTTTTCGCGTTTTTGACTATATCTGCGGTTCTACTCAACCGATTGTGATCAAACATTATGTAAGATTTTAAGTCTGACCAAGATCTAAAGAAACCGTATCAAAATCCGTTCAGTAATTTTTGCGAAAACGAGACAAAAATTCAAAAAAATATTTTTTGTGATCTGGATTGTTATTTTTTTTATACATATCTCCAATGTACAGACACAGCTACTTTACAATTTTATAATAGTTTAGATAATAAGTAGTCGAGTTGAGTGCTACATATTAACCGTCTATGTGCGGTATAAAAATAGCATTTTAATATCCGTGAAATCATGTTAATCATGTCTAAACTACTATAGAATACGATATTACGATGCGTGAACGGGAAAACAGTATGTAGACGCAATAACATTCAGTACCTACCTACCTATACATACATTTGTCATTACTATGTCTTTACTATTATAAAATTGTAAAGTAGCTGCGTGTTTACATTGGAGATATTTAAAAAAAAACTTGGGTTATGTTTATGAACGATTCTGAACACGAAAATATTTTTTTTAATTTCTTGTCTGTTTTGTGCGCGATGGACGCAAAAACTACCGAACGGATTTTGATATGGTTTTTTTTTAAAGGTCTTGGAACTAACTTGGAACTTCAATATCGCCATTGCTCATAATGACCATTGGTTGTGGAGGTCAGATGGCAGTCGCTCCACGGAAAATATCGAAGTTCAGCCGCATCACAGTTAGACTGGAAAGCCGACCCCAACTGAGTTGGGCAAAAGGTTCAGAGAATGATGATGATGATGATGATTTTTTAAAGGTCTTGGTCACACTTAGAATAATAGGCATGTTTGATCACAATCGGTTGAGTAGAACCGGAGATATAGTAAAAAATGCGAAAAACCTACCTACTTTCACGCGGGGGGAGCCGCGGGCGTAGGCTAGTATACAAATATGTATGATAAAATTTACTTATAACGACAATAATAAGATGGTTAAAAATACATTTTGTTATGGCACGCAGGTGGTGTTATTTACCACATACGAGTACGACGCATTCGCGCTCATTTTTATAATTGTCGACCTACGCATCTATATTTTTTTTATGGCGAACTCAAACTAGTATTCTGCGGCAAAAATAATAACTATTTAGTTCATCCTAACTGTTTTTCTTTAATTGTCAATATCAATATCATCATTAAAACATTTTTTTTTTCACTTTTTTGATCGATATTTTGTGATACTTCATTATTCAAAACAATTATAACTGTTTCTGAAGTTACAGTTGCTTTTCAGCAAACATGGAGTGTAAATAAATAATAAAATAAATCGCAATAAAATCCTTGTAAAAATACTTAGTTTTTTTTTTGACGTCCATAACATTTAAGTAGGTCTGTATGAAAGTTTTTTTTAAATTATTTTAACCTACGTGGTTAAAATAATTTAAAAAAAACTTTTTTGGCGGCAAATTTTTGAAGTTAGTATTTTTTAAATATTTTTTTATACCAGTGCAGTGCCTACCGAGAAGAAGAAAAAAAAATGGCTGCATTAATTTTGGCGCCATTTTTACTCTTACTTTCAATGTCATAAGAGCTACGAAAGTGAATCTTGCTTCGTTTGAACCAGTTTATGTCCAATGACCCCCTTTCAGTGTAGGTTATATGCGTAATCAAAATCTGTTCATGATAAGATTTAACTTGATGTAATATCGTTGATAAATCCTTTGGTAAGCCACCACCATTTTGATAAGATTACGAAAATATTTAAAAGCAAAATTGTGCAATTTAATTAGTAAAGTTTGATATCGCACAAATATTAAGTAGTTAGTAGGTACAGCCTGTCTATTTAGTCGTGAAAAGAATGTTTGAGGAACTAACATTAAACATGTGAGTGGCAACACCAAACACAAGTACGTCAGTTGTCAATGTTATCGTTGAATATCGTATAGTGGACCAGTTTTCTTCTCGTATTTTTTATTGTTTTCATTAAACTGCAATACATTGATACCAAACTACGCATGAAAGGTTGAGAAATGAGTAAAGTAAATCAGAGTGGTGCATGAGAAGTGATTTTTAAAGTTTTCCAGCGATGAATCACGGACTACTAAGCTGGACAATTTTATGGGATTTGGAGGACGTTTATGGGCGAACAGCATCTTTGATGGGTATGTAATCATGTTATTATTTGTTTTGAATCTATCGGAACTTACAAATCTACTGAATTTACGATTTGAAGGCAAAAAAGCAATGTTTACATTCAATATTTTTAGGTTAGAAAAATATTTTATAGTAGATCATTTTTATAGTACGATCAAAATTTTTGATATTATGATGGTACAAGTCGTTCAATCTGTTATTGTACCAATTTTTTTATTTGAACAATTGCTTCAAGTCAATAACTTGTTGCCATTCAGTAATTAATTTTATTAAATGATTATTTTTACTCTTTACAGGAAAATCAGAGAGTACAGTTGGCGGATAGTTAACGAAGGTTTTAAGAATGATGGAAAGTTTGAAACTCCTGGGAAACACATGAAACGTCGGCCGAAGAAAGAAATGGATAACTTTAACATTTGTGGTGACAGTGGTGACTGTACTGCTGAAAGTGGCGACGAAACGCATTTCAATATTTAATATTTGGAATCCGGAGTGATTATTCTTTGTAACTGATTGAATTTAATAAATGATTAAGTTTGAGTTTGAACTAACTTTATTCTGGATCTGGTTCAATAACTTTATTCTAGATCTGGGTCAAAACTTTATACTGCACCTGGTTTAATAAATAAAACAGAAACAATATTATGACTGCATAATGTGTTTTATTTTAGTAACTCATTTTACTAGGAACGAACTTCTAGTATCAAGATCATTTTAGTCGCACTATATAGGGTTGCTACATGAAGTTCAGCAGCGCCCTCATTTAATTTCACGACTTTATAGACAAGCTATAGGTACAGAATAAATTATTCGGAATAATGAACCTAAAAAACGTATAGATGGAACGCGTTAAAAACTCAGCTAGTCTGAGCTGAGGCTAAAAGATACAACTGACAACAACACAAGAGTCGGCCCATTTTGGTATATATACCTACCTACGTATACAAGTCTGCACGCACACACTAGTCAGCCACTACGCGTCACTAGTCAGTCATTCGTATCAGTCCTATAATATGCGTGCCGTGAAAAATGAGGCTGTCAAATTGAGGGCCACCGTTGTAGCACTATCGGTGTATGATGATGATGACCCCTATTCCTGAGACTTTACCTTTAGCTTACCATCAGGCGAGGTGAAGTCATTGATGAGATCATTACCTATAGATTATAAAAAAAATAGGAATTTACTTGTAAACTATGCTTACCTACCTCTTAACTAGCTTATTTTATGGGTTCTAGAATACCTATGAACATAAAAAACTAAAACAAACCTCATTCGAAAATGTTGCCACTTATAAAATTTGTATTGCGAATTATTATGGTAGGTTCACACGCGCGCGTTCAACTCTACATTCAACGTGCACATTCACATTCACGAGCGTGTAAACGGTACGCCCGAGCCCGTGAACGCGCCTGTGAACGTGAATGCCGTGAATCGGGCAAGTGTCGGTTTTTTGGCAAAGTTCAAAGGATGAATGTGCGGGCGCCCGGTTACTGTTTACACGCGCGCGGGCAGTTAGTCGCTCCCGCGCTTTCGCGACGAGTGGATCTTCATTCAACGTTGCTAAGAAAGTCGCTACGATCGTTATCATCCACCACCTTCTTTACAGTCTTTTTCTTTTTCTCCGTCGTTCATAATTTTGTTTCTTTTTCCAATAAAAATAAGTTAAGCCAAAGGATATGGCAGCAACAACACCGAGATCCTCGCTGCTCGCCATTCTGGCACTGACTGACACGACGGCGTGCGTGTGAACAGCTTGAATGTCCGCCGGCCCGGGACGGGCTGCATGCCGCGCAGCCCGCCGTGCAGCCCGCCGGGCTGCACGGCGCGCGTGTGACCGTAGCATTAAATGTCGTAACATTTTTTCGAAGCGATTGGGTCGCGTTAAGAAACATGTCTAGCCGGTTTGGCAATGAATTATGAGTAAATACATATTATTATTTCTTTATTATGTTGCCTACTTAATTTTTGTATAACACTTATATGGCAGACAAGTAAAACGGCCACCTTACATACCCCAACATCTGGCGGTTGCGTGCGGCTTTAGTTGGTTGGTCCAACATTCCTTAGTAAGAGTAGGAATACTGGGAATCAAACCCGCGACCTCATGTAATTATAGTTTAACTAGTTTCTCTACAACCAGTGTGCACTAGATATTTTTTCTAATAAATATAAAGGCATCCCTAAATTCAAATTTTGAAATTAATTACTACTACTTTCAAATTAACTACTTAATTACGAATAATAAAAAAATAAAATGTTTCTGTAGTGCTCCCTCTAACAGGGTGAACACAGTGTAGTAATCGGCTCGTTACGTCACCAGTAGCTGGGGTCAACACGTCCGCTCTCGCTGCGTGCTCTCGCGTGACTGTCTCCCCACTACCCGTGAACCCGAGACTAGGGGGTAGTTCGATAGGACAAACACTACATCCCTTCCTCATCACATTTTTATTTCTAAAGAAAACAATTAACACATAGGTAATCAATTTATAACTGATCGACCAACTACCATCAAGACTTTGATTCTTCATTTCCTTTTTGATTTAACTGTTCGCTTCCGTCAACCCCATTCCTCATTTTCCATTCGCCCCACTCTCTTTTTTTTTTTCTTTAGCCTTTGACCATTTTCCTCATTATGATAACAATACTTACTAACTTTTTAACCTTTACGTTAATCCACCCTTTATGGAGCCAATAATTTCGTGAAAGGACGTCACCGAAATCCAAGTCTAACTACTCCACTTCTGCTCACATATCCGGCCCCACCAAACCGATTGCAATGAAACAAACGCAATACTTCAAGTCCGACCAAGACCTCCCAAACAAAACCGCACCGAAACCTGCCCAGCCGTTCCAGCGTCCATCGCGGTCATACATTTCTGGTGCCAAAATCCGCCATTTTGATCTTCTAGAAATCCTAATACACCCGGCGTCACCCACACAATCATGACGAATCAAATGATACCTCGCATGCCGAAATCCGTCAAGCCGTTCAGGCTGCGGCCGTGGCAAAGAAATGGACACACATACATACACACAGTCGAAAAACATCACCCTTAGAAATAGAAAATTCTGCCCTCGAAGGAACGCTTTACTATTAACGAAGTTAACTTTTTCAGTAACGGATTAGCGATTAACGAAGTTAACTATTGATTAACGGTGCCCAGCTATGGATATCCCCCAGGACATGCATAGGAACCGTCAAATAAAATTCGCAACCTCGCCCCTGTCAGGGTTTAAATGAGATGGTTCAAAGAGGTTAAATGCAAAGCTTTATAATCAGACAAAGTATTGAACATGAATGCCAATGAAATAATGAACCACATCCGCAACGCATCTGAAAAGTAATAGATCTTTTCTTAGAATATTATTACTCGAATATAGTTATAGACACACAAGCATTTTATGAAACAAGCCATTTGATCGTCACCATAATTTTATGGTTAGGCACATTTATAGGCAAGCTAAGAATTATTAAAGTGACATTCTAAATTGCCAAATAAAGCCGGATCTTAAATGCTTAGCACTTGAAGTGGATAATTGCTATAAACCACGTAAAAGAATAAGCTCAAAAGTATCAACTTATAAGATCTATCCACTAAAAATGCTAGATGGATTGACCATTATCAAGTATCACGAACAAATTATTTGTACAGGAAGCAGGTAGAAGGCACAGCATCTTATTAAATGGAGAAACAAGTGCAACACCGAACCCCTGCACATAGCAACAACTTCAACCCTCATATGAGGTGTGAAGCCAACCACCCTGCTAGACACAGTGTAGACAGCGCAGCCCCGCCAGATACTACAGCAGCTGATTGCTCCGTCAGCCAATAATGCTGGAATGGTTGCCGAACTCCGACCACCACGAACTGCTGACACATGCGTCGGCATGACACCCGTCCCAATAGGCAAATAATATTATGCAAGGCACAAACCTCGCAGGAGTAGATCCAATCTGAAACACACACCTTTCCTAGCAATCACACAAAGCATTGCCTCAATAAACCATGGTTCCATTATATACTTGCCCACATAAATATAGGTTATACAGTACATACACACCGTCAGGACACATATAATGTGAATGACAACCATCAATATAACTTGAGGAACATTACAATATAATAAAACAGCAAATACACTGTCCATCATTTACTCAACCATAATCGAGCCATGAATTATTCAAGGATGGGTTAGGAGGGCATAATACAAGACATCAGTTCAAAGTGGACACTATCTGCCGGGAAAAGAACTGACAAGAAACCAGCCCGTCTCCCCTAAGAAACACTACAAATACAACACTCGGCCTGTAGCCGAACACTGCAACATAAATACACACCGGTATCGCACCACTCATCAGGCCTGCAGCCCACGCCACGACACAGCAAGTAACACATACCATATGCCATACTAGCATCGAACCAGTCCTTTATACTCAACAGTATCACAAGACTGGTATAGCCACTATTATAATATGAATATCACATGAATTACAATACATATAGGTACCCCGCACCGGGACCGAACCAGCACTTATGAGTCTTATGACTATTGGCAACCCACTCGTATCGCCAATATTGTCGTCACTATTATAGAATTCCTAAACTATCCCCGAGGCATGTAGCCAGCACCACCCAATACATCCCACTATTTATTACATTTACTGTAGTACCTTATTTATTTTATATAATCTGCAGGTAGTACTACATTAATACGTAATGAGTGGGATTACACTAAAACACTAAATATCTTACTATACCGTAATACATTAATAATGTAACAAAAGTATAACATACCCCCGTCTTTTAACATTATAAATAACTGTCTGCAAATATTACTACACAGGGTATCACTATAATAGCTCACTTATAACAAAACGGTTACAAGTAAATCACCGCACCATCGCAGATCGCACCCTGAAACCCTGGAACAACCGAGCTACTGACATTTATTTTATTCTATGGAACAAAAAGTACATTTTTTTTTCATGAAATTGTACTACATGAAAATTATGATAATCATCCGGGGTCGTGCTAGGTAGAATTACACGTGCTCGCCCCCTACACCTTCGTGAGCGTCGATGGAGTACACGGCACCATCGCACGATACTTTGTCTACCCGCGCCAACGATCCGTTCGGATAAAATAATTATTAAACTGATAACACTGCAAAATCAATGGTAAACACATACCGGACACACACCATGTCTATATCTCCTCTAATAGTAACAAGGCTCTCCTCTACGCCGAGCCTCCAGTTTCCGTCGCCTCCAGGAAGACACTCAACGACCCATTCCATCTTTCTAAACGCAAGGCAATGGTGGCGTTTTCGTTTTCAAGGTCAAGTTTCTCCGGCGATGGAAGCAAACCTGTCATGTTTGGTACCCGGGGCCACCCGACCCCAAAAGCAACCAATGGACAACGCCGTCCACACACGTATGGTTTACACTTAAAAGTGATGGCCCATACTGCCTGTACTAGGTATCTACTTAACCTTTACCGTATACCTTATTTACCTTATCGTACTTTTACTTTACCTTACCGTATCTTTGTGTACGTACAGTTTACAATTATATGAAGGCCTGTACTGCCCACCACATATATACGCACAGTTTACAATTTCATGAAGGCCTGTACTGCCTGTAACTCAATGAAAAACGGTTTACAATTTCATGAAGGCCCGTACTGCCTACCACATATATATACGCACAGTTTACAATTTCATGAAGGCCTGTACTGCTTGTAACTCAATGACGCACGGTTTACAATTTCATGAAGGCCCGTAGTGCCCACCACATATATACGCACAGTTTACAATTTCATGAAGGCCTGTACTGCCTGTAACTCAATGAAAAACGGTTTACATTTTCATGAAGGCCCGTACTGCCTACCACATATATACGCACAGTTTACAATTTCATGAAGGCCTGTACTGCCTGTAACTCAATGACGCATGGTTTACAATTTCATGAAGGCCCGTAGTGCCCACCACATATATACGCACAGTTTTGAAGGCCTATACTGCCTGCAACTCAATGACGCACGGTTTACAATTTCATGATGCCCATACCGCCTGTACTATCTACTTAACCTTTACCGTATACCTTATTTACCTTATCGTACTTACCTCTATTACTTTACCTTATCGTACCTTTGTGTACGTACAGTTTTACAATTATATGAAGGCCTGTACTGCCCACCACATATATACGCACAGTTTACAATTTCATGAAGGCTTGTACTGCCTGTAACTCAATGACGCACGGTTTACAATTTCATGAAGGCCCGTACTGCCCACCACATATATACGCACAGTTTACAGTTTCATGAAGGCCTGTACTGCCTGTAACTCAATGACGCACGGTTTACAATTTCATGAAGGCCCGTACTGCCCACCACATATATACGCACAGTTTACAATTTCATGAAGGCCTGTACTGCCTGCAACTCAATGACGCACGGTTTACAATTCCATGAAGGCCCGTACTGCCCACTACATATATACGCACAGTTTACAATTTCATGAAGGCCTGTACTGCCTGCAACTCAATGACGCACGGTTTACAATTTCATGAAGGCCCGTACTGCCCACCACATATATACGCACAGTTTACAATTTCATGAAGGCCTGTACTGCCTGCAACTCAATGACGCACGGTTTACAATTTCATGAAGGCCCGTACTGCCCACCACATATATACGCACAGTTTACAGTTTCATGAAGGCCTGTACTGCCTGTAACTCAATGACGCACGGTTTACAATTTCATGAAGGCCCGTACTGCCCACCACATATATACGCACAGTTTACAATTTCATGAAGGCCTGTACTGCCTGCAACTCAATGACGCACGGTTTACAATTCCATGAAGGCCCGTACTGCCCACTACATATATACGCACAGTTTACAATTTCATGAAGGCCTGTACTGCCTGCAACTCAATGACGCACGGTTTACAATTTCATGAAGGCCCGTACTGCCCACCACATATATACGCACAGTTTACAATTTCATGAAGGCCTGTACTGCCTGCAACTCAATGACGCACGGTTTACAATTTCATGAAGGCCCGTACTGCCCACCACATATATACGCACAGTTTACAATTTCATGAAGGCCTGTACTGCCTGCACTCAATGACGCACGGTTTACAATTTTATGAAGGCGCGTACTGCACACAATTCCTGTACACACAGCTCACATTTTCGTGGTAGCCTGTACTACCAATTACGTAGGTATTTATAACAGTGTGCCTACATTACATTTCCTGACCCGGCATCGCCTATGCCTACAACTACATGCATTGTTTATTTAAAACTTTGTCCCATAATATGAATAAACGCTAGGTAGGTATATTGTCCTTGTACCTCACTGCCTATATATTCATTACATATTATATCATTCTGACGTTCAATTTCTGTATATAACAGTGTGTCTACATTACATTTTCCTGACCCGGCATCGCCTATGCCTACAACTACATGCATTGTTTATTTAAAACTTTGTCCCATAATATGAATAAACGCTAGGTAGGTATATTGTCCTTGTACCTCACTGCCTATATATTCATTACATATTATATCATTCTGACGTTCAATTCCTGTATATAACAGTGTGTCTACATTACATTTTCCTGACCCGGCATCGCCTATGCCTACAACTACATGCATTGTTTATTTAAAACTTTGTCCCATAATATGAATAAACGCTAGGTAGGTATATTGTCCTTGTACCTCACTGCCTATATATTCATTACATATTATATCATTCTGACGTTCAATTCCTGTATATAACAGTGTGTCTACATTACATTTTCCTGACCCGGCATCGCCTATGCCTACAACTACATGCATTGTTTATTTAAAACTTTGTCCCATAATATGAATAAACGCTAGGTAGGTATATTGTCCTTGTACCTCACTGCCTATATATTCATTACATATTATATCATTCTGACGTTCAATTCCTGTATCTAACTACGTAGGTCAATATTAATCTTTCAATGGAACGCTTAAAAAAAAAAAGTTGGCGGTCGTAAGTAGTTTGTTTTTCTCTATAGACGTACGACCCTACGTAAGCAGCCACTATCCCAGCTTAGGTTTTAAACAATAAAACTATAGACCGACGCTGCTCCTAATTTGTAGACGAGTGTCGCTTTGTTTACTTTAATATAACACTCGTAATGACTGAGATTAGGTACGGCTGTTCTTTGTTCGTGATGTTACACAACACGACTCGATTTTGAATTTATAGATTGAACTTAGTAATTTCATTTCGTTCCATTCCATTTCATTTCATTTCATTTAAGCGATTTGTTACACATTTATTATTATTTTAAGTACCGTTAACAAAATAAGCTGCATACCCTCTTTACTTTTTCCAAAATTATTAACATCATAAAGTACAAAATATTTCATTTTGCACTGACCTTTTTACTCGTCGCCACTTGTAGTGCTCCCTCTAACAGGGTGAACACAGTGTAGTAATCGGCTCGTTACGTCACCAGTAGCTGGGGTCAACACGTCCGCTCTCGCTGCGTGCTCTCGCGTGACTGTCTCCCCACTACCCGTGAACCCGAGACTAGGGGGTAGTTCGATAGGACAAACACTACAGTTTCTATGGTTGAAACTTGTAATAAAATTCAAATTCCGAACAGCTAGTTAGAGATGGAAATATTATGGCGCTGGTATTGCGCAAGTACAAGTCAACGGCATGCTAAGAAAATTTCTCTAACGCGTAACGTATGTAATAATTGAATTTTCTAGATGTTTCGATCGTACCAGACCAAATTCTGAACCGATATTTTTTTTTTGTCTGTATATTTACGATGGACACAAAAACTACTGAACGAATTTCGATTCAGTTTTTTTTTGGTTTGAAATGTCTTGGTCAGACTTAGAATCTTAGGCATGTGTTATCACAATTGGTTGAGTAGAACCGGTGATAATGCTAAGAAACGTGAAAACAGAAATCCACGCGGGCGGAGCCGCGGGTGTAGGCTAGTACAATATTATAAATGTGAAAGTTTGATTCAGGAATGATTCTCAGGAGAAGCGGGAACCAGGAATAGAATTATGAATCAAGGAATGAATAATTATCTCGTATATGCAGGCAGATATACCTTCAAGCATTTCATCAATTAGAAAAGAGAGACTGAATTTAATTTAATTTAATTATGAAGACAAAACAGTACCTACCTAAGCTACATATTTTCTTGTTCTACCCACAAATTACACAAAAAAAACTAGAAAAAAAAGAAATTTTCGCGCCAAGCATTGTTTTCGTTTTTTCTCAAAACAAAAGCTGCCAGTGCTCAGTGTTATTTATGGTCAGTGGTCAGTCAACGCGTGCTTAGAATCGAATGCAACCTTCGCACTCCGCTGTAAGGGCACTGAACCGTGTGCGGGCGTTGTTGCAAAGGAATGTTATATTATATCCTTAAAGTGTGTAGAGTATGTTGGTTTATAAATCAATAGATTTCAAAGGTTTGAGTGGTTCATTTTGATGACCCGCTTATTTTTCGTGCGGATATCCCCGTGTTTACCACCCCGTCGGTGGTTAGGTACCTATTTCGCATTTGAACCGACAAAACTAATACTGCGCCCCGGGTCTCAATTACCGGGGTGTAAGGTTACCCAAAAGGCATAATATATCCCTAGTAGGTACTTATTATGGGTAGGTATACTAAAAATCTATACAAAAAACTGTAAGTAGGTACCTACCTAATGCTTTTTGTAAGGTAAAATTATCATTTTTTAAGACATACCCTCAGACTACAATTATTCCTTTAGTCTGAGGACATATTGTACCTATGAGTTTATGTTACAAAAACAAAATGAATTATTTAGATTTTTTGTCTGTTTGACTGCTATCTTTAGGTTTAGTGTTGTAGGTAGGTTTGTTTCAAGCTATCAACAAACTGGCGGGATTGATTTTGGCGGGATTTTCAATGGTAGATAGCTGATATTATAAGGTGTAGTTTAGGATACTTTTTATCAGAAAAATAGGCTAATTGCGGGTATAGGAAGTTTTATATAATACTACCTAATTGTAACTGTGATTTCTTCTACATTATTATAATAGATAGGTACTTCAATTATATTGCTTGTATAGACAATAAAATAACCTTTCGTAACATTAGACTATGTACTCTGACCTTACTTTTCAAAGTTGTTTAGGTTTGAAAGGCGAGAGTGCCTGATTGCACAGGCGAATTGCTGTAACCTACCTACACTTAAACCCCTTATTACAAAACGTTGGACTGTAGGTAAGTAAAGACTTGGTTAAAACCTCAAAACAAAATAAAAAATTAAACTAACCACAGACATCAAGAAAGGAAACCTCCAAAAAGGACCGCCAAAAGTAAAAAAAAAACTTTCCAAGTTTTTGGTGGCAAGTATTTTTTTTTTGCTATGGGGGTATTTTAATTTATTATTCACTATATTACCTGTCCTAACATTACTGCATTGTAAAGAGAGATAATAAATTTTCTTGAGTTTGTTTATAATTATGTCTGGGGTAATTTTCGAAACCACTGCACTTTTGCAAATATTCTTTCACCGTTTAGAATAAAGGCATACATGTCTCCGATAAACATAGGCTTTACATTACAATGTTGCATTTAAAAAAAGGCTAAAAAAGCTTGTTAGACTGATCTTATCAAAGCTTCAAGAGGTTGTGGACCTGTTTATTTCGTACTAGCATCGCCATCAATTCGCGTCTAAGGTTTGCACTCAGGAACCCAGAGTCCAACTTAACAATCAAATACAATAAAGTGCATTTGATTGGTAAGTTGGCTTTTCTGGAAGCGACTGCCACTGCTGTCTGACCTCCCAAACCTAAGAGAAAAACCAGCACAGGAGCCTCGTCAGGACCCCAAAGGTGTTTAAGGTATACGTATAAATACACGCATCCGGCCAGAATATTCAACTGAAATATTTGATTTTAAATTTGACATCTATATGCTGATTTCTTTTCAATATCGGAAAATCAAAACTGGTTCCAATATGTCAATGCTTACAATCTAAATATGACCTTAGGCGACCCGCCTTCGCCTTTCACTTTTTGGCGTGCGCGTGCGCGATCTTACCTAACTCGCGTAATTGTGGTCGGCGGCATACCGAGATACCTCGCGGAGCGTGACAAACAAACAGAAACTAGGTTTAGAACCATTTAGAACATCTTTAGTAATGCAAAATAACGTTTTACGGAATATAAAATTTGAGCGGTTATTTTTTTATAATTAACTAGCGTACCCGCGCGCGGCTCCGCCCGCGTGAATGTCGGCTATCGCCACCAAGTCTTTTTTAAGCTGAGGGACTGCCCGTACTAACTTTCAATGTCTATTCCTTCGCAATCAGTGGTTGCAGCTAAATGTATTCATTTCATCTCAAGTTCTATCAAACCCTGCAAAGTACAGTGACATGCATCGCGGCCAAAGCCCGTTTATTTACCATAATTATTCTTTTTTCATTGTCTTCTAGATTTTATGGGGATAAGATAGCTGCTCTGACCAAAGTATTTGTGACTCGGAAGAGGCCCTTTGAAAAACCCTTTCATCATAGTTGCATTGCACTTTCACATTCGATGCACTTTTTAAAATTAGTGAACATTATTTATTTCCGAAAATCTGATTTTTTATTATTAAAATCTTGCTACAGACATTGACATTTGACAACCTGATTTAACATTCAAGAAGTTCATGAAAGTAAAGAAAGAGGATATACTAATAAATACTGGTCAAGTGCAAATTGGGCTCGTGCACGCAGGGTTCCGTACAAAATTGGATTGAGGGGGATTTCCGCACGACAAAAAAAGGGGGCGAACTTAACTTTGTTGCAGTGCTTCTTGTCTTGAATGACAGACATACATTTTTTTTTTGGTGAAGTAGGTAATATTTATGCTTTCCGAACTTTTCCCTGTACTTATGCTATAAGATTTTACTTTCTGCAAAATATCTGAATTCTAGCCCAAAGGGAAATACCCCTTTTTTTTCGTGCGCAAAAACCTCGTCGGGCTTCACCTCAACGGAGCCAACGGAGAGGTTGGTATGTCGGAGTCCTACCAATGCCTGTGTGATCGAGGAATCTGGTGTGTCCTAGAAAGGATATCCCAGATGGTCACCATAGAGAGTATGTGGAACGCCACCGCTTTTTTTGCGAGGCAGTAATGTGCGCAGAAGTGGTGGTGGAAAAGCTACGGGAGAGATCTAGCACTCCCCCGTGCCAATGAAGGCGCACCGGGCGCGTTGTTCGCAGAACCATCTCCGTCCTCCATGAGTGGATGGTAGGTCAAGCCACCTATTAGTCGATAGTGAGACCACAGTTTTGATATTACGCTTCGTGTAATGCCAAGCATTATCCGTAACATTCCTTTTATCTAATTCAATTTGATGCCTCTACGTGTTCTTAAGAAAGAGGTCTTGACAGACAGGCAGACGGATAACGAAGAGATAAGGTTTTTTTTCCTAATCAGGCACAGAACCCTAAAAATTAATACATTCTATTTACTTTTGAGGAAAAAGAAGTAAAGGATATTACTCTATGAAAATTTAGACAAAGTCAATTTTAGTTCCTGTTGCTATGACAACTATTATAGATGGCGATAAAAACGTTTGCAACATCTAATTTTCTTTTTATTACTAAATTTCCTGAATGAATCATATATTTTTCATTATGTTATATGCTATTCGAGGCGGAGACAAATCCAAAAAATCATAGATCATGAAAATCTGTTCAGCCGTTCTTGAGTTCTGGCAAAAGCACGTTTTTAGCCCTTTTTAGGGCTTTAGGGTTCGAATTTTAAAAATTCCTTTCTTAGTACACCTCTACGCATCAAAACACACATATTCTGCAAATTTCAAGTCTCTACGACCAGCGGTTTAGGCTGTGCGTTGTCTCTAGGTCAGTCAGGACTTTGAATTATATAGTATAAGATTAAGTAATTTTACAATAATTTAATTTACAAAATTGAAAACCACAATTTTTTTTAGATGGTCTGTTGTGAATTTTAATAGGTATGTATATTAAATTTAAAACAATTTTTTTATACCACTCAGGGGGCCAGATAAGCACGCAACCCAGCTGATGGGAAGCGGTCACCGTATGCAGTGCAACACCAGGCTACCGACCCACTCGCGCTGCCGAACTTGGAGGGAGGGAGGTTCTTTAAACGGATCGTGAAAAGGCATTCTATTGAGGCCATTTATCTGAAGATCACCGGTGACCTTTATCCTTTAGATTGCTTTTAGTCACAGGGTAATGAGGCGGCGTGAAAATCATTACTACTCTGTCTAACGAATCATATCGACGACGTGCCCTATATTAAAAAATAATAATAAAAGAATGTCATTCTCACTCTATAGAATGATCTTTAAAAAGGTAAGTTTCGCGCGCTTTTAAATGTCAATAAGATGCGCGCCAAATGTCAAGGTCGAGCGATAAAATGTTATAAGTTCACGCTTTATGAATCTTTGACGAGAATTGACTTTGTTGAGTAATATCTTTGATATTAAGATAAATTTTATTAGGTAGCTAGTAGTAGGTACTGTACGCCCGGATATGTGGTGCAGAAATAGGGTTTTATGGATAGGTACAGTTGCCCTCAAAAATAACTGAACATTAACAAATTTAAAAAAGATCATTAGGTAGGTACTATATTGGGCAAATACCTAAATCAATAAATATACGTGATACACTTGGTACTTATAACAAGTATAAACATGAGGTAACTGCGCCAAATGTTATTGTATCATAAACACGATGCACAGATAATAAAGTTAAAAATAGATAAATAACAAAATTAAATCATAAGTTTTTATTATCGGTGGCCATTTCCCAGAACATGCTTCAATATCTTTGAAGCGATATTGCTTATCAATCAACGACATCTAGCGAAAACAATTTGTAATGGGTTTTCGCAGCGTTCCGCTTCCGCATACCTACCTTATGCGAAACATGCTCCTCAGAAGTTGCTTAACACTCACGCTGATACCAGCCAACGTGAGAGTGGCCCTCTAGAGGGCTACTCCTTACAACACCCCAGTCATTGAGACCCGAGACTTACGACACGTGTGGTTCGAATCTGACATAGACACTCCCGATTGCCGACGGAGGTGGTATCCTGAGGATTTTGTTTTTTTTTATGGAAAGTGGTCACCGTGGCCTATGGACGTGTGCAACACCAGGGGTGTCACACTCGCGTTGCCGACCCTAGAGGGGCGAGGGTTGGGCAGTTTGGGGTAGTTGGAGGAGAGGATTGGTGGATAAGGGGGGAAGGATAGTGAGCTGGTGGCTACCACAGAACAGTTAAAGGAGATACCTCCTTTAACTGTTCTGTGGTGGCTACCCTACTTACCTTGGGGAACACAACACGATGGCTATCATGGGACGGTGTTCTGTAGGGCGGAGGTACTACCCCAGTCGGACTGCTCAGTTCGGACGGGAGATACCGTCGTGTCCTACCTTCGTGATTTGGTACGAAAAAAATAAGGGGTAGTACTTACAGCTCTCTGTATCAAGTACACATGCCTTTAAAAATAAATAACAGGAAGTGTGAATAGAAAAACATTACCTTTCTTTCTTCAGCAGTCGGATAAAAATAAATAACTAAACACGTAGGTGCATACACCTACGTAATATTTTATAACATACCGATATCCAACCGACCTTGAGAGATAAGAATTTGACGATATCAGCTGGTGTTTACAATTAATTAGTTGTACCCGCGACTTCGTCCGCGTTGTTTAACTGGGTTTATCCACAGCTTCTATATATGTGTAGATTTGCGTTTGTGTATCATTTACTGATGTGGGAGGGGGCGATTTTGAGCTGACGCCTATACCGACGACGAGCAAAGATGCGCCTTGTCTCGCCCTATGGCGTACAGACCCCCTGAAGCACCTAGGAACCGTAACCAGATGTTTGTTCTTAACAACTTGTTTGAAAATGGTACACTACAAATCAAAATTTCAAGGTAGTTTAATAGAGCCAATTAAGTAAATAAACATCATTTTTATTTAGAACCTTGTTACTTTGCTCAAAAGATTTTGAACAGTAGCAAAATCTAAAAATGATCATAGACTTTTGGCGCTGACTGTACATTATTAAGTTTATTTTATTTTTATGAAATTTCTTGCGAATGTACAATAAATACAATGTACCTTGGGTACATTCGCCCTTAGAATTTGCTGCGCACTAACGAATTTACAAAACATAAACTTTAAATAAAAATAAAAATAATTATTATTTTAATCTTCAGAGGAGAAAACCATATAAAATCATAGTATAAAATATTATTATTATTTTTATTTTTTTTCTGTTTTTGTCATTTTTTTTTAAACTCACTCGATATATAGATATTATTACATATAAATTATATATATTACATAAAAATATATATCTTCTATATGTAAAATATAAAATATAAGAAATAAGTACAATAAAAAAAAATGATAAAAATATATAAATAGATAAATCAAAAATAATAATTATGTACCTAACTGATTTTTTTTATTATTCTATGTAAGTTTATCAGAGCTAATATGGTCGGTAACTTGGAATTTGTCAAACATTACTGAGGGCGACTGTCATTATAATGGAATGAGGAAATAAATAAATAAAAACATACATTAACCACCAATATTAAATAGTAATTTGCGTATCTATTAGAAAAATAGTAACTAATACAAAACTAAATAGACATTCAATTGACTTAATTAAACTATCAACGGAAAAGGATGTGACATTTGATAAAATGGCGCGACGGTGCACATGATTCACAGATAATATAGATAAATAGAGTACATACCATAGATATTATGTCATAAACTAAGTATATAATAAAATGGCTTTTGCAATTTATTGATCGGATTAAGTCTATCACGATTTATTATTTAGATTTTTTAATTTTGTGTACTTTTTAGACAGCGATGTCGATTCTGGGGTTTCCCCGATTTCTATAAAGCCCTCTAAATCGGATTGACCCGTCGGCCATCGGAGGTGGTATGTCAAACCGATTAAAACCGCTCGCCATCTCGTGTAAGGTTACCCAATGGGCATATTCCTCGCACCTTAGCCGAATCCGGGGCCATCTACGGTTTTAAGATGGCCCCCTCGACCCCCCGATAAAGGGGTGGGGCGAACATCGCGCCATTTCGCTGACGGTGAGGGGTAAGGTGACAGGCGGCCATCCTGTCACCCAACCGTCCGCGTTTGGAGAATCAGCCCGGCCCCCCGCCTGCTTCCCACTTGACTGTGCCCTCTGCTAGGCAGAGGGTGACGTGGAGTGTAGAGCTTTGGAGCCGGCCTCTAGATAGCCACTCCCACCCCGGCCGGATTTGCCGTTGGCACAAACTTCTCCCGTGGAGAGGGAGGCGCTGCTCGCCTTGTTGCCCGGGTGCACCACGTGGAGATCCCGGCTGGCACCCTTAAGATGGCCCTCTCGCTTCCAATTTGTTCAAGAATTTTGCCCTAGATCATCTTACCATCAGGCGAGGTAAAGTCATTTTGACGTGTCCTATATAAAAAAAAAAAGATTGAGACAAAGGTAAGTACGCTCTAAGAATCGATGTTCTTTATAAATTATCTGTAGTTTGTTAATCAATATAATTAAAAGGCAATAAGTATGTTTTGCAATCTTGACTAAGTAACTACTTCTATGATATCTGTAGGTACTATTATAAAATTAGCTATGTCTGTACATTGTTTATATTATCAAAACAAGTAAGTAGGTACCTACTTGAATTTTGATCAATGAATCTATCCACAATTTTTTTTTTAATTAAATTCTTGCGTAATAAATATTTGTCTAGAATGTTAACGGGAATTAACGCGGTCATAGTATAGGTATGTACTTAACATACCTTTACCACCGAACCGTTTGCTTAGTTAATATAATATGAAACTCACAGGGAGTGGAGTTTGGTATGTGACGATACATGGAGAAATAAAAAAATTAAAAATAATGTCGAAAATATGCGGGTAGATGAAAAACCTGCTACCTCACGGATTCAACTAAGGATGGCGTGCACAGCTGAGCCAGTCAGCCTGTGACCTAAAATACGTATATACTCGTATCATGATCGCGTTAATTTCCATTAACATTTTAGCATTTTAGTATACCTAATTATCGTGGATCGCGAAAGCTTAAAAGTTAATAGAAATCCTTGACTTTTTTATACTACGTAGTGGCAGATAAGCACACGGCCCACCTGATGGGAAGTGGTCACCGTGGCCTATGGACGTATGCAACACTAAGGGTGTCACCAGGTGTCAAACACGCGCTGCCTACCCTGAAGGGAAGGGGTAAGGGCTTGGAAGATGAGGGGGAGGAGGGGTACAGTGAGCTCTGAGCAGTGAAAGTATCGAAGTTCAGCCGCATCACAGTTAGACTGGAAAGCCGACCCCAACTGAGTTGGGAAAAAGGTTCAGAGAATGATGATGGGTAGTACCTAGCGGGCGGAGCTGCGGGCGTACATTAGTATCTTAATATTGATTGCATTATTGCACTCTTGATATTATCAGCACTTTAAGAGCTAGATATTGACAAGTTCTTCGTTTCAATTTTATTAGCCTTGAGCAATGAAAGTGGTATAACCTCATTGACATATAAAACGGATTGGAATTCCACAAGTATATTGACATTAATTGACGGTAGTCTAGTGGTCTGGGTAATGGACTGCTGAGACGAGGTCTCGGGTTCGATCCCAGGTTCACCATGGCCCACACCAATGACTTTTCGATGCTTTTCGAAGTTATGTGTGTATTTATCGCAGGTTTATAAGTGCCCAGTTAATGGCAATAGGCTCGCCACCTATTACATTGGGACCTAAACATAAACTGGCGAAATGTGGGTGCTAGCACCTCTGCCTACCCCTTCGGGGATATAGGTGTGAGTTTATGTTATGTTATGTTATGTTATGTTATATTGACATTTGTTTATCCCTAAAGGGGTAGGCAGCCGGTGCGGTCCGGAACCTAAATGGGTGCACCTAACGCGCGTGCGGCTAACGGAGATGCTGCGCACTAGGCAAATGCCGGCCGAGGCGGGAGTGGCCCTCTAGAGGGCTGCTCCAAGGCTCCAGAGCCTCGTTCATCAATCCGCCGTGTATACCTACCGACTTCCAGGTGAACTTGCCTTGGGCCCCTAATATCTTGGTGGGCCCCGGGCCCCATGTTGTATGGGTATCGTAAACTGGTTCAATGTTAAAACTAAACTACGTGTTATTAAGTCAGATCTCGTATAATTTTGAATATATTTAGGTAGGCGGCCATTTTAAATTTGAAATGCTAATTTCATCTTTATAGCTATAAATAAATTTGTAGGTATGTTTGGTATACCTACTATACGTTAAATATTATAAAGCTAAAGCGTTCTTTTGTTTATTTTATTTGTTTGGTTGAACTTGGTAATCTCAGAAACTACTGGTCCGAATTGAAAAAAATTTTTGAAGTTGAATTGCAAAACTAAGAAACGGCCTCTTCTCAGGTATCGAGTTCGAATCCGGCCGGACAGTACCAATGTGAATTTCACTTTGTGGAATTTATATGTGCTTATCACATGATTTACCATCTGCTGACGGTGAAGGAAAACATCGTGAGGAAACCCACATGTCCTAGAAGAAATTCTAAGGACCATGTCCGATCCACCAACCCGCATTAGGCCAGCGTGTCTGGAATAAGGTCTAAACCCTCTCTGCTCTCTCGTTAGAGGAGTGGAGACCCGTGCCCAGCAGTGGAACATAAATGGGTTGCTATCAAGCAATTAGTCGCGGGTTCAAGTCCTGGAACTTCACTAAATCTATACATCAAAAATATCAAAGAATGCTATGTAAAAGATACAAAAGCACGCATTAGCGACTATTGCAAGGTCATTCACTTTCAAAACGCAAGGCTACGGCGAGAACCCTTTCCTTATGACATTGTAACCAGTTTGCTGACGTGTGTACCGTTGGCAAAAGAAGTTGCTGAACACTAACACATTTACAGGCTATCTTTACATTGAAATAACAAGGTTATTATAGGACACGACGGTATCTCCCGTCCGCATTGAGCAGTCCGACTGGGGTAGTACCTCCGCGCTACAGAACACCGCCCCATAATAACCAGCGTGTTGTGTTCCCCAAGGTAAGTAGGGTAGCCAGAGCTCACTGGAGGGACTCTGTGTGGTCAGCAGGGAGACTAAAGTAAGCACATAAATTCTCTTAAAGTACACACGTCCATAGGTCACCGTGATCGCTTGCCATCTGGTGGGCCGTGCGGTTGTCTGCCATCTAAGTTGTATAAAAAAATGGCCAAGTCTGAACCTGTGAGGAATAGCAAAAAATACCTTGAGTATTTTTTTCGAGTAACTTTGAAAAGAAATAAACAGTGTCATCGGATTTTAAAAAAGATAAAGTCCTAGCCAGGAATCGAACCCATTGATTTCGAAAATAACGCACCCTAAGTATTATACAAATTCTGGGAAGTAATAACATAATAAGTATATGGCATTCCTGGCCAGGTGCATTGATTTTCTAAAAATCCACTGATAAAGGTTTGGTTGGTTTCGTGTAGTAAGTATTTGATTTCAAGATTGTATATATTCAGTATTCAGCAACTTTCGTTGCTGACAGTACTAACTCTGTCCCGTCGTTTCTTTTATTTACTAATTATGTACGTGACGTCAAAAATGATGTTTCCTCTTCCCGCTGTCGTTAATCAATAACAACTAATAAAGAAAGAAACATGTCAAGTGTGAGTTGGAGTCGCCTACCGTGGGTTCCGCACTAAATTGAACGTTTTTCCGTGCGGAAATCCTCACGGATACCCACCCCGCGGCCAGTGGGGCTTGTTATGTCGGACTCTTACTGACTAAAACCGCGAACCGTCTAGGGTCTTCTGATGCCAGGGTGTAAGGTTAAGGTTATGTCTGTACCGTTCTAAACGGCTTGTCTACTGAACATCGTAATCGATGCAAATATTACATTTCTTGTAGTTTTTATTTTAGCTTTGATGGAGGTAGGACACGATAGTATCTCCCATCCGAACTGAGCAGTCCGACTGGGGTAGTACCTCCGCGCTACAGAACACCGCCCCATAATAACCATCGTGTTGTGTTCCCCAAGGTAAGTAGGGTAGCCAGAGCTCACTGTACCCCTCCTCCCCCCGCCCTAGCCTCCCTTCAGGGTAGGCAGCGCGTGGGTGACACGGTGTTGCCCACGTCCATAGGCCACGGTGACCGATTCCCATCAGATGGGCCGTGTGCTTGTCTGCCACTTACCTACATGATATTTTTTTTTAGTTTTACTGAAAATACAGTGCCTATGAATAATTATGAAGTAACGTGTTTACAAACACGGCCAGTTTCTAAAAATGCCAGAGAAGGGGGCGCCAAGGTCTCGAGAGAATGCATTACTTATTATATTAAGGGCCTTGATTCTGCTAAAGACAAACCACTGTAATACCACTGACACTCTAAAAAATGACATTTAATTGTTGACTTTATTTTTATCGGCTTAAAGTCTAAAGTCAAATGATATTTTGTAGAGCGAATGAAAAAGTTAAATGAATTCTTTTCATTTGATTTTAGACTTTAACTGTATAACGGTAAAGTCTACAATTAAATGGCAGTTTTTGGAGTGTCGGTGGTAAATCAGTGGTTTGTCTTTAGCAGAATCGAGGCCCAGCCGTCCGTTCAAACGCAGAACAAATATTTTTGGTTATTACATTTACTTTTTTTCTGTCTTTGGCAATGCATATACTTATTGCAATTGTATACACGGCATTTAACTTGGCAAGATTTTGAAGTAGTGTGGGCCCCACTACTCCAATACTTTGCCAAATTAGATGCTGTACGCTATTTAATATTTATTTATTTAATATTTATGCACACACAATGTTAATTAGTACAGAAAATGGAAGTGGAAAGAATAGTACAATGGTACCTACTGCTTATTTCTAAAAGAAATTTCTTCCAGCAGACCGGCGAGAGGAGATCTTGAGCAAGAAGAAAAAGGTGTACAGACGTGTGTATAGAACAAGAAAGGATAGCATAAACACACACAAACATACATAAGTTAACAAATATATAAGTAGATTTAGATACACAAACATACATAAACTAAATATATATACATACATATATACACATACATTAACATATCCTACATATCAAATAAATATACCATGCATGTACTTAGGCAAAGAAGTTTCGTCACTGAATAGAGGAAAGGTAGTGTTGGCGGACTTTACTTGTATATACTTTACTTGGCTATACTTGTATGCGACGCATTTTGCCACAAACAAGTATAGTGTACCTACAGCATTTAACTTGGCAAGGTTTTGGAGTAGTGGGGCCCACACTACTCAAAAATCTTGCCGACCAATTTTGACAGCAGTTTATACATAATAGTCGAATATTTTTTTATTATTGTTAGGGTTCCGTACTTTTTTTAAAATTTCGCCGTCACCTTAAACCTCGGCGTTTATAAAGATACTACACGGTGGCGTGCGGTTTCAGTCGGTTGAAGTCAAACAGTACGCTCGTACTATTGTCTATCCCCGTACCAAATTTCAGCCAGATCCATTCAGCCGCTTTTGCGTGAAAGAGTAACAAAATATCTATCCAAACTCACAAACTTTTGCGTGTATAATAATTAGTAGGATAGAATATTCACCCAACGTTCTGTGTGTCAAACTTTCAACACTTCTCTTCGTTCGGGCTACGAGCTACATCCGGACACTTGCCAGATTCTCCTATCAGTGTTTATATCCGTCTATATCCATCGGTAATTCGTTAAGCCGTCGGTCCCGGTTGCCATACAAACATCTATGGCAGTCGTTACGGGTAGTTGGAGCCCTCAAAAGTCCAAACAGTCTAACTTGGAACTTCGATATCGCCATTGGTTGTGGAGGTCAGATGGCAGTCGCTCCACGTAAAATATCGAAGTTCAGCCGCATCACAGTTAGACTGGAAAGCCGACCCCAACTGAGTTGGGAAAAGGTTCAGAGAATGATGATGATCCATCGGTAATTCAGTACTACGAATAATCTTTGTCCGTCAATCTCAGTTTAAATTTGCTATCGTTCAAAGAAACTACAAGCCGCATCGTCTTAGTTGAAGTACGTGGCTCCATTTAAGGTTTTCAAGTCTGGGGTCCTTTTATAGGAGTAAGCCATGGCTTTTATAGGTACGACTACCGTCAAACCTCAGAAACCAATATTGGCCCCGAGATTGTGGATGCCTCGACACTAGTTTTATCATTGCAGCGCCATCTATATTCAGTAAGAGACAACTTTAGTAACTAACATGATACACGTTTGGTCTAAAGTCTAATAGATGGCGGTGTCATCAATCACGGAATATAAAGTCAAAGGGAAGTGCTACGCAGTTTTCAATCTTGTATTGTGTGGAGGAATTTTTGCAATAAACTATTAAAAAAATTAAAAATTCAACACGATAGAAATGAATTAGAAAAGGCTGGAAACAATAGTAAGCAGATTTGGAAATTCATAAAAAAACATACGTTTAGGTCAAAACCCACCGAACCACCATTAGAGTTAGTATCTAAGGAGAACCCTCTTGATTCAATGAATAAAATAAACACCTTTTTTGCAAACGTCGGCAAAAATTTGGCAGAAAGATCACTAAAAACTGGTCGTTCTAGTGAGAGTTATCCTAACGCTGAATCCCATAACTTACGACTAGCCTCGTCTTCTACCTTAAAATCTTTTGTATTATTAAATACTGACACTGAGGAAATACTTAGAATAATAACGAGTCTGAAAGATAACTGTTCACCTGGGTGGGATAACATACCTAATAATATACTTAAAAAATTCAAATATATACTTGCTCCCCCCTTAACCCATATTTTCAAATTGTGCTTAACTAATGGCATATTTCCGGATTTTCATTCTTGGAGTGTCAATTTGGTTTTAGGCCAAATCGGTCAACTTGCCAAGCTGTACATACGCTAACAGATTATATCGCTACCAACCTGGATAACAATATGCACACCATGGGGATCTTCCTGGACCTCGCCAAGGCCTTTGATTCTATTTCTTGTACAATACTTTTAAAAAAGCTTGAGACATTTGGTGTAAGAGGGACTCAACTACTACTGTTTTCAGACTATCTTAGTGATCGTCAGCAATGTGTAAAAATAGGACAGTATAAGAGTGCTGAAATCAAAAATAGTAGCTACGGAATCCCACAAGGCAGTGTATTAGGTACAACCCTTTTCTTAATATACATCAATGACCTTTGCAGTGCAGCCCTTCAAAACGGCATTATCATATCATATGCTGATGATACAGCTCTCTTGTTCGCAGCGAAATCACGAGACGAGGTATTTAAACACGCGCAAAATGGTTTTAATTTTGTGTCGACGTGGCTTCAAAACAACCTCTTATCGCTTAATACTGATAAGACAAAATACATGTTATTTACAATGAGAAATACAATTAAACCGGCTACTAACCTAACCATCAATGCCCATATTGCACATAGTTGTAGAATCGCTGACGTTGCATGCGCTTGTCCCACATTAAATAATACTAACAATATAAAATATCTTGGTGTAACGATTGACACAAATCTAAACTTCCGGAAACACATCGATTTGCTTTGTACTAGAGTACGCAAATTAATGTACATCTTTAAGAACTTACGCGCAATAGCTGACTACAAGTTAATTAAACAGGTATATTTGGCTCTGTGTAGGGTTACCATCCGTCCGGATTAATCCGGACATGTCCGGACTTTTAGACACTTGTCCGGACTTTTAGGCACTTGTCCGGACTTTGTCCGGCTTTTTAATTTGTCCGGACTTTTTTAATTAGATGGTAGGTATATCTTCTTCTAAAACTGCAGAAAGGTCAATTCTGTACATTAAATATAAATGTACAAAATAACTATTGGGGGATTGATGGTGATCGATACAATACTAATGCAAAAAATAAAATCAGTAAGTTGTTTGTCTTTCTGTCTGTCTGTATGTGCACGCATGAATCAGAAACTACTGGAGGGATTTTGATCAAACTTGGTACGATTATAGTGTTCATACTTCTGGGCCTATAATATATTATATTACCCAGAAGTATGGACACTGTAACTACTTTTTATACAAACTTATACCCGTGACTTCGGCCGTATTAGTTTTTAGGTCGTTTTTGGCCATATCTCTGGTTCTACTTAACCAATTACGGCAATTACAACCAAACATACGGTAAATTTTGAGTCTAAGCAAGACCTTTCTAATAAAAAACCGCATCAAAATCCGTTCGGTAGTTTTCAGTCGTCGTCGCGAGAAGCGATGGACGAAAAAACACCTCTTAGAATCGCGATATCTCAGGAATGGTAACTCAAAAAAACATGGAGACTATTTTTGTAGATAATTTTAAGATCTACAACTTTGGTCTGATTGAATGAAATTTTAAGCAATTGCATGAAAATGAATGAAATGAAAAGCAAAAAAAAAATAAAATCATTTGGTCTGATGTTTGTTTTTATTAAATTTCCGTTTTGGACAAAACTTCAAAATCCTTGACTTATGACCCCGAATAATTTTTGTAGTACACATAGGATCGATGAAATATTATCGATGTGACAGGCGTTTCAAGTCTAATCCGCCCTCGCATCCTACCCCCCCCCCCCCCCCCCGTGCTACTTGCAACGAGGTGTCCGGATTTTCATCGAAACGTCCGGCTTTTTGTCAGGACTTATCAAATTCTTAAATGGTAACCCTAGCTCTGTGTCAATCAATCCTCACTTACTGCATAACGTCCTGGGGTGGTGCTGCAAGTTCAATCTTACTCCCACTAGAACGAGCCCAAAGAGCCATCCTAAAGCTAGCCACATTTCATCCATTTAGGTTTCCTACACATGAACTTTACCGGTCATGTAAGGTGTTAACAGTACCTACGTCAATTATTTATCTTGAACATCATTCTATACCAACATACTAAACTCCCTATGCCTGCTATACCTCCAGACAAGAGACGGAAAGATATAGTTTGCATAACTTCACAAACCAAGCATGCTTTTGTAAATAAATTTTACGTGTTTTTGGGTCCTTTTTTGTACAATAAATTTAACAAAATACTAACCATATATAGTGTAAGTTATTGGAACTGTAAGGTCTTATGTACAGAATATTTAGAGATGTTAAATTACATAGACACGGAGAAACTGCTAGAAATCTTGAAGTGAGGAGAGAGTGTCAGGCGTTTGTCTTTCTAGCTATAAAAATATTATTTGTTTTTACTGTTATATTCCTTATACCCTAGAAAATTAACCTTGAAAAGACATGGCCTGAAACACAGGTTTGCATAAACCTAGATCAGGCAGGTCGTAAGAAATATGTAAAGTAGATATATTTATTTTTTAAATTTCACATATACCTGTAAACGTTATCCTATTGCAATTATACACCTACCTAGAGTGTATGGTATTAATAAACGTAGTACCATAATAAGTTTATGGCCATAAATATAAGACTATTGATAATATATACTGTAAAGCCTTCTTTGATAAATAAATAAATTATTATTATTATTAATTATTATTGTATGCAAATTGTAGTATGAATCTACGTGCAATTTGTGATCTACTGAACATTATGACCAATTAAACCAATCAAGTTACTCTTTTATCATAGAACTCATTTTATGAGAGTTTGGCGACATACTACACACACAGGTCCATTGTAGTTTACACAGTATTATTATTTTTGAGCTAGGCGTCCAAAAGCCGGAAAGCGCATTTTCATTTTTTGAGAGTCAATAGGGGATTTATGCAAGTTCAAGCCAAGTTTGTGTGGTAGCAACTAGTCAACTTTAAATGTAGGGTATGTTAAAGAAAACTCCAAGATTTTTAATGAGGAAACATTTCGTTTTTACAAGTGCTGCCATCTTGTAAGTGTTCCTCGTAACACTTACGCGCCTAATTTAAATAATTCTATAATGTACGCTAATAAAATAGTAAAATTGTAGCCCTCATTAATTAAACACACGCAATCGGAAGTTATTTACGCTTGATAAATTATTCATCAGGCATTTCCTTTATTTCTTTTTTCGATCTAAAAATAGCTCCAAATAAGGCGTTCAATAAACCTCTAAAACACATGCGCCATCTATTCATGTATACAATCGGCAAATTTCAGTTGGACTTTCTTTGCCTATTCGAATTGCGAATACTATGACTCTTTATATTATTCGCATTATACTTCTTCCCCTTTTGTCTCTCTTTCGCACTCAAGCGTTCTGCATTCCCTATCTCTTCTCAATAACAGGGCTTTCGGAATTGGGATGATGATAAATGGCGAACGCTCTTGACATTTCATGCTATTATCAAAATGTTGAATTTTGTTATCGCTTGTTATTATTTACGTTTTATAAATAAAACAAGATAGTGTTCCGTGTAAATTCATTTCTAGTGGCTGCAAGCGGTTCGCCCAAAGACTCAGAAATGTAAAAAAACGTAAAAACAGTGCACCTAGTCAAGTGGGTCAAAAATCACAAATAAAACCAAAAAATGCATATAAAGCTGTGTTTATAAATCGTTATTACTGTGTCAAGTCTTTGTAGGTGATGATAAAGTGCTTTTGAGCTTAGTTTTTATTGAGAAAATGAGTTTTTTAGGAATTGATCTGAGTGCATGAAAAGTTTCATCGTAAATACATACTTAGACAAAATATTATTTGTGCGTCTTTGACTGTGTTGTGTGGTGTAATTAAAGTAAACTTTGTGTAAACATTGATCAGAAGTGAACAGTGTTTAGATAATTTCAAAACAATCTGGCTCTCAAGAGCTATTTGTGGCGTTGTAAAATAAACCGCTAAAGCAGTCGTTATAGGCTTTACAACCCTGTATCGTTGCCAAACTGTAATAAAAAGTTTATGTTAAAGAGAAGAGAAATTTGGGCGCGAACTGAAACTTTCTTGAATGCAATATTTTGTGCCATGAATTTGGATTTTTAAAATTAAAATGGTTACGATGAATTCATCGGAAAAGGCGGCACAAAAAGCCTGTCAGCAAGGGCCATCCAGGTAAATTCTGTATTTGATTAATTTTACAAAAATTAATTTCTTCATTTCATGAAAAATTAACAATTCTATTATATCTGAATGTACAATGTTGTATCTGAACATCTCACCTCAAGATTTTCAAACCCTTCTACTCTTTTCTGTAATTTGGTTATTCCCAAATCCCAAATATATATATAAAATGATATCATACTGATATTATTAACGTGAAAGTTTAAAAAAGGAATGTAGGTTCGTTATTCATTTTAACAAAAACAGCTTAATGGATCAGAAGAAAATTCTCCAAAGAAATAGGTCCGAAATACCACATAGGTAACATTTATTTCCTAGGAACAGTTATTTTATTATTAGGAATATTAGATATTAGGAACAGTTACTGTAGGTCATAGAAATGGGACAGTATTTCACGCAGGGGCCCTATGCTACGACAAAATACAAGATATAGATAAGGTCAAGGTTCAATATAGCTGTGATACTGAGCTGTAACCATTGTTATTGGACATTTTTTTTATTTTATGTCAGTCACATCAATATGACTTCACCATGCCTGATGTTAAGCTAACCGAGGACTTGAAGCTTATTAATACATTGCCTATGTTCCAGAGATAATTCAAAATGCATAAAAGAAGAAAAAGAAAAAGATAAAAAGGAGAGTGCTGCCTCCGCTTTGCCCATCGGAGTGCAAGCTCTTATGACCACCATACCATCTCCGGAGGAGTCGCCTAACTATTTGGTCTACAAAAAGGTATGTTATCGTATTAGCTTAGCACAACCAAAAGTTGAAAATAGACCAAAAAAAACAGCCCGCCGAGTTTCTTGCCGGAGAGTCTTTTCAGGCCTGGGCCACATTTCAAACCGGTGGTCCATTTGCTTGTCTTTTTAATTTTGACGTTTTGTAAGTGCCGTTTAACGGTCTATACAGAATAAATAATTTTTGACCTCAGACCAATAAAAAAGTATAGACGGAGCCATTGTGAACAACAGCGACGAAATAAGTGAAGCTTCTTGTGCAAAGTCAAAACACGTCACACGCTGACAATAGCTCTTCGGCCGACTACCGAAAGACTACCGAACCGAGCGTCTATCAAAGTCTGTCATAAGATTATCGAATCGTCTTGTGTTGGTTGGCTTAAAAAAAATGCGCAATACTTTTTTATTGGTTTGACTTTTTTTTTTTTTATTTTTTTTTATTTATTACCAAATTATACATGTAGGTAGGTACAGTGAAAATATAGTAGCATTTATAAACCACTACGGTTTGTGCCTAATGCTACTTGACTTACAGAACACCGCCACATAATAACCATCATTTTGTTCCCGGCGGTAAGTAGGTTAGCCAGAGCTCATTGTACCCCTCCTCCCTCCACGCCTTCCTAGTCTCCCCATCCTTTCCTACCCGCCCTTTCCCTTCAGGATCGGCAGCGCGTGGGTTACACCCTTGGTGTTGCACGCGTCCATAAGCTACGGTGACCGCTTCCCATCAGGTGGGCCGTGTCCTTGTCTGCCATCTACCTGGTATAAATAAAAAAAATGGTATATTTTTTTTTTTTTTTTTTATACCACTTAGGTGGCAGACAAGCACACGGCCCACACTGATGGAAAGCGGTTACCGTGGCCTATGGACGCGTGCAACACCAGGGGCGTCACACTCGCGCTGCCGACCCTGCAAAAACCTTCTAATGCCCTTCTTGAAGAACCCCATATTGTAGCCGCCAGGGAAAACCACTGCAGGTATATTAACAATTAGTGCTCTTGTTGCAGATGGAGGCTATTATCGAAAAGATGCAGGACGAGAACACAGGTGTGCCAGTCCGGACTGTCAAGAGTTTCATGACAAAAATTCCATCCGTAAGTATTTTGTCCTCCGAGCCTCCCAACTCAGTGGTGGTCGTCTCCCAGTGTGACTTCACTATGTTCCGTGAAGCGACTGCCGCCTGACTGCACGACGCACTGGCGATATACTAGTTGTGTAGTTAGACCAACTGTCGGACTGTTTAGTTAGAGCTCCAACTACCCGTAACGACTGCTATAGATGTTCGTGTGGCAACCGATGGCTTAACGTGCTCTCTGGGGCAAGAAACGGTTTTAATAATGTTAGGAAAGGTCAGGCATCCTGAGACCAGGTAAGTTACAGGATGGGTGACCATTTGTAACACACTGTGTCTTGAAAAACACATTAACCTGTTATCATCATCATTCTCTGAACCTTTTTCCCAACTCAGTTGGGGTCGGCTTTCCAGTCTAACTGTGATGCGGCTGAACTTCGATATTTTCCGTGGAGCGACTGCCATCTGACCTCCACAACCAATGGTCATTATGACCAATGGCGATATCGAAGTTCCAAGTTAGACTGGTTGGACTTTTGTGGGCTCCAACTACCCGTAACGACTGCCATAGATGTTTGTATGGCAACCGAGACCGACGGCTTAACGTGCTCTCCGAGGCACTAATAAACCTGCGATAAATACACACATAACTTCGAAAAGCATCGAAAAGTCATTGGTGTGTGCCATGGTGAACCTGGGATCGTCTCGGCAGTCCATTACCCAAACCACTAGGCTACCGCGGTTATTACACATTATCCTATCAATTGCTATTCAAATAGTTTGGTTCTCAGTCAACTCAGTCACCACTTAGCCACGAATCCCTCAAAACAGCTAATACTCTACCACTATCTTTCCAGGTCTTCACTGGTTCAGACCTGGTGGCCTGGCTGGCGCGCCATCTACGCCTGGAGGAGACGTGGGAGGCGCTTCACCTGGCCCATCTGCTGGCTGCCCATGGATACCTGTTCCCTATAGACGATCATTGCTTGACTGTGAAGAATGACAACACTTATTACAGGTGAGTGATTTGCACCTGTATGTACTTGTGGCAGACAAGAACACGGCTCACCTGATGGGAAGCGATCATCGTGGCCTATTGACGTGTGGAACATCAGAGGTGTCTCACTCCTGCTACCGACCCTGGAGGAGTAGGGGGGTTGATGAGAATGGGCGGGGTTGGAGGAGATAAATAGGGGGGGGGGGGGGGGAGTTGTGAGCACTGGCTACCCTACTTACCTTGGGGAACACAACACGCTGGTTATTACGGGGCGGGGTTCTGTAGGGCGGAGGTACTACCCTAGTCGGACTGCTCAGTTCGGACGGGAGATACCGTCGTGTCCTTACCTTCGTAAAATTTTCTATCTTCTATCTTGTGTGGTTGAACTCACTAATCTCAAAAACTACTGTTTCAAATAATTATAAAAACATTTTGTGTTGTATACCTCACTTTTCAAGGAAGGCTAGGCTGGGTAGCCAGAAGACTGGAGCAGTAAATAAATTATTAATATCAGATTTTAAAAATTAGTTTTTACCCGACTGCCAAAGAAAGGAGGGTAATGTTTTTGAATGAAGTTATTTATTTTGAAGAGACTTCGAAATGAATTATTATGTGTGGGGATTTCCGCACGAAAAAGGGGTTTAAGTTGGATAGATGTTGAACTAGATCATAGAATATTTAATTGTTCCGGGAATAGAACATAAGACCTCTTGCAAATTCACTGCCATTGCTTTAACAAACTTGAAAGATATTTTTTTTCTTTTCAGATTCCAGACACCATATTTTTGGCCATCTAACCAGTGGGAGCCTGAAAACACAGATTATGGTAAGTTTTTTAAACGTACGTGAGGAAACCTACATGTCCAAGAAGAAATTCTTAGGACATGTCCGATCCACCAACCCGCATTAGGCCAGCGTGTGTGGATTTAGGTGTAAAACCTCTCAGCTCTCTCGTTAGAGGAGAGGAGACCCGTGCGCAGCAGTGGGACATCAATGGGTTGCTATCAGGAGTATCGAAATCAACCTTGTAGGCTCTCCATATCTCCTCCGATCACTCCCAAAATAAGTTTCTACCCCCTTTAATCCTGTTAGTGGATGAATTTGAGTCAATTATGATACAAAATTTTATAGACTTTAGCTTACCATTAGGCGAGGTGAAGTCATATTAAGTTGTCCAATGTATAAAAAAATCTTTTTAAGAGTTTTTTTTAAATAACTGATTTTCATTTGATTTAAAAAAAAAAGATTAACATTGTAAAATTTCTAATTGACTTAGGTATTTTTTTTTGTTTTTATATAGGACACGTCAAAATGACTTCACCTCGCCTGATGGATATAGATATAGTAGATATATAGGTTGCTATCTATAGACATAACATAAACTCACGCCTATATCCCCGAAGGGGTAGGCAGAGGTGCTAGCACCCACATTTCGCCAGTTTATGTTTAGGTCCCAATGTAATAGGTGGCGAGGCTATTGCCATTAACTGGGCACTTATAAACCTGCGATAAATACACACATAACTTCGAAAAGCATCGAAAAGTCATTGGTGTGTGCCATGGTGAACCTGGGTTCGAACCCGAGACCTCGTCTTAGCAGTCCATTACCCATACCACTAGGCTACCGCGGTTTTTATCTTTTATACTATCTATAGATAGATATATATAGTTATTATCTTATATTTCCAGCGGTATACCTGTGCAAGCGCACGATGCAGAACAAAGCTAGGCTGGAGTTGGCCGACTATGAGGCGGAGTCCTTGGCGCGACTACAGAAGATGTTCAGCAGGAAATGGGAGTTTATATTCATGCAGGCGGAGGCGCAGAGCAAAGTGAGTCGATCATAACTTTTTTTTTTATCGTGCGGAAATCCCCATGAATACCAACCCCGTTGGCCATCGGGGGTGGTTATGTCGGGATCGAACCGACTAAATAACCCGGTCTTAATAACCGGGGTGTAAGGTTACCCAATAGGCATATCTCTCGCACCCGGGCTGTCTACGGTTTTAAGATGGCCCTCTCGTCCGCTAGTAAAAAAAATATAAAAAGAGATATATAATGCTGCTAATTCTGTTGTTACATCTCTAAACTTAAAATTCTCTAAAATTTCCTAATTGCATCTGTCTCTTTCATTATCAGATAGAAAAGGACAGATGATTTATTTAAGTGAACACCAGGCAAATTAAGTCGGCGCCTTGACGGTACCCTTCAATTTTAGTCGACATCTACGAACATGCGACTAAACTTACTACGCACCAACAAGGCGCCGACTTATTTTGACAGGTCTTAACTTGAATAAAATCATCTGTCCTTTTCTATCTGATAATGAAAGAAACAGATGCAGTTAGAAAATTTTAGAGAATTTTAAGTTAAGAGATGTAACAACAGAATTAGCAGCAGTAACTATGTAATGATGATATATATTTTGGTTCTAGGTTGACAAGAAGCGTGATAAACTTGAAAGAAAGGTGCTAGACAGCCAGGAGAGAGCATTCTGGGATGTTCACCGGCCCATGGTGAGTAGTACTACGGAGGTAGGACACGACGGTATCTCCCGTCCGAACTGAGCAGTCCGACTGGGGTAGTACCTCCGCGCTACAGAACACCGCCACATAATAACCAGCGTGTTGTGTTCCCCAAGGTAAGTAGGGGAGCCAGAGCTCACTGGAGGGATTCTGTGCTGTTAGCGGAGCGACTAAAATCTCCTCCTCCCTCTATCCCCCAACCCTCCTTCCCTCTTATATTTTTTATTTTTATTTTTTTGTTCATGATAGGCTTAGTGTGACAACGGTCTAGCTGCAATGCTTCGACATCGCCTAATGTCACCATTAGGTTGTGAAGGTCAGATGGCAGTCGCTTCACGGAAAATATCGAGGTCCAGCCAAATCCGCAGTTAAGACTGGTAAAGCGGACCCCAGACTCCGAGGTGAAAGCTTTGGATGCGACTGGGATTAACGCTAGGTTGGTGTAAGAAAGTAAGGCTTACGTTTGACCTCAATCCCACCTGATGGTAAGTGACGATGTGGTCTACGATGAATCACGCTTGCCTAGAAGGAACCTATTCACTCGTGACTTGAATACTCGCAGGTATCTATGCCCCAATCCCCGCCAACCTATTCCAGGATCGGCAGCGCGAATGTGACACCCCTGGTGTTGCACACGTCCATGGTGACCGCTTCCCATCAGGTGGGCCGTGAGCTTGTCTGCCAAAACTTTCCTGAATATTGAAATTTTTCTTCCAATCAGCCCGGGTGCGTGAACACCACAGAAATGGACCCTAAAAAGCTGTCCCGGATCAACGCGTTGAAAGCCAAGCGTCTGCGTCAGTGCCAGGATTTGATACTGCAGCATAACTTGAAGGTAAGCAGTCAGGTAGGCACACCTTTTCTAACTGTGCGGAAATCCCCTCGAATACTACCTCTATTCATCCATCGAAAGATCTTGATGAAGGTTAAACTTCTCCCCCCCAACTGCCTGTTGGAGGAATATTTCTGCCAACCTAAGTATTATATCTTTTTTTTTTCAGACGAATCCAATAGTTACGATCACAAATCCACAAGAGAGCGAAGAAGAGATTCAGAAGAACTCTGAGAAGTCCATCAAAGAAAATGGTAAGAAACTATGACTGTGTGATGTAGTGGCTACTAAGTCTGAGGTCACGGGTTCGATTCCCGCTCGATATAAATATTTATATTCTATACTTTTTTTACACTACTTAGGCAGCAGACACACAGTCCATTTGCTGGGAAGCGGTCACCGTGGCCTATGACGTGTGCAACACTAAGGGTGTCACAAACGCGCTGCCTACCCTTTTTTTTTCCGTGCGGAAATCCTCATGGATACCCACCCCACGGCCAGCAGTACAGGTTATGTCGAACTCATCATCATCATCATCATCATCTTCCTGCCCTTGACCCAATTATTTGGGGTCGGCGCAACATGTCATTCTCCGCCATACATTCCTGTCCGATGTCATCTCCTCAGTCACTCCCTTTAGTCGAACTCTTACCGACTAAAACCACAAGCCGGTCTCTAGGGTCTTCTGACGCCAGGGTGTAAGGTAGCCCAAAGAGCATTTCCCTCGCACCCCGGTTTGACCTGGGTCATCTCCGGATTCGAGATGGCCCCCTCGGGTTCACGTATAGGGGCCACACTGCCTGCCCTGAAGGGGCGGAGGGAGGAGGGACACAGTGATGAGTTCGCGCGTTCAATTAAATAAATTATTTAGCGTTATAATATTTTAGCATAGGTTTTTTTTTCTTCCAGGTGAAACGTCACAAGCATCTACAATAGACATCAAAGATATGAACGGAGCGCCCGCCCCCCCCAAGGAGTCTGCGCGAACCATCGAACAGCAGATAGAGGCCGCGCGCCGCCAGGTGGCGCAGCTGAGGGCGCGGTTAGAAAGGCGGAATGTTAGAGTTAGCAAGGTCGCACAGATGTGAGTATTGATGGGGTGAAGTTGATAGGGCAAGAGGGGGGAGGGGCGTTCACCTTACCCCCATTATCACCTCAGCTCCCCCTCTTACCCTCCCAACAAGGGGGGAGTTGTGGTAATTGAAAAAATATTGATGAGGCCTTCAAGCTAAATGCCACCATTGTGGCACTATCGGTGTATGCAATTCCAAAGACTTTGGTTTTAGCTTACCATCAGGCGAGGTGAAGTAATGTTGACGTGACCGACATAAAAAAATAAGGGGGAGCTGTGGAGGCAGGGGTTGAGACTAAGGGGGGATTCAAGTCAGGTCATTCAAGAAACGCCCCTCCCTTCCCCCCACAAAGTGTGTACTATTGAGTGATAGATCGAGGCTGCGCGCCGCTAGGTGGCGCAGTTAAGAACCGAGTCGCACAGATGTGAGTAGTAGGTTACTATTTGAGGGGGAGGGGGGGGTAAAAACACAAGAAGCGTTTAAGACCAAGCTTGGTGGAAGGGGGGGGGGGTTAAATTTGAGGGAGAGTGGTACGATGGGGTAGCTAGGTGGTAGGCAGCTTCACCTGTTACCCCCACACCACCGTAGGCACGGGAGGCTTGACAGAACATTTTTTTTTTAGGTTCATAGCATACTGCGAGCAGTACTCTGAGTACGACGCGTTCCTCACTCCCCCGGAGTGGCCCAACCCATGGATCAGTGACACCACTGAGATGTGGGACCAGGAGAAACAGAGGTATGCTACGTTTATACTTTACTTTACTTTACCCCTTATCTCACTTTCTAATTATTATCCTATTTTCTTTTGTATGTTCCATTTGTATCTCGTTTTTCTCCTTCTATCCCACTTCCCCCTTCATCTTGCTTTCCTCCTTAATCTCGCTTTCCTCCTTAATCTCACTTTACGCACTATCCCACTTTACCTGTATCCCACTTTACCCCCATTATTCCTATTCCCTTTTTCCCATTCCATCCTACTTTCCCACTCCATCCCACTTTCCCACTCCATCCCACTTCCCCCTTCATCCCACTACTGAACCTAATAACCAGTAGATACGTCTCGATTACAGCAAAGAACCTCTCCCCCTACGCCGGGTACGTCGATGGTCTTTCGGTCTTCGGGAACTGCTCCAGGACAACGCCGGGAAGGAACACTTCGCCAAGTTTCTGTCTAAGGAGTTCAGTGGAGAGAATCTCAAGTAAGTCCTGGATATCGGCTTTCGCGTTTTTTTATCTTTATCTGGCTTTACTCAACCGATTGTGACAAACAGACAAGGTTTCCAAAAAAAAATTGTTTTCATAACATAACATAAACTCACGCCTATATCCCCGAAGGGGTAGGCAGAGGTGCTAGCACCCACATTTCGCCAGTTTATGTTTAGGTCCCAATGTAATAGGTGGCGAGCCTATTGCCATTAACCGGGCACTTATAAACCTGCGATAAATACACACATAACTTCGAAAAGCATCGAAAAGTCATTGGTGTGAAATTGTTTACAGTATCGTTTAACTACACATATAATAAAACTAGCTTCCGCCCGCGGCTTCGCCCGCGTGTAATTCGGTATTGCCACCAAGTCTATTTGAATGAAACGACTCTCCACTCGACTTTCCACTCCGCTGTTCACTCCACTCTCTACTCCACACTCCACTCCACTGTTCACTCCACTCTCCACTCCACACTCCACTCCACTCTCCACCTCCACTCTACTGTCCAATCCCCTCTCCCGACTCCACCCTACATTCCACTCTCCACTTCAATCTCCACTCCATTCCACTCTCCATTACACTTTCCACTCCACTCTCCATACCACTCCCCACTCCACTCTCAACACCACTCCCCACTCCGCTCCACTCTCCACTCCACTGGTCTCCACTCGTCTAGCCAAAACCGTTCGGATAAAAAGTACTAAACGGATTTCAGTGCGGTTTTCTTGGTCAGACCTAAAATTTGGAGATATGACCATAAGTTTTCTTTTCCTTATTTATTGGTTTCACCTTACACTATCTTTACAGGGTTCACCTAAGGCGACAGTGTGGACATCATATTCCCTTTATAACAGTACTTTTAGTTGTAATAATCGATATTTGAAAAAAAAAGACTTGGTTATGTTGACCACAAATATCAATTTTTTTGCAATCCTTGTCTGTTTGTTCGTGATGGACGCAAAAACTGCTGAACGAATTTTGATGCCGCCTTTTCATTAGAAAGGTCTTGGTTTTACATAAAATCTGCCGTATCTTTGATTGCATTTGGTTAAGTAGAACTTCCGATCGACTTTGCGAGTGAAACCACGGTATTAGCTTGTATAAAAAGTAGCCTACATGTTATTCCAGACTATAATCTATCTTTATACCAAATTTCAACCCGATCTATTCAGCCGTTTTTGCGTGAAAGAGTAACAAACATACATCCAGACATCCCGACTGATCTACTCCGTGGGTCGACTGATCGACTCCGTGAGCGGAGTCGCGGGTATTAGCTTGTATAAAAAGTAGCCTATATGTTATTCTACACTTTAATCTATCTCGTTACCAAATTTCAGTCAGATCTATTCAGCCGTTTTTACGTGAAAGAGTAACAAAGATATATCTAGAGATCCCGACCGATCGACTTTGCGAGCGGAGCCGCGATATTAGTTTGTATAAAAAGTAGCCTATATGTTATTCCAAACTATAATCTATCTCTGTACCAAATTATAGCCAGATCCATTCAGCCGTTTTTGTGTGGCAGAGTAACAAACATACATCCAGACATACATTCTTACAAACTTTCGCGTTTATAATATTAGTAGGATGATAGGAAAGTCTAAACTGTACATTGAATATTTTTTGAAAATAATACTTGGGGTGTGATCGATACCGAAGCCAAAAATATAGTTTTTAGAATTTTTGTCTGTTTGTATGTATGTCCGGGATAAACTCAAAAAGTACTGCATGGATTTACTTTAAAAGCACGAATATTACTAAGAAGTCGGGTCAACACATAGGCTACATATTATCACGCTATCACCACTTCAAATTTGGCACGAATATTATTTATAAGTCGGGTCAACACATAGGCTACATATTATCACGCTATCACCTACGGGAAACGAGCAGTGAACCTTTATTTCTTCAACGCATTCTGTAACAACGTGTAATCTAACGACTCATATTTGAATATTGTTAGGTATTATGTTAAAACCATGCTATAAGCTAGCTTCACACTATAAGTAAACTTGGTGGCGATACCGACCTCCACGCGGGCGAAGCCGCGGGCGGAAGCTAGTATTAAAATATTTATTTATTGAACAATTCTCTCTTGCGCAGATTCTGGTTAGCCGTGCAAGAGTTGAAGGCGCTTCCGATTCGGCGCGTCGCCTCTCGCGCCAAGGAGATCTGGAAGGAGTATTTAGCGTCCGACGCGCCCTCTCCCATCAATATTGACGCAGCCAGCAGGTTAACGGATAGATGCCTTTTTTTTTATTGTGCGGAAATCGCCATAGATACCGTCCGGCCACGTTCACACGGCGATTATTTTCCCGTATACCGTATACGAGATTTTATCGAATAGAGTAGTGACAACAGAATATATATATGAAAACTTAAAAATTGTTCACACGGCGTTCATACGGGAAAATCCCGTGTTCTAGAAATATATTTTAACGTATACCGTGCGAAGTTGTCACTGGAACGCCGCGTCTCGAAACGATTTTATCGAATACGACACGCAGTGGCGCTTATGTTCATGTTGTCTCGTTCACACGACCCGCCCGAAATCTCGCTTCGAGAATCGGCGAAAATCGAATCGAATGGTTGCCGTGTGAACAATTGCATCGTATACGGTAAAACCGTATACGTGAAAACGTGTGTGCCGTGTGAACGTGGGCTCCACGTTGACCATCGGGGGTGGTTATGTCGGGATCGACTAAAACCGCACGCCGTCTCGGGCCTTAATTACCGGGGTGTAAGGTTACCCAATGGGCATAGCAGCAGTGGAGTTTGTTGCGCCGTTTCTTCTCCACTAGCGCCTAGGAAGCGGTAGTAAACTTAGTATTAAGTAGTTTTTGACGTCAAAAAGATGTATTTACGTTGCACTATTTTGAAAAATAAAGAAATTAAAATTGAAATTGAAAATATCCCTCGCACCTCAGCTGACCCCGGGCTATCTACGGTTTTAAGATGGCCCCTTCGACCCCCCGATAGGGGGGTGGGGGGCGGGATGAGCATCGCGCCACTTCGCCGACGGTGGGGTGTAGGGTGACAGGCGGCCGTCCTGTCAAAGGAATGGGGAAGGGCTGGGAAGGGGTGGGGGGAGGAGGGTACAGTGAGCTCTGACTACCCTACTTACCTTGGGGAACACAACACGCTGGTTATTATGGGGCGGTGTTCTGTAGCGCGGAGGTACTACCCCAGTCGGACTGCTAAGTTCGGACGGGAGATACCGCCGTGTCCTACCTCCTTTTCTTATATTATATTTCCTCTGTGTTTCTGTTGACAGGGAGCTGACTCGCGTGAAGGTGGAATCTGGAACAGCTGACAGATATTGCTTCGATCAAGCTCAAGTGAGTCTTATACTATCTTAATATATATAAATCTCGTGTCACAATGTTTGTCCTCAATGGACTCCTAAACCACTTAACCGATTATAATAAAATTCGCACACCATGTGCAGTTCGATCCAACTTGAGAGGTAGGATAGTTTTTGAAACGGATTTCGGCATCCACGCGGGCGGAGCCGCGGGCAACAGCTAGTACGCCTATATATATTTTGAAAGTAATATTTAACGAATTATAAAATGTCGTAGAACAAACATTGTTATACTTTGTCTAATGTAGGATGATAATAATGACAGGTCTAAATAGGGTAGCCCATATAGTATAATCGAAAATGAATCTTTCGATTTTCGATTATCGTTCCCGTAGAATATGGAATCGATATTTAGAAAAACACAAAAACTTTTTATTATTTTAGGTAACTTACTTCAGGATGACAAAAGAGAAGTTTTATGGTATATTATTTATGTTTCGTACCATATTAAGCTAATTATATCACAAAAATTGTAGTAATATAAGTACTTAATAATTTTAATAAATTATTTTAAATTCGATTCATTTGTGTATAGTCAATTGTGCTATATTTTCGCAAGACGCTTCACTATGACAAGTGGGCGGGGCTTGTCTATGTAATACAATAATTTTAGGGTTATGATTTTGTATAAAAAAATACGATACTTCATAGACATGAACTGTCATTTTTATCATTCTACATTAGACAGAGTATAGTTATGATGTCAGCTATCTACTGTAGTAGTCCAAAACTACTACTAACATTTTTTATCTATGGTTAATAGATAATCTCTTTTATAATAACTGTAGGGACGCGTTTTGTTAGCAAATATAAACCAACTCATCGTTGCTTAAGTTTACATTAATTTAATCGCATTTAAATATTTAAATATATTCTATTTTCGATTCTGGTTGCGTTCCTGGTGTCGTAATTGATAATTATGTACAACAGTTATTTATCGATGTAATTTATAAGATTGAACTTAAAGGACTCGGTTCCTATGCTGACAGTTGTCAATGTCAATAAGTGTCATCAATAGAAATTAATCATTCACTTTTTCACTTCCTATATGGCCGTTGGCTATTGATAACCTTTTATTAGTTCATCATGCAATCATATTAGAAAATGTAATTGGAAGCCGATGAAGACTCCAAAGACGATGAATCGTTGAGTACTTCATCCATCCCGTCCAATAAGAAGAAAAGATTGTGGCGTACACCGAAAGCGAGTGTTGGCGTGTCAGCGACATATAATATTTTGGAAGCCACCTCGTGTCTACGGGATTAACTCCGTAGGCTGGATCAGTGGCGTGTTCCATGCTGCATCTGACGGCCAGATGCAGCGAGGCCAAGGAGCGGACAAGCCTTTAACGTCCACTTGCTGCGAAGCTGTGGATAGCCGTGGAAGAGACGGAGGCCGAAGGGCATCGAACTGCATCGTGTCGCCGTGGTGAGATCTGACATCCGTTGGATCCAGTAAGGTACCCATCCACGTTATTTCAATGGCCATTGATCTAGTGCTCGTGTTCGCGAACTTTCGATCGCAAAACGCAAAACGTGTCGCGTGTGCCGCGCGGTAAGTTGACCCGATGTCAACCTTTTCTTCGAACTGGACATTGCTCTAATCCTGTATATTTTGCAACCTGTAGTCCTGATAACTTATTGTATACCTAAATTTTAATATATAAATTGTACTTTGAATGTCATCAACTGCAATTTCATTTACTCTCCCGAGGTGCCCCAATGGTTCATCAAGGTAAATGAATATCTTCCAGGTACTATTCACAAGAGGTCCTTGAAACAATAGTTCAATGTAAACTGCCGAGAGACTGATCCGGAAGCACTATTTGTACAATTTTCTATATTTCAATATTGTAACGTCACCATTCTATTCATCTCTATACATCATATACCATATTATACCTTAATACTATTTTTATACGTTACAATTGGCGCCCGAACAGGGACCTGTCCCTGTTCGGGCGCCAATTGTAACGTATAAAAATAAGATGACTAGTATAAATGGTATATAAAGGGTGTAAAATGGTGATATAGTAGAATAGGATAAGTAACGTTACAATGTTAAAGTATGGAAAAATATACAAATAATGCTTCCGGATCAGTCTCTCGGCAGTTTACATTGAACTATTGTTTCAAGGACCTCTTGTGAATAGTACCTGGAAGATATTTATTTACCTTGATGAACCATTGGGGCACCTCAGGAGAATAAATGAAATTGCGGTTGATAACATTTAAAGAATATTTTTATATATTAAAATTTAGGTACACAGGTTGTAAAATATACATGATTAGAGCAATGTCCAGTTCGAAGAAAAGGTTGACATCGGGTCAACTTACCGCGCGGCACACGCGACACGTTTTGCGTTTTGCGATCGAAAGTTCGCGAACACGAGCACTAGATCAATGGCCATTGAAATAACGTGGATGGGTACCTTACTGGATCCAACGGATGTCAGATCTCACCACGGCGACACGATGCAGTTCGATGCCCTTCGGCCTCCGTCTCTTCCACGGCTATCCACAGCTTCGCAGCAAGTGGACGTTAAAGGCTTGTCCGCTCCTTGGCCTCGCTGCATCTGGCCGTCAGATGCAGCATGGAACACGCCACTGATCCAGCCTACGGAGTTAATCCCGTAGACACGAGGTGGCTTCCAAAATATTATATGTCGCTGACACGCCAACACTCGCTTTCGGTGTACGCCACAATCTTTTCTTCTTATTGGACGGGATGGATGAAGTACTCAACGATTCATCGTCTTTGGAGTCTTCATCGGCTTCCAATTACATTTTCTAATATGATTGCATGATGAACTAATAAAAGGTTATCAATAGCCAACGGCCATATAGGAAGTGAAAAAGTGAATGATTAATTTCTATTGATGACACTTATTGACATTGACAACTGTCAGCATAGGAACCGAGTCCTTTAAGTTCAATCTTATAAATTACATCGATAAATAACTGTTGTACATAATTATCAATTACGACACCAGGAACGCAACCAGAATCGAAAATAGAATATATTTAAATATTTAAATGCGATTAAATTAATGTAAACTTAAGCAACGATGAGTTGGTTTATATTTGCTAACAAAACGCGTCCCTACAGTTATTATAAAAGAGATTATCTATTAACCATAGATAAAAAATGTTAGTAGTAGTTTTGGACTACTACACTACCCCTGCGAGGATGCTAGTTAATTACAAAATAACCTTCTATATTGGGTTCGATTTCCGCTCAGTGCAAATATTTGTATGGATGATTATGTCCATTTGCATTGGTCTGGGTGTTTCTATGTATAATAAGTATGTATTTACAAAAAAAAAGTATATAAGTATGTTTGTTTATCAGCATTCTAGAACCCATAACACAAGCTAGTTAAACTATGCTTACTTTGGGTCTAGGGAGCGCTGTGTAGAATGTCGTAGAATATTTATTTATTATATATGCATAATTTTTTTCCAGGCTCATGTATACCATCTAATGAAATCGGATAGCTATTCAAGATACCTACGTTCAGAGATGTACAAGGATTATCTAAATGGATCTAAGAAAAAGGTATGCTGACATAATATGTTGTGATAACTACTAAGGCAGGGGACATGACGGGAACATTGTGGTTCCCAAACCCGAGGGGGTCATCTCGAAACCGGAGGTGACCCGGGTCAAGCCGGGGTGCGAGGGAAATGCTCTATGGGCCACCTTACACCCTGGCGTGAGAAGACCCTAGACGGCGTGCGGTTTTAGTCGGTAAGAGTCCGACATGACCTGGTGGTGGGACATGAAGACTTCAAAGAAAGGCAGAGGTTGCGGGTTCGATTCCCGTCTAGCACAAATATTTGTAGGTAATTTGCATCGGTCTGAATGTTTATATGTGGAATATGTATGTAAAAATTATCTTAAGTTTTTTTTTAATATCACTTACCAAAATTATATCACTAAATAAAATTATATTCCTGCTAACCGCTTTCTATCAGGTGGGCCGTGTGCTTGTCTGCCACCTAAATGTTATAAAAAAGCTAAGCAAAATTGCTTTAGTGCAATGGCCAGGATTCGAACCCGAGAACTCTCGTTTATAAGCCCGTCTTGTTAACCACTGAACTACCGACGCTGTTTTTTCACATGTGGATTATACTTGACAAAAATGACAAGTATAATCCACATTCTAGAACCCACAATTCAGTACTTTCTTTTTTTCACAGACCTCGGTCAAAGGAATCCGATCCATCGTATCGTTCACGGCGCGCAAAGAAACCTCAGCCAACTGATTCTCAAGGCACAATATACTTAAAATTATTAGAATGTTTGTCTGTAACACAAAATTAACACCTGTTCGCAAATCTACCAGCTATATAGAAAAAAATTGGTACGTTTTTTATCTATATGTCATAAAAAAATACATCATAGATATAAAAAATGTTTAGAATCATGTCAAAGTTCGTAGGCCACGGTGACCGCTTCCCATCAAGTGGGCCGTGTGCTTTTCTTTCACGTAATGAAATTATCTTGATTCTGTACAATTTTAATGTTTATGATATATGTACATTAATTATGCGTATTTATTTATTATATTTTTATCAATAAACATGACTATAATACTGAAAAATTAATATTAATTTATGTTCAGTTTCAAATTCAATCTGTATAAAGGTATTTTTGCCACTAATGGGTTGAATTGGGTGGATATAATTATCTCCTAATCACTGGTAATAAATTCCCAGGGTTAATTTTTGGTGGATATGTGTTCCACATTTGATTTCTTCGACTAACTGGTGGCAAAACACCTTTAACTCTAATAAATCTTTATTCAATCTCTATATTTGCGTATTACACGAAAATTTTTGAATTTCCACACTAGCTTCATAAGCTCGTATACTTTACAAATCATTGTATAAAATAAATTGAAAACTAAAAATGTTATTTCAATTATAGAACTGAAATATCGCCTACATTTTGAGAATAATCTCATTTGATTATTCAGCGAAAGAACTCCATCATCAGACCAGCTCTTTGTCTCCTTTGTACTCGATTTTCGATTTGGCGCGTCGGTGAGAAAAGCGAGAGTTCGGCTAAGATCGGCTAACCTCGGTTTACTAGAGCATTTTCTCTGTCGCACATTTGGTATACTGCGCGGCATCTAACGTGGCCAGATTATGGAGTAGTGTGGTCCCCACTACTTCAAAACGTTGCCAAGTTAGATGCCGTACACTATACTTGTTTCTAGGCGACGCATTTTGCCACAAACAAGTATAGTGTACGGCATCTAACTTTGCAAGGTTTTCAAGTAGTGGGGTGGACCCCACTACTTAAAAACCTTGCAAAGTTGCTCCAAGATCTGGCTACGTTAGATGCCGTGCACTATGTCTTCATAGAGTACTTAAAACCGTTTTTTTTATAAAATGTTAAAACTATAGCTTCGATTTTAACTAATCTTAAAAGATTCTGCTGTGCGACAGAAAAAACGTTATACAAAAGCAAATGAACGTAATGAACTCTCGCTTTTGCTTACAATAAAAAATTATTTACGTACCTAATCGAAAGCCACGGCACTTTATATTACCATAGTATGTATTAAACTCTCTTCCATTCAAGTATTATAATATAAAAATAAATATATATATTTATATAATATTATATGAATTAGCGTGTTAATTTTTAAAGAGCGCATTTGTAGTTGTCGATATAGAAAAATAAATAAAATAACTATTTAACTGTACAACTAATATTTGCAATTTAAATGTAAAACTTTGATATTTAATAAATTCAGTTTTAATAATGAAAAACATTCTGGGAAAAATAAAAAATATTTTTTTTTGTACTTTTGAGTAATTGGTGGATAAAGATAAGCTTTAACCACTATCCACTTAAAACAAAAAAAAATCCTAGTTCGTTTCTTCGAGTGATTGGTGGCTAAGTTGTATCAGCTAACCCACTACCCACTCGACACAAAAATTTTAGTTGTACCGCAAAATAGTTCACGTCTATATGTTGAAGATTGAATGTTTAGAAAATATAAATAAAATATGATATTAAATGTAGACAATTACGATTGTTTATTTATGCAATAATGTTGTTACAATTAGGTTTAGTATTATAAATAGATTTTTTTTTGTGATGGCAATATGTCTAATAATTAGTGGTAAAAATTTATTTCTCCACTGTAAACACTTACACATATTCTTGACGCCATATGTTTCTATGTCATATTATTTTATATTGATATAATGGTATCTATGTATAATTACTTCGTAATTGGCTGTAGGCGTAAAATCATTGACACTCCGGGATGCCCACAGAAATGCAAACTAATAATATGCACACTTCCTTGAGTCAGCTTCATACAAGCTTCAGATGATTCTCTCTTTTAATTTAAATTTCGAATATCTTAAAATCATAAATAGCTAAAAAAAAACTTTATATACTTTATATACTTTATATAATATATAAAGATTAGAGATGGGCGTTGTCGTTTTTTGAAACCGTTGCCGGTATCGTTATTTCCAAATGATTTTCTGATCGGAAAAAATCGTTATTGTTGCAACAGTGCGGATATTTACAACATTTGCCCAAAACTTAACGAAATCCTGTGTCTAATACACAGGATTTCGTTAAGTTTGAACGATGAAAATTGTATTCGCACCTCGACATCGTGGATCATTCTTACTAATTCCCGTGCTAATTTGTTTCATAAAACTACTGAGACTATTTTCTCGGTAGTTCCATGGGATTTGGCAATGAAAGTTATGAAAAAAGTGTGATCATTCTCACTAGTTCCAGTGAGAATGATCTGGCAACTTTACTTACAACGGTTTCCGACAACGGTTTTTATAATAACGACCATCTCTAATATAAAACGTATCTTCTAGTTATATAATCTGAATTTATACACCCACAGAGTCTCTATAAACCAAAGTTGTTTTTTTTTTAAATTAATTTGACAAAAAGACTGTATAAAAGATACTGCCCATTTTTTGTTTAAAAACTTTAAAATTAGCGAATAATAAAAATTGTAAATATTATTATTATAAGTACTTGTGTTAGATAGTAGTTGTGTAAAGATTGTATATTGGTCAAAGGAGTTGGTTCTTTAGAGTGCTTATCCCACCTTAATCCCACTATAAAGTGGGATCTCACTACACCCCTTTGGAAACCTGATGTTACCCCATTCTCACTTAAATGAGCTGACCCCATTGTATTCCAACTACAGAGGGCTGACCTCACCTCATTCCCACTTTAAAAAACTGATCCCACCTCATTCCCGACTGTGCGAAATATTCCACCTCTTTCGGAGCAGTTCACTAAAGTAGCGAAAAAATTAATCTTGACGTTCATAAGTGTTACTTTATTTAGGCCATAAAGTAACACTCATGAAACGGAACGACACGAAAACTTCAATAGCGCGATTCAGGATTAGTAAGTTTTGAAGTAGTTCAGCGTCATTTCGCTAGATGGCGCTAAACACATGCGGCCACTAAGCAGCAACTCCTTTGGTATACAATCTTTTCAATAATATTTAAAAATAATAAACGTCGCTTCCCTCAATGGTATTGTTATATTCAAAGATTTAGATTTTAGCTTCGACGGGACGACACCGGCACGATGTTGAGACGATTATTGTAATTTAAATTCTTAAATAAATATATAGCATAATCTGGTAATTGAAAAGGTAATAAGTCAAAGACTTGAAATATGTAACATAATCTGGGGTTATTAGAAAATTTTACATCTTTTTGACTTACCGCCATCTTGATTATTTCAGTACAATCTACGGCCTGTCATCCTGTCATCTGTCAATGTCAAAACTTTATAGTATTGACAGTCAATTTTGACATTAGACTCAATTAGTCTAATGTCAAAATTGCTGTCATAATTCAAAAGTCTCCCCCTTTTTTTTAGTAAACGTTTGTTATTGGCAGATTTTGTCGATTCGTTTTGTCGATTGTCGTATTTCGCCACACCAAAAAAAAAATTGAATTGTCAAAACTGACAGGTTCTAAATTTAAATTTGACATCGTCGCCGCTCCCGCGTTACTTTCCCGCCATTATATAAAAATTCAAAACGATATCTTTAAATAATTGATTGGAATACAATACCAAAGATATTTTGTTTTTGTAAAAATAGTCTTTATTAGTTTTAATTTTATTTTTTCTAATCATAATATAGACTGGTAATAGATTTATAGAGTTGTAATATTTTAATTAAATTACAGTACATGACGTTTAGTTATTTAAGCAAAACGTTTTGTAGTTGCATCGTATAATGACGGCGTTCAAAGTAAGTTTCATCTCTTGAAAACAGTAGTAACTATTACTAATAACGTCAAATTCTTAGTAACTATTACTAATAACGTCATCATATTAGTAACTGTTACTAACAACGTTAAAATGTTAGTACTTATTACTAATAACGTTGACTAATTTAGTTGATGACTTTGTTAATGCGATTTACTTTTAATAAAAAATCACCTTTTTTGATTACTCATATTAATAAAGTGAATTTAATTAGTAACATTTACTAATAATAATCAACTTCCTTTGTAACTTAACTTAAAAGTACATTAGTAAGTTTTACTAACAGATACACAAGTAATACGAACTAACGAAGTCGATTTTGTTAGTAACTTTAACTAACAATGTAGATTTCATTAGTCATTTCTACTAATGACTATTTTATACAAATAAATTAGTAAACTTTGACTATCAACGCCTTTGTTATGCGGTCTTACAAAACGGTTATATTATAGTTGTCTCTCTTAATGGTACTGCTTTATAATTAGTAAGAAAAGTCGACAATTACGTTTATAGTTTAATTTAATATAAGTAGTATTTGCTTTAATTATTTTAGGTAGATAAGCTAGAGTGTACAGTTGATTACAAAATGCATATGTTTTTCACCCGGATTCGCTGATAAACCAAGATATTTTCTTGGAACAATTTTTTTTAACTGATGAATAAGCCATTAAACCCAAAATATTTGCTTTAAAATCTTTTATTTAATTTGAATCAGTATTACCATCATAACAATTTTAAAAAATCATTTATTAACCGTTTTTTGCCAACTTCGTACATATACTACCGATTTTTACAAAGATTTCATATGACGCATATATGCGTCATCAGGTCTTATACTCGTGACGCATATTTGCGTCATCGTGTCTAAACCTTAATTGATTGACTAAGTTGACTCCACAAATGTAATAAGGTTACTAAGCTAAATTTTTTGTGTTTGAACTGGTTTCACCTCGGGTTCGAATCCCGTCATTCCACATGACAGGATTCGAACCCGGGTACTAACGATCGTAAGCCTGACTCCTTAACCACTAAGCTGCCGACGCTAAAGAAGGCTATACCCTCTAGCTTAACAACCTGTATTAGAAAAAAAAGTCTCAAGTTGCATTTATTTTATTTTTTTTTCTTTATCAAAAGTAGTTTGTATGTAATAAATGTTAATTATGGAATCATATCTTTTGGTCATTCAATAAAATGTAGGTAGATTGTAATTTTAGTTCGATCAATCAATCAATCGATTGATAGTGATTGAAGTTAAATTGTGTATTTTGATATCAAAAGACTGAGGTATCACCCTCACACAGTGCAAACAATTTCATCAAGAACCAAGCGGTTCGGTGCCTCTTTTATTTGCCGCACCATAAAGACTTGGAATTCTTTACCAGCGCATGTGTTTCCTTCCTCCTATAGTCCCGGGTCCTTTAAGCGGGCCGTGAAAAAGCATTTGATAAAGCCACCATTATAGCACTATCGGTGTATGTAATGGTGCCCCCCATTCCTGAGATTTTACCTTTAGCTTACCATCAGGCGAGGTGAAGTCATATTGACGTGTCCTATATAAAAAATAATAATAATAATCAAAAGCAATAATCACCAACCGCTTAATAGACCCGCTTCACACTACAGCACTATCGGTGTATGTAATGGTGACTCCCATTCCAGGGACTTTACCTTTAGCTTACCATCAGGCGAGGTGAAGTCATATTGACGTGATCAATATAGAGAAAAGATCCGCATTAGATCTTGGTGTCAAACAGCCAATTCAAAAGAGGTTATTCCGCGATTCACACCATGGTCCGAAAATTTCTTGGTGTGAAAGAGGAACGTCCCTTCAAAACATTTAAAAAGTACCATTTTAACTTCAATTGTCAATAATATTGCAATTGATGGTGAATAAATAATTATTTAATCAAAGATTTATAGTTTTAAAAATACATATATGTACCTATAGGCATGTACCAAAGTGTATTTAAGTAATAAAATAAATTATTTTAAAATGTAAAGTGTGTTGGTTTTACTGACGGTACAGATACCGGCACGTAAATTGGCCCGACGCGTCATATGCGCAAAGGTCGATTTTTAGGTCGCGGGAGACGCGGTTGCGCCGTCGCGGACATATGATTGGTGCGTCACTTGACGGACCAATCAAATGTCTCCGAGAGTCGTCTTGTAGCGAATCAACGTTCCGTTCGTTCGTACTTTGAATCATTTGATTGGCTCAAAGTGCACGATGCGCGAACTTACCCCAAACCTGGCCAAGTTACGTGCCTGTATCTGTATATCAAATTGTATTCGGGGTCTCATTACCCAGAAGACATTATACAGGGTGAATTTTTCAAAAGGGATTGGATGGCCAAATCCGAAACTATAAGGAATAGCGAAAAATGGTCAAAGGAGTCACGAGCCCGATTTTGATGAAACTTAAAACCTCATCATTAGATTTTTGAAAAACCAATCAACCTAGTTGAGAATCGAACCCGTTGATTTTGAAAAAAAAAACACACCCTATATTATTACACCATACGATAGTGTCGCTGTTAAGGAACAAATTCTGCGAAGTAATGATATACGGCAAATTTAAGGAAAATTTGGAATTTAATAAAATTCATGTTTCATGTACCTATTTGTTTCGTTCGAAATCCCAGAAAAGATCGTAACTATTCCGTGTTTTAAATTATACTCAGAATGATTATAATGATTGATGTTTTTTTTTAAACAAGATGGAGCTCCAGACCATAATAACCGTAAAAGAGATTTTGATTCAGCAGTTTGACGATAATTTTATTGCAAGGCATGATCCTGTGCCTTGGCCAGCGAGATCCGTGGATCTTACTCCCTTAGATTACTTTCTCTGGGGGTATGTCAAAAACGAAATTTACAAAGACACATAATATGATACAGAGATACAGATGACTTGAAACGTTCTTTGGAGAATATTCTAAACGGAATCAATAACATTGTAATATTGAATGCAGTACGATCCTTGAGGTCTCAAATCCAGTTATGTAATTGAAAACAATGTTCTACATTTTGAACAATTAATCAGTTAATGTAAGAAAAATAAAATGTATTTTGTTAAAGATGAGCTCTTTTCTTTAGTTTGCGGTATGTCATTACTTCCCAGAATAAGAACCTTAATAGCAACACTATCGTAAGGTGAAATAATATAGGGTGTGTTTTTTTTTCAAAATCAACAGGTTCGATTCCTAGCTAGGATATTTGGTTTTTCAAAAATCTAATGATGAGGTTTTAAGTTTCATCAAAATCGGGCTCGTGACTCCTTTGAGCATTTTTCGCTATTCTTTATAGTTTCGGATTTGGCCATCCAAGCCCTTTTGAAAAATTCACCCTGTATATAGGTATATAGCTTTTCACTAGCTCTCTACTTCACAATCTCCTCTCGCAGGTCTGCTGGAAGAAATTTCTTTTAGAAATAAGCAGAACCTCTGTACTCAATGTACTCATCTTTCTACTTAATGAACTACTATGTATTTTTTTTTGTGTGTACATAAATAAATAAATAAATAAATAAATATATATCCCTCGCACCCCAGCTGTCCACGGGCCATCTACGGTTTTAAGATGGCCGCCTCGACCTCCCAAAAAGGGAGAGGGGGGAAGGCGAGTCACCCCCCGATCTACGCTCGGAGAACCAGCCCGCCCCCTGCCTGCTCTCCATTGTGCCGTCTGCTAATCACGGACACGTGAAGAGCCTCTGGCCGGCATTAGCCAAGCCAGAATCTGTCAGCAGTTTTATACTACTTAGGTGACACACAAGCACACGGTCCACCTGATCCTCAGGGGAGTCACACTCGCGGCGACTCTGGAGACGGAGGGAGGAAGTTTGAGGGGGGCTTGTTATCTCTGGCTACTCTACTCATCGCCAGGAACACAAAACGATGGTTATTATGTGGCGGTGTTCTGTAGCGCGGAGGTACCTACTACCCCAGTCGGACTGCTCAGTTCGGACGGGAGATACCGTCGTGTCCTATCATAACTTTTTCTAATACTTTGTAGAAAGTACTTAAAAAAATTGCTAGTGTTATCGCAGGCAAAGCCGCGTAAACAGCTAGTTTAAAATAAAATAGACCAACTTCGCAAAACCTCAATACTGTTTATACAGTTGCCAATAAAATCTACGTGTTCCCATAAAACCATTGTTTGATTCGTTTCATACAACAAAAATATTGTATTGTTTCGAAGGAAATACTTACCTACCTAATTTGTGGGTAATTTCAAATCTAGGTGTGGGGCCTCATTAAGAACTTTGAGGCCTAATTTAAATTGACCTTAAATCGGTACAGATGCTGATCCTCCCGGAGTTGAGGACGGGGGGAAGAAGGGGGCCATCTCGAATCCGGAGATGGCCCGGGTCAAGCCGGGGTGCGAGGGAAATGCTCTATAGGTCACCTTACACCCTGGCGTCAAAAGACCCTAGACGGCGTGCGGTTTTAGTCAGTAAGAGTCCGACATAACCTGCCCCGCTGGTCTCGGGGTAGGTATCCATGAGGATTTCCGCCGCACGGAAAAAAGGGGAGGGGGAGGCTTACCACAGAACTTGGATACCGCCAGTGGGTTGTGAAGGTCAGGATCCTCACCGTGAGTTCTTAGTAGCTTCAAATGCGAGGCATGGGGCGTTATTAAGAACTCTGAAGCCTCATTCAAACTGACCTACAAATCGGTATGTCGACCGCAACTGAGGAAAGGCCCGAAGGTTGATGATCCATAAACAATTTATTTTTTTCATAACATAACATAACATAAACTCACGCCTATATCCCCGAAGGGGAAGGCAGAGGTGCTAGCATCCACATTTCGCCAGTTTATGTTTAGGTCCCAATGTAATAGGTGGCGAGCCTATTGCCATTAACCGGGCGCTTATAAACCTGCGATAAATACACACATAACTTCGAAAAGTCATTGGTGTGTGCCCTGGTGAGCCTGGGATCGAACCCGAGACCTCGTCTCAGCAGTCCATTACCCAGACCACTAGGCTACCGCGGTACATTTTTTACACCGCACAGGAAGCAAAATTTTGTAAAGATGTTTCAAATACGTTCCACGTAAGGTATAGACAATGCGACATCGGGCGAGCAAATATAACTAATTTATTGTTGTAACCATATTTGTTTAAAATTTAAAGTTCAAACAGCTTACGTCAGACTATTGTTTCAATTCGTGTCCAGTCTGCAAGAGATTATACGTTATTTGGCATATTTAGTGCCCTGTGGCACTCCTACTGAATAGGCCACCCTTTCTCTTTCAGACTGTATGTGGCTCTAACGAACTCTGAGGTGCAATCATGTTACTCGAAATAACATTGTATCTAGACTAAGGCAATTGTTGTAAATAGACCAAAAAAAACAGCCCGCTGAGTTTCTTGCCGGAGTCTTCTCAGGTCTGGGCCGCGTTTCGAACCGGTGTGGTCCATTTGCTTCTAGTTTTAAATATTTATAATTTTGACGTTTTGTAAGTGCTGCTTAAAATGGTCTATACAGAATAAATGATTTTTGACTTTGACTTTGACTTTAATCTGGATATCACCCCCGTCGGCCATCGGGTGTGGTTATGGTTGAATTCGAACCGACTAAAATCGCATGCCGTCTCAGGTCTCAATTTACGGGGTGTAAGGTTATCAAAAGGCATTTCCCTCGCATCCCGGCTGACCCCGGAACATCTACGGTATTAAAATGACCCCCAGAAAGGAGGTGGTGCGGACATCGCGTCCCCGTACCGATGGGGTCACTATAGGGTGAAATGCGGCTGTCCTATCACCCCCTAATCTGTACTCAGAAAACCAACCCGTCTCCCGCCTGCTCTACTGTGTCCTCTGCTAGTCAGAGGTACACATGGAGAGTCTCCGATCAGCCTTTTAGAGGGTCACTCCCGGTAACAACTTAAGGTTTTTGATACGGTTTGATTATTAGAAGGGCCTTGGTCAGACTTAGAATCGTATCTTTGATTGCAATCGGTTGAGTTGAACCGGAGCTGCAGAGATATGACCAAAAGTCGCAGCAAACAACCACGCGGGCGGAGACGCGGCAATCGGCTTGTGAAAAATAATCTTATAAGATTGTCTAATCTGCTCTACTTAAAAACTTTTAAAATATACTAGCTCTATAAATTCTCCTAGTATAGTTGTCAATTGGAGTCACAATAGTGAACTACTGAACGGATTTTGATGCGGTTTTTTATTAGAAAGGTTTGGTTAGACGAGTGGAGACCATTGGAATGGAGAGTGGGGTGGAAAGTGGAGTCGAGAGTGGATTGGTGAGTGGAGTGGATAGTGGAGTGGCGATTAGAGTGGAGGTGGAGAGTGAAGGGTGGAGTGGAGAGTCGTTTTATTAAAATTGACTTGGTGGCGATACAGACTTCCAAGCGGGCGAAGTCGCGGGCGGAAGCTAGTACTTACACTTATAAAAAAATAACTTTTTCATAACATAGCATTAACTCACGCCTATATCCCCGAAGGGGTAGGCAGATGTGCTAGCACCCAGATTTCGCCAGTTTATGTTTAGGTCCCAATGTAATAGGTGGCGAGCCTATTGCCATTAACCGGGCACTTATAAACCTGCGATAAATACACACATAACTTCGAAAATTCATTGGTGTGTGCCATGGTGAACCTGGGATCGAAACCGAGACCTCGTCTCAGCAGTCCATTACCCAGGCTATCGCGGTTGTCTACTTTTTCAATCTCTAATTTAACTAGATTGTTGAACAATTTTCGCTGTAAAACTATCAAAATACACCACACTCGCCACCCCGAAAAACCTGTACACATAATGACGTCACAGATTCATATATTTTACCAATTATTCCAAGCACTCATATTTGAACAGCTGTACAATGTTTGTACGTAAATTTATATAAATTATGCCTTTCCAGTATTTCGCCTAAGTGGTCTATAGCAGATTTATTTATCTGTCCACTCACACGAGTTTAAAAACGACTATGCGATTGTTTATCGGATTGATTTTGGCTCTGGTGTATGTAAGTATCTATGGGATGATTATGGGGTTGTTGCCCTTTGGCAAGAAAAAGTGCGTTGGCTAAAAAAAGTGCGATAATTTTTTGAAAGTGGAGTGCTAAATCGTAGTAGGAACAAGTGCGAAGTGCATATTTCGACAGAATCAGTGCGTAAAGTGTGTGAAATTTATTGGAATTATTGTGTTCTGAAGAAAGAAGAAAATTGGGAAGGTTGTGGATAATTTGAAGGTGATATTTGTTGAAACTATGGAGGTAGGACACGACGGTATCTCCCGTCTGTAATGAGCTGTCCGACTGGGGAAGTACCTCCGCCCTACAGAACACCGCGGCCATCCTACCCCCGTCCCTTCCCTTCAGGGTTGGCAGCGCGTGGGTGACACTCTTGGTGTTGCACATGTCCATAGGCCACGGTAACCGCTTTCCATCAGCTGGGCCGTGTGCTTGTCTGCCAACTACGTGGTATAAAAGAAACTGAGTTAATGCAGAACGGACAAACGTAGGCAAGTGGAATCTTTGGCCTTAAAATAACATCATATAAACACTTCAGTTTCTGAACAGTTCAATTTAAGTTCTTAAACTGAACGATCCGTATCATGACATGCAGGTCTTGATGAGGCCAGAGGAAAACTTTGGGTGCAACTGAATTAACCCTGTACTGGAATGCGGCTAATGTATATAATGGTTTGTGTTCAGAAGAATTCGACATGATGCCTACAGCCACTTTCTATCATCGCACCGCTCGCCACAGACAGGGAATTCATCCCCACACGTTGCATCCGTCTGCAGTTCGCACTGTGAGGTATGAAATAAATTTCATTCCGCGCACGCTTAGGCTGTGGAATGATCTCCCTGCTGTGGTTTTCCCTGGCGTCTACAATATGGGGTTCTTCAAGAAGGGCATTAGGAGGTTTTTACAGGGTTATGAGTGTGACGCCCGAGGTGTTGCACACGTCCATGGGCCGCGGTGACCGCTTCCCATCAGGTGGACAGTGTGCTTGTCTACCACCTAAGTTATATAAAAAAAAGCAAGATCATGTACAGAATTTGGCAAGATACAAAAAATATCTACTGAAATATTGTCTAGACTCCAGATGGACCGATGACCTGAAAAAGGTGACTGGGAATTAGGATAGACTAGATCGGAGAATCAGGGACTCGATTCTGTTGAAGGCAAACCACTGTCACACCACTGACACTCTAAAAAAGCTATTTAATTGTAGACTTTACCGTTATACAGTTAAAGTCTAAAATCAAATGAAAAGAATTCATTTAACTTTATCATTCGCTCTATAACATATCATTTGATTTTAGACTTTAAATTGATACTAATAAAATCTACAATTAAATGGCATTTTTTAGAGTGTCAGTGGTATGACAGTGGTTTGCCTTTAACAGAATCGAGGCCCAGGTGGTATGGCATACATTGGGAGAGGCCTATGTCCAGCAGTGGACTGCGATAGGCTAATTGATTGATTGAATATTGTGTGATAATACGCACGAATCGCTTCAGCAATACGTTCATTATGCGTACAGCTAAGGAGTGGAATGCCCTGCCCGAGTCTGTGTTTCCGGAAAGCTATAATCTGGGAGTCTTTAAGTCTAGAGTGAACAGGTTGCTTCTAGGCAAGCGTGCTCCATCGTCGACCACATCGTCACTTGCCATCAGGTGAGATAGTGGTATAAACGCGAGCCTATCGGCTATAAAAAAAAACAATAAGGTGAGTTAGGTGGCATATGGAGACGTGAAGACTATCAAGCAATCATCAATCGTATTTAGTGTTTAGTGCAACAAAAAGTAGTGATAAGTGCGAAAATGATTAGTGTGTGGACTTTTCGTGGCTAAAGGTAAGGTTTTAGTTTTCTTTAAGTATAGAAACGAGTGGCAAAATGCTTTAAATAACGATGAATTGATATAGAAAATAGCGCCAAGTATAGAAACGAGTGGCAAAATGCTTTAAATAACGATGAATTGATATAGAAAATAGCGCCAAGTATAGAAACGAGTGGCAAAATGCTTTAAATAACGATGAATTGATATAGAAAATAGCGCCAACACCGCCCCGGCGTTATTACTAAATTATTCTCTTCGCGATAGTACACAAAACGTACAATTATTTTTTATAGGAGCTACTTCTTACATAGCGTGTGGTGTGAATCGCGGACGTCTCTTTTTGAAGTTCTGTTTCGGACCATGTTTAGATCTTGGTGTCAAACAGCCAATTCAAAAGAGGTTATTCCGCGATTCACACCATGGTCCGAATATTTCTTGGTGTGAAAGAGAAACGACCCGAAATTCTTATCCGATCCCGCGACATACGAGCCTATCCCCGGGTTGAAAAGTAGCAGGTTTTGAATCAGCTCACCCCCGGCTACTCCCCACTGTACCCTCTGCTAGTCAGAAGAACACGTGGAGAGCCTCGGAGCAGCTCTCTAGAGGGCCACTCCCGCCCCGGCCGGATTCGCCCGGGTGCACTACGTGGAGGTCCCGGCCCGCACCCGGTATAATTAGCATCCTGTAATTTTCTTCGCATGTTTTGAGTCTTTGCGAAATTTTACTAACACTTGTATAAATGGTACTGTCCTACGAGGCCGTCAGTATTATTTTTATATGCAAATCAAGTACATTACGAAATAAATCTGTTGGACAACCTTTTTGTCATTCAATATATGACTGTTACAAAACTTTCTAAATTAGTCTGAGAATCGTCGAATAGGAAGGTGCAAACAATCTTTTTTCAACCGACTTAAAAAAAGGTCGAGGTTCTGAACTCGACTGTATATCTTTACGTTTGTTGCCTCAGAACTTTCGACTTGAACCAATTTTGATGACTTTTTACAAACTTTTATTTAGTTTTTTTACCTGTCCCGTTTTCTGTAATGAAATCATGCAAGCCATTTTTCGACTACTTCTGGTTATCCGATTGAGCTGAAACAACAATGACAACATCTTTCCACTTGCTACGATCTTGGCATACTCCTTTCGCTTCTTCAACTTTCATAATTGTTTTCATACACGCACGTCGGTTGCGGGTACTCTTGACCTAGGCCTTTCTCCAAAACGTCCTGGATCTGATTAGAATATCTTCCATACCAAATTAGCATAAATTATGGATACTGCAAAACGAAAATACACCTTACTAGTTCGTGTTAGAGATTTCTTTGCTATAGATAAAAAAAATATTTACGGCGATTCGTATTTTGAATCAAACAAACTTTGACTTAAGAAAAACTTCAGATAATATCTCTCTCTCGCTCTATCTCACTATGCAAACCTTGCGAAACAACGCATACAAGTGACACGCGTGACACGCCCACTTACCACTTCTACTTACTTCTCTTTTCTGTGATCATAATATTTTAAGTACTCCTATTGTGATGTTGTTTGTTTATCCAATAAAGAACAAAGAAAAAAAAAAGATAACCCGTCATGTTTGGGCTCATTTGATTTGCCTGGTTACGCACTTACTACAACTAATAACTTTTTCATTCCAGGTATCTGTGACTCTTGCTGAACAATCAGGTATGATGAGATTTAATTTTATCTATACTACTCACTAGCAACTAACTAGGATCAACGGCTTAACGTGCTCTGTGAGGCATGGAAATACCCAGACTAATGAAAATATATTAGAATACTAGCTGTTGCCCGCGGCTCCGCCCGCGTGGACGTCGATTTTCGCGTTTTTTTCTTTTTTCCTGAAAATTTACCGTATGTTTGGTTGTAATTGCGAAGCCAAAGGTATCAGCTTGTATAAAAAGTAGCCTATATGTTGCCCAGAACTATGAACTATAATCATACCAAGTTTGATCAAAATCCCTCCAGTAGTTTTTGATTTTAGCGTGAACAAAAATTTTGTGCGGACAAACTAGAGGCACAGACAAACAGACAAAAATTCTAAAAATCGTTGTTTTGGCATCTATTACATTCATAAAGTCTCCTAATAATTTTTTTTCTCATATATCTTCCATGTACAGACACCGATCAGTTACAGATTTATTATTATGTATAGATGTATAGATTCGACTACTACATCGCATGTCGTGGGTTCGATTCCCGCACAGTGAGAATAATTATATGAATGGATGTGTCCATTTGAGAGTTTTAAACTCTCTCTTTCTATGTTTTATAGGAGGCTCCTAACACAGGCATTACTTGTTTGCCTATAAGGAGTCCCCAAGAATCATTTATGTAGCTATTTTATCTTTCTGGTCAATAAATTCATTTCATGTTTTAACATCTTTATAAAAAACACTACCCTCCTTTTTTCAGCAGTCGAGTAAAAACTACAAACTCTTGTTATCTAGGATTAGTTTGGGTCTAGAAAGCGCTTATTGCATTTCATAACATATTCATAAGATATAATTATTTTTCAGCTACAAATAAAGAGTCCAAACATCACCATGCCCACCATATACAGGAATCACAGGAAAGACAGGAACAATCCGAGACATCGAGCGAGACTGAGGAATGGCATAGCAAGCGGAAACACCATCGGAAGGGAGGTGAGAGACAATTATTAGCCCAACCAAGTGAACAAAAATACAACTGATACATAAAATTTACTACAATTGACAAAATAAATCTACAACTGAAAAATTAAATACACAGTTCAGAACAATTGACAAATAATATTCAGAACAATTGACAAATATATAATTGACAAATACAATTCAAAACAATTGAAAAATAATATTTAGAACAATCAACAAATATATAATTGAAAATAATAAAATTGACAAATACAATTCAAAACAATTGACAAATTATATTCAGAAAAAAATTGACAAATTAAATACACAATTGACTCGAAGTCGAGTGATCAAAAATATATTATATTTGATCGAAAATAGGAAATGTGCGAATCGCCACCACATTTTTTAGGAGTGCAGTCACCGCGGCCTACGCCACAAACCTAATGCCCTTCTTAAATCATCAATTCAATTGTGAATCGGCCACTAAGCTATTAAATCCACAACTGACAATAAAATGGTAAATTAATTAGATGAATCAAAAGTATTTTGTTTCTCATTCCAGAATCGGAGCACCACATATCCGCTGAACTCAGGGACATCTTGGGTGTTAGAAGTAAGTTTAATATATTTAATACTACACAATTTCCCTTGCACCCCAGCTGACCCTGGGCCATCTACTGTTTTAAGAAGGCCCTCTCGTACTACCTGGCCGATGCTAGGGCCTAGGACTAGTGACAGGTGACATCCTGTCACTAGCCCCCCCCCCCCTCCCCCCGTTTGCGTTCGGAAAACCAGCCCCCTGCCTGCCTTCTGTGCCATCTGCTAGTTAGAAGGACAAGTGGAGAGCCTCGGATCAGCCCTCTAGAGGGCCACTCAAGCTTCGGCCGGCATTTGTCGCAGGCAACAGCGTCTGTCCTGCGAGTGGGAGGGACTGCATTCTCCGTTGCCAGTGTGCACCGCGTGGAGGTCCCTCACCCAATTTAGGAATAAACTCTCCCAGTTGTTTTTATTTCTGGGGATTTTAGACTACATTATAGGTTCTAAGCTAAACCATACGCTTCAAATTTTTGTAAATATGTTTTGTAACATAAAGGTTTTTTATATTCCAGGTCACCACGAATGCAGTGAACTTCTTCACAAGCTGACTGGACATCACAGTGAGTATACGAATACATACTACCCGTTCGCGCTAAGTTTGCCGCTCTAAACTGTCACGCGATTAACGTTGTTGTCTCACTCACATACTTCTAGTTCCAGTGTTCCAGTTCTAGTTCAGTATACTGACGTCATTTGACAGCGGCAAAGTTAGCGCGAACGGGTAGAACTATAGTGTTTCTGCGTAATCTCTGATAAGTTATAACCAGCGTGATGAACCAATGACCATCATCTTGTGAGCCTTTACCCTATTCCAGGGGTTGTCATCGGCCAACCCCCAACAATACGTTGGGGTCGCAAATATTGGTGGCGGCGGCCATGGCCGGTCGGGGACTTTGGGATATTCTTTCGAGAGCCAACATTATTCCTTGCACATATAGGTCGTTTTTACACATACAATATGGTTTTAGTCGGTTCGATTTCGATATAACTTTAGTATTTAGGGCCCGCAAGTACCTAATTTTTAATACTATTGACAAATTAAATGTACAACTGACAAATTAAATACACCATTCAAAACAATGACAAATACAATTCTAAACAATTGACAACATAACATAAACTCACGCCTATATCCCCGACGGGGTAGGCAGAGGTGCTAGCACCCACATTTCACCAGTTTATGTTTAGATCCCAACGTAATAGGTGGCGAGCCTATTGCCATTAACCGGGCACTTATAAACCTGCGATAAATACACACATAACTTCGAAAAGCATCGAAAAGTCATTGGTGTGTGCCATGGTGAACAATTGACAAATAGAATTCAAAACAATTAACAAATAATACGCCCGGTAATTAAAACCCCAAGACGGCGTGCGGTGTTAGTCAGTTCGATCTCGACATAACCACCCCCGATGGCCGACGGGGGTGGTATCCATGGGGATTTCCGCACGATAAAAAAAAGGGTCCTTATTATCCGAGGCGGCGACGCACCAAAGCGACTCCCCTCCCCCTCCCCTACTTCCCAAACCCGAGGGGGTCATCTCGAATCCGGAGATGGCCCGGGTCAAGCCGGGGTGCGAGGGAAATGCTCTATAGCCACTATACACCCTGGCGTCAGAAGACCCTAAACGGCGTGCGGTTTTAGTCGGTTCGATCCCGACATAACCACCCCCGATGGCCGACGGGAGACTATTATCTAAAAAAAACGGCTCGGTGTCTATCCGACCGCGCAAAAAGCGAGGTAGCAAATTTTTTTACCACTGGATTCCATGTCGAAGACAATTTGAAAGAAAAAAAAACTGTCTTCACTACATAGTATAAAACAAAGTCGCCTTTTCTGTTCCTATATCCCTATGTGCGCTTAAATCTTTAAAACTACGCAACGGATTTTGATGCGGTTTTTTCCAATAGATAGAGTGATTCAAGAGGAAGGTTTATATGTATAATACATGCATCATATACTAAGGCTAATTTAGTATCAGCGTTGCACCCGTGCGAAGCCGGGGCGGGTCGCTAGTAGAATATAATTAACTAAAACTTAAGGTAAATTACCTGCCCACCTACAATTATCAATAAAAGAATAATTAATAACAATTATATTTGAACATGTGTTTGCACGAGGACGCACACCGCGCCATCTGTGCAAACGTTTATATGAAAATATAATATTGCATGGCGAGCGGTATAGTGTCATTTCTATTTGGAAAAAAAAAAATTGATATACACTCAAATATGCAAATTTTTAAACCGCGGTACCCTAGTGGCGAGACGAGGTTTCGGGTTCGATCGCAGGTTCACCATGGCACACACCAATGACTTTTCGAAGTTATGTGTGTATTTATCGCAGGTTTATTAGTGCCTCGGAGAGCACGTTAAGCCGTCGCTCCCGGTTGCCATACAAACATCTATGGCAGTCGTTACGGGTAGTTAGAGCCCACAAAAGTCCAACCAGTCTAACTTGGAACTTCGATATCGCCATTGGTCATAATGACCATTGGTTGTGGAGGTCAGATGGCAGTCGCTCCACGGAAAATATCGAAGTTCAGCCGCATCACAGTTAGACTGGAAAGCCGACCCCAACTGAGTTAGGAAAAAGGTTTAGAGAATGACGAATGCAAATTTTTATATACACGTTGATTTTATAGTCGTTTTGGATCGAAATATTTCGGACACAGTTTCGATAACAGAATCGATTGGAGCTATTAATTTAAAAATCTAAAAAAAAAATTAAACTTTCGAACACTGACCAATGACAAAGCATCCCGGCGACATTCTACACATCGCTCCCTAGACCCAAAGTAAGCTTAGTTTCACTAGCTTGTGTTATGGGTTCTAGAATGCTGATAAACATCGACCGCTACAATGCCAGCATCGACATGTCCCGACTCGAAATATGCCTGCGAGCGCACATTCATTCAATAAATATTGAAAGTGAATTTTTATCGAAGTTCTAATAATGTTTTTACTCGAACGAGTGAAAAAGATTACAGCAAGATAATTTTGACTCGTACAGCAATTTGGACATGTCAAAATGGTATCATTAATTAATCTAAGTAACTCCCTTTCGGGTCCAAAACGACTATAAAATCACGCTGTATATTGAATCTGATCTGACTTTACCCCAGGGGAGTGGGGGGTCTGGTACATACTTCGTCTTGAGAGTCTTCTATTTTATAAAATAAAAACTGTCTAATTTAGGATGATAAAAATGACAGTTCATGTCTATGAAGTATCGTATTTTTTTATACAAAATCATACCCCTAAAATTATTGTATTTCATAGACAAGCCCCGCCCACTTGTCATAGTGTAGCGTCTAGCAAGAATATAGCACAATTGACTATACACAAATGAATCGAATTTAAAGTAATTTATTAAAATTATTAAGTACTTATACTACTAAAATTTTTGTGATATAATTAGCTAAATATGGTACGAAACATAAATACTTTAGCATAAAACTTCTCTTTTGTCATCCTGAAGTAAGTTACCTAAAATAATAAAAAATAAAACGTTTTTGTGTTTTAAACTAAAAACTGTTACAATATAAATATTAATGTGTCTACTTTAATTTCAGATGAAGCGTCGGCAATCAAATACATCGAGCATCTCACAGGACTCAGAGGTAAGTCCTAAGACTGTATTTAGCTTACCATCAGGCGAGGAGAAGTCATATTGACGTGAACTATATTATAAAAACTATTAATGCTTTTTTATTTCAGATCAACACAAAGTTTACGAATTTCTGAAGAAAACCCGCGGGTCAAGGAACTGGCAGTTTATTACAGATTTCTTGAAACTGTTGGATGAAACTCCACGTATGTATATAAGTTATTTTATTAAACCCGACAAACGCTATCCTGAATACCGACTGCAGCGCCATCTGGCGGGCTGATTTGTGAATCTAAACTATCCCCGAATCCACTTAAACACAGTAGAATAAAAAAAATCGGTTGAGGTGGCGTTCGCCATAATACCTCTTTTACGTGAGTCCCACTCGCACTTGACTGTTTTCATTCTTTTTTTATAATTGTTTTTTTTTTTCAGATTTAAACATTGTAGTAGAACTTCTAAGAGTAATCACAAACCAAATTGGTAAGTTTTTTTTTCTTAAGTTACAAATATACATTTTAATTATTTATGAGTATTAACATGTTGATGTCGGCCTCTGTGGCGTAGTGGTAGTGCCTCTAACTGCTACGACAGGGGGAGCTGGTTCGATTCCCGCCCAGTGCAAATATTTGTAAGCATTAATATGCTAATTTTTAAACTTTTGTATATACCTATACCATGATCGCGTTAATTCCCGTTTACATATTATTATAAGCATGAATATGTCTGAAAATAATTTAAAAAAATATTTTTATGTTCAAAATCGTTCATATAACATAACGAAAATATTGCTTTTTTAAAATATCTCCAATATACAGACACAGCTATTTACAATTTTATAATAGCATAGATGATTAGTAGATTGGTACAAGATAAAATTATTAATATGAGGATCGCCACTGTAGCACTATCAGTGTATGTAGTGGTGACCCCCAGTCCTGAGACTTACTCACGAGACCTTTAGCTTACCATCAGGCGAGGTATAGTCATGTTGATGTGTCTAACTTAAAAAAAAATATTTTTGCCATATTTTTGTTTTCTTCCAGACGTATTGGAGGCCTACAGGACATTGAAGCCGCTGATAGGCCACGATGATTTCGACGGGGTCTACGAGACCATGCAGAAGATTTCTGGCGAGAAAGGTAATGTACTTTTAGATTTAGTCACCTAGATCTATGCTAGATAGATCTATTTAGATCTAAATAGCTAGATACTCTAGATAGATATATATATATATAGATCTAATTATCTAGCTAGATCTAACTATCTAGGTAGAACTATTTAGATCTAACTGACTGGATAGTTCTATTAAGATCTAACTCGGTCTATCTGGATAGTTCTCATTAGATCTAAGTATCTAGACATCTATTCTGAGCTAAATTTATTTAATTACGGAAAAGCTGTAGTTGACAAAACTTAACTTATCAATACATTGTTCAATGTTCAATTAATTATTGATAAATGTTGTTTTCCAGATCCGTATGAAGTGGCCGATTATTTCAAGCACATAGCATACACTACTGGTAAGCATTTTTGCTCTTAAAAGTGTTTTTTTTTTTTAATTCTTATAGAGGCTATGACGCGATACTGTGGCCTGTTTCAATATTTTCAAAATTCTGTCCATCCATCGCACACCACATCATCACTTACCATCAGGTAAGATAGTGATCAAACTCGGGTCTATCAACTACAAAAAAAAAACGTAATTTTATGGTATTTTTTTAATAAACTCAAACAAACAAAAACAAAAGGCCGTCAAGTTGAGGGCCACCATTATATCACTGTCGGTGTATGTAATGGGGACCCCCGAGACTTTTCTTTTAGCTTACCATCAGGCGAGCTGAAGTCATATTGATATGAACGATATTTTTTTTTATATCGGACGCGTCAACATGACTTCACCTCACCTGATGGTAAGCTAAAGGCAAAATCTCTGGAATGGGAGTCACCATTGCAAACACCGATAGTGCTATAATGGTGGCCCTCAGCTTGACGGCCTCATCAAATGCTTTTTCACGGCTCGCTTAAAGGACCCGGGACTGTAGGAGGAAGGAAACACGTGAGCTGGTAAAGAACTCCAGGTCTTGGTATAAAAAAAAATAGTCTTATCTTTCTAACTTCCAGGTGTTGAAGGCTTCAAGCTGGAGGTTTTGAAGCTGACTGGAGGAATTGGATCTGCTGAGTTTCCTCGTCTCCTGAAGGTACTTCTGCCGGAAATTGGTGAGTCCAACTATGGGAATCCTTTTTTTTTTCACTTGAGTCTATTACCAGGGACCCCGGGTATACCCTAAGAAGGAACTCCCCAGGAACCCTGTAAGACTTCCGCCACCAGCGACAACTATGGGAATCCTGGATTGCTAGAGATATATACATAATCCTGGATTTTTTAAGTTTTCCGTATTTTATTAAACTTGTACACATAATTCTTTATTGTGTTTATACATGTACACTTTTTTGTTTGGTTTGTACACATACGTACCCACATTTTATTAAATAGTTTTTTATAAATTTGTATATTTTCAGATATGAAGGGCGCTTTTAATCTTATTATATTGGGAACAAGGACTGTTGGTAAGTTAAATTTATTTTTAAGGTACATGTTTATCTATTTATTTATATTTTTATTCAGAAACTTAACAGCTAAACTTGCTAAGATTTTGGAGTAGTGTGGACCCCACTACTCCAAAACCTTGCCAAGTTAGATGCCGTGCACTATAAAAGCGTTTAGTATAAAACATTTTTTACCCGACTGCCGAAGGAGGGTAATGTTTTTCGAGACCTTTATTTTTCTTTTTTATTTTTTTTTTTTTTATTTATTATAGAGAGATTTATGTATGTCCATTTCTTTGACACGGACTGACTTTTGGGGTCGGCAGCGCGAGTGTGATGCCCCTGGTGTTGCACGCGTCCCTAGGCCACGGTGATCGCTTCCCATCAGGTGGGCCGTGTGCTTGTCTGCCACCTAAGTGGTATAAAAAAAAACGGCTTGACGGATTTTTTAATTAATTTATTTTTGCAGACATCGGCGAAGCTATCAAGAGCCTCAACAAGTTGTTGAAGACGACATCTTTCACTGACAGCATTAACGTCCTCCGAACTGTTACCAGGCAGTCACGTATGTGCTTTTTATTGTACTAGAATAAGCAGAACGGGCCGTTCGACTGCTGAGTCAGAGGTCGTGGGTTAGAATCCTGCTCAGTGCAAATATTTGTATACAATGTAATGATTTGCATTTGAGCATCCTTCACAGGGAGGCTTGAGCTACAGATACAGGCACGTAACTTGGCCAGGTTTGGGGTAAGTTCGCGCATCGTGCTCTTTGAGCCAATCAAATGATTCAAAGTACGAACGAACGGAACGTTGATTCGCTACAAGACGTCTCTCGGAGACATCTGATTGGTCTGTCAAGTGACCAATCATATGTCCGCGACGGCGCAACCGCGTGTCCCGCGACCCGCTCATACCTCAAAGGGGACCTAAAAATCGACCTTTGCGCATATGACGCGTCTGGCCAATTTACTTGCCGGTATCTGTACTTATAGTCATCACAAACTCACCAGTGCATTGAATATTAGGACTTCCTTCACGTAATTCACGGGCGATAACATTGATCAGCTGACGCGAACACTACCTACTTGTGTGGCCTTAGGACCGGCGGAATACCTTAGTAACTAGTAGATAAGTAGGTACTAGTCAGTAAAGTCTACTAGTCTTTACTAGACACTAGTAAAAAAAAATTACACTCTTTTTACTGTATTTGTATGTGTTTTGTTGCTGCATAAAAAAAAATAGTGTAAAAAAATATTTTTATGGACACTGATAATTTTTTTACACAACATTATTAATATTAGCAATAATTTTGAAAAAACAATGTGGTCGTTTTTCCAAAAAAAATTATATCAGTATTTCTTTTTTAATATATTTTTTTATGTTTCCAGAACTAAAATACGCGGTTGAAGAGCTTACTCAAGCTTTGAATAGAGGTAGTAAGTATTTCTAAGGGGTTTTCTTCTTTCTATCTAAATGACTTCTATGTATATTGCTATAGGCTGTTTAGAACAAAAATCGTGTTGCATTTCAGGGGTGAACCGGGAATGGGGACAGTACGGAACGTAGAGACTAAATGTGTCAATAAATTTCGCCCCTTATCTGTAATGGCATAGCGCATATTTTTAGGGTCCGTACCCAAAGGGTCAAAACGGGACGCTATTTTTAAGACCACTGTCCGTTTGTCTGTGTACTGTCACCAGGCTTTATTTCATGACCTGTGATAGCTAGACAGTTGAAACTTTATGGGAGCTCCCATAAAAAAACGAGCTTTTTTGCGATATTTTCTCGATCATAATAATACGGAACCCTTCGTACGCGAGTAGACTCACACTTGGCCGGTTTTTTTTTGTAGTATCATGTGTATAATAGTTACAAAAATTTGCCCATGGTTAATGGTCGTTGATGGTCTTTTGGGAAAAAATATTTTTGTTGCGTACAGCAGTCTAATAGTAGGTAAATATACATAGAAGTCATTGTCTATTCTTTATTATTCTTAAATATAATGGTGTCAGCTTCTTTTCTAACCATATTTATTATATTTATTTATATACATTTTTCTAAATACCTACACTATTGTATAAAGTTATATAACTATTCCATAGTGAATTTTGGCATAAAATCTAAACCAAAGTAATTTTTTTGTGGGTATCACCATGTCGGGGATCGGGAAGGCCGCTCTCCACTGTACCACTATAGTAAAAAAAAACGAAAGCCACATGGTGGGTGGCGCCGCGGGAATTGGTTAGTTTTCTTTTAAAAATCTGAAATAATAGTTTTTCTCTTTTTTAACTTTTTGAAAGACATTTTGTGGCAACTTTGTTGAATATGGAAAAGTTATACAACTGTATCGATTCGAACTGAACTTTTACTTTTTTCAAATCTTTTTGGTGTTCGGAAATTTCTGTTTTTTGGAAATTGGAACTTCTCAATCTTCCTAATAATGATTTTCAAGATTGTAAAGTTAAACTTGCGCATTGTTTGTGTGTGTTTATTTGCGCATTTGTGTGTGTGTGTGTGTGTGTGTGTGTGTGTGTGTGTGTGTGTATGTGTGTTTTTATTCAAATAACATGAATATCAATTATATATTGTATCACCAAAAGTCTCATCAGTTATGTTAAAGTAAAATTTCTAAATAATGTAACTACTTGGAATAAAAATGTCCAAGTAGAATGGCTTATTCCAAGCGGCACCCGCTACAACGCACCCCGCCGGGGCTTGTTGTGACAAAAGGTAAAATTGTTCCCAAACGCCCCCAGTGGTGGCCGTTGGGAATAAAACATTAATATTAAATTTCTTTTTTTGCAAAGTTACATCAATCAACGACTATTTTAATTGATATTGTTTGTTTTGATATTTTTATTACTTTTTAACAAGCGATGGTAGCTGAATGGATAAGGACGCGGCATCTACTCAGAGGTATCGAGTTCGAATCCGGCCGGACAGCACCAATCTCACATTGTGGAATTATATGTGCTAATCACATGATTTACCATCTGCTGACGGTGAAGGAAAACATCGTGAGGAAACCCACATGTCCTAGAAGAAATTCTAAGGACATGTCCGATCCACCAACCCACATTAGGCCAGCGTGTGTGGATTAAGGTGTAAACCCTCTCAGCTCTCTCGTTAGAGGAGAGGAGACCCGTGCCCTTGATGTGTTAAGAATGGTCACCCATCCAAAAATGATAGTATTACTTCACCTTGCAATGTGTTACTACTTAGCCATGAGTATTTTATTGAATTTTAATGCTTATAATTCCTGACCAGGTCTGAGCCTCATCGTGGAGAACCTCTACCTGATAGCTGGTGTCGAAGACCTGTTGAAGGTTCAGGCTATGTTCAAGGACATCTTTGGGACTGACAGTAAGTATTGATCTTCAGTTTGATGATAAGGATCGGCAGCTTAGTGATCAAAGAGACGGTTTTGCATTCGAGAGATCTTGGGTTTGAATCCTGGTAAACACCAAACTCACCAAATACTCAAGAACCCTCAATAATCAACTTCAAAATGTCAAGAAACCTCGAGAAACATTTTAAAAGATGATTTATAAAAAATATCTGTGAGGGTATCCAGTTCAGAATTCATGTCTTTTCAAAAATGCCCAGCGCGCCTTTTTATACGAAAATCCCCACAGGAACAGGCATTTATTTCGCACCGCGGCTGACCCGGGCCATTTCTGTTGGCCCCTTTGTGTTTGGAAACCACAATGTCTTGGAAAAGAGGGAGGAGGACGCGCTTTCGCGCTGGTTACACTTACTGGGTTTTGATTTGGGGCAGCCGAGCAGCCAGGCACACGGTCCATCTAATGGTAAGCGGTCACTATGACCTATGCACGTGTGCAACACTTCAGACATTTATTATTTATGCCCAAATAGCCAGGGCGTAAACTTATCTATAATAATAATAATTTCAATAAAGAGGTAAAGTTTGTGTGTTTGTTAAATTGTGAGGGGTAATCTCGGGATCTACTGAACCGATTTTAAAAATTCTTTCACCAATAGAAAGCCACATTATTGCTGAGTGTCATAGGCTTTAATATTTTATTGGAAAACTGGAATTTACACCCGGGCGAAGCCGGGTCCCGTGTCTCTAGTCTATAATAATTTCAACTAGATGGGTTAATGCCCGGCGTTAATCTGACGGATAAATAAATGCCCAAAGTGGCATTAACCCATCACTATTCACAACCATGCTACATTAACCAATTGCCTGATATTTCAGACCTAGTGACAATAATCCACACAGTCAACAAAGTGACTAAGAGTCAGGACGCGCTGTTCACCCTCAACTCTCTGCTGGACGTGACTCTCACTACCAACATCAAGGACGCGGCCAGCGTCATACAGACACTCACCATGCAGCATAGTAAGTTTAGCCTTTAACCGACTTTGAAAAAAGGATGTAAAAACTACTGAACGCATTTTGATGCGGTGAATCCTGAATGATTGAATTAAGTCATAGAATCAGCATTGCCATTCAGCGTGGCAATGCTGCCAGCCTTCTGGGCACATTACCAGTCAGCGATGATGCGCAGGAATTTTTTGACGCCATGTAAATATTTGATTAGTTTTTAGTTTTTATTTTAATGTCAATATTATTAAATTTCATTGTATTTTTATCATACTTAATAAAGAATTGAGTCATAGAATCGTTCTAGTAGGTACCTAAACGTAAAATTTAACACAATACCCGTTCACCCACCATTAAAAGTAACTAGTGGGTCAACGGGCACTGGAAGATTTTTGATCATTTTTGTTTCCCCGTACGACCACTGTACAATCTAAGGGTTTTCAACCGACCTAAAATAGAAAATTCACTATTAAACAGTGAATTTCCTTTCATGAATAAATTTCCTGTATAATTATGTTTGTAGGTATTGGTCGCGTTTGGTTGCACTGATTTTGATGTGGTTTTCAAAATACTATTTCTTATATTTAGGAGAAGGTTTAGTAATTTTATAATCTTTTTAAACAGATACAATGAAAATTAAAAAAAATATTTACATTAAATTAAAAACTAAACATAATAAATATTTACATGGCGTCATCAAATTCGTCCGCATCATCAATGACTGTTTAGTACCTACTTAACCGACTTGAAAAGGAGGAGGTCATTAATGCTAATTTTTGTAATTTCCAGTGCCAATGCTGGACATTTTGGACAAGATTCGCATCAAATCTGGCCACGAGGACGTGGTAGATTTCTTCAAGAAGTTGATATCTATCACCGGAACTAAATGTGAGTATTTATTAATATAAGTCATGTACAGTCGGAGTCATAAGTAAACACCTTTACGTTGCGTAAGCCGTAATACTTTAACGGAAGTAGGACACGACGGTATCTCCCGTCCGAACTGAGCAGTCCGACTGGGGTAGTACCTCCGCGCTACAGAACACCGCGCCATAATAACCAGCGTGTTGTGTTCCTCAAGGTAAGTAGGGGAGCCAGAGCTTACTGTACTCCTCCTCCCCACCCCTTCCTAGCCCCGCCCCTTCCCTTCCGGGTCGGCAGTGCGTGGGTTACGTCCTTTGTGTTGCACACATAGGCCACGGTGACCACTTCCCATCAGATGGGCCGTGTGCTTATCTGCCACCTACGTAGTATAAAAAAAATTAAGTTTACTTACAAGCAAAATTTAACATTTATTAAAGTTTTTTTTTCAAATTTCAGCCGTCCAAGAAGCTTGGCAAGTACTGATCAATGTTACAACAATTAGAGGTATGTCACATTTTATACCTTGTCTAATTTAGAATGATAATAATGACAGTTCATGTCTATGAAGTATCGTATTTTTATATACAAAATTAAAACCAAAAAATTATTGTAATTCATAGACAAGCCCCGCCCACTTGTCATAGTGAAGCGTCTTGCAAGAATATAACACAATTGACTTTACACAAATGAATCGAATGAATCGAATTTAAAATAATTTATTGAAATTATTAAGTACTTATATTACTAAAATTTTTGTGATATAATTGGCTAAATATGATACGAAACATAAATACTATACCATAAAACTTCTCTTTTGTCACCCTGAAGTAAGTTACCTAAAATAATAAAAAATAAATATTTTTATATTTTTGTAACTATCGATTCCATATTCTATGGGAACGATAATCGAAAATCGAAAGAACCATTTTCGATTATACTATATGGGGTACCCTACTTGGAGCTGTCAAAATTATCATCCTAGATTAATCAAGGTATAAATATTTATTACCATTTTGACTTGTGCCCTCTGCCACTCAGCTCACCCCACCTTTTGGGGGGTCGAGGGGGCCATCTTAAAACCGTAGATGGTCCAGGGTCAGCTGGGGTGCGAAGAATATGCCTATTGGGTAACCTTACACCCCGGTTATTTAGACCCAAGAAGATTTAGTCGGTTCGATCCCGACATAACCACCCCTGATGGCCGACGGGAATGGTATCCATGAGGATTGCCGCACGATAAAAAAAGGGTATTATACATACAGATGCCGGCACGTAAATTGGCCAGATCATATGCGCAAAGGTCAATTTTTTTTTATATTCGCTCCGTCAATTGACGTGACCCCGCTGGATGGTAAGAAGCAAGGGTAAAGTCCAGAGGGTACGGGCCGCCATTCCAGACACCATTCGTCCCAAAACGGCGGCCCCTACCTTGACGGCCTAGATGGATGCCCTTCCACGCCCCGCTTAAAGAACCCGAGATTGTAGGAAGAGGGTGGCACCTCAGCCCCGCACGTGTTGTTCTGGATCGGAAGAGAGAGGTTTTGGTTTTTTAGGTCCCCTTTGAGGTATGAGCGGGTCGCGGACATATGATTGGTCCATCATGTCTTCGAGAGAGGTCTTGTAGCGAATCAACGTTCCGTTCATTCGTACTTTGAATCATTTGATTGGCTCAAAGTGCACGATGCGCGAACTTACCCCCACTACTCCAAAACCTGGCCAAGTTATCTGTACCTACTTATTGTTAAAATATAATATTTTTCCTCAGATATATTCGTGTTCTTCGACAAGGTGTACAAGTATACCAACGTTGAGATCCTGGTCTTCTTGAAGCTGATACTGCGCGTCACCAACACGACCAACATAAGAGTGGCAGCCTCCATGCTGAATAAGATTAGCGACATGGACGGTGAGTATTTGTGAAAAAGTAACACTTATGAACGTAAAAATCAATTTTTGTAAATATCTGTCAGTTACTAAGTAACGCTTATGAACGTCAAAATTAATGTTTCAAACATCTGTTGTTCATGTTACAAAGTAACGCTTATGAACGTCAAAATTAATGTTTCAAACATCTGTTGTTTATGTTACAAAGTAACGCCTATGAACGTCAAAATCGATGTTCGTAAATATCTGTCAGTTACTAAGTAACACTTATGAACGGTTAAAACGATGATTGTAATATAATAATTATGTCTTTTATATGACAAAGTAACGCTTATGAACGTCAAAATCTATGTTTCAACTATCTGTTAATTACATCACGAAGTAACGCCTATGAACGTCTAATCAAAATGAGTGTAAGCTGGCCTTGGGACTTTGACAATTATGTACATACCGTATTTTGTACACTTATAGGAAATTCTGTTCATAAATATTATTTCCTTTTTTTTCAGATTTCTTCGATGTTATTCATGAAATATTTGACATCACCAAATTAGGTATGTATCTTTTCATTCCAAATGTATATCATATTTTTAAAAATTATTTATGTCGAAAAAAATTTTAAAATAAAATGTTGGTAACGTTGTATTATAGTAGGTAATCATTAAAAAATTTCATCCATTCAGCCAAAAAACTTACATATTTTTACTCATGATAATTCATTTATTTCTCGATATTTTCACAGATACTGTCAAATTCTTCGAAAATCTCATAACATTGAGTAAATCGTTCTGTAAGTATATTTTATTATATATTTTATAAGACTAGCTAACCCATTCAGAAAAATCCAGTTTCTCTAAGAACTACAGAATAAACAGCATTATATGTTTACAATATCATCATATTCATACAAAATAATCATGAGTGTATTATTGTATGAAGAAAAAGAGAAGACTTATTGTATGAAGGTAACACTTATGAAAGTTTATAATGTCATAATGTGTTACATTAAAACGGAATTGAATTAATTTACATTTTTGTTTTATTTTTTAGATTTACAAGAATCTGTAATGATACTAGAAGATTACACCGAAACTGAGAGTGAGTACATTTTTTTTTAGATATTGCCCTATAAATGGCACATGGGAGTGTTGCCAGCCCTCTTGGCTAATACCCACATTCTAGAACCCATAATAGCAAGCAACGTTTATAATTACATTTATTTTCAGATTTAATCGATGCCTTACGAGATTTGCCGAGGGCCACGGGTCAACCAGGTGCGTTATTTCTTCCTTTCTCCCTTTAATTATAGTATAATATTTAGTTATGTTTTAGTTATTTATTAATTATTTGTTAGCTATTTATTAGTCATGTATTAGTTATTTATTAGTTATTTATTAGTTATAATGTATTTAGTAGTTATTTATTCAATATCCGATTCAGGAATCGAACCAACGGATTTTTTTAAAACATGCTCTATATTATTACATCATTCGATAGTGCTGCCAATAAGGTATTAAATTCTGACTACTATACTAGTAATAACATATGGCGAACTTAAGGAAAGAAGATATTCATGTATATTAATAGTATTTAATTATTATTATTAACCAAACAGCATAGAGTTATCATCTTATATCTAAAATTTGTTTACAGATATATTAAAAGCGCTGGAATACATAAAAGAAAATAAACCACGCATACCTAAATCAACAACAACGACTACAACCACAACAACAACATCTAAACCGACTTCATCAACAACTGAAGAATACAGCTCTGCGGAAGAATCTTCTGAAGAAGAAACATCCGAGGAAGAATCAGAAGAAACAGTTGAAGAAGTAACTACTGCTGTAACAACTCTGTTGACGACTACTGAACCAATAACTACTAGTACAGAGCCATCGACAACAACAACTGAACCAACCACGACTACAACAGAAGCTACTACTACGACTACTACAACAGAAGAACCAACAACAACTACCACTACAGAAGAATCAACAACTACTACTACTACTACAGAAGAACCGACAACTACTACTACAGAAGAATCAACAACTACTACTACTACAGAAGAACCGACAACAACTACTACGGAAGAATCAACAACAACTACTACAACAGAAGAACCGACAACAACTACTACTGAAGAACCCACGACTACCACTACAGAAGAATCAACAACTACTACTACTACAGAAGAACCAACAACAACTACTACAGAAGAATCAACAACAACTACTACAACAGAAGAACCGACAACAACTACTACTGAAGAACCCACGACTACCACTACAGAAGAATCAACAACTACTACTACTACAGAAGAACCAACAACAACTACTACTACAGAAGAATCAACAACAACTACTACGACAGAAGAACCGACAACAACTACTACTGAAGAAGCAACAACAACTACTACAACAGAAGAACCAACAACGACAACTACAACAGAAGAATCAACAACAACTACTACAGAAGAACCAACAACAACTACTTCAGAAGAACCAACAACAACTACTACAGAAGAACCAACATCTACTACAACAGAAGAATCAACAACTACTACAACAGAAGAACCGACAACTACTACTACTGAAGAACCAACGACTACCACTACAGAAGAATCATCAACAACTACTACGGAAGAATCAACAACAACAGAAGAATCAACAACAACTACTACAACAGAAGAACCGACAACAACTACTACAACAGAAGAACCAACAACGTCTACTACAGAAGAAACAACTACTATAACAGAAGAACCAACGACATCAACCACTACAGAAGAATCAACAACGACTACTACAGAAGAGCCAACTACAACCACCGAAATTATAACATCGGCAGAGGAAAGTGAAACAACCGCTGAGACCACAACAACTAAACAATCAACTACTGAGGCTCTTACTACATCATCAGAAGAGCCAACAACTGCCCAATCCATGACAGAAGAAGATGAGTACAAATCAGGAGAGGAATACTCTTCATCAGAAGCTAAAGAAAGTGATTATTATAGCGATGAAGAATTAGAAGCGAGTGTACCAACTACGGTATATCCAGATGAATATAATTACACAGAATCAGGTGAAAGCTATGAAGATATATCAACTGAAATAACTGTGGTACCTACTACAACAATAGAAGTACCAACCGCAACAACAGAAATAGAAAGTACAACTACTACAGAAGAACCAACAAGTACAACAACAGAAGAACCAACTACTACCACAACAGAAGAATCAACAACAACGACAGAAGAATCAACAACAACAACAACAGAAGAAGCAACAACAAGTACAACAACAACAGAAGAAGCGACAACAAGTACAACAACAACAGAAGAAGCGACAACAAGTACAACAACAGAAGAACCAACTACTACCACAACAGAAGAAGCGACAACAACGACAGAAGAATCAACAACAACAACAACAGAAGAAGCAACAACAAGTACAACAACAACAGAAGAAGCGACAACAAGTACAACAACAGAAGAACCAACTACTACCACAACAGAAGAATCAACAACAACCACAACAACAGAAGAACCGACTACTACCACAACAGAAGAATCAACAACAAGTACAACAGAAGAACCAACAACAACAACAACAACAGAAGAACCAACAACAACAACAGAAGAACCGTCAACAACTTCTACTACAGAAGAACCAACTACTACCACAACAGAAGAATCAACAACAACAACAGAAGAAGCAACAACAACCACAACAACAGAAGAACCGACTACCACCACAACAGAAGAATCAACAATAACAACAGAAGAAGCAACAACAATCACAACAACAGAAGAACCGACTACTACCACAACAGAAGAAACAACAACAACAACAGAAGAACCAACAACAACCACAACAACAGGAGAACCGACTACTACCACAACAGAAGAATCAACAACAACAACAGAAGAATCAACAACAACAACAGAAGAACCAACTACTACCACAACAGAAGAACCAACTACTACCACAACAGAAGAATCAACAACAACCACAACAACAGAAGAACCGACCTCTACCACAACAGAAGAATCAATAACAACTACTGCTACAGAAGAACCAACAACAATTACAACAGAAGAACCATTTACGTCTACAACAATACTACCAATGCTCACAACGATTGAAACCACAAGTACACGTGTAACTACTGAAGACAATGTCACAACAACAGAACTACCTACAACTACTGAGTTACCAGAATATTATGACTCTTACGAAGATTATTCAACTGAAGCAGATGACGGAGTTACATGTCCACCGGGTGACCATGAGCATGAATATTCTGATGAATCTACAGAAGATACTACTGTAGTTACAGAAGAGCCGACGTCTACGGAAGCAATAACAACTACAGAGCCAATAACGACAGAAGAACCAACAACAATTACTTCAACAGAAGAATCAACAACATCTACTACTACAGAAGAACCAACATCAAGTACTACAGAAGAACCTGCAACAACCACTACAGAAGAAACTATAACAACCACAACAACAGAAGAACCAACAACAACTACTACAGAAGAACCAACCACAACTACTACAGAAGAAACTACAACAACCACAACAACAGAAGAACCAGCAACAACTACTACAGAAGAAACAACATCTACAACAGTAGAATCAACAACAACTACCACAACAGAACAACCAACACAATCAACTACACTTTCCAGTGATGAGTATTATGACTCATATGAATCTGGTGAATATGAAGATTCAACAGGTGAACCAGATTACTACTCAACGGAGTATGAAGACGAAACTACACCTTCCACTTCAACAACAGAAGAACAAATAACAACAACAACTGTAGAACCGACCACAACAACAGAACTACCAACTAGTACAACTGAAGAATTAACGTCTACTATTACTACTGAACAACAAATAACATCAACCACTGAGGAACCAACAACATCTACAACAGAAGAACCAACAACATCTACGACTACAGAAGAACCATCAACATCTACAACTACAGAAGAAGCAACAACAACTACAACAACAGAAGAAACAACAACAACTACCACAGAAGAACCGACATCAACTACTACAGAAGAAGCTACAACTACCACAACAACAGAAGTGCCAACAACAACGACTAGTACGGAAGAACCAACATCTACAACAACAGAAGAAACAACAATTACCATAACAGAAGAACCAACAACAACAACAACAGAATCAACACAATCGACTACACTTTCCAGTGATGAGTATTATGACTCATATGAATCTGGTGAATATGAAGACTCAACAGGTGAACCAGATTACTACTCAACTGAGTATGAAGACGAAACTACACCTTCCACTTCAACAACTATTACTACTGAAAAACAAATAACATCAACTACTGAAGAACCGACTACCATTACAACAGAAGAACCAATATCGACTACAACAACAGAAGAAGCAACAACAACTACAACAACGGAAGAACCAACAACATCTACAACTACAGAAGAACCAACAACATCTACAACTACAGAAGAACCAACAACAACTACAACAGAAGAACCAACAACAACAACAACAGAATCAACACAATCGACTACACTTTCCAGTGATGAGTATTATGACTCATATGAATCTGGTGAATATGAAGACTCAACAGGTGAACCAGATTACTACTCAACTGAGTATGAAGACGAAACTACACCTTCCACTTCAACAACTATTACTACTGAAAAACAAATAACATCAACTACTGAAGAACCGACTACCATTACAACAGAAGAACCAATATCGACTACAACAACAGAAGAAGCAACAACAACTACAACAACGGAAGAACCAACAACATCTACAACTACAGAAGAACCAACAACATCTACAACTACAGAAGAACCAACAACAACTACAACAGAAGAACCAACAACATCTACAACAGAAGAACCAACAACATCTACAACAGAAGAACCAACAACATCTACAACAACAGAAGAAGCAACAACAACTACAACAACGGAAGAACCAACATCTACAACAGAAGAACCAACAACATCTACAACAACAGAAGAAGCAACAACAACTACAACAACAGAAGAAGCAACAACAACTACAACAACGGAAGAACCAACAACATCTACAACAGAAGAATTAACATCTACCACAGAAGAATCAGTGACCATCGCCGAAGAACACGACGCAGAAACTAGCATAGATTTCACTTCAAGTGTTGAACAAGAATCTCATAGCCTTACTAAAACTGAGGAAAGTAGTGAACAATTCGCAGAATCCGCTGAGGGGTATGGATCAGTTACAACCCAATCTACAGAAGAACCAACAACTACCTCAACAACAGAAGAACCAACTACAAGTACAACAGAAGAACCAACAACATCGACTACTACAGAAGAACCGTTAACAACTACAACAACAGAAGAACCGTCAACAACTACAACAACAGAAGAACCGTCAACAACTACAACAACAGAAGAACCGTCAACTACAACAACAGAAGAATCAACAACTACAACAACAGAAGAATCAACAACTACAACAACAGAAGAACCAACAACAACTTCTACTACTGAAGAACCAACAACCACAACAACAGAAGAATCAACAACTACAACAACAGAACAGCCCAAAAGTACCTCCACAGAAGAAACCACCTCCACAACTGAAGAGCCGACCACAACTACAGAAGAAACCTCGACAACCGAAGAACCAAGTACAACAACCACCGAACAACCAACAACAATTACAGAAGATACAACTTCTACCACTGAGCAGACTACTACTTCTACAGAACAACAAGCTACAACAATGGAACTTGAGACAACAACAACAACAGAATCAACAACCACAACAGAAGAGGCCACAACAGAGGTTCCAACTACAACCACAACAACAGAAGAGACTACAACAACAGAGGGTCCAACCACAACAACAGAGGGTCCAACCACATCAACAGAGGGTCCAACAACAACAACAACAGAAGAGACTACAACAACAGAGGGTCCAACCACAACAACAGAGGGAACAACAACAACAACAGAAGAGACTACAACAACAGAGGGTCCAACTACAACAACTGAACAGCAAACCACAACAACGGAACTATCAACTCCAGAAGAAACCACAACAGAACTACTTACCAATACAACTTTACGCCCAACAACAGTTATGGAACAACTATCTACAACAACAAAAGAAGATATTTCGTTGGACCAAGAAGTGAAAGAAGATGAAATTAAAAAATCAGAAGTGGAACAATTGTTTAGTGAACAGCATTTAGAAGAATCTTCTGATGACAAGTCTGATTCAGAAGTGACTGTTTCTGAATCATTTTATGGTTCTACAGAATCTACAATATCTGAGGCGATAGATGAACATGAAACAACTCAATCAGAAGAAGCGCTTGCTGTGCAGGATTCGTCAGAAGTTAGCGACCAACCCAGACCGCCAGGGTTGCCTACAGAACAGACTGATACTGACTTAGATGCGGGTAATGTTGGAGGGAAATTAGGACTTAGTCATGGAAAGAAACGTAAGTATTTTTGAATTAGAGTCATGAGGAGGTAGGACAGGACTGGGGTAGTACCTCCGCCCTACAGAACACCGCCTTTAAATTAGAGTCATGAGGAGTTAAGGAGGTAGGACAAGACGGTATCTCCCGTCCGAACTGAGCTGTTCAACTTGGGGTAGTACTTCCGCCCTACAGAACACCGCCCCATAATAACCAGCGTGTTGTATTATTATTCTATGTATTTATACATGAGTAGAGTATTTTATTTAAAGCTTACCATCAGGCGAGGTGAAGTCATTATGACGTGTCCTATATAAAAAAAGAAATAGGGTGATCTCTATTCTTCTTCAACCAAGCGTCAATCGTGGTTTTTAGTTGTTCAATTTAATCGCCTCGGACCCATGACGGCGGCGTCATGGGTCTGACGCCACCCAATAGCACTACCGGTAGTGTCAAGGGTATTATTCAATCCCCATGGCACCACCGGAAGTGTCAAAGGTACTATTCTGATAAATAATGAAACCACCAAATAAATAGTGCAAGAGTATAGTAGGTACAATTTTTTTTTCATACTAATAAAAAATGCCTTTGAGACTACCGGTGGTGTCGTGGGGATTGAATAATACCAATAGTACCTTTCACACTACCGGTGGTGCCATGGGGATTGAATAATACCCTTGACACTACCGGTGGTGCTATTGGGTGGCGTCATGGGTCCGAGGCGAATTTAATGCCATAGGGGTCATGAAGTCTTTACTGTTCACCCGACTGCAGCGAAGATAAGAAAGATGGGTTATGTGTTTGACTTGTTTATAATCATGTATTTTTTTCCCATTACCAACTTTACATTATTTTTCAGAAATATTGAACGCACTAGAAACAAACATGAATTTGAAACTACTGCTGTTACCGAACGGACCTAAGGGAAAGAACTGTTTCTGCACGTGCGACAGCGCTAGCACTCCACAGATTATACCTATAGGGGAACTCCCCGCGGAAGTGGAAACTTAGGCGACCTATCAAATGAGACCTTATGTATTTTCTAAAATGTATATTTGCCAATAAACTTTTGTATGTATTTTTCTGTTTGTTCGTTTATTTATCGTAATTTAAAGCTTATGCTTCCGCGTACAGGTTTTATTTACACTTAGGTGGTAAACAAGCACACGGTACACCTGATGGAAAGCGGTTATCATGGCCTATGGACGTGTGCAACACCAAGGGTGTCACACTCGCGCTGCCGAACCAGTAAAACCTTCTAATGCCCTTCTTGAAGAACCCCATGTACGCCGTATCCCAGTAGTTCCATTATGGAACTACTGCTAGGGAACACTACAGCGGTGAGGGAGTCAAGAAGGTAGGACATGAAGGTATCTCCCGTCCGAACCGAGCAGTCCGACTGGGGTAGTACCTCCGCCCTACAGAACACCGCCACATAATAACCATCGTGTTGTGTTCCCCAAGGTCTGTAGGGTAGCCATAGCTCGCTGTACCCCTCCTTCCCCCAACCCTTCCTAGCCTCCCCCTTACCTTCAGGGTAGGCAGCGCGTGTGTGACACCCTTAGTGTTGCACACGTTCATAGGCCGGTGACCGCTTCCCATGAGGTGGGCCGTGTGCTTGTCTGCCACCCACGTAGTATAGAAAAAAGGGAGATCATTCCACAGCCTACGCGTGCGCGGAATAAATTGCCTCTCATACCTCACAGTGCGCACCGTTGACGGATGTAACGTGTGAGCTGATGAATGTGGTAGACACTGAGGTCACCTACACCCAAGGGGTACCGAATCGGAAACCGTAGATGACCCAGGATCAGTCAGGGTGCGAGGGTAATAATGCCTTATGAGCCACTTCACACCCTGTATCCCACTAAAACAGCACGCTGTCTCTAGACAAGACGGCGTGCGATTTTAGTCGGATCAAGTCCGACATAACACACCCGCTGGCCAGAGGAAGGCATCCGTGAGGATTTCTGCATGAAATATCCGGTCTATCGGACAGAATTTATAAGCGAAATTAAAAAAAAATGGTTCCAAATAAAACACGTAGATAATTATAAAATTAATTCATTTAATAAAATTTCATTGTAAAATGATTTCTCGTGGAAATTATGCTTAATCATGATTGTAGAACACCACTCGTCGCACGCCGACGACACGTCTGGCCATTCACTCAGTACCTGGGGACAGATAAGAAAGCAATTCAATTTTGACTGTTCAGTTGTTATGTTTCTAGACCACGGGACATTTAAGTGCTTGTTTTTTTCTTTTTAGTTTTTTACGGGTTTTTTATAATTTTTTTTTTTTACTTTATAGTGTTCTTGAACAATTTCATCACTAAGTTCACAAACCTCAATTCGAGTGTAACTTGTATAGCTAAAATTTTCATTTTTTGAATTAAAATTTGGTCATGATATATACCCTACCGATACCCATATTGCCGTATACAATTTATTTTTATTTTTTCCCCTTAAAACTGTAGGGTATTACAGCGGCCATGTTGTTTTTAAACGGTTTTATTTAACTCGACCTGTTTGTTTGGGTCAAATCTAGTAATTGAAATTTGACCCCCTTCTAGTTGTCTGATTCGTCTGATATTTGGCAGAAGTCTTTAGTTCTGATGACAATACAATTTAAAACCGTTTAACTGGAAAAATATTTTTTAACAATTTATTTTTTGTCGCGCCACCTATCTAAGAACACTTAGGTTACCGAGACGAATCTAACGATGTTAATTAAAAAAATCCGTCCAGTGATTTGAGAAATATGAGGTAATAAAGAATCTTACAAACATACATACATACAAGATACGCGCGAAAAACATAACCCTTATTGGCAGTCTGGTAAAAAGACTAAAAAGGTACACAATTTTAGGCTTATTCTCTGTTGAACACGTACCTAATTTGTTTTCGACTTTACCCAGGCTTATCAGATTGACGGAAAAATCATCAGCAGATATAAACTAGGTGTATAATAAACTATCACTAGCTTCCAAGACCCCCTCACCCGATTTTATAAGTTTTTATCACATGGAAACAATCTAAACTTTTACTATATTTAATCAGCAAGGTGTACAGATAAAAAATATATTTATTACACTTGTCAACCACTACAGACAAGTTAAGATATAGATAAAAATGTAATCATAAACGATAAAATGGCGGTCTTATCGGCCATATTTTAATTGTGATATTACTCATAATTATTTTATTGAGCTTCCGGATTGAATTGAGACTTTGGCTGGCGCCAAAAAAGAGAAAAAAAAAAGTCTCTTGCGTTGATTCGAATTTTACAAGGCTATGAAAGCCAAATCATGTAAATCATGTCGACAGCGCGAGTGTGACCGCAGTGTTGCACACGTCCATAGGCCACGGTGACCGCTTACCATCAGGTGGGGCCGTGTGCTTGTCTGCCACCTAAGTGGTATAAAAAAATGACTGGCCTCGGGTTCCAAGATGCTAGATTTAAGACTTTTAAGAGCCAGTAGATTGCTATTTAAAGAGTCGAAATTACGGTCCCACATTGTAACCTATTTCTAACAAAAGCAATTTAGCTTAGCTGGGAGGGAGTTAAGGGGAAAATACAGTATTGGTCAGAGCTCACAACCCCTTCCTTCCATCTCCTCAATCCTCTCCGATCCCGCACAAATTCGTCAACCCCTCTCCCCCTCAGCGCGAATATAACATCCCTGATGTTGCACACGTCAATAGGCCACGGTGACAGCTTTCCATCAGGTTTGCTGTGCGCTTGTCTGCCACCTAAGTAGCATAAAATTGGTAAAAATAAGGGTAGACGAAAAAAAGACAAAGTTACCCACCTCTACTCAACAGCAGACGAATCAATGGGCACATAGGTGCACCCCATATTTTCTCTATGGCGGGCGGAAACCACGTGCTTCTTGGCAGTCTCTCCTTCCTCAATATCACTTTCACAGACTCCACACTTGAGACTACCAAATTTCGCGTAGACATATTTATTCCTTCCCCACATACTAATGTTATGTTTCAAATCCAAGTAAAAACGGAAAATGCATTCGGTAGGAGGTTTCTTAACAAAATGTTCGGCGTATACCAAGTGTGTTAGTAAGGAACGAATCGATTGGAATATTCCTTTACATTCGACGCATGTAAAAGTTGATCCTTCGTTGTGTAGAACATAATTCCCTTGCATATGAACGCTTATAATATCCCCTCTGTGCTTATTAACCTTAGCTTCCGCCACCCCAGTTTGATGCTCAACACTGCTTAACACATGTTTGACTGCGTCATTATAATCTTGGAAGCTCAAATCGCAAATGGTACACTTCAAGTCTTCAATTTTATTGGCGGAAAGCAATTGACGATCATTCTCGCTGAATAACGCGCAGCGAATCAACTTACAAATAGTTTCGAAATGAGAATTGCTCTCGAAATGTTCCACCATAGCGGATATAGAAGGCACAGCGACATATTCTGGGCAAATGGAACACACGTAATAATTGCCGAAGCTAGCGTAATATTCAGAAGGGCGACAATGATTCTTGTACAACATCGATAGCTTTCTTGGTGCTGCGTTTCTTAGATGCTTCTTCTGGCGGATATGGTTGAAGAGCACTTGTCTTGGTCCTTTTAGAGTCATTTCGCAACACGTGCAGAAATTGCCGATCTTTCCAGAAGGTTTAATAAAGTTTTCAATCATAACATGGTCTCGATTGTTATGTGGTTTACCGACGCTAGCCAAATACTTCGTCCAGTTGAGGTCTTTAGGACCCCATTCTTCAGGGACGGGGAAAGAATCGGAGTTTTTCTCCTTCATCCGTAAGTATAACTCATCAGAAAGCTTGGCAAGATGTTTTTCATCCAGAATATGAAGGACTGATGCTTCGATGGAGTCGATAGTAACACTACACAGGCGGCAATATATCGTGTTTGGTGACACGATAACATCGTGACTAAGCAGGAATTTTTCGTTTATCTCCTTAATTGTTTCTATGGAGTTATCAGTCATGACAAAAGGAATGGTCGAGTCAGATTGGAGAGTGGCACTCAGGTTATGGATATGAGTTTCGCTGAAGACATGGTTTAAAACACTATCGTAGTGGAATCTTAGAGTGTAGTACTCGCAAACGATGCAAAAGAAAGCTAATTTGCCAGTTCTGTCATCGATCAAAGAAAGCAATTTATGGTTTGCGAGTAACTTGACGATTTGAGACTCGATTGGTCCGTAGTAGCGGTATTTCTTCACCTGATTCTTGGGTTTTTCAGCCGCTTGTTCATTTTCGTCATTTTCTGTATTCTTATTCGCATCTCCAGCGAAATTTTGGTACACATTATCCTTGATACTCATTATAATCGGAGCCACAGAACTGGTTTGAGTAGAAAAATCTATAGCCGCCACATCACAAGACAATTTATCGTAACTCTCTTGGTAGAATTTCATTCCAGCATCGATTGTTGCTTCAGAAGCATCAGGTAGATGTTTAGCCAACATAGTACTGAGTTTGGAAGTGAAGTTCTTTTCCAACTTCTCAGCGGATTTCGGGGATATTGTGATCTCCTTGATTTTCGTCAAAGGAGTGTCGCTGAGTTCGCTCATGGTGGAAAGACGTCTGGACATGTTTGGTAAGATAATCGGCTCAGCGACGTCAATGCTTTCTCTTTTCAACTTGGGCAAATGGGCATCAGTGCTAAAGTGTCTCTGCAGCGATTCCATCAAAGGCTCTTCATCATTCAGCTCAATCTCGATATTGCAATCAGTGCAAATATGCACCTGCTTCGCGTCTTCGCTAGTAAAAAGCTCAGCTTTCAGCAGTTCAGGCACCTCGCTCACAGGCAAGCTATTAAAGCGCTGCCTCTGCAAGTTACTTTTCTTCTCAGTCGTAAATATATATTCAACCTCGACATTTTCACGTTTTTGTAGATATATTTTCTTGTGCGTTTGGTCTAGATTGTTCAGATAGCCGTAAAGAACTGGTTTGTTCTGGGTTAAGGGGTGGTTTATCACATTTTGGAAGTGTTTCGCAAGGCGCTTCACGTCCTCGACCTTGCGAAAGGATAATACAGTGAGGTTCTCCATATCTGCGTATTGTGATGATGAAGTATCTGCCACAGAACTGCTGGGACCCTGTGTCTTGTTGTCAAGACTTTTGGCCTCGCTCAGAAAGCTTATAACAGTTTGGAAAGAATGCTGCGTTCAGCCCGTACTTTGCCGAATAATAAATAAAAATTTAAGCACCAAAATTTTTGTTTTGTTTAGATTTTGAAAATAAAGCGTTGGTAAGGTTTTGAAAATCACTGCATTTCAAGATCTGGAACGAGAGAAAAGAGTTATATTAAAAATTATGTAATAAATCTTCCAAATGACACTAAATATTTAAGGCAAATGTAAGTGGGAAGGGAAGCCGGGGTCGACCTCGCAGAGGATACACTGACCAAATTAATGATTTATTGCAAAAAGGGCAGGTCAAAAGCACTCGACAGTAGGCTTGCATGAAAGGTTTAATGACAGTAGAGGAAGCGCATGAAGTATGTCAGGAATTGAGATTGCGGTCTATTGTCTCTGTCTACCCTGGAAAAATACTACAAAATATCAAGTACTGACAAAGATTTTGAACAAATCGGCATGGCTTCTACCCTAAGAGAGATAGCAGACGACAGGGCAGGGCGGTCAAAATGACCACGATGCACTCTTATTTGTACGATATTAAGGTTGCATTTGTCCGCGCAATAGCTCATGTCGCTTGTCAGACATACGCGGGCTAAATGCGATCTAATGATAGTAATAATAAGAGTACGTCGCGGACATTTTGACCGCCCCGCGCCTCCGTCTGAGTATCGCCTAAATATAACAATACAGGGACTCCATTTACCCGACTCATCAGAAGACATTCATTATAAGGAAATATTACAATATTGTTATATTCATATGTTATTTTTAGAATTGCGGATATTAAGGAAAATAGTTATGAACAGGATGTGCATCCGTCTCTTCTTGTTCAACTATTTCACGGATCATATAGGCTACTATTTACTAAGACTATTAGGTCTATACCAGGGTTTCTCAGACTAAGCCGAGGTGCGAGGGAAAATGCCCTCACACCCCGGCGCCAGAAGACCCAAGACGACGTACGGTTTTAGTCGGTACGAGACCAACATAACCAAGGGGGAGGATCCATGAGGATTTCCGCACAAAAAAAGGGTTGCTCAGACTTTTGGCTTCACGAATCCCTGTTAAAAATTTCTAGATGACAGCGAAACCCTCGTGTCTAGCTAACCAATTCCCCCCCCCCCCCCTGGTAGCCTGAGTTACGCTTTATGGCATCAGTTATCTACCGGTAATAGTCCCATGAAAATCAATCCAGTTATTCCGGAGATTATGCGGAAACAACCCAAAAATATTTAAAAGCGACCCGGGACCCGACTTCGCCCGGGTGTAAATTCCAGTTTTCCAATAAAATATATAGCCAAATGACGTGGCCTTCTATTGGTAAAAGAATTTTTAAAATCGGTTCAGTAGATCCCGAGATTACCCCCTACAATGTCACAAATTCACAAACTCGTCACAAACTTTACCTCTTTATAATATTAGTATACAAGTAGTAAGTATAGATAGTTTCCTAGCTATGAGTATAGTTTATACACTCATTTATGTAATTAAAGTAATAATTAAAAAACTGTTATTTTAACATTATAAACGGAGACTTTAATCTTATTCATTTGTGTAGATAAGGTCTCAATTAATATGTCGTTAAGTTAAATTACTTCAATAACACTCCCGGCGCTGATTGTGATCTGTTGTCACTTAGTCAACATAACATAACATAAACTCCCGCCTATATCCCCGAAGGGGTAGGCAGAGGTGCTAGCACCCACATTTCGCCAGTTTATGTTTAGGTCCCAATGTAATAGGTGGCGAGCCTATTGCCATTAACCGAGCACTTATAAACCTGCTTAGTCAAGTGCAATGAAAACTATACTGAGTGCGCTCATTACGGTGACTTTTTTTTTTATACTACGTAGGTGGCAGACAAGCACACGGCCCACCTGATGGAAAGCGGTCACCGTGGCCTATGAACGTGTGCAACACTAAAGTGTCACACACCCGCTGCCTACCCTGAAGGGAAAGGAGAGCTGGGAGGGGGTGGGGAGGCTAGGAAGGGGAGGGGGAGGAGGGGTACAGTGAGCTCTGGCTACCCTACTTACCGGCGGGAACACAACACGATGGTTATTATGGCCGCGGTCTTCTGTAGGGCGGAGGTACTTCCCCAATCGGACAGCTCATTTCGGACGGGAGATACCGCCGTGTCCTACCTCCTTGAAAACGTGATAATACGGTGACAATTAGTTGCAGAGGCAGGCAACACCGGAGTGACGTGACTGTCAAATCACGGCAACCTCGTTGAAGTCCATACAAAAATGAACGCGATTTGTTACCCAAGAACGGATTCAGTGAGCGCATCGTGGGTGACAGCAGGTGACAGTAATAATAAGTCACGGTGACAAAAACTCACAATCAGCGCTAGGCCAAAATTTTTATACAGTTTTATTAATCATCACTATGGTCCCGGTTGGATCCAAAGTTGGTCCTTAGGAGCCAGGAGTCTACTCTCTTACTGTTTCTAATGATTTGGCTTGTGCGGGAGCGCCTGCCACCTGACCAGCCAAACCCAAAATGAAAGTTGAGGTTGGCTTGGTCCTAAAAGTCACTTTTTTTCGTATGTAATCCCCGCGTATACCACCCCCTTCGGCCATCGAGGGGGTTATGTCAGATTCCAACTATGCCGACGGTGTAGGGTAACTGGCGACCATCCTATCAACCCTCTGTCTACGCTCGAACCAGCCTGCCCACCGCCTGCTCCCCACTGTACCCTCTGTTAGTCAGAGGACAGCCTCGAGCAACCCTATAGAGGGCCACTCCCGCTTCGGCCAGGTATTAGCAGCATGTTCCACGAGTGACACACAGTCACAAAATACCCCACACAAATCAAACACATAACCCTATATTGAGCTGCAGTTGGGTAAAAAAATATATCTGCTCAATTTTCCAATAAACATTGCCTTAGCTACAGAAGTATATTGAATATAAATTATTCATGAAAACATATGTTTGCCCATATAAAATTATCTGAATATGATTATCTCCACGATAACTAATAATTATAATATGTTTAGCATAGACAATGATGCTAAACCAGAATAATTGTATGGAATAAAAAATATTCTACAACATTCTACACAGCACCCTCTAGATCCAAAGTAAGCTTAGTTTAACTAGCGTGTGTTATGGGTTCTAGAATACAGATAAACATAATTCTTAGATACTTTTTTTTAGTAAACACATAAATATCATACATCAAAACACCTGTTTTTATACCACTTTGGAGGTAGATAAACGCATGGCCCACCTGATGGAAAGAGGCCACCATGGCCTATGGACGTGTACAGTCCATGTTATAGCTAAGTTCTGTAGTTAGACTAGGCCAGGAGTGGAAATGAATTTTGGAGTAAATATGTTTCAGAGCAGTATGAAAGATAGAAATTAGTTATGAATATAAAAAATGTAAGTTCACATGATCGTATAACATGCGAATCATCTTTTTTTTTAAGAATTATCGTTTGTCAACAAAAGTAAAAAAAAAAAAAAGGGTACTTACTTATTTTCTTCATCAATTAAAAAAAACTAATTATGAAGATTATATTCATATTTAAATTAAATATCATACTTAAATATTGTTTTAGAAATTTTTAATATAACAAAAATGATAATAAAAGTATAGGTCTATAGAAAGCTACATCATATCCATGTAAATGTTTGTAAACCACAATACTTTAAAAGGTACCTATAAAAACGATTGTATGAAAAATTCATAACTATTTTAAAATCGAAACCATAGTTTAACATTAAATTTTCCTGTCTATGCGCGACAGATAAGAGCCACATTGTGATCAAATGTTTATGCGTAATGAATCACAATGCTTATGTACATAATTTATAATAATAATTAAAATAAACCATCTTATAAAACAGAATTATCACCAATTAAGCGTTAATATTAACTAAAAACTAACTTTAATATAGTTTTAAATACAATACCTGTATGATTTCGTTCTAACTTTGATACACAATAATAAAACATGATAAAAAAACACGAATTTGTTTTTTAGGTTATGGTGACATAGCATTAAGAAAAAATGTGTTTTCACATGAAAAATCGTGTGTTAATAGTTTGAATTGAGTGTTAGTTACCTGAAAGTCTTGATTTTGTGCATGGCAGCGTGTTGCAGCCGAATTATATTATTATTTAGTACGGGCATAAACTGACAGCCTGTGGTGACATGACAGACAAGAACTCTTTTGACGTTTTGAACGTGATCCGCTATGAAAAATAATGTGGACAGGTTAATAACATTACCCATTTTATTGGGAACTGAAATTAAATAAAAGTATGAATCTTTTATAAACTTCTGTAATTACTGCTCTTTGTGCTTATAGATGAATATTAATTTAGATTCAATATAATGTCATTTATACAGTTAAAATTTATCAATAAATAAATTGATATGTCAACTAGCTGATGCCCCTAATCCCGTTCTCACAACCTATGATGAAAATTATAATGCCTGACTATAATCTTTCCATGGAGACCGCGAATCAGCAAACGGAAAGTAGGACACCACCCCCAACACGATGGACGGATGACGGGGTAGCTGGAATAATAGACTTGCACATCCATGCAAGACAGAGGATCGGGTGGTATGGCGTAAAAATGGCATCCAGCAGTGGACTGCAATAGGCTTATTGATTGATGGATTAAATTAAAACCTCTTTAAAATAAAATATTACAAATGGTACCAGCCTAAACTTATAATTTGCCTAATAGTTAACAATCAAACTCTGACGTCATTCTTTCCTACGTGTATATTGGATAAGTCAAGGATAAGTAAACAACAGTGAAACGTTAACATCAAGTTATGTGTTAACGTCATAATTAGCATAACATTTACTATGGGTGACCTTGTTTAACGGTTTATTTAACTATGAATTCTGGCATAAATTATTTAATTTATTTGTTTTAATAGCAACAAATGTGACATTCAACCTCCTTTCTGTTTATATCTAGGTCTATGACTCCATTTTTAAAAATAGTTGAAATGCAAAATAACATTACAGTTTATATCAAGAGAAGTCCTGTGAAGTGAAACGCTGAGATCTTGGAGTTGGGTAGTTATATGACAGTCGCCCCCGGAAAAGCTGACCGAAGCGCCTATACATTCCAACAAAATGTCTACAGCTCAACTGACACTAATCATTTTAGAATAATAAAAGAGAAAATACATGTATTAAAACAAAGTGAATCTCATGTATGGTTTAATAACGTACTAACGGAAAAAGCTACACATAGTTGAGTTCTTTTTATCTTATCTTGAGTATGCAATATATTTATTAAATTTACAGCATATCCTTCAGTTAGTAACGGAAATATAACTATCTTTATCTGTAGATTTTAAGTCAAGTATTAGTATTTAATACACGGTAATTGACCTCGTTTTGTTTTCATGATACTTAGTCTTTGCATTCCTATTTACGGTAAGTTCGACGGATAGATTTAACTAGACGAGACGGGTTAAAAATGTGATAAACACCATGCAGTTTTAGTTAAGAGTAGTCGCAGTCCGAGTACAATAAAATGGTGTTCTCCCATCAATGGTATGTAAAATGTATTGTGCCAATTTATTGGGTTTTACGGTTTAATTTGAATTTTTGTTAAACCTTTTCTCTATGACATAATTTGAATATTGACTTTCTTGACAATTCGATATCTGTGGACTCGTCTCTCTTTTTGTAGTAAGTCTGTGGTTTGTCAAGTGAGTCTTGAAGTTTGGGGATGGTGAATGTGAATTTGTTTCTTCAAAAATTTCTGATATTTTAACCATTAAAAATGGATTCAGACGACGAAACTGATGTAAAAGAAAATTATCTCACTATCGACTTAACTGAAACGATGAACTACGCCCCTGACGCCGACACAACTTGCACTATATGTTACGCAGAATTTTTGGATCCCGAAGACCTAAACATACATTTGGACCAAGTACACAAAATTGTTAGATCTACTGTGAAAAAATGCCAGTTTTGTTCTGAAGGGTATTCAGACATGATGCAATACGCTACACACATAATAGATTCTCATTTAGTCTCACTTAAATCGTGTTCTTTATGTTGGAGAGTGTTCGATGATTTTGATGCGCATAGAACTCATCGTAGAAAGCATTTAGTAGGCAAGTCTAAATCTACGTACAGTTGCTCACGATGCCAACAGAGGTATGGAGACTTATTTTCATTAAAAAATCATGAATATGAACATAAAAATGATAGAGATGGTGTGTTATTGTATGATGTGTTGCCATACCTCTCAGCGGCTTTAAAACTAAAAGCAATTTCATTTATTGACACGCTAGGAACTGATGTCATGTATGTATGTGTTGGTTGTGACCTGAGTACGGAGGATATGTCAATATATCTGAACCATTTACAGACCGAGGATTGTCAAGTATACGTATGCCATACTTGCGGCAATGTGTTTAAATTAAAAAAAAATTTGGTAAGACATTTGAATCGAGGCTGTAATATTTTTGGTATGCCGGAAAAGAAGACAAAGTTATGTCCGGGTTGTAATATATCCTTCCCCAGTAGTTTATACCCGAAGCATAAATTGGAATGTAAACCGATTAAATGTTCCACTTGCGATAGAATGTTTCCTACTACGAATGATTGGTTGGAGCACCAATCAAAAGAGCACTCTAGTCGGTCTATCGAAGTCGAGACATGCCAGTTTTGCTGGAAACGATGCGTTGGCAGCATCGCAATGAAGAAGCATATAGATAAAATACACAGACCCGAGTTTCATTTGTATAAGTACCTCTGCATTTATTGCAAGAGTGTGTTTAAGCATCCGCAGAAATTATTCGCACACTTTGTGACCACACATAAGGACATATCACCTTACACGTGCAAGATTTGTGACAAAACGTTCAAATTCCGCAAGAAGTTCACCATTCATATCAAACTATCGCATAAAAGTGTTGGTTATGTAGAATTTGACGAGAACTATCATGTATTTTTCTCTGATAAAAAATCGGAGAACCCATTCATACCAAAAAGCATTTACGTTAATGAGATAGAAGATAATCCAAAAACAGACAATGACGTAGAAAATACTGAAGATACAGCTCTAAATTCGGATTTTATTAATGCCGGATTGTCTGATACAGAGAATACCCACACTGACGGTAACAAAACAGAATTGGAAGTTAAAGAAAAACCTGCAACGAAACGTAAATGGAATTCCAAAACACGTAAGCAAGGTAGAAATGAGTGTATTAATCTAGAATCCTCGGATGAAGAAGAATCGTTGTTAGTCGTGAGAAAACGGGTGAAACTCCAAAAGAAGAAAATTGGAACTATGACCGCAAAGAAACGAGTACAAGTTGCTAATCGAACTGCCTTGACTTGCAAAGTTTGTAAGAAATATTGCTACACATACCAGAATTATAATCATCACATTAGTCTTCATTCAAAACATGAAGTAAAAAAATGTATTAAATGTGCAAAGGTATTTAAAAGTAAAGCTAAATTGAACGAACATATTGCAGCTGATCATTCCTCTTCGAAGCTGACCGAGACATTGAAAACTATATTAGAGAAACGTAAGACTGGTGGATCGATAACGGAAGATTTGCCAACGTCAGTCAAATTCAGACGAACACTTGTCAAAGTCATGTCACAGGCAACAACAACTAGCGCTAAAATCACACCCGTTGACCAAAAGTTGTCCGTTCAGAAATTCTTTGAGAACTTCAGTCCGGAAGAGAATAAGGTTGAAATTAAAGTCGATAGTACAGCAGTTATTAAGCTTGTCAGCGGTTATGCAAGAGAGCCGGCTATAAAAATGACAAAATTCAAACCTCAACCGATTAGCACCTCTCGGAGACTAGCAATGCCGGTGAAATTTGTTGATCACTGCACAGAGAAAGCCAAAGCAACGATAAAATTAATTGAGACTCCTTGCCTAGTTAGTGATACTGGAATGTACTACTCGGATCATTGTGAAGATGACATGGATAGACATGATTCTGATATTCCAGACGTTGCTGAAGAGGTTATGCTGGAGAACACAGAAGAAATGCCACGGCAAGAAACAGAGAGAATCGCTCATAAAGTGGTTATACCAAAGCTACCGTCCCAACTAACGGATATACGGATTGCTCATTTGTTACCAGAAGCTCCGTTCTACAAGATCGTTAAAGTGAAAGATGTTATCGCTCAAACTAACGAACAGAAAGGATCTCCGAAGAAATCTCAAAATGCCATCAAGCTGGCTGACGGAACTAAATTAGTGACAACCAATCCATTGGCACATTTGTTGGGAGACAAGAAAGACATCGTGATGGGAGCAGTTAATAATAAATATTATAAGGCAAAAAATCAAAATTTCCAAGGACTATTGGCTAAAGCGCTTACTATGTTAGATAAACCGACACAGCGTAAAAGGAGGAGAGAAATTAAAGAAGAGAACTGAATATGAAACTCTAACCCATCTCCTATCCATCCCCCTCCCATTTGCCTACCCCCCAAACAGCGCTCTAGGGTCGGCAGCGCGAGTGTAATGCCCCTGGTATTGCACACTATAGGCCACGGTGACCGCTTGCCATTAAGTGGGCCGTGTGCTTGTCTGCCACTTAATAAAAAAGAAGATAGACCGTTTTTTGATATAGCCAATGGATTCTGAAGGTTGGATGGTAGTCGTTTCACGAACAATATCTAGGTTAAGGCATTTCTTTGTTGTGTTTCCGAAAAGCTATAACCTGGGAGTCTTCAAGTCAAGAGTGAAAAGGTTACTTCTAGGCAAGTGTGCTCTATAGTTGACCACTTCATCACTTACCAACAGGTGAGATTGTGGTCAAACGCGAGCCAATTTAAAAAACATGTTAAGTTGTCAATGTTATTTTGTATAAAATAAATTAGGAACAGTTTGTGTAAAATATAATGTTATACAAGAATATTTATTTTTTATTCCATTGCTCGCACTATTTGTGTAATGTCACAGAATATTATAATAGTACTCTCTCCAACTTAAGAGCACTGCTCTTGTCGGTGGAGTAATCGCCACTCTTCTCTCTTCTCTGCCAATCCTTTCACCTCCTAACTCTCCCAAAAAGCTTATTATAAAATTCAAGATTATTTAGATGATAAAGAAGCTTGGAAATGAACTGTTCACTCAACTATGTTACTCGAAATAACATTGTATCTAGACTAAGGCAATTGTTGTAAATAGACCAAAAAAAAAACAGCCCGCTGAGTTTCTTGCCGGAGTCTTCTCAGGTCTGGGCCGCGTTTCGAACCGGTGGTCCATTTGCTTCTAGTTTTAAATATTTATAATTTGACGTTTTGTAAGTGCCGCTTAAAATGGTCTATACAGAATAAATGATTTTTGACTTTTGACCTGATACGACTTAACTTGTATCTTTTCCTTGACTTGTTGCATAAACGTTCTTCTGGGTCTACCCCTTCCTCTCTTTCCTTCTATATCTTTTGCAAACAAATCGTGTCGTATCAGATGACTGATTTTTCCTCTTTGGTTCTCGATTTTTTCCAATATAGACCTTCTCTCCCGTATCCTGTCTAAAACCCTCTCATTCGTTATCCTGTCCGTCCAGCTTATTCCCTCCATCCTTCTCCAGCACCACATCTCAAACGCTTCCAGCCTGTCTCGGTCCCTCTGTGTCATGATCCACGTCTCACATCCATAGAGTGCAATGCTCCAAACATAAGATTTGATATCTCTTTCTTATCAATAAAGATATTTTTTGCTTTAAATAGATGTTTTTTGTTACTAAACGCCTTCTTAGCCATTGCAATTCTGGCCACTATGTCCGGAGTACAGTATAATAGTATAACGTACAGAAAAACTCACCTCCGCCCACCAATATCACTTACCTTACCCCGCGCCAAGAGCCATACGCAACACGCTAGGCAACATTCACAAGGGCTGTGTACGGAATACAACACCGCACGTCGCGTCGGGCAGGAGAGAGAGAAGGACAGCATGAGTCGGTTTTGTAAGGCGTTCTCTCTATCGCACACGACGCGGCGCCGCGTAGCACCAACCATGAATACTCACATAACACCATCAGATAATATTGTAGCAGGCAAGGTGACCAAATACTTCTGAACAATATAAAATGTCATTAACTTCCATTCACTACAAGTTACCATTAATATCTGAGCAAATGCTTGTCAATAATTTCTATAATAATAATAATAAATTCATTTATTGCATGAATTCTATACAAACAACTGACCAAAAATATCTGAACACTTACAACCTCAAGTTTATCCACGCAGATTAAAAAAAATATATATTAAAAAAAAATAAAACAATATTCAGATAGGGTAGACTTAGAAATCTGAGCTTGACCTAAGCGTTCAGATATTTTGGTTAGTTTGTATGGAAATTATTGACAAGCATCTGCTCAGATATTAATGAGGTAATGAGTTTTCAGATATTAATGGTAACTTAAATTGTTCAGAAGTATTTGGTCACCTCGTCTGCTGTAATATATCTCCTCTGGACCTTGTATAAAAGCTTTTATTCAGCTTGCCCTGTTAGCATATACGGGTCAGATCTTAGAAGCCCAATAGGAATCACTTCCTAACGTTAAATCTAACTTGGCATACTTGCGTATCTTCCGTGACAATACGATAATATGGTACTATGAAGCTGGTCTGATGATGGGAGTCGGAAGGCGTCCATAGGAACTCTTAATACCTTTGGCCTGCGCCTGAGTCTCGTGCGTCAGTTACCAGTGAATTTGGATCCTGAAGATCTTGTTGGGGCCCTATAGACTCCTCAAGTCCTTCAGACCCATAAAATAAAAAAACAAATCTGTTATAAATCTCTTTTATTTAATATAGAAACATAAAATCACTTACAGACAACATAACCTTAATTTTTTAAACATTTAGAACTTAATCAAATGACGCATCATTATTATCTTATCAATAGGGTATAAGCTCAAAAGGGCTAAATGATAGTAAGAATCAATAAGGCGTAAGGGAAATTACGGCTCATAAAGACTTATGTGACATTACAGCTCAAAAAGACTTAAGCGACATTACAGCTCAAAAAGTCGTAAGTTACATTATTTACGGCTCAAAAAGGCGTAAGTAGTATTACGACTCAAAAAGGCGTAAGTAACATTACGGCTAAAAAAGTCTTAGGTAACATTACGACTCAAAAAGTCCTAAGTAAATTAGGGCTCAAAAAGGCGTAGGTAACATTACGCCTCAAATAGGCGTAAGTGACACTTGGAGCAATCATTTCTTCGCACTTTATGTTCGTACAAATATACAAATTTATAAGTCATTTACGCATAAAAAGATATTATACACATACTGTATATAATAAAACTAGTTTCGAATCAATAAAGGGTACCTAAATAGGTATTTTAAATACATAACCATAGGTTATAGAGGTAGGACACGACGGTATCTCCCGTCCGAACTGAGCAGTCCGACTGGGGTAGTACCTCCGCGCTACAGAACACCGCCCCATAATAACCAGCGTGATGTGTTCCTCAAGATAAGTAGGGTAGCCAGAGCTGAGAGAATATGTGCTTGTGATCCAGCCGCCTTATTCAGTAACGCCACGTTTTCAAAACGCATGATTTCAATTCGATTACAAGGAATAATAAAAGTATTACAAAAAAACCGACTTTGACTGTACCAAATTAAAATGGACAAGGGAAGCGTCAGCTATCAAATAAAAAGAGAATCATTAAAATCGGTTCACCCAGTCGAACCTTCTGAAGTAACATAAAGAAATAGAGTCAAATTGAGAACCTCCTCCGTTTTTGAAGTCGGATGAAAAGGTCGGTGAAATCACACTTTTTAAAAACGTATTTTACTGGCCCCAGTAGTTTTTTTAATATATATATCGGTCACGTTAATATGCTTCACCTCGCCTGATGGTCAGCTAAAGCTAAAGTCTCAGGAAGGGGGACCGAACCCGAGTTTTGCGCGTTCAACCAAACAAACAAACACTTCAGTTTCATAATATTAGTATATAATATTTGTACATCTATATCTATATAAAATAAAAATCTACACTATACCTAACTATCAAAGGTAAAGTCCTCTATACTACCCAAACCAACTTTATTATCCATACTATTATTTAATAATAGATCATCTAGTGACACCTTATCATTATTATCGCTGACATTATTAATAATAGACTCAGATTTTTCTACTAAATCATTATTTTGAACACTATCAGTTATTTTTGAATTAATGGTATGGTTATCGTTACAATTATTGAACTCAGAATCTGTGTCTTTTGAGTCCACTTTATCTATATCTGAATCTTTCGAGTCCAATTTATCTATATCGGAATCTAAGTCTTTTGAGTACAATCTATCAAGATTCGAAGCTGTGTCTCTTGAGTTCACTTTATCTATATCGGAATCTAAGTTTTTTGAGTCCAATCTATCAAAATTTGAAGCTGTGTCTCCTGAGTTCACTTTATGTATGTCAGAATCTAAGTCTTTTGAGTCCAATCTATCAAAATTTGAAGCTGTGTCTCCTGAGTTCACTTTATGTATGTCAGAATCTAAGTCTTTTGAGTCCAACCTATCTATCTCTGAATCTAAATCTTTTGAGTCCAATCTATCAATATCCGAATCTATAATTGTAGGTGTAGAACTAACACTAGAATTAATTTGAGGTATATTATGGTCATTTTGTACATCTCGTATATTATCTGTCTTACTATTTTCTACAGCACTATTATTGCTACTATTATTTTCAACATGTACTTTATCAATTTCGTCATTATTATCAAAACTATTTTTCATATCTTTTAATATGTCCAAAGAATCTACTGAAGTATTATCTTTTATGGAACTTTCTTCTTTATTTAAATCATATATAACGCTATTTATAAATGGCGAATCATTATTAGAGCTCACAATATCATTTTTATTTTTAATATCATTATACTCACCGTTAAGTACCGAATCATTAACTTTATCACTTACATCAAACTTATCAATATCATTTACATCACTTTTATCAAAATCATCACCTAAATTATCAATTATGCTATCAATATTCATTCTCACATCATCATCATCAGCTAATATTGAATCAAATACCTTTTCCGGTTTGAGTTTCCTTTTCTTTTTTGGTACTTTACCTAGAAGTCTGTGCGAGAAGATTGTTTTAAGGGTCAACGCTGTGAGGGACGATACCATTTTCTTTTTCTCTGTAGGGTTAAGGACCATATTGCAGCTGATTTCGTCATCTGATTCCGTGTCATCGTCCGAGTCCCAGTGTACATAATCTTCGGGAGAGAATGCTTTTTTAAAATCATCGTGGATGACAACCATACTTCGAAAGTTGGAGTTGATTCGAAGCCCTGATATGTATGGGTAGTAGCAGCTCTCATCAAGACCGTATTCCTGAAAATAAAAAAATTGGATTGGTAGGTAGGTAGCCGCGGTAGCCTAGTGGTTTGGGTAATGGACTGCTGAGACGAGGTCTCGGGTTCGATCCCAGGTTCACCATGGCACACACCAATGACTTTTCGATGCTTTTCGAAGTTATGTGTGTAGTGTGCAGGTTTATAAGTGCCCGGTTAATGGCAATAGGCTCGCCACCTATTACATTGGGACCTGAAAATAAGCTGGCGAAATGTGGGTGCTAGCACCTCTGCCTACCCCTTCGGGGATAAAGGCGTGAGTTTATGTTATGAGTTTATATTATAATTGATATACATAATTGATAGACAGCGGCGTAGCGGTAGTGGACGCGGCCGCTGCGCAGGAGGAGCGGGTTCGATCCCCGCTCAGTGCAAATATTTTTATGCATGAATATAGGTATTTGGATTGGTCTGGTCGTGCCTCGGAGAGCACGTTAAGTCATCGGTCCCGGTTGCCATACAAACATCTATGGCAGTCGTTACGGGTAGTTGGAGCCCTAAAAAGTCCAACAACAACGGTCTAGCTGCAATGCTTCGATATCGCCTAATGTCAAGCAAGACTGCCATCTGACCTTGACAAATGCTTTTTCACGCCCCGCTTAAAGAACCCAGGACTATAAGAAGAAGGGAACACGTGCGAGGGTCAAGCATTCGACTGCTGTATCATTATTATTTAACTTTTTTTTTTATACCACTTAGGTTGCAGACAAGCACACGGCCCACACTGATGGAAAGCGGTTACCGTGGCCTATGGACGCGTGCAACACCAGGGGCGTCACACTCGCGCTGCCGACCCTGCAAAAACCTTCTAATGCCCTTCTTGAAGAACCCCATATTGTAGCCGCCAGGGAAAACCACAGCAGGGAGATCGTTCCACAGCCTAAACGTGCACGGAATGAAATTTCTTTCATACCTTACAGTACGCACTGCAGGCGGATGCAACGTGTGTGGATGAATTCCCTGCCTGTGGCGAGCGGTGCGATGATAGAAAGTGGCTGTAGGCATCATATCAAATAATTCGTTTGAACACAAACCATTATATAGGCGGTAGAAGACGCACAGCGATCTAAGTATTTATATATTAGTTTTGGCATTATCGACTAACAAACATTAATTCATCCATCCAAACATTGAGCTATCAGATTATCAAAACAATACTTACATTAGAAACACAAGACACATCGTAATGTTCTTGCTTGACATTGGTGAGTAAAGGATCGCAGCGCGCGACCCGGATTTGGATGGGCCTCAGCTGGTCTAGCAGTTCCTTGTCTATGATCAGCTCCCCTGAAAGTTTAGAAAACATTAATATTGAAACAAAAGTAAGGAGAACACACGTCCATAGGCCACGGTGACCGCTCCCCATCAGGTAGGCCGTGTGCTTGTCTGCCACCTAAGTAGTATAAAAAAATGAGAGAAATAAAATTTACCTCTCTTTTTAGATGTACAAGTAGATTCGTGTTTCTTGAGATTTCTCAGTAGAGCATAACTCCTCTTGCATTTTGAACACTTGCCTGTAATTCACACAAAATTGAGGATCAAAAAATCCGCCGCGTATGTCTGTTTGTTTTTTTTTTTATATAGGACACGTCAAAATGACTTCACCTCGCTTGATGGTAAGCTAAAGGTAAAGTCTCAGGACCGGGGTCACCACTACATACACCGATAGTGCTACAGTGGTGGCCCTCAGCTGGACGGCCTCATCAAATACTTTTTCACGCCCCGCTTAAAGGCCCCGGGACTATTAATAGGAGGAAGGAAACACATGCGCTGGTAAAGAGTTCCAAGTCTTTATGGTGCGGCAGAGAAAAGAGGCACCGAACCGCTTGGTCCTTGGTGAAATTGGTAGCACTGTGTGAGGGTGATACCTCAGCCTGGCACGTGTAGTCTGTTCGCGATAAACTCAAAACTACTGCACCGATTTTCATGTTGTTTTTTCTAATGTATAGTGGTTTTCGGGGAAGGTTTTAGCATATAACATGTCAAGATTTTGTATACATAGGCTAAAATATAAAAATATTTGTCGGAGGTCTCGTGATTTCTATTATTCGGGGTAACCGGCGGGTAGGCAGTGCGATTTTGATGAGTATTGCACACGGCCATAGGCCAAATTACCGCTTCCCATCAGGTAGGCCGTGTGCTTGTCTGCCACCTAAGTGGTATAAAAAAAGACAAGCAAACGGCCCACCTGATAGAAAGCGGTCAGTATGTCCTGAAGCGGGCTCCCCTACTTACCTTGGGGAACACAACACGCTGGTTATTATGGGGCGGTGTTCTGTAGCGCGGAGGTACTACCCCAGTCGGACTGCTCAGCTCGGACAGGACATACCATCGTGTCCTACCTCCTCTGCCGACGGCTCTGCCACCGAAGTGGTCTAAAAGGAATAAAGATAGAAACTTGTATACTCACCGCCTGGTCTGCTATCTTCCCCATAACACTTGTGGGTGTCTAGTAAGTTGTTGGTAGCGAAAAGGTGCCAGCACACATCGCATTTTACATCCGGTACTTCATCAGATGGTAGGCATTCATTATCTGTTATATGACTGAAAAAAAAAACAATAATAAAAACTCATGCCAAATTAGTCTATGCCCGCGGCTCCACGTGAACGTCGGTTTTCGCTTTTTTTTTGACTATATCTCCGGTTCTAATCAACCGATTGTGATTAAATATGTATACGATTTTAAGTGTGACCAAGCCTTTTTATCGGCCATCGTACACAAAATAGGCTATTTGACAACATTTTTATACTACGTAGGTAGCAGACAAGCACACGGCCTACCTGATGGGAAACGGTCACCGTGGCCTATGAACGTGTGCAACTCTAAGGGTGTCACACACGCGCTGCCTACCCTGAAGGGAAAGGGGGAGAGCTGGGAAGGGGTGGGGAGGCTAGGAAGGGAGGGGGTGGAGGGGTACAGTGAGCTCTGGCTCCCCTACTTACTTTGGGGAACACAACACGACGGTTATTATGGGGTGGTGTTCTGTAGGGCGGAGGTACTACCCCAGTTGGACTGCTCATTTCGGACGGGAGATACCGTCGTGTCCTATCTCCTTGAATACCGTCGTGTCCTACATCCTATCAGAAAATAACGTAACTAGCCTCATGAGACTATAATTTACACTCAATTATGCATATTTCTTGAGAATTTCAACTAGAAAAATGTAATATGATTTAGATTTTATTGTCTGTGGTGAAAACGCTCTGTGCTTGGTGACAGCGCTGGTGACGTCATTTGCTGGTAAACACGACTTACATGAACAGATACAGATGCTTTTTCTGGGATTTATATACAGATACTAGCAAACTCGGATCGCCACCAGATTGTATGTGCAAAATGGTATTCCCGCTTTTCTGTTGAAATTTTTCCCGAATTTTCTTTGCTACAAACCTCGCGGAGCCCGAGACCTTTCCAACGAATGCAAAACCGTGGAAATCGGTTCGTGCGTTCTGGAGTTATAGCATCAGGAAGGAACACCCGACTTATTTTCATATAGTCGATTTGTACAGTATGACACTTTATACATAACTTGGCCCACTAAAATATTGAAATGACTTCTATAAGCAATCAATTTTCACTATTGTTTACAAACGTCTCTTGGCCAGTGACGTCACGTACGCTATTTTTTCGAGAATGGCGTTTTGCCTGCACTTTTGATTATTTAAACTTTATTATTGATTTTTCAACATAATGCATTGTTTTTTAACTGAAATATAAAAGTGGTATGTTTATAATGTTATAAGGAATCATTTTAAGTAGTTTTATAAAATTAGTCAAATAGCCTATTGGCTTTTTTAGAGCAACAAATGTACATTCGTCCATATTTAGTCTTAAGATGTATAAGCTGACGTCTCAAAATGCAGCAGTGGAGTTTGTTGCGCCGTTTCTTCTCCACTAGCGCCTAGGAAGCGGTGGTTAACTTAGTATTAAGTAGTTTTTGACGTCAAAAGGATGTAATTACGTTGCACTGTTTTGAAAAATTAAGAAATTGAGAATTGAACAAAACGTAATAGTAAAAGTACTTACTCGTCATAAGCTGATAATTTTTTGAAGTCGGTATAACATCTTCTGCAAGAGTATGGTATGTGTTTGGTTTTGTGTCTCCTCTCGTGGGTGGCGAAGTCTTCAGGCGTTGGGAACCAGTCCCCGCAGGGATTGCAGGCCAGTCTACAACGAATAGTATTAATTTAGCACTGCAAATTTTATTTATGACAAGCTGACCCGACAGACGTTGTCCTGTCTTAATGTGCTAACAACGAATAGCGAGTTCAAATTGGTCCATAGAAACTCCCATTGACTACCAACAACCTAAACTACCGAAACTCCATATTAAACTGAACTTTTGACAGCTAAAAATTGAAACAACTGACATGACAGTTAAGTACGCCATGAGGTTACATTAGAAAAGTGTTATTGTCAAAAGTATATGGTCGTTAAGTTTTCTTAAATTTTCTAATGTCCCGCACAACTTTCTTGACTTTTTCTTTCATAAGAACCTTCTCCTGACAATAACAAATACAACAAAAAAAGAATTAGTGAAATCGGTCCAGCTGTTCACGCGTGATGCCGTGACCAAGGGAAATAGGGATTCATTTTTATATATATAGAAGATAAAGACTTTTAAATCCTTCCTCCAACCCTCCCCAACTGAATATTGTTGTGGATTTTTTGGTTCATACATGTTTAACAACTAACAAATTATATACAACTATCTTATTTATTTATTTGGACTGTTTCTGTTTGTCACAGATGTGGTATCTAATACCACTTCACAGATCCCAGAAGTGGTATCTAATACCACTTCTGGGATCTGTGAATGTCTGGGTTCACCATAAATAAAAATTCAATTCAATTCTGTGCTGGCATCGGGGAGACCAAAGTCTCCTACATTGTCAGCACATAAACTCTCTCCTCCTCAACCCCCCTTCAGGATCAGCAGCGCGACTGTTACAAGTACACCCCTGATGTTCAAGTTCAAGTTCTTTATTTGTTGTTGCACACGTCAATAGGCCACGGTGACAGCTTCTCATCAGGTGGGCCTTGTGCTTGTCTGTCACTTAAGTAGTAGTGAATCCGATAGTATAACTTTAAATATGTCACAGGGGAAAGTCTCTTTGCCTGGGAACGGGGATCTCTTTGGTGGGATCACCCATCCAGATCCAAACCTCACCCCAGTAGCTTAACTTACCTTGAATTAGTGAATCCGACAGTATGACTCCGCATATGGTTACTTCTACCCTGCACAGTCTTGAACTCAGTCCCACATATGTCACAAGGGAACGCCTCTTTGACTGGAGACGGGGGTCTCTTTGGTGGGGTCACTACTGGGGACCGCAGGACCCTTGACGGTTTTGACTTGGGGGGGACACGGGGGGAAGATTTTGGTGATAGCCTTGACTGTGATGACTCTTGTGGTGTTTTGATGGTTATTCTGGGGAAGAAATTTTTTGATATGAATCTATATTTATACATATAATAAATCTGTAACTGATCGGTGTCTGTACATGGAAGATATAATATATGAGAAAAACAATTATTATGACTTTAATGAGGACTTTATGAATCTAATAGATGCCAAAACAATGATTTTTAGAATTATTGTCTGTTTGTCTAGCAATTGCAAGGCAATTGTTGTAAATAGACCAAAAAAAAAACAGCTCGCTGAGTTTCTTGCCGGAGTCTTCTCAGGTCTGGGCCGCGTTTTGAACCGTTGCTCCATTTGCTTCAAGTTATAAAATATCAAACATTTAATATATATAACATATCAAATAGGATGTCAAAACCGTCCGCATTAAATAAGTGCTGAATAACTCATTTCAAATAGTCTCGCGTCGCTCGTGGTTATGTACACTGCTTTGTAAAAAGAGCTTTAAATCATGTATGTAAGGTTGAATTTGCAAAAAAATATGTTCTGTAACTACGTATGTGTGTGATTGAAGACAGATTCGAATGTCACTTTAGTTCGAGACTGTGTATCTAGATCACCCGATTCTCTGCCTTCCGCATCCAGTCCATCCCAGCTACCATTTTCAAGTCGTTACGTTTGTAGAATAAACAAACTAGTCAGTTTAATAATATTAGTACAGTAGATTCTTACTTGACTCTTTTCGTTTCCTCTCTCTTGGAATCGCTGACGGAGTCTCGAGTCCTTTTTAATCTAGTGGCCAGGGGTACCGAATCTTCATCCTGTAAATAATAATAATAATAATATAGATCTTGTAAATAATTAATTAGAAACTTTGTACAGTGCACGGCATCTAACCTTGCCAAGTTAGATGCCGTGCACTATTGTACCCATCTGTCCCTCTAACTACAGGCAAAACTCCTTGAAAAAAAGTTCAGGGGTCAGCAATTGCATAGCCGGGCAGGGGGGGGGGGTTTTGGTCGCAACTAGTGGAACGGGGGGAGTCACGACAATCCTTTTGATGAGGCCGTCAAGCTGAGTGCCACCTTTGTTAACATGGTACATGTATGTTATGGTGACCTTCAGCTTTTTTGTTTTATACTACTTAGGTGGCAGACAAGCACACGGCCCACCTGATGGGAAGCGGTCACCGTGGCCTATGAACGTGTGCAACACTAAGGGTATCAAACACGCGCTGCCTACCTTGAAGGGAAGGGGGGAGGGCTGGGAAGGGGTGGGGAGGCTAGGAAGGGATGGGAGGAGGAGGGGTAAATTGAGCTCTGGGTACCCTACTTACCGGCGGGAACACAACTCGATGGTTATTATGGCCGCGGTGTTCTGTAGGGCGGAGGTACTACCCCAGTCGGACAGCTCATTTCGGACGGGAGATACCGTCGTGTCCTACCTCCTGTCAAAGCTTACCATCAGGCAAGGTGAATTCAAATTGAAATGTCCTATATATATTAAAAAAAAGGACTGAATGGATTTTGATGCGGGCGGTGCCGTGAATATAGGCTAGTATACTATAAAACAGCTATGAAGATAATTTCAAATGAACTTACACTAAATTCCTTCTTCAAAATAGACTTTGGCATCACTTCATGAGACTTGGTTTTACCCTGCAACAGTAATTAAGTAGGTTACAAATACAATAGGCCACGGTGACCGCTTCCCATCAGGTGGGCTGTGTGTTTAGCTACCAAACAATGTATTAAATTTAGATTTAGAATAAATTATTTTATACCACCTGGTGGTAACCTAAGTGGTATAAAATAATATAAAAAAAAAGAAACACGATGGAGGTAGGACACGACGGTGTCTCCCGTCCGAACTGAGCAGTCCGATTGGGGTAGTACCTCCGCGCTACAGAACACCGCCCCATAATAACCATCGTGGTGTGTTCCCCAAGGTAAGTAGGGGAGCCAGAGCTCACTAGAGAGATTCTGTGCTGTCAGCAGGGAGACCAGTCTCCTACATTGTCAGCACAGAAATTCTCTCAACTTCCCCCCTCCCCAAACCCTCCCACCAGGGTAAGTTGGGAAGCCAGAGTTCACTGGAGGGGTTCTGTGCTATCAGTGGGGAGACCAAAGTCTCCTGCATTGTCAGCACAGAAACTCAATCTCCCCTCACCCAAGCGAGTGTGAAGCCCCTGATGTTACACACGTCCATAGATCCCAGTGACCACTTCTCATCAGGTGGACATCGCGAGCTTGTCTGGAGGTACTACCCCAGTGGGACTGCTCTATTCGGACGGGAGATACCGTCGTGTCCTACCTCCTAAAAGGTTTAAGAACTTCAGAAGGTGGGGTACCTTATGCCTAGCAGGACTGATGTCATCTTCCTTACTCCTGCTGTGCCGAGTGACTCTTGGGGGGGTCGGCTCTCGTTTCCTGTTCCGAGATGAACGTTCCTGCTCCTCTATTTTTTCAGCCTGTTGACAACATCTATGCTATTATAAAATTGTAAAGTAGATTGTCTGTATATTGGAGATATTTTAAAAAGAGGTTCTCAATTCGACTGTGCTTTTTTTTATGTTTGTTATCTCAGGGCCTCGATTCTGCTAAAGGCAAACCACTGTAATACCACTGACACTCTTAAAATGCTATTTAATTGTAGACTTTACCGTTATACAGTTAAAGTCTAAAATCAAATGAAAAGAATTCATTTAAATTTTTCATTCGCTCTACAAAATATCATTTAACTTTAGATTTTAACCTGATAACATTAAAGTCTACAATTTAATGGCATTTTATAGTGTCAGTGGTATATCAGTAGTTTGTCTTTAGCAGAATCGATGCCCTGAACGTTCGACTGTGTGAACCGATTTCGATGATTCTTTTTCTATTCGATAGCTAGCACTCCCCGTGTGGCCCCATTTTAATTTGGTCCATTGAAGTTGGTATTTTCCTTTGAAGTTTTGTTAGATTAAGGATTCCTTCAGACCATCGAATTGTGTTCCTGCCGGTAAGTAGGGTAGCCAGAGCTCAATTTACCCCTCCTCCTCCCATCCCTTCCTAGCCTCCCCACCCCTTCCCAGCCCTCCACGCTTCCCTTCAGGGTAGGCAGCGTGTGTGTGACACCCTTAGTGTTGCATACGTTCATAGGTGACCGCTTCCCATTAGGTGGGCCGTGTGCTTGTCTGCCACCTAAGTAGTATAAAAAAAAAAATCTGAACACAATTTTTTTTTAATTCTTTTCTGTTCACGATGGATGCAAAAACTACTGAATGGATTTTGATATGGTTCTTTTAGACAGATATTCGGAAACCATAGACAAAATTTATGAAACAATCGTGTTTCAATTACAACATGCATAGTTTGTGTACATACACGGTTGTGTTGATGTGTGAGTATTCATGGTTGGTGCTACGCGTCGTGTGCGATAGAGAGAACGCCTTACAAAACCGACTCATGCTATCCATGTCTCTCTCCTGCCCGACGCGACGTGCGGTGCGGTACCATTATTATTATTATTTTTTTGACATATCTTTTTTTACGTTTTACTGACGTTTTTGACATTTCACGTTTAATTGATTTTATTTTCTTACTTGACTTTTTTTTTTTTTAATTATTCAGACTGGTATATTATTTTAATTGTTCTTTGTTTGTATTTAACAATGAAACATTTGTACGCCGCCATATATACGGCTAAACATGTAGGACTTAATAAAGTTATTAACCTAACATCTTGCATGCCCATGTATGTATAACATATGTTTAAACAAATAAATTTGATTTGATTTGGTGCTGTATTCCGTACACAGCCCTTGTAAATGGCGCCTAGCGTTTTGCGTATGGTTCTTGGCGCGGGGTGAGGTAAGTGATATTGGTGTGAGGAGGTGAGTTTCCGTTCTGTATGTAGTACTATTATATATTCTGCGGGCTTGCATTAAAGGCTTAATGACTGTAGACGAAGCGCGGAAAGTATGTAAGGGCAGAAGTAGATGGCGGGCTGTTGTCTCTGCCTACCCCGGACTGTGTATCTATGAAAATACATACCTTTATGCGTACAACGGGTTCCTTCTTAACTTTTACTTTAGAAGTTTTCTTGTGCTTAGACAACGGTTCTCCGTCAGAGTCATCGTTCACGAAAAGTGGCTCCGTCACCCCCAAAATGCAGTCTCCAGCGTCAGGCTGAGGAATAAAAAGCATTTGTTAACATACTAATACTGTGCTTACTAGGAACCTATAACAGTTAATGTATATAAACATCATAAAGGAGGTAGGACACGACGGTATGACGGTATCTCCCGTCTGAACTGAGCTGTCCAACTTGGGCATTACCTCTGTCAAAAATCATTTATATTGTATAGACTATTAAATGGAGCACTTACAAAACATCTACTTCAAAATTATTTCAAAGTAGAAGCAAATGGACCACCGGTTCGAAACGTGGCCCAGACCTGAGAAGCTACTAGAAACCCAGCAGGCTGTTTTTTTTGGTCTATTTACAACAATTTCCTTAGTCCAGATACAGTTATTAGTTTGAGTAAGATAGTTGAGTGAACAGTTCATTTCCAAGCTTCTTTATCATTTGTGACAAGGGCTACATTAGTATCAGCAATGGTAATGCTCACGCTCAGTAGCTTACCATCAGGTCAGATGAAGTCATGCTCTACGTAAAAACTAGGTCCAGTAAAAACTGTATTAAATATAATAAGCTTACAGCTCCTCTAGGCAGTGATTGAGGTGGGAGACCGAGTCGCAATCTCGTCCGTTTGTTGGTCTGTCGACACATGTCGAGGAACTCGTAAAAATCATTCACTTTGTCCACGCACAGCTCACATATTAGTGGAGGCATCTTATCATCTTGGTGTACCTAAAATGGAAATAAAAATTTTTAATAAGAGGTTTTGTGGTTTGATCCCAGGTTCACCATGGCACACACCAATGACTTTTCGATGCTTTTCAAAGTTGTGTGTATTTATCGCAGGTTTATAAGTGGCCGGTTAATGGCAATAGGCTCGCCACCTAATACATTGGGACCTAAACATAGCACCTCTACCTAGCCCTTCGGGGATATAGGTGGAGTTTATGTTGTGGTTAAGGATCTTCAGAAAAAAATAAAATAGTAACTATTACTTTTTTCAAATGATAGCTGTATGGGTGCTCCAGATGGCCTACCTCACCTCATTTGAGGTCACTGGACCTTAAATTAATAAAATTGTATATATATTTTTGTAGTCAAAAAAAATCATTGTCTTATGATGAATGTTAAATTATAGTAATTAATATAGGTAGGTACATAATGTTATGGAAATATTAAAATTTATGGAAAATGCAGAATAGGATAATACGAAAATAAATTAGGCAGTATTCAACTAAAAAATTGTTATACAATTTGCTGTGTAGTACGAAGTACAGGTTTATCATATTTTGAACTTATTACACTTTTCACACTGGTTATAGGTGACGCTGAAGTGTTAAAAAATTCCACTCACTACTTTCTTTCGAGGTTGTTGTTTAATAACAAAAGTGTGTTGCGACACAACAGAAACGTACTTGGAGTGACTTAAAACGTGTATACAGCTATAGATAATGTATTCTAACAGGTATTAGAATAGTTTTTTATAGTTTATTTACCTCTATTTGGACGCAATCGCGTATTTTTTGCTTAAGTTCCACATCCGAGTCATCCAAATCTACGATGGTCTGAATGATAGGCATTTTGTAGCCTGCACCACCGCCACAAAGCCGACATGCTCGATAAATCTCATATATCGACTCCGTATCCTTGTTCGAATTTAGCATTCGGTCCATATTGGATATTTTCTGTGTATTTTAATAATAATATACGTACAACGACGACAATTGCCGCTTTTCCGCCATTATCAGTGATAGTGTGATACCATCTAAAATAATAGAGTTGCGCAAAGTGGATAAACATTTAGTCGATTTTTGAGTTATACTTCGATCTCTATAAGGAAAACTAAAACTTTCTCTTAACTACGCAGTGGGAATTTCACAAGAATGACGTAATGATTTAAAAATGTTTCCTGACGTCATCGCTCTATTTTGAAATATGTTGCAATTCATACCGAGTGGTTTTTCTTACAACTTTTCTATTACTTGGCACAGTAATGATGCTGAACATTATATTCCATAACAAAAGTTTGAGTAGTTTCGATTTTTTTTATTCTAGCCTAGTTTTAAACTACCATTGAAAAGTATTAGTGAATAAATTCAGTAAGTCGTAATCAGTGGCAAAGAAATTTTATTAAATATTTTCTCCTGAATTTCAATTTTTTTCAAATTTTTATATATTTAAAGAGGCAGATTTATTTCTTTCACTTCTCGTTTTTCATCCAAAATTAGTCAGAAATCTCACTTAAAAATCAGAATCTTATCACAATACACATAAGTTATTATTATTTCGAATATTTAGAACGAGTCCAGGTAACACAGGTGGTCAGAGTATGTTCGCGGGTTCAAGTCCAGTCCTAGCACACTAATTGCTTTACATTTCATTGAACACATAGGCTAGTTTGTTTCCCTGGAATAGGCTGGAATAGATTGCCATGGGTTGAGGGAATGGGATCATAATTTCACGTGGAATGGAGCCACGGAAATCAGCTATGTAGTTATTTATAAAGAGTAAAAGTTGCTCACGCTATAGTTTTCATAACGATAAAATGTGAATGTGACTTTCAAACGCATTTTTAAAATTAAACATGATCAAGTATTTAATTTGTTTCTTTCCACTATTGACAAAATAGTGGAAAAATATATTTGCCAACAGGTCCACGCATTTCTCGCCAAACACGACGTGATCTATAGTTACCAATTTGGTTTTCAAACTGGGAGAGGTACGTCGGGATTATTATCAAAATTTAGCGATCAAGTTAACGAGTACCTTGATCAGAAAATGACTGTATTTTCAGTGTTTATTGATTTTTCGCGTGCATTTGATACACTTGATCATAAACAAATTATTAACAAACTAAACCTCTGTGGAATACGTGGTCCTCTGCTAGATTGGTGCACAAACTACCTTCAAAATAGAAAATTCACCGTGAAGATTGGTAGCTCACTAAGTGAACCCATTGAGGTTACAAAGGCACAAGGTTCAGTTTTGGGACCTCTTTACTTCCTAACATATGTGAACGACATGAGCAAGTGTATCAAACATTGCACATGTTACCAGTTTGCAGATGATACATGTCTCATAATAGCTGACAAGGATCCTCAAAAAGCTCGTGACCTTTTACAGACCGACCTCAACTCCCTAATGGTGTGGTGCCACAATGCGGGTCTTGTATTGAATTCCGATAAAACAAAACTTATAATTATTAAATCACCATACAGTAAAGGCATCCCCCCTGCGAGTATAATTGCACACAAACATAGTTGCCTGCATAGTTCAAATACTGGATCATGTAATTGTCCGCTTATAGATGTAGTGAAAACATATAAGTACCTAGGATTGGAAATTGATAGCAAGTTTAACTGGGCAAAACATATTGAACACGTCTGTAATAAGTTGAGACAATTTTTAGCGAATATTATAATTATTAAAAAGCGGATACCATATAAAATGAAGCTTATGTTATACAACTCACTGGCGGAATCGTATATCCAATATGGACTTAGCAGCTATGGCCGTACATATAAAACTTACCTTACTCAAATTTATAATCTGCAAGTGAAAATTCTCAAAAATATTGTGTCAAAAAAAATTAAGGACCAATGCCAAGATGACGAACTTAAGTTATTTAAACACTGCAATGTATTGCCTATCCAGTCTCAATTTAAACTTATCTTATTAAAAGAACAATTTTTTAACGTCGAATTACAAAATAAAATCGAACATCCTGTATACACAAGGGCCATCGCACGAAACCAAGTTTTGACGGTGAAAGCAAACAATATGTACGGCGAGCGAACATCGGCGTACCTACTCCCCAGGCTAATCAACAAACTACCTCCTGATTTACGTAATGTGATTTCGCCTGATAATATTAAAATAAAACTCAAATGTCACTTTTTAAAGGACCTTTAGTGTTGAAGAGAGCTGGGGAGTGATTCTGCCGGGTTCCTTGAGTACCTAATGGCATTTGTCTGGCTGGATGGTTATGCAAAGTACTAAGTACGTAAAAAAAATATAAGGTTACCTACCTATCTAAATAAATGTTATTTAAGTTGTACCTACCTAATTTAGTAGACAAGTAGCATTAGGCACAAACCGTAGTGGTTTATAAATGATACTATATTTTCACTGTACCTATTATGTATAATTTGGTAATAAATAAAAAAAAAAAAAAAAAATTAAGGTATTTTTGTAATACCTACATACTATAAATAGGTATACAATGATTATTGCTTATGTGTTGCACAATATTAACAAATAGCGTGTTGCGCAACATTTGATCATGCCACTGAATATAATACCTTCATAGTGACTATATGGACATAAAATGCATTAAAATCCATTTTATCGAACCTTTAATGTGTATTACAATTTATTATGTTCTTGTGTCAAAATATAATGAAAAATGATTTATTGATCCTCTGTCCAAGTAAATAAAATCTCTTATTACTATTAAAATCCAACAGGCTGAGATGGGACCTACTAATAAAATATTAACTCTAATCAGTTAATATTTCAATCACTGTAAATTTTTACATAAAATTGTTGAAAATTAATACAGTTACTGGACGAATAGAGAGTATTTAGTCGAATATCACTCAATAATCGACTATCTATTTATGTTGCTATAAATGCTTCGGAAAAGATGGCAACAATTTAATATTGTTCCATTTTCCATCACGCCAAACGCATATTGTTCTTCTGCTGCAGTTATTGTAGTTTATTTTTCTCTGCAAGTCTTGGATCAGTCAAATCCACATTCGATGCGCAAGTGATTTTTGCGTGGTGTTTACCATACGATTATTTTCAACTAAAAGTGAGGAATAAGTGTTCTTTTAGATCATTGTGAGTGTGTCGGCGTGAGCCGAAAATCACCTTTTCTGTATATTATTCCATGTAAGTATTACATACCTCATAAAAATACACGACTTTCATTTGGATTTAAACTTTGCGTAACCGCCTTTCTCGATTTTAATGTCAAGATATTTTCTTTATCATTATTTACTATGTAGGTATTTAGTAAAATAGGTAGGTACATAGTAATTGGCGATTATAATAATAATCCTTTGCAAAAAAACAAGCTACGCATCCTTTAATTTTTTCCCCCGACTTTCCCACCAAGCAACGGCGACCTCCCTGTGTTTTTACAAAATATACGTCATTTGGAAGTTGTTAAAAATTTTCAGTCATTAAAATTGTACGTAAAAAAATAGGCCAAACAACCTTATCACATTGATAGGTATTCAATATTGAAAAAAAAAAGTTAACAAAACAGCAGATTTCGTGTTATAAAAAGTGAGGTTAGAAAAATAGAATGCATTGTTTTTTTCCCTTTTTTTGTAGGTTTTTCCAATTTTTTGTAATAATTATTCATAGTTTTGATGCAATAACATAGTCACATGCAATTTAAAGTTCGTGATGTGATTTTCTTTAATTTATTAGCATAAAATGCTATGCAGTTTGCTAAAAAACATTGTGCAATATTTATACACAAAAGTTTAGGGTTGCCAACTAGAACTAGTGTGAAAGAAAGAGGTCGCATAAAAATATGCTATGCAGAACGTTGACTAAAAAACATTTAATAACAAACAAGAAAAGAGGTCTTAATACTGTCTGATTGGAACTCTGTCATAAATGTTCTATAACATTGTTTTCTTAGTTGCTAAAATAAAATATGAAAGAGGAAATTTTAATTTGGTTTTGATATATATTTATATACTAGCTTCCGCCCGCGGCTTCGCCCGCGTGGAATTCGGTATTGCCACCAAGTCTATTTGAATGAAACGACTCTCCACTCGACTTTCCACTCCGCTGTTCACTCCACTCTCCACTCCAGACTCCACTCCACTGTTCACTTCACTCTCCACTCCACACTCCACTTCACTCTCCACCTCCACTCTACTGTCCAATCTCCTCTCCCGACTCCACCCTACATTCCACTCTCCACTTAAGGCGACAGTGTGGACATCATATCCCTTTATAACAGTACTTTTAGTTGTAATAATCGATATTTGAAAAAAAAAGACTTGGTTATCTTGACCACAAATATCTATTTTTTGCAATCCTTGTCTCTTTGTTCGTGATGGACGCTAAACAAATTTTGATGCACCCTTTTCATTAGAAAGGTCTTGGTTTTACATAAAATCTGCCGTATGTTTGATTGCATTTGGTTAAGTAGAACCGGGGATATGGCCAAAAAACGATTACCAACCAATCGACTCCCACGGGCAGAGCCACGGGTATTAGCTTGTATAAAAAGTAGCCTATATACTACTCCAGACTATAATCTATCTCTGTACCAAATTTCAACCTAATCTATTCAGCCGTTTTTACGTGAAAGAGTAACAAACATACATCCAGATATCCCGACTGATCGACTCCATGGGCGAAGCCGCGGGTATTAGCTTGTATAAAAAGTAGCATCGAGTTATTTCACACTACACTTGATCTCGGTACCAAGTTTCAGCCAGATCCATTCAGCCGTTTTTACGTGAAATAGCAACAAACATAATATTTGGACGTCCCGATCGATCTACTTCGCGAGCGGAGCCGCGAGTATTAGCTTGTATAAAAAGTAGCCTATATGTTATTTCAGACTATAATCTATCTCTATACCAAATTTCAACCCGATCTATTGAGCCGTTTTTGCGTGAAAGAGTAACAAACATACATACAGACATCCCGACTGATCTACTCCGTGGGTCGACTGATCGACTCCGTGAGCGGAGTCGCGGGTATCAGCTTGTATAAAAAGTAGCCTATATGTTATTCCACACTTTAATCTATCTCGTTACCAAATTTCAGTCAGATCTATTCAGCCGTTATTACGTGAAAGAGTAACAAACATATATCTAGAAAATCCCGACCGATCGACTTTGCGAGCGGAGCCGCGGTATTAGCTTGTATAAAAAGTAGCCTATATGTTATTCCAGACTATATTCTATCTCTGTACCAAATTTTAGCCAGATCCATCAAGCCGTTTTTGTGTGGCAGAGTAACAAACATACATCCAGACATACATTCTTACAAACTTTTGCGTTTATAATATTAGTAGGTCTGTACCAAATTTTAGCCAGATCCATCAAGCCGTTTTTGTGTGGCAGAGTAACAAACATACATCCAGACATACATTCTTACAAACTTTTGCGTTTATAATATTAGTAGGATATCATCTTCATCCACCTGCTCTTGTCCTGACTATTTGAGGTTCAAAGTTCAGAGTCTTTATTGCGTTCATGTGTTGTACAGATCTTGCATTAATATTACTGTATCAACATGAAGCCCTGTTGGGGCACAGCAAAGTTAAATAATATTATCAGCGGCCCGGGACCTGGCTTCGTATAACCCAAAGGCGCAACATGTCATTCTCCTCCATACATACTCCAAAAAGGACCGCACTTAATTGCGGGCGAAAGATTTAGTTCATAAAGGTAATCACGCACGTTTGCGCGTACGAGCATTCCGCCGCGCAAGCGTACGCTCCTAGAACGCCCCATAGATTGTGTCGTGTAAAGGCCGCTAATGTCTCTATCTTATGTCATTATTTATTTAACTAATGTTACTATATGAACCTAATCTAGATGATTAGGTACATAAGCCCAAGTGAGAAGTAGCCCAAGGGAGAAGTAGCCCTAATCAGTAGTAGCCCATATGAGAAGTGGCCATAATGAGAAGTAGTCCATTAGCGAGTCGGTTGCCATAATGAGAATAAGCCCTAATGCGCCTAAACCATAATAACATTAGTTCGCTCTAATTATCTAAGTTATTTAATGTAATTGGTTATGTACCGTTTTAATTAACTTTAAATAAATAAATAAATATCTCATCTTTCCAGAAGTGCAAAATGAAACAGCTTAATTAATAAGGAGTGTTCAAGATAAGGATAACATATAAAACTTAAGAAGTAAAGGACAGACCCTTCAACATGTTCCAGAAACCAGCTTTCGGTGCTACTACGGCAAACTTTGGTGAGTACCTATCAACTTTTATTCATTCAAGGAGGTAGGACACGACGGTATCTCCCGTCCGAACTGAGCAGTCCGACTGGGGTAGTACCTCCGCGCTACAGAACACCGCCCCATAATAACCAGCGTGTTGTGTTCCCCAATGTAAGTAGGGTAGCCAAAGCTCACTGCACCCCTCCCCCATTCCTTCCTAGCCTCCCCGCCTCTTACCAGCCCTCTCCCTTCCCTTCAGGGTAGGCATCGCGTGTGTGACACACTTAGTGTTGCACACGTTCATAGGCCACGGTGACCGCTTCCCATGAGGTGGGCCGTGTGCTTGTCTGCCACCTATGTAGTATAAAACATTCTTTCTTTTTTGCTTTTTTTCTCGTTCTTTCTACGGCAGAAAATAATTTAACATTATTCTTCCAGGTTCTTTCAACTCAGGAACGACAACGGCATCTCCATTCGGTAGTTTTAAGCCCAATACTGGTACGAGTGCGTTTGGAGCACCGCCTGCGTTCGGTGCAGCTGCAACTCCACAACCAGCTACTGGCGGAGGTAATATTTGTTGTAACATCTTCTTCTTCAACCTAACGTTAATCCCGGTCACATCCAAAGCTTTCACCTCGGAGTCTGGGGTACGCTTTACCAGTCTTAACTGCGGATTTGGCTGGACCTCGATATTTTCCGTGAAGCGACTGCCATCTGACCTTCACAACCCAATGGTGACATTAGGCAATATCGAAGCATTGCAGCTAGACCGTTGTTGTTGGACTTTTTAGGGCTCCAACTACCCGTAACGACTGCCATAGGTTTTGTATGGCAAGAGCTCTATGAATGTCGAATTTTTTTTATTAAATAGCGCTGGGTTTATGTGGTATCACCACACCCACAATACATAATTATAAGTAGAAACAACACCCGGACCATAACATGACATAACATAACATAACCTACGCCTATATCCCCGAAGGGGTAGGCAGAGGTGCTAGCACCCACATTTCGCCAGTTTATGTTTGGGTCCCAATTTAATAGGTGGCGAGCCTATTGCCATTAACAACTGAGCACTTATAAACCAGCGATAAATACACACATAACTTCGAAAAGCATCGAAAAGTCATTGGTGTGTGCCATGGTAACCTGGGATCGAACTCAAGGACCTCGTCTTAGCAGTCCATTACCCATACCACTAGGCTACCCGGACCAATGCAAATATTCTTATACACAAATATTTGCACTGAGCGGGAATCTAACCCATTTATATCCATATAACATATGAGTCGCCTATTAGCTGCCTTTTTATATCGGGCACGTCAATATGACTGATATATACCTCGCCTAAGCTAAAGGTAAAGTCTTAGGACCGTGGGTCACCACTACAAACACCGATAGTGCTACAGTGGCGGCCCTCAGCTTGACGGCCTCATCAAATGATTTTTCACGCCCCGCTTAAAGGACCCGGGTCTATAGGAGGGCCTATAGCCTAAACAGCAAATAAATAAAGTTAATCTAATCTTTACCTTTCTATGTAGGTCTTTTCGGCGCTACAAACACAACTGGAGGTCTCTTCGGCAATACCGCCGCTACAACATCAACCACTGGCTTTGGTGCCAGTACGTCAGGGTTTGGGTTCGGAGCGAGCACCTCCACTGGTGGAGGTCTCTTCGGCGCTAACACTTCGACAGGGCTCTTCGGTAATACGCAGAACCAATCGGCGTTTGGAGCTAAACCTTCAGGTGAGAGTCTTTTCACTTTAGAGAGGCTTTAAGGGTAGAGGTACCTGAGTAGAGATGGATGGATTGCATGAATATGCATTCCATCCATGCAGGAAGGGCGTAACTGCAGGAGGTAGGACACGACGGTATCTCCCGTCCGAACTGAGCAGTCCGACTTGGGTAGTACCTGCCCTACAGAACACCGCCCCATAATAACCATCGTGTTGTGTTCCCCAAGGTAAGTAGGGGAGCCAGAGCTCACTGTACTCACCCTCTCCTTCCTAGCCTTCCCCACTTCCCTTCAGGGTAGGCAGCGCGTGACACCCTTAGTGTTGCAAACGTACATAGGCCACGGTGACTGCTTCCCATCAGGTGGGCCGTGTGCTTGTCTGCCACCTACATAGTATAATAATTATAACTACGTTTAAAAAACAGACTTCACAATCTAATATTTTTACTTTTTAGTGTACAGAAATAATATATTTTTTGAAGTCGGTTACGGGTAGTTGGAGCCCACAAAAGTCCAACCAGTCTAACTTGGAACTTCGATGTCGCCATTGGTCATAATGACCATTGGTTGTGGAGGTCAGATGGCAGTCGCTCCACGGAAAATATCGAAGTTCAGCCGCATCACAGTTAGACTGGAAAGCCGACCCCAACTGAGTTGGGGAAAAGGTTCAAAGAATGATGATGATGATGGTTAAAAAAATGAATAAGATAGTCACTATTGGTTAACCTCGATATTCTATTCCAGGGTTCGGTTTCGGAGCTACAAGCACTACAGGAACAACTGGCAGCAGTCTGTTCGGAGCCACGCAGAACACCGGCACCAGCCTGTTTGGACAGCAGACCACCACCCTCGGTGGTGGGGGACTCTTCTCGAACAATACTAGTAAGTTATATTCGCAAATAAAATTGTTGGGTGTAGCTTAACTTGGGTAAAATATTGATTTAGAACGCCCAAGTCGGGTCTTAATTACCGGGGTGTAAGGTTACCTAATAGGCATATCTCTCGCACGCCAGCTGACCTCGGGCCATCTACGGCTTTAAGATGGCCCCTTCGACCCCCGAAAGGGAGGTGGCGCGAGCATCACGCTACTTCGCCGACGGTGGGGTGTAGGGTGACAGGCGATCGTCCTGTCACCCAACCGTCGGCGCACAGACAATTAGCTTGCCCCCCGCTCGCTCCCCACTGTGCCCTCTGCTAGTCAGAGGGACACATGGCTCACCTCGTAACAGCCCTCTATAGGGCCACTCCCACCCCGGCCGGATTGGCCGCAGGCAGCAGCGTCTCCCGTGGCGAGTGGGAGGCGCTGCTCGCCTCCGTTGCCCGGGTGCACCACTTGGAGGTTCCGGCCCGCCTTGCTGATGGTGTTGTAGGGTCCCCATCCTCTTGGGAGTGCTAGCATCTATTTTATTTACTGTTTATCCCCACAGGTGCCTTCGGCCAGCCCCAGCAGACAGCAGCGGGCACTGCCCACGTCAAGTACAACCCGGTCATCGGTACCGATGTTGTCGTCAAACAAGGCGCTTCACAGAATGTCAATATTAAGCACCATTGCATCACTTGTATGAAGGTAAGGCAGCTAGATACCTTTAATATACCATTTAATAAACCTTTATGGAGGTAGGACACGACGGTATCTCCCGTCCGAACTGAGCAGCCCTCGTAGACAAGTGTCAAAGTCAAAGTCAAAAATCATTTATTCTGTATAGACCATTTTAAGCGGCACTTACAAAACGTCAAAATTATAAATATTTAAAACTAGAAGCAAATGGACCACCGGTTCGAAACGCGGCCCAGACCTGAGAAGACTCCGGCAAGAAACTCAGCAGGCTGTTTTTTTTTTGGTCTATTTACAACAATTGCCTTAGTCTAGATACAATGCCTTAGTCTAGATAGGTACAATAAAAAGTCAAAAGTCTAAATCTCAAACGATCGCTAAGGAATCGAATAGATTAGGTCGACCAATCACATCCAAGCTCGTCGCCGGCGTACGATGCGTGCGTCGCGACGGGATCACGAGCTGTAGTGTGATTAATCGATCTAATCTATTCGTTTCCTTAGCGATTTAGACTTGTTCCACTTGTCTACGGGCCTAGGGCCTCGATTCTGTTAAAACAAGCCACTGTTATGCCACTGACACTTCAAAAAATACCATTTAATTTTGGACTTTATTGTTATCAAGTTAAAGTTTAAAATTAAATGATATTTTTTAGAGCGAACGATGAAATGTGATGAATTCTTTTCATTTGATTTTAGACTTTAACTGTATAAGTGTAAAGTCTACAATAAAATAACATTGTTTTGAGTGTCAATGGTATGACAGTGGTTTGCCTTTAGCAGAATCGAGGCCCGGTCCGACTGGGGTAGTACCTCCGCGCTACAGAACACCGCGCCATAATAACCAGCGTGTTATGTTCCACAAGGTAAGTAGGGGAGCCAGAGCTCACAATCTCACACTCATCATCCGCCAATCCCCACCCCAAACCCCTACCCCACGGTGATCACTTCGCCGTGTGATTGTCTGCGTTTTTAAGGTTTGGGAGGGGGGAGCGGGCAGTTTCTGTGTTGATAACACAGAATCCCTCCAGTGAGCTCTGACTACCCTACTTACCTTGAGGAACACAACACGCTGGTTATTATGGGACGGTGTTCTGTAGGGCGGAGGTACTACCCCAGTCGGACTGCTCAGTTCGGACGGGAGATACCGTCATGTCCTACCTCCTTTAAAATTAAAATAGCTTACAATATCATGGAATTTTTTTTTTTTAAATTTAATAGGAATATGAGACCAAGTCTCTTGAAGAGCTTCGTCTAGAGGACTATGTAGCTGGGCGGAAGGGCAACACCAGCGGTATGTTTGGAGGGTTCCAAGCCACGCCAGAGGCCAAACCACTGTTCGGTGGCACCACGTGTAAGTTACTATTATGTTAAACTATTTTTTTGTAATGCTGTAGGATATTAGAATAAAGCAACCCATGTATGTCCCCTTCGATGTCGCCATTGGTCATAATGACCATTGGTTGTGGAGGTCAGATGGCAGTCGCTCCACGGAAAATATCGAAGTTCAGCCGCATCACAGTTAGACTGGAGAGCCGACCCCGACTGAGTTGGGAAAAAGGTTCAGAGTATGATGATGATGATGTATGTCCCACTTCTGGGCACGGGTCTCCTCTCCTCTAACGAGAGAGCTGAGAGGGTTTACACCTTAATCCACACACGCTGGCCTAATGCGGGTTGGTGGATCGGACATGTCCTTAGAATTTCTTCTAGGACATGTGGGTTTCCTCACGATGTTTTTCCTTCACCGTCAGCAGATGGTAAATCATGTGATTAGCATATGTTCCTAAAAGTGAAATTCACATTGGTGCTGTCCGGCCGGATTCGAACTCGGTACCTCTGAGTAGAGGCCGCGTCCTTATCCATTCAGCTACCATCGCCTTTTTTTTATAGGAATACTATATAGAACTATTAGGTTATATCACACTTGAACCGATTAAAACCGCACGTCGTTTCTGTTTTCGAACACGCGGTGTAGGATGTTCCACAAGCTCATACTTCCGCTGACCTAGGGCCATCTCCGGCTTCAAGATAGCACGCGGTTCCCAAACCCGAGGGAACCGTCTCGAATCCGGAGATGGCCCGGGTCAAGCCGGGGTGCGAGGGAAGTTCTCTTTGGACCACCTTACACCCTGGTGTCGGAAGACCCTAGACGGCGTGCGGTTTTAGTCGGTAAGAGTCCGACATAACCTTCCCCGCTGGCCGCGGGGTGGGTATTCATGAGGATTTCCGCACGGAAAAAAAAAGGCTTTAAGATAGCTCCAAAGTATAGGATACTAATCGCTGCCTATTTCCACCCAGCCTTCGCCCAACCGGCCACCACCAGCGCTCCATCGGTGTTCGGCGGAGGCACCATGGGGGGCGCAGGCTTCGGCACAGGGGGCTCCTTCAGCTTCGGTAACGCCGCCCCCGCTAGCAGCACCGCCCCCGGCCTGTTCGGGGCTACCAAACCGGCCTTCGGAGTCACCGCTTCCACTGGTAAGTCTCTTTTTATATTATTGAGGGAGGGAGGGGAGGATAGTTGCCCGAGCAACGTAAGCGGACCCCCGGACCATTTAATTTGACTTATACGACTGCCATCTGATCTCCGGCCTCCGAGAGGAAATAGTCAATCAGCAAGTCTACCCGCTTGGCTTGGGTCTAAATAATTATCTTGGGAGGGGTACCATATACTCAAATTTTTTCTTTTTTTGAAATACCCATCGATACCAACCCCACTGGCTATCGGGGCGGTTATGTCGGAATTGGACCGACTAAAAACGCACGCCGTATCGAGTCTTGAGATGCCCATGTGCTCACCTGTTTAATATTGATTATATTACCGAATTTTTAATCGAATTAATAATATATTGAATGAATGAATTGAAACTTCTGGGGAATCCCCGAAAATATACAAGTTACGTCATAACTTGGCGCCCGATTCAGTAACGCCACGTTTTCAGAACGCGTGATTTCAATTCGATGAGAAAGAGATTTTTTAGGAGGTAGCACACGACGGTATCTCCCGTTCGAACTGAGCAGTCCGACTGGGGTAGTACCTCCGCCCTACAGAACACCGCGCCATAATGACCAGCGTGTTGTGTTCCCCAAGGTAAGTAGGGGAGCCAGAGCTCACTGTACCCCTCCTCCTCCCCACCCTTTCCTACCCCCGCCTTTTCCCTTTAAGGTCGGGAGAGCGTGGGTGATGCTCTCTGTGTTGCACACGTCCATAGGCCACGGTGACCGCCATCAAGTGGGCCGTGTGCTTGTCTGCCACCTACGTGGTATAAAGAAAAATCTACGTACGCTTTCGTAACGTTATCAAACTTTTAAATTCACTCATAGTTAGATTCATTTTTCAATTAAATTTTGGAAAATTAATATCGAAACTTTGCTTAAGCATTGAAATCACACGTTTTACGGGATTTTACTGAATCAGGCTCTTGCTATTGTTTTTATTCAATTTCTTCTTCGCGTTCATTATCTGTGCATTTATTTGTGGTATCATACCTCTCGAACGAATAGACCGATTTTGATGCGGTTTTTTCTGTTTGAAATTGATGCGATTGTGATAGATGATGTCATTATATGGAAATGACGTCATGAAATTATTAGAATTTGTGTGAAATATATCGAGAAGTTGATGTAAGTATACTATTTATGGTAATCTTATTATATTTGTTCTATGCACGAAATGAAATTTATTTTTTATAGCTGTTGCCCGCGGCTCCGCCCGTCGTCGATTTTCGCGTTTTTTTACTATATCGCATGTTCTAATGAGCCGATTGTGATCAAATATGCGTAAGATTTTGAGTCTGACCAAGACCTTTCTAATAACACTATACTTGTTTGTGGCAACCTAGAAACAAGTATCTAGCATCTAACTTGGCAAGGTTTTGAAGTAGTGGGCCCCACACTACTCCAAAATTTGGCCACGTTAGATGCCGCGCACTATAAGTAGGGTAGTCAGAGCTCACTGGAGGGATTATCTGCTGTCAGCGGGGAGACCAGTCTCCTGGGTTGTCAGTACAGAAACTCTCTCATTCTCCCAACCCATTCCTCCTCCTGCAGTGCGGCAAATTATTTGACGGCCTCTGTAGGGTAGCCATAGTGCATGTAGGGTGCGGGTTCGATTCCCGCTCAGTGTACATATTTGTATGCACGTATATGTCTATTTGCTTTGGTTTGGGTGTATTTGAATAAAAAAGTATGTAAATACGTTTATCCGTATTCTAGAACCCATAACACGCGCTAGTTAAACTATACTTACTTTGGGTCTAGAGAGCGCTGTGTAGAATGTTGTAGAATATTTATTTGTATGCATGAAAGTCTTAGCATTGGTCCGGGTATATCTATCAATATATATGTATTTAAGTATGTATATCCGCATTCTAGAACCCATAACACGCGCTAGTTAAACTATGCCTACTTTGGGTCTAGATAGCGCTGTGTGAAATGTCGTAGTATTATTATTATTATTTTTTATCTATAAATTTTCTTTTCAGGTAATTTTGGGAGGACCCAATGGTTCCCATATAATGGAGGTGGTTTTCGTTTTGGCAACCCCGTTGTATACTCTGGATTCTATCCCGCCATTGGCGACAGTATAAATTCGTCATTCGCGAAAATTGTCGAAAATAACTTATCGATGCTCTCTCATGGAGATAAAATGCATTGTATGGAGGAAATACTGGCAATACTGAAGAGATTTACCGTTTAATTGTGATTTAGATTAAAAATCCTACTAATATTATAAAGTAGCTGTATGCATAACATAACATAAACTCACGCCTATATCCCCGAAGGGGTAGGCAGAGGTGCTAGCACCCACATTTCGCCAGTTTATGTTTAGGCCCCAATGTAATAGGTGGCGAGCCTATTGCCATTAACCGGGCACTTATAAACCTGCGATAAATTCACACATAACTTCGAAAAGTCATTGGTGTGTGTCATGGTGAAGGCTGTGGTGTATGCAATGCTTCGATATCGCCTAATGTCACCATTGGGTTGTGAAGGTCAGATGGCAGTCGCTTCACGAAAAATATCGAGGTCCAGCCAAATCCGCAGTTAGGACTGGTAAAGCGGACCCCAGACTCCGAGGTGAAAGCTTTGGATGCGACTGGGATTAACGCTAGGTTGAAGAAGATTATAAAGTAGCTGTTGTCCGCGGCTCCGCTCGCTTGGAATTCTGTCCCCACTACTGTGATCCACGGGAACCTGTTCCCGGGATAAAAAGTAGCCTATATGTTATGTTATTCCAGACTATAATCTATCTCTGTATCAAATTTCAGCCGTTTAGCGGTTGGAGCGAGATAGACCAACAAACATTTTCACAATTTTTTGTCATCGTCATCATCATTTTCTGAACCTCTTTCCCAACTCAGTTGGGGTCGGCTTTCCAGTCTCACTGTGATGCAGCTGAACTTCGATATTTGCCGTGGAGCGACTGCCATCTGACCTCCACAACCAATGGTCATTATGACCAATGGCGATATCGAAGTTCCAAGTTAGACTGGTTGGACTTTTGTGGGCTCCAACTACCCGTAACGACTGCCATAGATGTTTGTATGGCAACCGGGACCGACGGCTTAACGTGCTCTCCGAGGCACTAATAAACCTGCGATAAATTTCACATTTTTTTGTATTTTTTAATATTAGTAGGATTAAACACTATCGTTTTTGTAGTATGTATACTGCAAGTAATGTTATCCTAAAGTAATATATCTTTGTAAAATATATTTTTATACATACATAGTTTAGAATTATATTATCTTATTTTATCTTAGATATTAAGATAATTAGTTGATATCACAATAATAACAATGGTTTTGATTATTGACTGCCATAGCCGAGATCGCAGGTTTGACTCCCGCTCATAGCAAATGTGTCCATTTGCATTGGTCTGGGTGTTTCTATTTGTAAAATTTATGTATTTACAAAAAAAAGTATACAAGCATGTATATCCGCATTCTGGAACCCATAACACGCGCTAGTTAAACTATGCCTACTTTGGGTCTAGAGCGCTGTGTAAAATGTCAGAGTATTTATTTTGAAATGTGATATATAATCTTAATATATATAAATCTCGTGTCACAATGTTTGTCCTCAATGGACTCCTAAACCACTTAACCGATTATAATAAAATTCGCACACCATGTGCAGTTCGATCCAACTTGAGAGATAGGATAGTTTTTGAAACGGATTTCGACATCCACGCGGGCGGAGCCGCGGGCAACAGCTAGTAGTTATATAAATTTTTGTGGCCATATTTTAATAGCAACGGTATTTAAGTAGAAATAGTGGAAGCCGACGGGCCCATCTCGAGGCTAAAGCTGGCCCAAGTTAGCTGGAGTGTCTTAGGGCCACCATACGCTTTTGAAGACCTGAGACGGCGTGCGGTTTTAGTCGGCTCAAATCTGACATAATCGCCCCCGCTGGCCGAATCGATCGTGGGGATTTCCACACGAAATAAAGTAGAACTAGTTGGATGCCCATGCGTTTGAAAAATAGTTAGCGATATGGCACTATTTGGTGATATTACATTTTAAAAGAATTGATATGTGATTTGGTGATATAATACTTAAAAAAAATTTATTCGATTTGATTATATTATGATTATTTTTAAATTTGAAAAATTATATGGTGACATAAATTTTAAAATAATATTGAGCTGCGTATCAGGTGATATTATATAAAAAAAATTTAACTTTATATTATTTAGACGAAAATAATTGCATTTATTAAGTTTAATGGAGTTATAAGTATATAAAATTACTAGTACGGCGCGTGGGTGCGCGGCCCGCTAAAGCGGACCACGAAAATGAGTGGACAACAGGAACCTGGAACAGGGGTCCGTTTGGATTTAAAGTGTTGGTGTGTAAGTAATTATGTAACAGTTCACTTCTCACCCGCTATTTTAACTCTATGGGTCAACTATCATGTCAAAAGTACGGTTCATGGTTCACCTTTAAATTAAGAACTAAAATTGTACTTTTAACATGAATTTTAACACAAAAAGTTAAAATGGATCGTGAGGAGTCATTTTTAGGGTTCCGTATCTCAAAAGGAAAAAACCAGCCAAGTGCGAGTCAGGCTCGCGCAAAGAGGGTTCCGTATTACAGTCGTATTTTTTCGACATTTTGCACGATAATTCAAAAACTATGACGTATAAAAATAAACAAAAAGCTGTTCAGAATGCACAGGTGAAGCCCTTTCATATGATACTCCACTTGATATAGTTATCTTACTTAAAATACTAATTATTAGTTCATGACCACAATTTAATTTTTTTTGTGTAATGTAGCCACAAATTCACGGTTTTCAGATTTTCCCCCTAACCTACCTACCTGCCAAATTTCATGATTCTAGGTCTACGGGAAGTACCCTGTAGGTTTCTTGACAGACCGACAGACAGACAGACAACAAAGTGATCCTATAAGGGTTCCGTTTTAGGGTTTGAGGTATGGAACCCTAAAAAGGAACCTTTATAGGATCACATCGTTGTCTGTCTGTCTGTCTGTCGTGTCGTGTCAAGAAATCCCGTTGAATTAAATCACTTTGGCATATCTACCTATCGGTATGCCTTATAGCAGACATAGGGGGAAAAATCTGAAAACCGTGAATTTGTGGTTAGATTGAAAAGTTGGGACTTGGAATTCAATACCTAACAAAAGTCTATGCTCGGCATTTACAATAGGTACCTATTATTTCACCAGGAACAGTTCCTTATTCTCTATGGTTTAGGAGTGTTGTACCCTGCATCATCAGGTTTGTGGAATTCAGACTTGAAGTGTAATCATGAAGCTGTTGCTTGATGCCTAAAATGCTGTTATGTTATTCTCTATGCTATGCTATGTTATTCTCTACACCACCTATAAGGTTGACTGGTAGAGAATGCCTGTTGCATATGTGCATGAAATTTTTATAAATAAATAAAAATATAAGAAATTCTCGAATCCCCATGGTTTAAAAGTTCAGCACCTTGCAGCATCAAGATTCGCGGAGTCGGGATCCGAAGTTCAATTATGTAGTCTATGCTTGGTACTTAAAATATTAGTGCATTGCACCATCCGCAGTTTCTGAATCACTATATTTTGTGAGCGCAGCTGTACCCTGCATTATCAGGGTTGAGGGGATGGGACTTGAAATCTAACCATGAAGTCGTTGCTTGGTACCTATAATATAAATTCACAATGAACACTTTCTGAATCTTGATAACCTAGGGCCTAGGCGGGCAGTAATCTTTCAGCATCAGGATTAAGGAGTTGGATCCAGATTTTTTTATGGGACCAAGACGAAAACTTCTACTGTTTATTTAAAAAAACTCTTTGCAAAAAAATGAAAATAAACGGGCCGTTTTGAGAACCACCTCTTTTTTGGAAGTCGGTTAAAAGCATATCAAAGTCTTGCACATTTGTCTCTTCAATATTCGTCTTATATTTTGTATGGAAAAATAAATTTCGCCATTTTGAATTTTTTCTCTATTCATCGAGTAGACCTCTAGGCTAGGTCCTTATCATCTTTTGCCAAAAAACCTCTCTTCTATCTTCTATTATACTTTGTGAGATAGACGCTGTCAAAAATTGTATGGGCGCCATCTTGAATCTGCCATTTTGGTTATATTTTTAGCTCACTGACAATTGGATGAGATTCCGAGTGGTTTTTATTTGAGCACTCCCTACCTCTCTTCAATACCTTGGCCGTGCTCTTCACCCTTCTCCAAAATCTCCATATTTTTCCTCCGAATGAATTTTCGTCCTTTATATGAAAGCACCAGGGAAAAAAAATACAGCAGAGGTGAACCGAAACACAATTCATCCATCTTTAATACTTTCTGAGAGAGACACCCATGACATTTGTGTTGACGCCATCTTGAATCCGCCATTTTGGATTTATTTCCATCTCCCTGCCAATTGGATGAGGTTCCAAGTATTTTTTGTTTGAGCAGCCCTCACCTATGTCTAATACCTTGGCCGTGCTTCTCACCTTCTTCCCATCCCATCCCATCCCATCTTCCAAACCCTCGATCATCATCTATCTACATATTTCTGACTAAGAGTTCTTCCACAAAAACATTTTAAAAAGAAACTATGTATAAATCAAAGTCTTGCATAGTTCAAAACTTGTAGTCTATTCAATGTTCGCCATACATTTTCTATAGAAAAATAAATTCCACCATCTTGAATTTTTTTTCTATTCATCGAGTAGACCTTTGGATCCTGATCATCTTTTGCGAAGAAACTACTCTTCCATCTTTTATACTCTCCGAGATGGACACCGAGGAAATTTCTATGGCGGCCATTTTTTTTTCGCCATTTTGAATTTTTTTTCAGGTCACTGGCAATTGAATGACGTTTCGAGTGACATTTGCTCAAGCACCACCAACCTATCTTCAATACCTTAAGCGTGCTCTTCACCCGTCTCCGAAATCCTCCATCATCAGCTCTCTCCATATTTTTCCTCCGAATGAATTTCCATCCTCTATACGTAACCATCGGTGAAAAAAAAAAAATTCATACAAAATTGTTCAGGAGAGGTGACCAATGAGTGAGTGAATCAGCACGAGCAGCTATATATATATTAATATTTTATTGTGATTTTTTTTAACATTTGAGACCTACATTCTATGGTTGACATTTTATTAAGCGTTATATCCATATAAATTTTATTTTAAAATAGGTACATTGTATAGATTTTTTTATAAACAATATATAAATAATATATGTTATTATTATCATAAATTTCTTTTGGTGCTTTAGGATTATTATTATTATTAAAATAATATAGTTTTTATTGGTGCTTTAGGTAAACCTGAGCAAAGTGTATAAGGGTTGAAACTAACACACGTACATAATATATTGTAACTATTACATTTCAAAAAGGTCATTAGCTTTATGGCGGGTTGGCAGCCCCTGGTGTTGCACACGTCAATAAGACACCGCTTGCCATCAGGTGGGTCGTGTGCTTCTCTGCCAAGTGGTATAAACAAAAATGACAATTGTACGCAGATTGAATTTGTTATTGCTATAATTGTTTTTTGTTTTTTTGTACCACCTAGGTGGCAGACAAGCGCACCGCCCACCTGATACTTTGTACTTTTTTTTTTGAAAAGCATTTGTGTTGAGTTCAATCCTAGAAAGTAATGGTTATTCAAATCATATATTTTTAATATAATATTTGTGATTATGTATCAAAATGTAATTTAAATACAGTTTTAATCGATATGTACATGTTTTAATTCCGTACACCCCAGTACCATTAAATTAGAACGTACCAAGAATTGTGACCAATGTCGATCAGGGTCTTTGGGATATCCTTTCTTGGCCGCACCAGATTCCCTGGCCACGCAGGCCGATGTGACGAGACAAGGAGTGGTTTAGTCGGTTCGACTCCGAAATAATGGTCCCCGCTTCCCGGGGGGGCGGGGGATTTAGTAAATTTTCATGGTTCTATCCTCAAAACTGATTAACTTCCCATATATATGTAAACTTCCAACCCCTATTTCACCCCCCTTAGACGTGGAATGTTGAAAAATACTTTCTTACGTGTCATGTCACCTTATTAAAGTCGTGTTAAGTGCAGGAGATGGGGCACAAAAGACATGAAATTAAGTGCGATATGGTCTGCACAGAGGCTCCGAAAAACACTGATACACATAAATATTGGTAATCAGAAGTAGGTGTATGAAATTTCATACCTTATTTTGCCATCTTAGTAGTGAAATTTCTAAAAATCCTTTTTGGATGCCTATAAGAATGTATAAAGCATCAGTCAGTCATAAAAGATTGAAAATTAAATACTAGCTTCCGCCCGCGGCTTCGCCCGCGTGGAGATCGGTATCGCCGCAAAGTTTACTTATAGTGTGAAGCTAGCTTATAGCATGGTTTTAACATAATACCTAACAACATTCAAACTTGCGTCGTTAGATTACACGTTGTTACAGAATGCGTTGAAGAAATAAAGGTTCACTGCTCGTTCCCCGTAGGTGATAGCGTGATATGTAGCCTATGTGTTGACCCGACTTAGTAATATTCGTACCAAATTTGGAGTAAATCCATGCAGTACTTTTTGAGTTTATCCCGGACATACAAACAGACAAAAATTCTAAAAACTATATTTTTGGCTTCGGTATCGATTATACATCACACTCCAAGTATTCTTTTCAAAAAATATTGAATGTACAGTTTTGACTTTCCTACCATTTTATTATATGTATAGACTAGCTGACCCACCCCGGCTTCGCCCGTGGCGTATTTCGAACCCCGATGCACCGTTTTTAACTCGCATAATATGCTCATAATTTATCAGTTTTCCTAAAATGTATGGAAATCTACCGGAATTGTTCACTTTTATGATTATTGCTCCGCTCCCTTGGGCAGTAGCGTGATGATATTCAGCCTATGACATTCACGGATAATGTGGCTTTCTATTGGTGAAAGAATTTTTAAAATCGGTTCCGTAGATCCCGAGATTACCCCTTACAATTTAACAAACACAGCAACTCTCTTCTTTATAATATTAGTATAGACTAGTATAGATATAGATAAACTAGCCAGGATTTGAACCCGTGACCTCTCGACGATTCGACTCGTAAAGCCGACTACTTAGCCACTAATTTATCGACGCTTATTCTTAAAAATAGTAAAGAGTTTCATAACAAAAGTTATTTTTTTCGGCAGGTACGGGGTTATTTGGTGCGACCACAACTCAAGCGAGCGCCACCACTTTTGGAGCAGCTACGCCAGCGTTTGGCTTCGGCGCTAACACACAGAATCAAGTAAGTTTTTTTTACTGTTTTATAAATACTAGACGGAAGTAAAAAAACCGGCCAAGTGCGAGTCGAACTCACCCATGAAGGGTTCCGTAGCAGCAAGTAACATCAGCAACCAACTATATACGAGCGCGGTTTATGACGTATTAGAAATAAAAACTGGTCAAGTGCGGGTCGGACTCGCCCATGAAGGGTTCCGTAGCAGCAAGTAACTATATATGAGTCCAAATAGGCTTGTGATAGCTAAACAAGCTAATAAATGATACCAGTTTCACAAGAAATATTTAAACCAAAAATATTGTCAATTATAGTTTGGCCGCTGAGACTATGCGTTCCTGACACATGTCAATTCGTCATGACTAGTTATGTACAATAAATAACTTGTACCTAGAACCGTTCTCTAAACCTGTTCCCAACTTACAATAACATAATAATAATCACAGTCAGCAATAATTGTGACAATTTGATTTCATTTTAATTTTAATTTTATTCTAATTTGGCTATCTATCTGCCCTATTTGTTTTTCCAATTTTTAATTTTTAATTTTGTTTCATTCTTATTTAATTTTATGTGATTATTAATTGTAATGATGGGTTATTACCTGAAATAATAAAAAAATAAATCATATTCATTTCATTCATTATAAAAATATGATTCATTCTTTCTATTAGCTTGGGTAGGGGCTTATTACAAAATTACATATTATAAAATTATAACGTTCTATTTTATATTTTTCAACCAACAGAATATTATTATTAAGATTACTAAAATATGCGGTTACAATTGCCTTGTTATTTTGTCTCATCACTATGATAGCGAACATTTGACATAACCTTGAAACAGCGCAGTTTGACGTGGTATGACTTTTAAAAACAATTAATTAATTAAAAATATAATAAAAACTATTGATTTTATATTTTTAATTAATTAATTGTTAATCATTTTAGCCCAAAATTAATCTGTGTATTGTAAATTGGCATAGTAATTAAATTTTTAATATTATCACTCGTTAATAAGGTCAATAAACGATATTTAAAATTTTGCCGTAAATTATACACCAGTTCAAATTTACATCGCCCATTCGCTCACAACCTGTCAGAAACGCATTCTTTCAGCGATTCTATAATAGTTGCGGTTTCTGACGTATTAAAAAAACTACTTGGTAGATCTGGTTCAAACCAATTTTCGGTGGTAGTTTGCATGGCAATGTACATAACATATTTTTTTTAGATTTATCATTCTCTTATTTTAGAAGTTAGGGGGGGGGGACCCCATTTTCCCACTTTGGAAGTATCTCTCCCGCAAACAGTTTAGAAAAAAAAATGATGTTAGAAACCTCAATAAGATTTTTGAAGTCCTTTCTATAGATACCCCACACGTATTGGGTTTGATGTAAAAAATAGAGTTTCAGTTCTAAGTATGGTGACCCCCAAAATTTATTGCCTTTTTTTCTATTTTTAATTTTTTATTTCAGCAGCAACCCGGTGGTCTTTTTGGCGCGAAGCCTGCCACCACGGGCTTCGGTACGACCCCTGCGAGTAGCGGCTTTGGCGCTTTCGGCACCGGGGGCGGAGGCCTATTCGGTGCTAAGACTACGGCGCCTACCTTCGGGACGGCTGCTCCAGGTAATCTATACATACATTATGCTCACGCCTTTTGCCTTACGGGGTAGGCAGAGAAAACAGCCCACCATCTGCCTCTGTCCTGACACACTTCACGCGCTTCCTCTACTGTCATTAAGCCTTTCATGCAAGCCCGCCGGTTTCGGTAATCTAATATAAATAAATAAAATCCAGCTCTCCAACGATAGATGGCGCTAGTAGTATAAATGGCAAACTATACTATTACTAGCTGACCCGGCAAACGTTGTTTTGCATGTTAAGGGTTAACAACCCTTATCACTAAGGGGTATGAAAAAAAAATAGATGTTGGCCGATTCTCAGACCTACTCAATATGCTCACAAAATTTCATCAAAATCGGTCAAGCCGTTTCGGAGGAGTATAGCAACGAAAACTGTGACACGAGAATTTTATATATTAGATAAAATTTTAAAGTGGCTGTGTCTGTACATACATAACTTTCACACATTCAACAAATCACGCCTTTCCCGCATTGGGATAGGCAGAGACAACATCTTTCCACTTGCTACGACGCTTCTTCAACTTTCAAAATTGTCTTCATATGCACGTCGTTTGCGGGCACTCTTGACCTGGCCTTTAAATCTACATTGGAGATATTTATTAAAAAATACTTAGGTTATGTTATCATCATCATTCTCTGAACCTTTTTCCCAACTCAGTTGGGTTCGGCCTTCCAGTCTAACTGTGATGCGGCTGAACTTCGATATTTTCCGTGGAGCGACTGTCATCTGACCTCCACAACCAATGGTCATTATGACCAATGGCGATATCGAAGTTCCAAGTTAGACTGGTTGGACTTTTGTGGGCTCCAACTACCCGTAACGACTGCCATAGATGTTTGTATAGCAACCGGGACCGACGGCTTAACTTGGGTTATGTTATAATATAACATAACCTAAGTATTTTCTAAACACGATTTTTTTTTTAAATTCTTGTCTGTTCGTTTGTACGCGATGTACGTAAAAACTATTGAACGAGATTTTGATGCGATCTTTGAAAGGTTTTGGTCAGATTTAAAATCTTACGCATATTTGATCACAATCGGTTGAGTAGAACCGGAGATATCGTAATAGTATATTGTGCGACATTGTACACATCGCTCTTTGGACCCAAAGTAAGCATAGTTTAACTAGCGCGTGTTATGGGTTATAGAATGCTGATAAACATACTTATCTAATTTTTTTCCTAAATACATACATATTATAGTGGTAGGACGTCGAATCCAGGTGGCTTGAAAGAGATCAACCTATGTGTGCCCAACAACTATGTATGGCGAAGGCGGCGTCCCTGTTTGGGACTGTATGGGAAAAGCCCCCATAACGCGCAGCTTGCAAGTACTAAACAAAGTGGCAGACAGCACAGATCTTTTTAATTGTTCTCTGAATGAGTTCATAAAAGTGGCATTGCATGTAATATGTTATAGTATTTAGTTTTACATTATAATAGGTACCACACTATTGTATTAGGCTAATCCTGAAAAAATAGTGATGTAGAGAAATAAATAAATAAATATTATACCTACATAGAAACACCTAGACTAATGCAAATAGACATTAATCTATACAAATATTTACACTGAACAGGAATCGAACCCGCGCCCCGTGTCGCAGCTGTCGATTGCCCACATTCCTACTGCTAAGAACTGTAGAGAAGTAGACTTTGTAACTTAATATTTTCTTTCCATAGCCTTTGGTACCCTCGGCGCCGGCGGCTTCGGCACCAACACCTCCACATCGGGAGGGCTTTTCGGTGGCAACACCAGCTTCGGCAAGCCGGCCACCACGCAACCGACTTTCGGCTTCAACACACAACCTACACTTGGTAATTATGAAAATATTTTTTTTAAATTTTTGTCTGACTAATTTCTGAAATGGCTGGGCCGATTTTGATGATTCCTTTTTTATTTTAAAACTGGTGCTTTCCGTATGTTTTCATATCAATTTGGACCAGTTGAAGTTGATATTTTTTTTTTCATGAAATTCTTCAACTTAGCGTTAATCCCAGTCGTATCCAAAGCTTTCACCTCGGAGTCTGGGGTCCGCTTTACCAGTCTTAACTGCGGATTTGGCTGGACCTCGATATTTTCCGTGAAGCGACTGCCATCTGACCTTCACAACCCAATGGTGATATTAGGCGATATCGAAGCATTGCAGCATGAAATGAAATTATGATTTAATTAAAAAAAAATTGTTGCGTAAAAAAAAAAAAACCTAGATTCAAAAAATGAAAGTCCACGCGGGTAAACTCACGGTTTCAGCTAGTTATAAAAAAATTATACACAGACGGACACATTTCATTTCCCAACATGTTTAGATATAGACGCGTTCTTTCCTCACAGGAACAGGTCTTGGGGCAGGTTTGGGCGCGAACACATTCCAGGCGAAGCCCGCGGCGCCTGCCTTCGGAGCCCTAGGGACCACCAACATGTTTGGACAAGCCCAAACGGCGCCTGCGACCAACTTCAAGACCGGTTAGTTTGTATCATGATCCTACGCTGTCGGCGGGGAGACTCAAGTCTCTTGCATTGTCACCACAGAAAATTTCAACCCTCCCCCCCTTCAATTCTCCTACCCTCCATTGGAGGGATTCTGTGCTATCAGTGGAGTGACTAAAATCTCTTGCGTTGTCAGCACAGAATCTTTCAATAACCCCCCCCCCCCCCCCCCCTCCCCAACACCCCATCTCCCCCTTCTATTGGTGAGATTCTTGTGAGGTGTTGTCAGCACAGAACAGAAACTGTTTCAACTCCCCCCAACCTCCCTTTTTTTTTCCTTCCCATTGGAGGGATTCTTAGCTATCGGTGGGGAGACTGAAATCTCTTGCATTGTCAGCACAGAAACTGTTTCAACTGTCCCCCCCTCCCCCCAACCTACCCCCTCCAGTGGAGGGATTCTGTGCTGTCTGTAGGAAGACTAAAATCTCCTGCCGTGTCAGCACAGAAACTTTCACCCCCCCCCACCAATTACACCCTCTTCCCCTTCCGTTAGTGAGATTCTGTGCTGTCATTATAGGGAGGCGAAAATCTCTTGCTTTGTCGCTTGTGTTTGCTTGTAGGCACATTATAATATACATTATGTATTTATTATTATTTCATTTCTGTTTATACTAACGGCGCCGAGCGTGGCGCGAGTATGTACATGGTGGGCAGCCGGCAGGCCACGCCCAGTTCGTCTTAACGCAATGCACTTTGCTAAGGTGACCTTCAGTCTCGGTTATGATACTAAACCATACGTCCGTATCGTTCATCGACCCGATCCGCCACGCGCCGCGTTATCAAATTTATATTGTTTTCACATTTCTTTCTAATTAACCCTAAACTGTGCTATCCTCTTCTTCTCCTTCTGTTTTCTATTAACTATTCTATGTGTGTGTCTTACGTTAATAAACTTCTGTGTCGTGTATTACGTACTCTTATTTACATCACCAGAACACCTGTTTACGTATATCATCTCCACAGGCTATTCTATCTTGATAATAAAATAATACTGTGTTGTGACGTGACATGCCGTGACGTGTCTTGCCGTCTCGATCGTCACATGCCGTGCCGTGCCGTGCCGTCACGTGACATGCCGTGCCGTGCCGTGTCGTGCCGTACCGTCACGTGACATGTCGTGCCGTGTATTTAGCGCTTATAGATCTGTTTACTATATATTTATTGTTATTTTTTGTTGCAGGCTTAGACAGTGGTCTTGGTAGCGGTCTGTTCAACAACTCCACAGGACTTGGCGGGTCCGCGCTCGGCTTGGGCGGTATGAACGTGAATAACAACCCGTTGGCAAAGTGAGTTTAATATAAGCGGCGATAACTTAGTGGTTAAGAAGTCTGTATTAAAAACGAGAGGTCCAGGTTCGAATTCTTGTTTATTACGTCACGCAGGGAGGTCATTCCACAGCCGGCGCACGCTCTGTTTTATGGCTTGGGAATGATCTCCCTGCCGTGGTTTTCCCTAGCGACTACAATATATGGGGTTCTTCAAGAAGGGCATTACAAGGTTTTTACAGGGTCGGCAGCGCGAGTGTGTCGCCCCTGGTGTAGCACACGTCCATAGGCCACAGTGACTGCTTCCCATCAGGAGGGCCGTGTGCTTGTCTGCCCACCTACGTAGTATAAAAAATGAATGACTTCGTTTCTACTTGCAGTAACAGTCTGTCAGGGTCTTCAGCGGCTGGCAACGTGCATGAACAGATCCTGAGTCTCGCCGCCAGACCTTACGGGGATTCCCCGTTGTTCAAGGACCTTCTGCCTGATTCATGTGAGTATGATATGTTTTACCACTAGGTTACCGCGGTAGCCTAGTGGTCTGGGTAATGGACTGCTAAGACGAGGTCTCGGGTTCGATCCCAGGTTCACCATGGCACACACCAATGACTTTTCGATGCTTTTCGAAGTTATGTGTGTATTTATCGCAGGTTTATAAGTGCCCGGTTAATGGCAATAGACTCGCCACCTATTACATTGGGACCTAAACATTAACTGACGAAATGTGGGTGCTAGCACCTCTGCCTACCCCTCCGGGAATATAGGAGTGAGTTTGTGTTATGTTATGTTATGATATGTTTCATATTAAGAATAGTTAGCATACTATTTGCTTTAAAAATAGATGTTTCACAAATGTATGGACCTTGGGCCCGATAATTGTACACTATTTTAAATATTTACTTATTGTATTTACTTAGATTACTTGAAATAAGGGTCTAATATGATAGTAAAATAATATAGAATCATGGTTTATTAAATTTTTCACTTGACTAAACCAAGAATTAACTAAAATATCTAAAACAACATCGGTAACGTATTTTCACAGATAGGTAGCAGTTTAAACGAAAATGCCCTTCAATGAAATTGTAAAGCAATTAGTGTAATAAGTCATATTGTCGTGAGTGATGTTGTATGTGTGTATGTATGTGTGTGTGTGTGTGTGCAGCGGCTCGGGCGGACGACGCGCTGCGGCCGACCAACCCGAGCGCGGTGCAGGCCGTGCTGGACAGCAGCAGCGCGCGCGCCTACCGCGTGTCGTCGCCCACCGCGCTCGCGCTCAAGCTGCAGCCGCGCCCCGTGCTCTCGCAGGACAAGGTAACACATCTGCACTGTTACTATACTGTACTATATTCTTTTTTTTTCTCCTACTTTGGCAAATATTGTATGAATGCCAGTGTCAAGTAAATTGATAAATCAAGTTAGAATTAATTACGAATGCAATAAGTTGCAGCGTTTTCGTCATTTAGTCATAGTCAAGATCAGTCAATTCAATAGTCAAATCAGTCAGTCATAGTCTTACCCCAGTAAAATAGTGGAGACTTTACTAGAGGCTTCTATGGAGTTTTGGAATCAACGTTGAAAAGCACAATTCACGGTAATATACCACTTTCACGAACTCGTGCTCGTTGCCGAAGATGTTATGTTTAAAAATCCACCTTTTTTACACATAATTACTACATTTTACACTAATTTTACACACAATTTATAATTGACCTTATAAAAGACCTAAAAATGTTGTGAATCTCAAACTATGAACGCATTTTAATACTACTAAATAAAGGTGAATAGTCATTTTAAGTAATGAAAGTAAAATTAGTAGTTTCTGTATTTAGCCAGGTTATACCCGCCATTTTTACAAATAGAAAAGTCAGCTAATAAAGTTTGACTACTACTGTTTTCTTTGTTTATGCTTTGTCTCACGGCCTAATGAATATAGTATAGCTTTCACTCGCATGGAAGTCGGTATAGCCACCAATAAAACGACTCCACTTCACGTTCCACTCTTAATCTCCACTTCACTCTCCACTCCACGTTCTACTCCAATTTCCACTTCACTCTCCTCTTCACTCTCCACTTCACCACTTCACTTTTCACTCCACTCTCCATTCCACTCTACACTTCACACCTCGACTCTCCACTCCACTTCCCACTCCACTCCCCACTCCACTTAAGTCACCACTCACCAAAAGAAAATGTAAGTCACTTCTATTTTTAATTAACTTTTTTTGTTGTCAGAAATCCCTATTCGACGGTCTAGAAGAATCGGACGCGAGTCTAGAAGACAAGTTGAGTTTGAAGCCGAGCCGGAAGCGGCTGGTCCTGCGGCCGAAGCAGAGGAACGACCTCCAGGACTCCGTGGACCATAATAATGATACCGACAGGTACTTTGTTAACATACTGTCTTTTATATAAATAACTAGCTGTTGCCCGCGGCTCCGCCCGCGTGGATGTCGAAATCCGTTTCAAAAACTATCCTATCTCTCAAGTTGGATCGAACTGCACATGGTGTGCGAATTTTATTATAATCGGTTAAGAGGTTTAGGAGTCCATTGAGGACAAACATTGTGACACGAGATTTATATATATTAAGACTAGCTGTTGCCCGCGGCTCCGCCCGCGTGAATGTCGAAATCCGTTTCAAAAACTATCCTATCTCTCAAGTTGGATCGAACTCAGTTAAGTGGTTTAGGAGTCCATTGAGGACAAACATTGTGACACGAGATTTATATATATTAAGACTAGCTGTTGCCAGCGGCTCCGCCCGCGTGGACGTCGACTTTAGTGTTTATTTACTATATCGCCGGATAGCCTATTGTGATCAAATATGCGTAAGATTTTGAGTCCAACGGAACCCTTTCTAATAAACAAAACCGCATAAAAAACCGTTAGCTGTGTCTGGACGGACACGGCGGTATCTCCCGTCCGAAATCAGCAGTCCGACTGGGGTAGTACCTCCGCCCTACAGAACACCGCCCCATAATAACCAGCGTGTTGTGTTCCACAAGGTAAGTAGGGTAGCCAGAGCTCACAACCCCCCTCCTCCCATCCCTTCCTAACCCTCCCCCCCTTCCCTTCAGGGTAGGCAGCGCATGTGTGATACCCTTAGTGTTGCACACGTCCATAGGCCACGGTGACCGCTTCCCATCAAGTGGGCCGTGTGCTTGTCTGCTGCCTAAGTGGTATAAAAAAAAAACAAAAACCAACTATTGCCGCAGAGTGTACGATAAGCAGTCCTAAATATTCTATATCACATTTTTATACAGGTCAGTAGACGTCGAAGAGCAGCCCCAACCAAACGGTCCTTCTCACTCTAACGGCAACAGAGAGAGCGAGATGGGAGGTCAGAGTGCGCCAGATATTGCCAACATTGATGAGGTGGACCGCGCCAGGAGGCAAGTCAACTTTGGAGAGAGTTGTAAGTACTTGTATATAGAATTAGAATCTAATTAAATTGTTTATCTCAATTTGATAAAGTGCATTGAATTGTTTATCTCAATTTATTAAACTAGGGACCTACTTTAAAATTTAATGTCAATTTGATACAGTACTTTGACTTCTTTATGGTATTAGCTTTAACTGTTTAACTTAATTTGATAAAGTACTTGAAATTATTTATTTTAATTTAACAACGTACGAATTGTTTGTCTCAATTTAAAGAACTAGGTACCTACTATAAGTTGTTTATATCATCTTGATATATCTACTTAAACAACTCTGAATTATTTATCTCAATTTAACAAATTTTCATCTCAGTTTAATTAATCACTTTGAATTAATTATCTCAATTTAACAAATTGCGCATCTTTATCGTCTCAATTTAACGAACTAGATACTTACTTTAAAATTGTTTAACTCAATTTGATATAGTACTTTGAATTGTTCATCTCAACTTATTTATCTAAGTTAAACAAACTACTCTGTATTATTTATCTCAATTTAAAAAAACTACTTTCTATTGTTTATCTAAATTTTTCTTTTGCAGATGGTAGCCTACACGAACAAAGACAGCAAAGAGATTCAAGTTGGTATGTATCATTTATTTATTTTAGCTTCACTTGACATTTCCTATCATGTATGCAAGTCCTAATATAAATTGTGTTTGTCGGGCAGGTTGAGCGCTTCTAAAGTGACTTGGAGTGACAAAGAGAAATCTATTGATGGAGAGCCTACACCGAAATTGTATCCTAATTTAGGTGAGTATTTAAAACTGACCAAAAACCGCGGTAGCCTAGTGGTTTGGGTAATGGACTGTTGAGACGAGGTCTCGGGTTCGATCCCAGGTTCACTATGGCACACACCAATGACTTTTCGATGCTTTTCGAAGTTATGTGTGTATTTATCGCAGGTTTATTAGTGCCTCGGAGAGCACGTTAAGCCGTCGGTCCCGGTTGCCGTACAAACATCTATGGCAGTCGTTACGGGTAGTTGGAGCCCTCAAAAGTTCAACCAGTCTAACTTGGAACTTCGATATCGCCATTGGTCATAATGACCATTGGTTGTGGAGGTCAGATGGCAGTCGCTCCACGGAAAATATCGAAGTTCAGCCGCATCACAGTTAGGCTGGAAAGCCGAACCCAACTGAGTTGGGGAAAGGTTCAGAGAATGATGATTTAAAACTGACCAATAGTAGTATAAAAAATTGTAAGGTAGCTATGTCTGTACATTGGGAATATTTAAAAAATTCTTGAGTCATTCCCAATGTTTTTCAGATCGGAAAAAATTATCATCCAGGGCCTCGATTCTGCTAAAGATAAACCACTGTAATACCACTGACACTCTAAAAACTGCCATTTAATTGTAGACTTTACTGTTATACAGTTAAAGTCTAAAATCAAATGAAAAGAATTCATTTAACTTTTTCATTCGCTCTACAAAATATCTTTTGACTTTAGACTTTAACCTGATATAAAGTATAAACTTGAGACTTTATTGTTATAAAGTCTACAATTAAATGGCAGTTTTTGGAGTGTCAGTGGTAAATCTGTGGTTTGTCTTTAGCAGAATCGAGGCCCAGGACGGGCCTTGAACCCGTGACCAGTCCCTTACAGGGGGAATGCTCTGACCAACTGAGCTACCTGGACCCATTCTAGATGCTCGAAATTTTCAGATATACTTGGGTTATGTTCTATGAACGATTCTGAACACAAATTTTTTTTTTTGGAATTTCTGTCTGTTTGGTTTTTTTTTTAAATATCTTCCGCTTGTTTGATCACAATCGGTTGAGTAGCACCGGAGATATAGTCTAACAAATTTTTTTTTTTTTCATTTTCTTTACGTTATCTATCTATTACACTTTAGCCTATATACAGATACAGGCACGTAACTTGGCCAGGTTGGGGTAAGTTCGCGCATCGTGCACTTTGAGCCAATCAAATGATTCAAAGTACGAACGAACGGAACGTTGATTCGCTACAAGACGTCTCTCGGAGACATCTGATTGGTCCGTCAAGTGACGTCACTTGACGGACCAATCATATGTCCGCGACGGCGCAACCGCGTCTCCCGCGACCCGCTCATACCTCAAAGGGGACCTAAACATCGACCTTTGCGCATATGACGCGTCTGGCCAATTTACGTGCGTATTAAGTAATCTGTACGTATTTTCGTCTGTTTCAGATAAGGACATTCAAGCACAGGTGGCCGAGAGGCGTGCTAGCTGGTAAGTTGTGTTATTATGCTTACTAGCATTGGTCTGGGTGTTTCTATGTATCGCTTTAGTCGCTTTTGCCCGCGGTTTCACCCACGTGGAAGTAAGTATCGCCACCAATTAAACGACTCTCCACTCGACTCTCCACTCCACTCTCCACTCCACTCTCCACTCCATTCTACACTTCACTCGCCACTCCACTCCACTCTCCATTCCAAAAAATAAAGTATAAAAAGTATCCTATGTCCGTCTCCTAGTTCTAAGCTACCTCCCTACCAATTTTCAGCTAAATCGGTTTAGCCGTTTATTTATTTATTTATTTATTTAGACACACCAACAGTCTCCATATACAACATTGTCTTAATATAATAGATACAGAGTAAAAATATTCGTATATGTAGACCAATTAGAGGCATGTACAGTTCACACCATAACATGATATATTATACTCTCAAGTGCCACTTATTAGAATATGGTAATTGTTGAGTTTACATTATTTTACAAGTATATAAAGAAAATCAAGGACCAAATATATGCAAGTAGCCCCAAAACCCGTTCTTGAGTTATAAATATTGTAACTAAACTAACACGACTTTCTCTTATATATATAAATGTATGTATTTACATTTTTTGATGGCTTCTATCTTTAAAACAATGTTACCATTTTGTAGGTTAACAACAAAACCGCTGAGAAAACCGCTGGTTAGCAACCCGGAGTCCGCGGAGAACTCAGTGAGGGAACTGGGCGTGAGGACAGACCGCTCTCACGATAAGGAAAACGTTGATATCTTATCTGGTAAGTTACTATAAAGATTATAGAGTATAGTGACCCGGGACCCGGCTTCGCCCGGGTGTAAATTCCAGTTTTCCAATAAAATATAGCCTATGACACTCACGAATGACGTGGCTTTCTATTGGTGAAAGAATTTTTAAAATCGGTTCAGTAGATCCCGAGATTACCCCTTACAATTTAACAAATATACAAACACACAAACTTAACGTCTTTATAATATTAGTATAGATATAGATAAGTCAATGAATTTTGTTTTGTTTTATATTGTACACGTCAATATGACCACCTCGCCTGATGGTAAGCTAAAGGTAAAGTCTCAGACCGGGAGTCACCATTACGTCTGGGCAGTACCTCCGCCATACATAAGACCGCGGCCATAATAACCAACCACCCGGGCAACGGAGGCGCTGCTCGCCTCCGTTGCCCGGGTGTACCGCGTGAAGGTCCCGGCCTGCACCTGACATAACCACCCCCGATGGCCGACGGGCGGGGTATTCGTAGGGTCTCCCACATTCCTCTCCTAACCTGTCCCTGTCCTTTCCTAGAGCGCCTCCAGTTCTGTCGCCACCGCTGGGGGGACCAGGCGACCTGCTCCCGCTGTGAGAAGATAGCTCATCAGATCGGTGGACTATACGGTTATTGTATATCTATACATCATCATCATCATCATCATCATCATCATCATCATCATCATCATCCGAACGCCAATCCAGGGGCTCTTTTCAATAAAATGACGTTTATAACGTTATATCGTCTTCCATTATCGTCATCATCCATTATCGTCATCATCCATTATCGTCACCATCCTTCATCATCATCATCATCATTATCCGTCATCATCATCATCCATCATCATCATCATCATCGTCATTTCAATAAAATTACGTTCAAAACGTTATATCGTCTTCCAATTATCGTTACCATCCATCATCATCTATCAACATCCTTCATCATCATCAGTATCCAAAAACCAATCCAAGAGCCCTATTCAATAAATTTATTTTAGACGTTTATTTCGACTTATACGGGAGCGACTGCCGTCTGATCCTGGACCGTGAGGGACGTAACCGAGTTTAAAAAAAGGAGATAAACGTTTCTATTTCTTATTAACTTTTTTTTGTTTTTTTTTTACAGTATCTGAGGAAGAAAACGTAGCGCCTCGCGATGTACCCCCGCACCCCACTGGGGTCAAGCTGACGAGACCGGGGTATTATACCATACCGAGTTTGGACGAGATGACCGGTGAGTATTGTATGAGGAGAGGTATTGGGCGCTTTTATAATTTAGTGTAAGATATGTCCGGCCCATCTCCACTTGAGATTTCAATTTCAATTTCAATTTCTTTATTTTTCAAAATAGTGTAACGTAATTACATCTTTTTGACGTCAAAAACTACTTAATACTAAGTTTACCACCGCTTCCTAGGCGCTAGTGGAGAAGAAACGGCGCAACAAACTCCACTGCTGCATTTTAAGACGTCAGGTTATACATAGATATCTTAAGACTAAATATGGACGAATGTACATTTTGTCTCGTGTCAATATAAATAAAGGTATATAAAAAAATATATAATAAATTTTAACCGAAGTTAAACAATAAAATAATTGAAAATGTCAAAAATATACTAATGTCAAAAAAATAGCAAAAAGGTCGCGTGCCTACTACAATATCAATATATTGTAGTAGGCAAATGCCACAACTACAGCATTATGTAGTTGTAGCACTTTAGCATTCTAGGAGGGGCCTGCACCATGCTCAAGCCAGACATTTTTGTCTTCAAGGTAATCAGCAGTCCTATAGTATGCTTTTTTGCATAAGGTGGCCTTAACAAATGTTTTAAATTTATTGTCAGGCATACCAAGGACCGATTCAGGCAATTTATTGTAAAAACGTATACCTTCCCCCCTAAAAGAACCACTAACTTTGCTAAGCCGATAACAAGGAAGGATTAGTTTATTTTTATTGCGCAGATTTCTGACTGTAATGTAATGTAGATGGGTCGGACATATCTCACAAGACAGTGGGCTGATGACATAACACACGTCGCAGGAAAAGACTGGATGAAATTGGGCAGAGACAGGGAGTCATGGAATAGGATGGAGGAGGCCTTTACCCAAACAGGGGTCCAAATCTCATAAACGAATACTAACACTTGTAATAAGAAACATCTTTTTTTTTAAATTTACTTACTAACTAACTTACATTGTACACATAAGCGAGATTTGGAATAAAGTGGCTTTATTATTATTATTATAATTTAATGTAGTAATTCGCGCCACGTTACACAACATTGAAGATGTATAGTGCCGTGGAATGTAGTTTTTGAAAATGTAGTGTAGCCTCGTTTTCTAGATTTCGTGTAATGTATAAAGTCAAATAGATTTTTTTTGGCAACACTGGCGAGTGCCACTCGTTCTCGCTTTGACTTCCCAACGTTTCCAAAAACTGACTTCCTCATATTTAACGCGTCCTATGTACTGATTTTCTAATGTTTCTGAAGTACTGAGTTCTCAACGTTCCAAAGTACCTACTTCCTACCGTGCCTAAGTATTGACCTCGCAAAGTTTCTACGTACTGACTTCCCAAAGTTTCAAAGCATTGACTTCTTGACGTTTCTAGGTACTGACTGCCCAGGTTACTAAAGCACTGACTTCCCAATGTTTCAAAGTACTGACTTCCCAACATTTCAACACACTGACTTCCCAACATTTCAACATACTGACTTCCCAATGTTTCAAAGTATTGACTTCCCTTCTTTTTTCAACAGCGTACATTCGTCCGGACGGTTCATGCGTGGTCCCACACCTGACCATCGGCCGTAGGAACTATGGCAACGTGTTCTTCGACTGCGAGATCGACGTCAGCGGAATGGACCTCGACAAATTGGGTAAGTTTCCTCTATTTCTTTCCTCTATTCAGTGACGAAACTTCTTTGCCTAAGTATATGCATGGTATATTTATTTGATATTTAGGATATGTATGTGTATATATGTATGTATATATATTTAGTTTAAGTATGTTTGTGTATCTAAATCTACTTATATATTTGGTAACTTATGTATGTTTGTGTGTGTTAATGCTATCCTGTCTTGTTCTATACACACGTCTGTACACCTTTTTCTTCTTGCTCAAGATCTCCTCTCGCCGGTCTGCTGGAGGAAATTTCTTTTAGAAATAAGCATTACCATTGTACTATTCTTTCCACCTTCCATTTTCTGTACTAATTAACATTGTGTGTGCATAAATATTAAATAAATAAATAAATAAATAAGTTCAACTTATTTTGAAGAGAAATGATCTATCGATCTAATCTATACTATTCAAAAATTGTAAAGTAGCTGTGTCTGTACATTGGTACTTTAATAAATAAAAAAAATATTATTTATTATTATTATTCACTTTATTTTAAATATAGACATATAAATTACATTTTTAAATATATAAAAAAAAATATACATTTAAAAATATAAAAAATAGTACCCCACCGGCATCGGGTACAGGGACCAAGCTACCGGTGGTTAGGGCTCCAGAGAAAGGAACCTCCTCACTATACGTGCCGTGTCGAGGAGTACTGCCTTCTGCATCAGTCCCTTAACCCAGCCACCCAACGTGAGCCTCTTTAGGTGTTGGTCGAGGCTCTTGGCAATCAGTCCGTGGACTGATACAACTATCGGGACAATGATCGCCGAATCCACATCCCACATGTCAACAACCTCATGAGCTAAATCCAAATACTTAATTTGTTTATCTTTTTCAGCTTTTATGAGGTTCTCGTCATGAGGGATGGTGATGTCGACAATCATTGCAAGCCTCTCTAATCGATCTATTACCACTATGTCAGGCTTATTGGCGACAATAGTCCTATCAGTGATAACAGATCGATCCCAGTATAATGTGACACGACCATTTTCGAGAACCGGGTCGGGCGCATACTTGTAGTATGGCACCTCTGCAGATACAAGATTGTATTTAAGGGCAAGTTGCTGATGTACAATCTTGGCCACTTGATTGTGTCTGTGCAAATATTCGCCGTTGGCAAGACGAGAACAACCGGAAATAATGTGTCTGATAGATTCCCCGGGACGGTGGCATGCCCGACATATGTCAACCGTACCATCTTTCAGAATGTACTTCTTGTAGTTGTTCGTCATGACAACTTCATCCATAATTGCAAAGACAAAACCTTCGGTTTCTCCGAAGAGATTACCAAACCGTAGCCAAGATACAGACGCCTTTAAGTCTATATCGGGCCCGTTTAAGGCCCGATAAAAGCGTCCATGTAGCTCTTTGCCCATCCATACCTCCCTGCGATCAGCAGTACTAAGTACTACAGGTTTGCGCCAGTTCTCTTTAGCCAACGCAAGAGGGGTTAAGCCATTGTCCACTGCGACCACATCACGGTGCATATCTGTATTTTTGTGTAAAAAGTATTCTCTAAGGTTGTATATCTCGCGGTTGTGAAGTGTCTTGGCATTTAGAAAGCCACGCCCACCCAACTTCCGCGAGATATACAACCTCATTACAGATGATCGCGGGTGATGCATCCGAAATGCGGTCAGCAGTGTACGGACTCTTCTATCCAGGGTATCTAATTCAGTCTGAGTCCATTTGAGTATGCCGAAAGAGTACATTAGGACTGGCATGACCCAACCATTGCAGGCGCGCACCTTGTTACCGCCTGATAGGAAGCTTTTCAAGACTTTTTTCAGGCGGCCAAAGAAGCGCTCCTGCAGTGCCTGTTTCATGTCAGAATCAGATATTCCTAACGCTTGCGACATACCCAAATATTTGTAGGTTTCGGTTGCAGAGATAGATTTGAGTTTAATAGAATCCGAAAGTATTAATCCCTCGGATTCCACTATCCCACCCCTTTCCACATGCATGACCGCACACTTGTCCAACCCAAATTCCATATTGATAGAGCTACTAAAGTTTTCAGTCATCTTTAGAAGTGCTATCAATTGTGAATTGTTTGAAGCAAATAGTTTCAGGTCATCCATGTAGAGGAGGTGAGATATAACTCGAGCCTCTCTCTGCAACCGATAGCCCAGCCCTGAATTCTCTAGTATCGTACTTAAAGGGTTCAGTGCTAGGCAGAACCACAGAGGACTCAGACTGTCCCCCTGGAATATACCCCTCTCAATTTGTATGGGTTCGTCGTTTGTCTGGCAACACCCTGGATAGCGGAGGACCGTCTTCCATTGCCCCATACATGACCTCAAAAAGGTCGTTAGAGTTGCATCAATTTTGTACAACTCTAACACCCTCAGAAGCCAAGTATGTGGCACAGAGTCGTAGGCCTTCTTATAATCTATCCAGCATGTTGCCAGATTTTTACGTTTACGACGCACCTGTTGGCAAATGGCCATGTCAACTACAAGGAGCTCTTTAGTGCCACGAGCCCCGCTTCTACATCCATTCTGAGAAATAGATATAATCGAATTTTTTTCTAGATGTGTATTAATTTTGACTCTCAGAATGGAGGTTAGAAGTTTATAGACCGTGGGTAAACATGTTATCGGTCTATAATTTTTGGGGTCCATAGCACTACCAGACTTAAAGAGTAAGTGGGTTATTCCTGTAGTTAGAAAGTGGGGTAGCACACCCGAGCTTACAGATGACTGGAACTGAGTTGCCAAACGAGCGTGTGAGCTACGGAGCCACTTTAGCCAAAAGTTGTGCAGTCCATCCGGTCCCGCCGACTTCCAGTTCGGCAACGACCGGACAGCACTTGCAACATCTTCGGCATCAATAACAATTGGCTCCATAACCTGTATATTCTCACACGCTTGTTCAACCTCTCCCATCCAATCACCTTCAGTGTGTATGACAGGCCTAGACCAGATGCTACGCCAGAATGTATTCGTAGCATCGGCATCCGGACGAGTACCGTCACACACACCTAACTCGGGTTGTTCCCACCTTCTATAAACCCACCTCTCGTCCTTTTGGAAGGTGCGATTCTGATTATACCTATCTACACGCTTTTTGTAGCGTCGTATCCGATTTGCCCATGCATAAATTTTCTGCTTCAGAAAGTCAATGCGCTCTGTGACACATGACACGTATTGTTGAGGACTAACGTTAGTCCCCAGAAACGCCCGTGTCACAAAGCGCATCACCCTCGGGCGTGTATTGCCCGATCTGAAGCAGGTTAGCTTGCCAATGAATGCCCTGGCCTCAGCAATACGACGTTCTATCCTGTACTGCCAGGCGGGAACAGCAGGCTTAGGTCGAGTAGTGGTTTTATTTAATATAAATTCAACTCCAGCTACTCGACATGCTGTTACGGCCGCACAGTACAAGATCGAGTGTGTATCACTGAGGTCTTCGCTATTATCCAAATACGTAGATAATAGCGAATCCAGAGCACTCACCAACGCTACGTTCTTTTTATTCATGGGCAAATGGGGCAAGCGAGGTCTACTGCTTGGCGTCATGTTTCGGTATTCCAGTATCGCATCTTCCAAAGTGCTCCTTAATAGATCATTATACTGGGTACTTACGGTTATAGTCTCACTTTCCTCCACCTCATCAGTGCGAACAAGTTGGTTTGAGCTCACAATTGTATTGGTTTCTTCCATAAGTGGTGATGAAGTGGGAATAGCCAGACTATTCCGTACGTCAGAGTATAGCCTCTCAAGTACGGTACTATCCAACATGTTACAACGTTGGATAGCCCGCACCTGGTCCGATAGTCGTTGTGCTGATACATTGAGGGCCGGTTCAAGTTCCTGAAACAAAGACAGTAAACGACTACGGTATTATTATTATTATTATTATTGGAGATATTAAAAAAAAAATTGGTTTATGTTATATGCGATGGCAGCAAATGCGAAAACCGACGACCACGCGGGCGAAGCTTGTAGAAAATTAATGAAATTTGTTTATTTTCTCAGTGCACTTCTTAAACAAAGAAGTGATAGTATACCCTGAGGAGTCTGAGAAGCCCGCGCTAGGGTCTGGTCTGAACAGGCGCGCGATCGTGACCCTGGACCGCGTGTGGCCGCGCGACAAGACGGAGAAACGACCCATCACGGAGCCGGACAGGTGAGTGACCGGGTCTCGTAGACCCACATACTGGTCTCATAGACATACATAAAAACATAAACTCACGCCTATTTCCCCGAAGAGGTAGGCAGAGATGCTAGCAGCCACATTTCACCAGTTTATGTTTAGGTCCCAATGTAATAGGTGGCGAGCCTATTGCCACTAACCGGGCACTTATAAACCTGCGATAAATACACACATAACTTCGAAAAGCATTGAAAAGTCATTGGTGTGTGCCATGGTGAGCCTGGGATCGAACCCGAGACCTCGTCTCAGCAGTCCATTACCTAGACTACCCATTCGGGGATATAGGCGTGAGTTTATGTTATATGTTATGTAAAAAATAATTCAATCTTATAAAATAATTTAATCAAAATCTTGTCTCCAGACTCCTCAAAATAGACTACGAAGGCAAGCTCCGTCGGGTGTGTGACAAACACGATACCAAGTTCATAGAGTACCGCCCCGCCACCGGCAGCTGGGTGTTCCGCGTCGAGCACTTCAGCAAGTACGGCCTGAGTGACAGCGACGAGGAGGAGGACGTGCCCGAGGTGCTGAGGAAGCAGCTGGTGCGGCAGGGCCTGCAGGGACAGGCGCCTGATGGTAAGTGATAACTGTAGGGAGTAGCTCGTGCGGTAGAGGCAGGCGTCTGTTGGTATGGGACGCTTGGAGAGAGCAGCTTGTAGTAGATCCTGGGGCAGTTTATGTCAGACTCATACTGACTAAAACCGCACGCCGTCTAGGGTCTTTTGACGCCAGGGTGTAATGTGGCCGAAAGAGCATTTCCCTCGCACCCCGGCTTGACCCGGGCCATCTCCGGGTTCGAGATGGCCCCTTCGGGTTTGGGAACGTGGTTCCCGCCATGCCCCCGGCAAAGGGGGGGGGGGGGGGGGCCGCGCTTTCGCGCGCCGCCGCCTCGGCCTGCTTCTGATAGGGTGACAGGCGGCTCCAGCCGTCACCCCCAGGCCTGCGCTCATTGTAGTACGCTTGTAGGGATAGCGCTTGTAGGGAGCAGCTGCGGTTCCCGTCTTGTCTCCCCTCCTTCCGGAGGCAAGTCAGGGACACCGTGGTAATCTGAACACGAGAGGGTCATCTCGAAAGCGAAGATGATTGTGGTTCAACCGGGTTGTAAGGAAAATGCTTTATGGGCCACCTCACAACCCATATAAAACCTGAAATGCTTTGTGGTTTTAGTCGGTTCGTGTCCGACATTACAGCCGTTCTGGGAAGAGCTGGGGTATCCAATTTCAAGAAAAGGCTCCCTTTTTGACTGTCATGCCACTGACACTTAAAAAAATTCCATTTAATTTTGGACTTTATACTTTTCGTTTGATTTTACACTTTAACTGTATAACGGTAAAGTCTACAATTAAATAACATTTTTAGTGTCAGTTGACAGTGGTTTACCTTTAGCCAATCTCGCGTTTGGCTTTCTATTTCTCTTAATCCATTTTTTTTTATTATGGAAAAGGTTTTAATATACTTAACCGACTTCAAATAGAAAGTTGTTCTGTAATTTTTTATATAAAAATATTTTATATCCACAGCCTCAAAACCACCAGTGGTGCCTCTCCCCGGGCTCGGCGGTCTGGGCGGAGTGAGTAGTCTGAGCGGTCTGGCCGGTCTTGCGGGTCTGGGCGGTCTGGGTCTGATACCCGAAGACAATATGTTTGCGACCTCCGTTAATTTGAACCTACTCAATGGGTCTAAAGGTTAGTTGAACAGATTTTATCTATAATAAAATAAATACTTCTTCTTCTTCAACCTAGCGTTAATCCCAGTCGTATCCAAAGCTTTCACCTCGGAGTCTGGGGTCCGCTTTACCAGTCTTAACTGCGGATTTGGCTGGACCTCGATATTTTCCGTGAAGCGACTGCCATCTGACCTTCACAACCCAATGGTGACATTAGGCGATATCGAAGCATTGCAGCTAGACCGTTGTTGTTGGACTTTTTAGGGCTCCAACTACCCGTAACGACTGCCATAGATGTTTGTATGGCAAACATGACCGACGACTTAACGTGCTCTCCGAGGCACGACCAGACCAATGCAAATACCCATATCATGCATACAAATATTTGCACTGAGCGGGGATCGAACCCGCGCCTCCTGCGCAGCGGCCGCGTTCACTACCACTACAACACAGAGGCTGCCCGATACCTGATTTCAAAAAGATCTATCATGATCAAATTTTAAAAAAATAAATGTAATTTTTATCCAGTACACGGTACAATTATACCACAGAAAAGAGAAGTAAGTAGAAGTGGTAAGTGGGCGTGGCACGCGTGTCACTGGTATGCGTTGGTTCGCAAGGTTTGCATAGTGAGATAGAGCGAGAGAGAGATATTATCTGAAGTTTTTCTTATGTCAAAGTTTGTTTGATTCAAAATACGAATCGCCGTAAATATTTTTTTTATCTACAGCAAAGAAATCTCTAACACGAACTAGTAAGGTGTATTTTCGTTTTGCAGTATGCATATTTAGGCTAATTTGGTATGGAAGATATGCAATGTATTATTAACTGGTTGTATGTGTGAGTTTGGCGACAGCGGTTCCCCTTATGAATAAGTAGTATCACACTTCCATTGTAGTAGGTATTCTTTATTCCGTGAATTATACCTAAACAACATTTTTTACAATTTTGTTCCGGCTAATCTCTAAAACGGTTGGACCGAATTTGACGGGATAGTTGAGGTAACAGACCAGACAGAGGTACAGTCACTACAGTTTGGCTTACAACTCCTCTAACCTGGAGAGATGCGCCTGCGCTCTTGCCTCATCCGTTAATTAGTTGGTGTACCGCTCATGTTGGCTTAAGCCCAATTTTTCTGCCTTTCTGCCATTATTAATTCATTTGTTTTGCCCTCAGCCTTCGAGATGGACACCACAGAAGATAACAACAATGAATTAAATAGCCTTTATATGGATAATAGAGGTAAGTAGCATCTTCTAGAAGGAGATTAGAAGGTTAGTGGCGGGTCGGGAGCGCGAGTGTGACGCCCGCAGTGTTGCACATGTCCATAGGCCACGGTGACCGCTTGCCATTAGGTGGACCGTGAGATTGTCTGCCACCTAAGCAGTAAAAAATAGACAAACGCCCGCAACGTTGCACACGTCCATTAGGTGACCGCTTGCCATCAGGTGGACCGTGTGCGCGTTTGCCACCTGAGTGGTGTAAAAAAAGTAGACGTATTTTATTTTCTTGTGAAGAAATAAATGTTTTTCCCAAAAAAAAAAATCATTTATTTTCGATTATAATTTTAGTTTTGGAATATTGTATAAAAAAATGTAAATTAATTATGTTTGTATAACTTGTGTCAATAAAGAATTAAATAAAAAAAAATGAAAAAAAAAAATTTTTTTGGTTTGGCAACTACGGTGTTTTATATAAAGTGTCATGCCAGTTTTATTTGATCGAACCTTTTGAAAATGCGATCCGATTCTCAGATCTGTGAAAATTTAACATACATACATGATTGACGGCCTCTGTGGTGTAGCTGTAGTGTATACGACTGCTAGGCAGGAGGCGCGGGTTCGATTCCCGCTCAGTGCAAATATTTGTATGCAAAAATATGTCTATTTGCATTGGTCTGGGTGTTTCTATGTATAATAAGTATGTATTTACAAAAAAAAAAAGTATATAAGTATGTTTATCAGCATTCTAGAACCCATAACACAAGCTAGTGAAACTAAGCTTACTTTGGATCATGGGAGCGATGTGTAGAATGTCGTAGAATATTTATTTATTTATTTATTTATTTATTTATTTACATATTATACTCACGCCTTTTCCCCACCGGGGTAAGTAGAGACAACATACACACTTCACGCGCTTCCTCTACTGTCATTAAACCTTTCATGCAAGCCCGCCGGTATAGAGTGAACCCGAGAGCCATCTTGAAGCCGGAGATGACTCTGGGTAAGCCAGGGTGAAAATGCCTTGAAATTCCATCAAGAACCAAGCGGTTTGGTGCCTCTTTCCTTTGCCGCACCATTAAAACCTGGAATTCTTTACCAGCGCATGTGTTTCCTTCCTCCTACAGTCCCGGGTCCTTTAAGCGGGCCGTGAAAAAGCATTTGATGAGGCCGTCAAGCTGAGGGCCGCCACTGTAGCACTATCGGTGTTTGCAATGGTGACTCCCATTCCAGAGACTTTTAGCTTACCATCAGGCGAGGTGAAGTCATGTTGACGTGACCGAAATAAAAAAAATGAAAATGAAAAATGAAATGAAATTTATTTGCTTGATGTATTACATACTTTAAAATGCGATGGTAGATTATTAGAATTCGGGTCACCTTACACCCCGGCGTCTGAGGGCCCGAGACGCGGTGCGGTTATAGTCGGTTTATGTCCGACAACCCCTCTCTCCCCCCCCCCCCGGCGCTTCCTGTCAGCCGCGAGGATGGTATCCGTTCGGTAGTACATTTGATTGCAAGAAGGCGCGGGTTCGAATCCCGCTCTATCCAAATATTTGTATACATGGATATGTCTATTTGCATTGGTCTGGGTGTTTCTATGTATAATATGTATGTATTTACAAAAACAGTTTATAAGTTTATCTGCATTCTAGAACCCATAACACGCGTTAGTTAAACTGCTTACTTTGGGTCTAGACAGCGCTATGTAGAATGTCGTAGACGTTTTAAAATTTGTTTCTGAATGAATAAATAAAAAAAAAAATTGCACAATACGGAGCAGAATATGCTGTACATAATTTTAAGATGTCACTTCTATAAACATATTCGGAAAAATAAATTGATTGATTATACCAATATGTAGCCAGCCCCCGTAGACAAGTGTCATAGCGTAAATCGCTATCGTTTCGAATAGATTAGGTCGACCAATCACATCCAAGCTCGTCGCCGGCGTACGATGCGCGCGCCGCGGCGAAATCACGAGCTGGAGTGTGATTGGTTGACCTAAACTATTCGAAACGATACGATTCGATCGAATAGAATAATTTTGCCACTTGGCTACGGGCACAGATCACACCTATATTAAGGCCTCATTCGCACGAACGCTTTTTTACCGCCCGATAAAAAAGTGTTCAAATAGAACAAATGCATTTCCAAGTATGTTTCTACGACCGGGCTTTTAAAACATAACATAACATAACCTCACGCCTATATCCCCGAAGGGGTAGGCAGAGGTGCTAGCACCCACATTTCGCCAGTTTGTTTAGGTCCCAATGTAACAGGTGGCGAGCCTATTGCCATTAACCGGCCACTTATAAACTTGCGATAAATACACACATAACTTCGAAAAGCAAAAACGCGACGTTTTTTTATCGAGCAGTGTTGCAGTTTGAGCGTTGGGCGTTAAGGTCTAATTCACACGGGAGAAATGCATTTGATCTATTTGAACGCTTTTTTAACGGGCGTTAAAAAACTCCCGTGCGATAGAGGCCTAAGGAAGAGGCGGTAAGATAGCCCCGGTGAGCTCAACAGTCGGTCGGGGCGTTAGGGCTATTGGCAGAGGGACCCGAGGGGGCCATCTCGAATCCGGAGATGGCCCGGGTCAAGCCGGGGTTCGAGGGAAATACTCTTTGGGCCACCTTACACCCTGGCGTCAGAAGACCCTAGCCGGCGTGCGGTTTTAGTCGGTAAGAGTCCGACATAACCTGCCCCGCTGGCCGCGGGGTGGGTATCAATGAGGATTTCCGCACGAAAAAAAAGGGCTATTGGCAGAGAAACCGCCAGACTATTCGAATATTGTCGAGCAAGACCGCCTTCTGCATTTTGACCGCCACTGACTTCCCGATTCCGAGTCTCTTAAGATAGACTAAGAGGCTCTTTGGGATTATAAGTCGTACAGATGCCGGCACGTAAATTGGCCAGACGCGTCATATGCGCAAAGGTCGATGTTTAGGTCCCCTTTGAGGTATGAGCGGGTCGCGGGAGACGCGGTTGCGCCGTCGCGGACATATGATTGGTCCGTCGCTTGACGGACCAATCAGGTGCCTCCGAGAGACGTCTTGTAGCGAATCAACGTTCCGTTCGTTCGTACTTTGAATCATTTGATTGGCTCAAAGTGCACGATGCGTGAACTTACCCCAAACCTGGCCAAATTACGTGCCGGCATCTGTAGCCAATCTTTCGAGTATGAAACCGTAAAATTGACCATTACCCTATATTCCAGCGTACGGAGTGAAGAGTCCGACCAGCGAGTTGGCGCGGCTCGAACATCGCCAGAGCCATAACGTGCAGCTCATGAAGGCGTCTCTGTACGCCGACACTGGTATGTATAGCTAACTGACAATAATGACAGGTACACACCAACTGGAAGCTGACGAACGTTCGCGAACGACAACCTCGGTAAAAAAGAGAATGTGTCATTAACCGACTGTCATTGTAGAGTTTCTATACTTGTCTGTTTGTTAAGCTTGTAGTTGAGGAGTGCTTAGAGAAAGATGCCTTAGTTCACTTTAATCACTTTAATTACGTTGTAATGTAAAGGTTACAAAAATAAAGATGAGTTGGCGTTTCCTTTCTCGAATGTGTTTACCGCGTGGCAGTAAGTGCACTACTGAATTGTTTTATATATAAAATGTAATAATGACACAGGCCGGTTGCTGCGTCAGCCAAATATGCACAGTACAAGACTGTACAGTCATACTGAATTTCGAAGTTCAAAATAGCGATGAACTGTAGCCCTAAAGTAAAAATACGCGACTCACGGTAGTGCGAAAGTGCACCACATCGATACCCATAATTTCGAATGTTCTCCACCGCGAAGCACGGTAGTGCGAAAGTATAATTGGATGTGGATCTTCGCCTGCCGCTACCGCGACACGCTCGCTTCGCTCGCTCGGCTCGTGCGTTGTTGTAGTCACAGTTTTAACCATAAAGTTGGAATCTTGTTTTTTTTTTTAGATGTGGAATACTTTCGCACTACCGTGAGTCGCGTTTCGGTACTTTAGGGCTACAGTTCATCGCTATTTTGAACTTCGAAATTCAGTATGACAGGCCCGTTAACCGTCCCAGTTGTATTGTTACACGACCGAGGGGTCCGGGGTTTGAATCCTAGCTACAGCACTACCGATGTAAATCGGCTCCTGAAAGTGGGTACTCGAATACGGTTTTACTCTTTTTTTCTTAAATAAAGACGGTTTTTTTCTTAAATAAAGACGGTTTTCTTTCTTTCATGTCGAATAAACAGTCCCGACTGGTCTAACTACACAACTGGGCCTCGATTCTGCTAAAGACAAACCACTGACATACACTGAGACTCTAAAATAAGCCATTTAATTGTAGATTTTATTGTTATCAGGTTAAAGTCTAAAGTCAAATGATATTTTGTAGAGCGAATGAAAAAGTTTAATGATTTTTATTCGTTTGATTTTAGACTTTAACTGTATAACGGTAAAGTCTACAATTAAATAGCATTTTTACAGTATCAGTGGTATTACAGTGGTTTGCCTTTAGCAGAATCGAGGCCCTGGTATATCGCCAGTGCGTTGTGCAGTCAGGCGGCAGTCGCTTCACGGAACATGGCGAAGTTCGGCCGGCAGTAGTCACACTGGGAGACGACCACCACTGAGTTGGGATGGCTCGGAGGGTGACAATATAACATAACATAAACTCACGCCTATATCCCCGAAGGGGTAGGCAGAGGTGCTAGCACCCACATTTCGCTAGTTTATGTTTAGGTCCCAATGTAATAGATGGCGAGCCTATTGCCATTAACCGGGCACTTATAAACCTGCGATAAATACACACACATAACTTCGAAAAGCATCGAAGAGTCATTGGTGTGTGGCATGGTGAACCTGGGATCGAACCCGAGACCTCGTCTCAGCAGTCCTTTACCCAGACCACTAGGCTACCGCGGTCTTAGGTGACAATATGAGATAGTAATTCTTCCAAATCTACTTAGAAATAGAAGACGCAGCGTCTGTATCAACTGGAGACCAGCTCGTGCCGGTATCCGCGCCGCTGATCTCGATGACGTCACGGCCCGCCTCCCTGCTGCAGGAAGACACCATGGCCGCCGACATTCCTGCGCAAGAGCATGAAGGTGCGCCATCTTGATATTATACCCAAGTACAACATTGGCCTAAAAAAAATACCTACACATAACTTTTGTTTATTTTTCATAGTAACTCGTGTAGAAGAGAACCCTATTACCTATGTAAGCTAGAAATAAAGTTAATTTATCGATCAAATATCTATACTAATATTATAAAGAAGTAAAGTTTGTGTGTTTGTATATTTGTTAAATTGTAAGGGGTAATCTCGGGATCTACTGAACCGATTTTAAAAATTCTTTCACAAATAGAAAGCCACATTATTGCTGAGTGTCATAGGCTATATTTTATTGGAAAACTGGAATTTACACCCGGGCGAAGCCGGGTCCCGGGTCGCTAGTATTATATAAATGGAAAGAAACGTCAAAAATGACAAAATTTTGGGTCAAAGTACCCTCAGTTTTCACGGTATATAAATAAATATCTTTTTTTAATAGTACAGGACCCTTTTTAACCTACTTAAAAAAAGGAGGAGGTTCTCAAATTAACTTAGAGGTTTAACTTTCGACTGGGTTAACCGATTTTGATGATGACTTTTCTGCCAACAGAAGTACCGCTAAGGCCGCTCATCGTCAGACCACACACCATAGTGTTAAATTATCACCGGAAAGTGCCACCCTTCAAAAAAACTATTGCCGGTAAGTTTGTATAAAGGGCCAGATTTTGTTGTAATATGTAGCTACAACACTAGATCGGCTGCATTGCGAGCAATACCAGCCAGACTATGAAATATTGCAGTAATGTCAAAGTCAAAAATTCTGTATAGACCATTTTAAGCGGCACTTATAAAACGTCAAAATTATAAATATTTAAAACTAGAAGCAAATGGACCGCCGATTCGAAACGCGGCCCAGACCTGAGAAGACTCCGGCAAGAAACTCAGCGGGCTATATTTTTTTTTGGTCTATTTACAACAATTGCCTTAGTCTAGATACAGTGTTAGTTCGAGTAACATAGTTGAGTGAACAGTTCATTTCCAAGCTTCTTTATCATACAAATAATCTTGAATTTTACAGAACGCTTTTTGGGAGAGTGTTCTTTTAACAACATTTTTTACATTTTAACAACTACAACAATGTTCCGGCCATATTATGGTATAGTCAAACATGTTTTGTGTAGCCACATATGGCCGATAGTGCTGCTAATTCTGTTGTTACATCTCTAAACTTAAAATTCTCTAAAATTTTCTAACTGCATCTGTTTCTTTCATTATCAGATAGAAAAGGACAGATGATTTATGTTAGTGAACACCTGTCAAATTAAATATTGTGATGTTGTTCCCCCCAGGGCGCCTGGATGCGGAGTGTATCGCCGATATGTCGATAGCCCGGGCGCGTCACAGCCGCGTGGGCTTCGGGCCAGGGTCAGCGCTCACCTACACCACTACTTACGATTCCGTCACTGACCTGCCTAAGAGTATGTTCACATTGTTGCATTGAATGAAATTTCCAATGATTTTCTGATCGGAAAAATATTCATCCAGGACGGGACTTGAACCCGTGACCAGTGACCTTACAGGAGGAATGCTCTGACCAACTGAGCTACCTGGACCCATCCTAGATGCTCGAAATTTTCCGATATATTCTACGGCTTAGGGCGCCGGTGGAGCCATCTACCGTAATTCGTTCGAACTATCAGAAAATCATTGTTGCATTGCTTAATAATGTGTTTTTTTGACTATATTTCCCGCCTCCGTTGCCCAGGTGCACCACGTGGAGGTTCTGGCCCGCACCCTCTCTGCCTACCCTGAGTGACGAAAGCTGGTGTTAATATATGTATTAAGTTTGTTTATGCTCGTGACAGATGCGGAATTATCAGACCTCGCCAAGTACGTGCAGGGGCGCGCGTCTAACGATTGGTCGGAGGCAGTGGTCGTCAGAATGGCGATAGGACAGTCGGACAAGAATGATTTTATGCAAGTAAGTTACCTTCATAATTACTCTGTATATGAAAGAAAGAACAATTTATTGCTACAAATGCTTATTACATGCTCGTAATTTAATAGTTTAGTAATATTGCAAGAAACCGCGGTAGCCTAGTGGTCTGGGTAATGGACTGCTGAGACGAGGTCTCGGGTTCGATCCCAGGTTCACCATGGCACACACCAATGACTTTTCGATGCTTTTCGAAGTTATGTGTGTATTTATCGTAGGCTTATAAGTGCCCGGTTAATGGCAATAGGCTCGCCACCTATTACATTGGGACCTAAACATAAACTGGCGAAATGTGGGTGCTGGCACCACTGCCTACCCCTTCGGGAATATAGGCGTGAGATTATGTATGTAAGTTACCTTCATAATATATCTGTTTATGCTGTGGGTGCGGTGGAAATGTACAATTCTTTAAATGACTGATTCTATAAAAGACCGATTCTTCTAAAGACCGATTCTTTAAATGACCGATTCTAATTGCGTACAAAATAAATCCTTGTAAAATTCATTACAAATATATTTATATCAATCACCTAATATTCACCTAAACTCCCCACAATAACCTCTATCTTTCTCCCCAGGAAATGCTGAAACTCCACCTAGAAACCCTCATGGACCACTCCACGCTGACGGAGGCGGGCGAAGACTCGTGTCCCCAACTAGTCGTGTCCAGGGACCCCCGACAACGCCTGTCCATACTGCACGAGTATCTAGAACATTCTAGAAAAGCTACTAGCGGTAATAGGGTAAGTTACCATCTTTTTTTCGTCCGGAAATCAATACGGATATCACGCTAGTTAGCGATTTTTTAAATAGGTGGCAGATAAGCACACGACCCACCTGATGGGAAGCGGTCACTGGACTATGGACGTGTGCAACACCAGGGACATCACACTGTAGCTGCCAACCCTTCTTTTTTTCCGTGCGGTAATCCTCATGGATACCCACCCCGCGGCCAGCGGGACAGGTTATGTCGGACTCTTACCGACTAAAACCGCACGCCGTCTAGTGTCTTCTGACGCCAGGGTGTAAGGTGGTCCATAGAGAATTTCTCTCGCACCCCGGCTTGACCCGGGCAATCTTCGGATTCGAGATGGTCCCTTTCGGGTTTGGGAATCACGGTGTTCTCGTTGTGCCTCCGGAGGGATTCGAACCCTCTATTTGCCGCACCACAAACACTTGGAATTCTTTACCAGCGCATGTGTTTCCTTCCTCCTACAGTCCCGGGGCCTTTAAGCGGCCCGTGAAAAAGCATTTGATGAGGCCGTCAAGCTGAGGGCCGCCATTATAGCATTATTGGTGTTTGTAATTTGTGACCCCCATTCCAAAAACTTTACCTTAACCTTACTATCAGGCGAGGTGAAGTCATATCAACGTGACTGATATAAAAAAACCTTTTCATTGTGAGTGGGTTTTTATACCACTTTTTTGTTTTTTTTTTAATGTCGGTCACGTCAATATGACTTCACCTCGCCCGATAGTAAGGTTAAGGTAAAGGCTCTGGAATAGGAATCACCATTAATCAAATGCTTTGTCACTTGGTGGCAGACAAGCACACGGCCCACCTGATCTTGTGGTTAAGAGTCGTCCACTAGATGCAGTTTACTATAATATATATTTATCTAAAGTATTTCGTCAACAGTTTGGCGTGTCCGCGGCATATTGTAACGAGGTGTGGCGGTTATGCGACGCGTTGTGGGGACAAGATTTGGAGAACGATGGTGAGTTTGTCTCATACTACTTATACCCGCGGCTCCGCCCGCGTGATATCGGTTTTCGAGTTTTTTGACTATATCTCCGGTTCTATTCAACCAAATGTGATCAAACATACGTTAGATTTTAAGTTGGACGCAGACCTTTCTAATAAAAAAGCAACATCAAAATCAGTTTTATAGTTTTTGCGACCATCACACACAAATAGACAAACATACATACAGACAAACATACATGCATTCCAATAAAAATACTTTTCTGTTTAGAATCATCAATTTATCATAAATTTATGTTATATGAATAAAAAAAAAATAATTGGGTTAAGTAACATAACCCAATTATGTATAGACAGCTACTTTACAATTTTATATGTATGTTGGCCACAGGCGTACCCGGCACAGACCCCCTGTCCGTGGTGAACAGACACAAGAAGTTCCTGGCGTGGCTGAAGACCGCAGTCGCTGACGTCACAGACCAGGAGCTGTCCAAACCACAACCTGGGGACGACCAGGATGGTGAGATATGTCCTAACATTCATTGGTGTGAGTTTGAGAGGGTGTGTGTGTGAGAGTTTGAGAGGGTGTGTGTGTGTGTGAGTTTGAGAGGGTGTGTGAGTGTCTGTGAGTTTGCGAGGGTGTGTGTGCGCGCGTGAGTTTGAGAGGGTGTGTGTATGTGTGAGTTTGAGAGGGTGTGTGTATGTGTGAGTTTGAGAGGGTGTGTGTGTGTGTGAGTGTGAGTTTGAGTGTGTTTGTGTGAGTTTGAGTGTGTTTGTGTGAGTTTTTGTGTGAGTTTGAGTGTGTTTGTGTGAGTTTGAGTGTGCTTGTGTGAGTTTGAGTGTGTTTGTGTGAGTTTGAGTGTGTGTGAGTGCGAGTGTGTGCGAGTGTGTGTGTGTGTGTGTGTGTGTGTGTGTGTGTGTGTGTGTGTGTGTGTGTGTGCGCGTGTGTGTGTGCGTGTGTGTCAGTGCGTGTGTATCAATTCTTCACAATATTTTATTTATTCCCAGTAGTTCTCTTTATTTAAAATAATACTCATTTGGTTTTCATAATACTTGCAGAAGCCGATGGTCATAGCGCTCAAATATGGTCTTTGCTGGTCGGGGGCAGGATATTAGAAGCTTGCAAGCTGGCCATGGAACATGGGGACTTGAATATGGCGGCGTTATTAGCACAAGCCGCTGGTAAGTAATTATTATGTATCTTAATCATGTTAAAAACTGAAGATCTATTTTCTCTGCCGCACCATAAAGACCTGGAATTCTTTATCAGCTCACGTGTTACCTTCCTCCTACAGTCCCGGGTCGAGGGGGCCATCTTAAAACCGTAGATGGCCCGGGGTCAGCTGGGGTGCGAGGGATATGCCCATTAGGTAACCTTACACCCCGGTAATTAAGGCCCGAGACGGTGTGTGGATTTAGTCGGTTCGATCCCGACATAACCACCCCCGATGGCCGACGGGGGTGGTATCCATGGGGATTTCCACACGATAAAAAAGGGGCATTCCAGTCATTTCTCCAATCATTTCTTTTTTCCCAGGCGACCCCACCTTCCGTGCCCTGATCTCCCGGCAACTGTCCCTATGGCGCGAGTGTGGGGCTGACACGTTGATCTCGTCCCACCGCTGGGCCTCGCTGCTGCTCATCGCCGGGCAGAGCACGCCGCGGGACAAACTTGTGGACATCGACTGGATGAGAGCGTTGCATGCTACCGCGAGGTAAGGATATCTGACTGATACACTGACAAACTGACATACTGACAGATTGGCATATTGGCATATTGACAAATTGACACACTGACATTCTGACCCACTGACATTATGACATTGACAAATTGACACACTGACATACTGACTGACATTATGACATTCTGACAGACTGACAAGCTTATACACTGACAGACTGATACACTGATAGACTGAAATTCTGACAGACTGACATTCTGACAAACTCACATACTGACACACTGACCTTCTGACTGGAATTTGTATCGAAAACTCGACATTGGCGTCTCCGCTATTAAAAATATTTTATAAACTTTTACTATATTGTACTTGTATCGGCGAAATTGCGGTGATTCTGCTACTGCTATAGCCATTAATAAAAAAAAGACGAAGACCTTCTGTCAGACTGATATATTGACATACTTACTGACAGATTGACATTCTGACAGGCTGTCATTCTGATAAACTGACACACTGACAGATAGACTGACAATCATAATTGTATTATTTCTGTGGACGACCAGAAAATTCACACCTCTAGACCCTTTTAGATATATAATTGCTTGATTATAAATCTATCTCCTTTCAGATACCTCTGTCCCCACATACCGTCACTAGAACAGGTGATGAGAAAGTACGAGAACTTCTTCATCACCGGTGATGACAAGGATGAAGAAGTGGACCTGTGCACCGTGGTGAACAGCGAGATGGACATGAAGCTGCCTCTACCGCCTTACAACTGTGAATATGATGTGTCTATTCAACTAGTAAGTAGTATTTTAGCATTCATTTGTAGATATAAATGAAAATAAATGGAAATAAATGGAAGTAAATGAAAATAAATGTAAATAAATGAAAATAAATGGATGTCAAAAATAAACACTGCCCAGTTGGCACCTATATCTATCCATCTTCCGCCTGTTCATCTGTTTATCCAACCATCCATACATACCTTCATCCATCTAAACGCCACATCCATCGAATATTTTTTCTTTTTGCCGTTTCTCGGTCTCTGAATCTATCCATCTATCTATCCATCCATCCATCCATCCATCCATCCATCCATCCATCAATCCATCCATCCATCCATCAATCCATCAATCAATCCATCAATCCATTCATCCATCCTTCCACCCATCCATCCCCACACACTCCCACATCTTATATAATATTGATCGGACCTACAAACTCCATTATATGTTCCCAATTTCTAAAACCCATACGTTTTTAATCTACAGGATGGAGGGAAACGCCGCGTGTTAGACCTCCGCTACGAGTTGATCCGCGCGCGGGCCTTCAACGAGCGGCCTAAGCTAAGGCCGGCGTCCTACACGCCCGACCCGCTGGACTATAGTCTGAGGTAGGTTTTTTCCAGTAATCCATTTGGTTTCCATTCCAGGGATTAAAATATCGTTCGAGGGTCAGCGCGTTTCATCGTTTGACAGACAAGGATAGCGATTGTCAGCTGTACGCCATTTTCAAGCGATATGCGCAAATGATAAGCGGCTACAATATGGGGTTCTTCAAGAAGGGCATTAGAAGGTTTTTGCGGGGTCGGCAGCGCGAGTGTTACGCCCCTGGTGTTGCACGCGTCCATAGGCCACGGTAACCGCTTTCCATCAGTGTGGGCCGTGTGCTTGTCTGCCACCTAAGTGGTATAAAAAAAAAAGATATGCACATGCTCAATACGCGCTATTTTTTTTTTTTTTTATTCATGATGGCTTACGTTTGACCTCAATCTCACCTAATGGTAAGTGACGATGTGGTCTACGATGAATCACGCTTGCCTAGAAGGAACCTATTCACTCGTGACTTGAAAACTCCCAGGTTATAGCTTTCCGGGGTGCGGGCCGGAACCTCCACGTGGTGCACCTGGGCAACGGAGGCGAGCAGCGCCTCCCACTCGCCACGGGAGACGCTGCTGCCTGCGGCCAATCCGGCCGGGGTGGGAGTGGCCCTCTAGAGGGCTGCTCCGAGGCTCTCCACGTGTCCCTCTGACTAGCAAATGGCACAGTGGGGAGCGAGCGGGGGGCGAGCTGATTGTCTGCGCGCCGACGGTTGGGTGACAGGACGGCCTCCTGTCACCCTACACCCCACCGTCAGCGAAGTGGCGCGATGCTCGCCCCACCCCCCCTTTCGGGGGGTCGAGGGGGCCATCTTAAAACCGTAGATGGCCCGGGGTCAGCTGGGGTGCGAGGGATATGCCCATTGGGTAACCTTACACCCCGGTTACTAAGGCCCGAGACGGCGTGCGGTTTTAGTCGGTTCGATCCCGACATAACCACCCCCGATGGCCGACGGGGGTGGTATCCATGGGGATTTCCGCACGATAAAAAAAAAAAAAAAAAAAGGTTATAGCTTTCCGGAAACACAGACTCAGGCAAGAAATTCCACTTCTTAGCTGTACTATATATATAGCTATTAATGAAACGCGCCAGCTCTTTTCCGCTTTAATCTATGTTTAAGGGCAATTTATAATTTATTTAAAAATATAAGCGGCAACATTTAGATTGGTATTCTAGCTAAAATATTGTATTCTGTAGGGCGGAGGTCGGACAGCTCATTTCAGACGGGAGATACCGTCTTTTTTTTATACTACTTAGGTGGCAGACAAACACACGGTGGGAAGCGGTCACCGTGGCCTATGAACGTGTGCAACACTAAGGGTGTCACACACGCGCTGCCTACCCTGAAGAGAAGGGGGAGCCTAGGAAGGGGAGGTGGGAGGAGGGGTACAGTGAGCTCTGGCTACCCTACTTACCTTGGGGAACACAACACGCTGGTTATTATGGGGCGGTGTTCTGTAGCGCGGAGGTACTACCCCAGTCGGACTGCTCAGTTCGGACGGGAGATACCGTCGTGTCCTACCTCCTAAAAATATTGTGTCTTTAACCAGTATTTTATTTGGTTCCAGTTTCCTGCTGGGAGCTTGGTTCGGCTCCCCCTCAACCGAGAGCATCTTAGGAGTAGCAGATCAGCTGGAGGCGGCAGGGGCTTGGCATCTCGCTGTACAAGCCCTCGCTTACCACCCCAACGAGATGGCGTGAGTATTATTTAGCCACTTTTTATACCATTGGCGGACAAGCACACGTCACACCTGATGGGAATTGGTCACCGTGGCCTATGGACGTGTGCAACATAGGACTGGGAGGTTCGGGGGGTCTTGGAGATGGGGGGCGAGGGAGGGATTGTGAACTTTGAGTACCCTACTTATCGCCGGGAACACAATACTATGGTTATTATGGTAACTTAGGGTGGCGGACAAGCACACGGCACACCTGATGGGAAGTGTTTACCGGGGCCTATGGACGTGTGCAACATTAGGTTTCGAGGGTTGGGAGGTTCGTGGGTCTTGGACATGGGGGATGAAGGGGGGATTGCGAGCTCTGACTACTCTACTTACCGCCGGAAACACAATACTATGGTTATTATGGTAACTTAGAGTGGCGGACAAGCACACGGCCCACTTGATGGTAAGTGGTAACCATATACAACCATAGAGGTTGTGTACAACACTCTGGGCGTCACACTTGTGCTGCTAACCCGCTACAAACCTTCTGATGGCTTTCTTATAGATTTTTTATATAGTTATAATATGGTTGTTCCAGTCGCGGCCACCTGATCCGCGGCATGTTGTCCCGGCACGCGCCGGCCCGGGCCGCCGGCCCCGCGCTGGACTTACTGCGAGCCCTGCGCGTGCCGCAACAGTGGCTGCTCCTGGCGCAGGCGCACCGGGCCAAGTACGAGGTGAGACCACACATAGTCCCCCCCACACCATCCCTGCACCCATCCCCCAAACGCAAGTCTTCCTCAATTCGTCCCGTATCCATTCTTTTTTTTTTTTGCGTGCGGAAATCCTCATGGATACCCACCTTTTTTTTTTTTTTATCGTGCGGAAATCCCCATGGATACCACCCCCGTCGGCCATCGGGGGTGGTTATGTCGGGATCGAACTGACTAAAACCGCACGCCGTCTCGGGCCTTAGTAACCTTACCCACCTCGCGGCCAGCAGGCCAGTTTATGTCGAACTCTTACTGCCGCACTCCAGAGACGTTTAACGGATACTTAAGTTGTACCTTAGTAAAATTAAAGAAAATTACCACTCAGAGTCAGATAAATAAATAAATAAATAAATATTCTACGACATTCTACACAGCGCTCCCTAGACCCAAAGTAAGCATAGTTTAACTAGCTTGTGTTATGGGTTCTAGAATGCTGATAAACATACTTATATACTTTTTTTTTGTAAATACATACTTATATATTTATATATATATATATATATATATACATATATATACATATATATATATACATACATATATAAATACATAGAAACACATTAACACCCCTAATGACACTTTAAAGTTAAGTGATACAAAACCCTTACCTAACTTTTAAGGATTGGTTTTTACATCTAATAAACAGAATTATCAAATAGAACATCAGGTCTTTATCTTTTTTTTTTCGTGAGGAAATCCTCATGGATACCCACCTCGCGGCCAGCGGGGTAGGTTATGTCGGACTCTTACCGACTAAAACTTCACGCCGGCTAGGGTCTTCTGATGTAAGGTGGCCCATAGAGCATTGTCCTCGTACCCCGGCTTGACCCGGGCCATCTCCGGATCTCAGTAGACCCCGAGTTGTAAAAAGGCTGGACATATAAGAATGATATTCTACCACTTGTAATTCCATTACAGCATTTGCCAGCGTTGGAAGCTGAACACTTGGTGGGGGCTGGCCAGTGGAACGCTGCACACAAAGTACTGCTCGAAGAGTTGTTACCTGAAGCGGTGTTGACAGGTAAATTCACTTTTTAATTTTTTTTATTGGTAGCTGTGCTCCTCGGCTTCGCCTATGGTTTATTTCGTCCCCTTGGGAAGATAAAAACATTGTATCCGTCTCCTAGTTCCAAGCTACCTTTTTTTATCGTACGGAAATCCCCATGGATACCACTACCACCCCCGTCGGCCATCGGGGGTGGTTATGTCGGGATCAAACCGACAAAAACCGCACGCCGTCTCAGGTCTTAATTACTGGGGTGTAAGGTTACCCAATAGGTATATCCCTCGCACCCCAGCTGACCCTGGGCCATCTACGGTTTTAAGATGGCCCCCTCGACCCCCTAAAGGGGGGGTGGAGCGACCATCGCGCCACTTCGCCGATGGTGACGCCCTCTGCTAGTCAGAAGGACACGTGGAGAGCCTCGGAGCAGCCCTCTAGAGGGCCACCCCTACCCCGGCCGGATTGGCCGCAGGCAGCAGCGTCTCTTGTGGGCGCTGCCTACTCTGAAGGGAAGGGGGGAGGGCTAGGAAGGGGTGGAGAGGAGGAGGGTACAGTGAGCTCTGGCTACCCTACTTACCTTGGGGAACACAACACGCTGGTTATTATGGGGCGGTGTTCTGTAGCGCGGAGGTACTACCCCAGTCGGACTGCTCAGTTCGGACGGGAGATACCGTTGTGTCCTACCTCCTACATATAGTGCAGGTGGAAGGGCACATTACATTTGAATGTAATTTGTTTGCAGACGACCTACAAAGCATAGCATCCCTACTGGACCGGATGAACGAGGCCGCGTCGCGGAACCAGATCAACGGATGGGCGACCGGCGGACAGGCGCTACACCTGTACCTCAACGTTTGTGATGAGGTGAGTGTTGATTCCATGAACCTATAAAACATCTGACGACGCCAAAGTCGGCCCACTTGCTTGTACGAACAAGTTGGCATACACAAACACAGACACACATACACACACTAGCTGTTGCCCGCGGCTCCGCCCGCGTGGATGTCGGTTATCGCGACCAAACACAGCCTATGTTCATTCTCGAGGTGTAATCTACTCCTATACCAAATTTCATCAAAAACGGTTCAGCGGTTCAGGTGTGAAAGCGTAACAGACAGGCAGACAGAGGTACTTTCGTATTTATAATATTAGTATGGTTATACACACACACACACACACACACACACACACACACACACACACACACACACACACACACACACACACACACACACACACACACACACACACACACACACACACACACGCACTTTATAATGTAAAAGAAAGGCAAATAACATAAACACTTGACTTCAACTAGCTACCTTCATTCATCATTTTTCACCTCTCGTCAACCATAGATCCGAGACCTGGTGAAGGAGGCGGAGGCGGAGCCCGACCGAGCGAGTGTGCACTCTCGTCTCGAAGCCCTACGGCCGAAGGTGGCGGCGGCCTGCCGCGCTCTGAGTGGCCTACATCCCAAGTGAGTGTTAAGCTATACTGGTGTCGATTCTTTTGTAAACTTTCACTAAATTTTACTAAAATCTCTAAATTTTATGTTGATTTTCCAGCCAATTTAGCTGTTGTTTTTAAATATTATGACGGCCTCTATGGCGTAGCGGTAGTGCATGCGACTGCTACGCAGGAGGCGTGGGTTCGATTCCCGCTCAATGTAAATATTTGTATGCATGAATATGTCTATTTGCATTGTTCTGGGTGTTTCTATGTATAATAAGTATGTATTTACAAAAAAAAGTATATAAGTATGTTTATCAGCATTCTAGAACCCATAACACAAGCTAGTGAAACTAAGTTTACTTTGGGTCTACGGAGCGATGTGTAGAATATTTATTATTATTCTCTTTATTTATTTCGTAAAATATGAATTACATTTTTAAATATATTATATATATAAAAAAACAATACATTTAAAAATATAAAAAATAGTACCCCACCGGTGTCGGGTACAGGGACCAAGCTACCGGTGGTTAGGGCTCCAGAAAGGAATCTTATTATTATTATTATTATACACAAAATTTTAGATAAATCGGAAAATTAAATGTTAAACATATAAAAAAAAACAACAATATTTAAAAAAAAAACAAATTAAATAGGCAATTGTTTCTCAATTAAAATGTGTATACGTGTGGTGACCCCAGGAGCGGGCGCGCGATGGCGGCGCGCACGGAGATGGGCGCGCGCCTGGTGCAGCTGTCCATGTCGGCGGGGGAGCCGCCCGCGCACACGGCGCAGCTGCTGCGGGCCTTACGTCTGCCGCCCGACACCACGCCGCACGCGCATTACAAGGTATGCACCTAGTCCACCCCCCCTTTCGGCAGGTCGAGGGGGCCATCTTAAAACCGTAGATGGCCCAGGGTGAGCTGGGGTGCGAGGGATATACCTATTGGGTAACTTTACACCCCGGTAATTAAGACCCGACACGGCGTGCGGGTTTTAGTCGGTTCGATCCCGACATGACCACCCCCGATGGCCGACAGGGGTGGTATCCATGGGGATTTCCGTACGATAAAAAAAGGTATGTACCTAGTTGACGACAATAGGCAAGCTAAATAAATACAGTTGATTTAAGAACCTTCTCCTTTTTTGAAGTCGGTTAAATTCTATTGGTTCACCATTATTTACGATTTTAAGATGGCTCTCGCGAACCTTAACAAGTGGAAGGGGAGGCCGATAGTGAGGTGTAGGGTGCCAGGTGACCGTCCTATCACCCGCCCGGCTCCGCCTGCTCCCCACTGTGCCCTCTGCTTGATAGAGGGACACGTTGTCAGTCTCGGAGCAGCCCTCTAAAGGGCCACTCCCACACCAGCCAGATTTGCCTATGTGGGAGGATTGGAAGGCGCTGCCACCTCCGATGCCCGGGTGCACCGCGTGAAAATTCTGGCCATCCTGTATATTTTTTTTATCTGTATTACAGATTAGTACACTACTAGCGGAACGAGCAAGCACTCCGCCCACCGTATGCGCGAATTGAAAGAAGATCAAAGAACAGAAGCAATAAAGAAGAAAGAATATGTTCAAATAGGATAGTCTAATTTAATCGTCTTGAGTTAGAAAGAGGTAGATAATGAAATTGGTCAACAGTCTAACTACACAACTATACTCTGTATAATGTAGGATGATAATTTTGACAGGTATAAGTAGGGTAGCCCATATAGTATAATCGAAAATAAATCTTTCGATTTTCGATTATCGTTCCCGTAGAATATGGAATCGATATTTACAAAAACACAAACTTTTTATTTTTTATTATTTTAGGTAACTTACTTCAGGATGACAAAAGAGAAGTTTTATGGTATAGTATTTATGTTTTGTATTATACTTAGTTAATTATATCACAAAAAGTTTAGTAGTAATAAGTACTTAATAATTTCAATAAATTATTTTAAATTCGATTCATTTGTGTATAGTCAATTGTGCTATATTCTTGCAAGATGCTTCACTATGACAAGTGGGCGGGGCTTGTCTATGTATTACAATAATTTTAGGGGTATTATTTTGTGTAAAAAAATACGATACTTCATAGACATAACTGTCAAAATTATCATCCTAAATTAGACAAAGTATAGTATATCGCCAGTGCGTTGTGCAGTCAGGCGGCAGTCGCTTCACGGAACATGGCGAAGTTCGGCCGACAGTAGTTACACTGGGAGACGACCACCACTGAGTTGGGAAGGCTCGGAGAATATTTGGGATGACGACATGGTCGTCAGAATCTAACCAATACTGCTTTTAAAAAAAACTGAGGCATTCAGTTTTTTTTTAAATAAATATGTATTGTAAAATTAGATATTGCCTAACTAAACCAAAATTTTGATATTTCACTGTTTTTAGTTCACAAAATAGGTCGAAAAATTCCTCCTACAGTCCCGGGTCCTTTAAGCGGGGCGTGAAAAAGCATTTGATGAGGCCGTCAAGCTGAGAGCCACCATTGTGGCACTATCGGTGTTTGCAATGGTGATTCCCATTCTAGAGATTTTGCCTTTAGCTTACCATCAGGCGAGGTGAAGTCATGTTGACGTGTCCGTAATAAAAAAAAAACAATCAAATTAAGTCAAAATATATTACCTATTAGATAAATAACTTATTAAATTTTAAATGAATTGTATTATGCACTATACACGAAAACGCAAGGTAGACTGAAATAAATGTGATATTCTTTTGCACTACGCGCTACCTAGCTGTGACGTCACTACTAGGTACGATGGAGCGTTTTTAAAAATTGAATTTTCAAAATCAAGTATTTTCGAAACTATTTGTCATAACAAAATATCACTATTGCAGTTCATTATAATATTATAAAACGATCATTTTTCAACCAAAAAAAAAAAATTATTCGTCATCCCTATTCTAACTGTATACCTATCTCTTTTTAATCGAAAATATCGAAGTTCAGCCGCATCACAGTTAGACTGGAAAGCCGACCCCAACTGAGCTGGGAAAAAGGTTCAGAGAAAACCTATCTCTTTTTAATATAAGAAGTTATTACCTAAAAGACAAGGTTCCATAATGTATATTTGCCAATTTCATATGTGAATAATTTGTCATTTAGTTTACTTAAAATGTCAGTTAGGGTATAGATAGTCATTTGGAGAGCAGATATTTTCAGTTGGAGTATAGATATTGTCTGAAGCGCAGGTACTGTTATACAATATTGCTTACGTTACTATACTGTGTATTATAAAATGCGAAAGAGTTAAAAGTTAACTGATACTGTAGGGTACAGTCATTTGGAGTGCATGGGGTATAAGATAGTCATTTCGAGTGCAGGTAGTCAGTTGGGGTGTAGTTATTCATTTGAAGGGTAAGTACTGTCAGTTAGGCTATAGATAGTCATTTGAAGCAAAAGTACGGTCAGTTGGGGTATAAGATAGTCATTTTGAGTGCAGGTACTATCAGTTGGGGTGTAGATAGTCATTTGAAGCAAAAGTACGGTCAGTTGGGGTATAAGATAGTCATTTGAAGCAAAAGTACGGTCAGTTGGGGTATAAGATAGTCATTTGAAGTAAAAAAACGGTCAGTTGGGGTATAGATAGTCATTTAAAGCGAAAACACTGTCAGTTAGGCTATAGATTAATAGTCATTTGAAGTAAAAGCACGGTCAGTTAGGTTATAGATAGTCATTTGAAGCTAAGGGACGAGTACTATCAGTTAGCGTATAGATAATAATAATCATTTCGAGTACAAGAGCTGTCAGTTGAGGTGAGGTGAGGTCATTTGTCATTTGAGATGTAGAAATGAAAATTTGAAATTTATAATTATCAGCGTTAAAAGTATAATATATTATTATGATCATTATTAGATTTTAAAAATTAATTTTGGAGTAAATTAATTTATATGCAATATTAATCTATTGTGTTCTATTGAAATATTTGTGGCTTCTAATATATTTTTTTAAATGTTGAAAAATATAAATCAATTCGCATTTTTAATATTGCATCCTGTACAATTTATATTCAACTTTTAACGCTGATTGTACCTATTAGAATTATTTATCGTTATTTGACATTATAATTTAATAATTAGTGTCCGACCGAAACTGGTTTTTACGATCGAAACCGAAACCGAAAACGAATTTCGGCAACGGTCTCAGTTTCGGCCGAAACCGAAACCGAAACTTCTGAATCAGACGAAGTTTTTTCGAAAAATTGCCAAATACTGTTTTTTAACGACATTCTTTCATAATAGAAGATTCAATACTTCAACAAAGAAAGGTTCTCTATTAAGTAGGTTTAATCAGTAGGCATTCAATGTATTTTAAATTATTTATATTCGTGAACTATTATGGATAAGGTTTTAAATTGAAAAACAGAAATAAAATAAGTATACTTAAGTATTAATTTTATACGGATAACCAGGTAGGTATCTGCTCGTTTAATTATAAGTGTTAATTAAAAAGAAAACAATTAATATATATACCTACTTACCTAATATATTTTTTCATTGGTAATAGGCTCACGTTTGACCACAATCTCACCTGTTGGTAAGTGATGATGTGGTCGACGGTGGAGCACGCTTGCCTAGAAGTAACCTATTCACCCTAGACTTGAAGACTCCCAGGTTGTAGCTTTCCGGAAATACAGACACAGGCAGGGAATTCCACTCTTTAGCAGTATGCACGATGAACGTACGAATAATTATTAAATTGAACGCAAAACTCTAAATCTTTAATATTATCACCACTAATGCACTATTAGTAAATACCATGTACCTAACTGTCGTTTGTTTACATAGCATTAGCGAAAGAGTTAAATTAACCGCAAAATGTTTAGATTTTTATGGTAAACTTGATTCTATTATAATCTAGGTTCTCCTTTGTTATATTAAATTACTTTTCGAGGTACTCTTATATTATATCACATGATAAAACTCACCGAATTCAAAATATATCACACGAAAACTCACAACAAACAAAATGCACTGCAAACAAACAGGTTACGACATGATTACGCCGTCGCTTGGATGCATGGACGTATTATACTATTATGCTTGGATGTCATTTACCGCGCCGAACACAGTGCGGAAACTCCCGAATGCAGTTTCGGTTTCGGTCGTAGTTTCGGCAGGTTTGCTGCCGAAACCGAAACATAACCGAAACTCGTTTTTTTGCCGAAACTCGACCGAAACCGAAACCGAAACCGAATATTCGGTCGGACACTATTAATAATATTCTGGACATTTTGACTATTTTAACTTTTAGACTTTCGCGTTCCATAACTATTATACGTAAACGGGAATTAACGCGATACACGTTAAAGGTATATACATACCTTTGGATGCCTGACGTTTCGGTGACGGTATGTATATACCTTTAACGTGTATCGCGTTAATTCCCGTTTACGTATAATATTTTGACTATTATTTAAATCTGTAAATTAATTAAAATTTAATATAAAAAAATCGATGTATTTGAATAAATATACGCTCCTGGTGTTGCATACGTCCATAGACCGCGGTAACCGATTGCCATAAGATGGGCCTTGTGTTTGTCTATCACCCAAGTGGTTTAAAAAAAACGAAGTTCGGTCTTGAATGTGGCGCTCCTAGTTTTCACACGTCTTATAGGCCACGGTAGCCGCTTGCCATCAAGCGGACCGTGTGCCTGTCTGCCACCTTTAGTTCGGCCGTGAGTAGTTAGACTGGAAGTTGACCCAACTGAGTTGCGGCAAGGTTCGGAGGGTAACTCAAATGACTTTTTAAAACCTTAATATGGCCCATTGGTCCACCATCCGTAACTGATCTTTCGTAACCAGTTACGGACATGGAGCTACGAAAACAGATTTAATTTGTTGTTTTCGTAACCAACTTTCGTAACCAGGTACGATAGACGATTTTTACTTCCTTTTCTGTATCTTGTTACTAATCACGTACATACATAATGCTCACGCCTTTTTTCCTCCGGGGTAAACAGAGATAACAGACCGCCATCTACCTTTATAAATCGCGAAATTAAATGGAATGTAATTGAAATTCAATTTAATTTTTGAATTTTTTTTTTGAATTTAATTTTTAATTGAAATTAAACCTCGTTCGAGGCTTGTAAGTCGGTTCCACACTAGACGAATTCGGTCGAAACTTGGTTACGAAAACGAAAAATTATTCTGTTTTCATAGCTGGTTATCAAAGGAAGAAAATAATTCCATGTTCGTAACCGGTTACGAAAGATCAGTTACGATGGTGGAGGAAAGGAATCTGTCTGTCTACTAAGCTATTTAAAAAATGTGCCTCGCCTTGCAGTATCTAGATAATTTTGTTGATGGATTGTATGTGTGTATGGAGACCGACGACTCCTGTATGTACGTATGTGTATGTATGTACGCTGTTGTCCCAAATAATGTTGTGTTTGATATAATTGTTAATATAATGTAATGTAAGTCAACCTTTTGGAAGTAATAAATAAAGATATTTTTTAATCGTTCTGTTTTTTTTTAATTTCCCGGCGATCGATAGTTACGTGGTACCTTTTCCAAACACTTTTGTTTCACAAAAAATCGTTAAATAAATATTGTCTTTTATATTTTGAGATACCGAGTTAAATTTTTTTCTCAGTGTAGCAGACCGAGAGCTCAAGATGATTGATCAAAACTTCCTCATTATACATTTCACAAATTTTTAATCATTACCATAAAGTTTTCACAATTTTTTCCTAAAATTCTTTCTTGATTTCGTAGAAATATAACCTCATTTAAAAAATGAACCCTCCATCCACACGCACACATTAATTTCACTCCTGCTGGCTTGTAATATATAGATAACAGTAATAAGTCAGTTATAACACAGGTTTATTGTTTGTGGCGGCGATGTTTGCATTAATGGCGGTATCATTACTCAAACTGTTGTCGTACAGTGACCCCGAGTCGGGCAGCGCCGTCCTGCAACATAGTAATTATTTGACTTCTGTGTTTGTAGGATATGGTTTGATAAAAAATACTTTTTGAACAAAATAAGTCAGCCAGACTCCGAGTCAGAAAGTTTATAAGTACTTATGTATTTTTTTGATTTTTACCCAACTGCGCCAGCGATGTATATGTATGTACGAGTACAGATGCCGGCACGTAGCTTGGCCAGGTTTTAGAGTAGTTCGCGCATCGTGCACTTTGAGCCAATCAAATGATTCAAAGTACGAACGAACGGAACGTTGATTCGCTACAAGACGTCTCTCGGAGACATATGATTGGTCCGTCAAGTCGGACCAATCATATGTCCGCGACGGCGCAACCGCGTCTCCCGCGACCCGCTCATACCTCAAAGGGGACCTAAAAATCGACCTATGCGCATATGACGCGTCCGGCCAATTTACGTGCCGGTATCTGTAGGTAGTTTTCCCTTTTTTTATTCCCCTCTATAATAGGCCTAACGGCCGGAAAAGGTAATCTGTCTCGAGTGACATAGGTGTATGTACACACGATGTAAATAAAAACCATACACTGTTTGGCGCTAAAATTTATGTTGACAAAAATATATTTTTATAACAGAAAACCGCGTCAGCCTAGTGGGATGGGTAATGGACTGCTGAGACGAGGTCTCGGGTTCGATCCCAGGTTCACCATGGCACACACCAATGACTTTTCGATGCTTTTCGAAGTTATGTGTGTTATGTGTATTTATCGCAGGTTTATAAGTGAACGGTTAATGGCAATATTATAGGCTCGCCATCTATTACATTGGGACCTAAAGATAAACTGGCGAAATTAGGGTGCTAGCACCTCTGCCTACCCCTTCGGGAATATAGGCGTGAGTTTATGTTATGTTATGTTATGTTATGTCTAAAATATATTTTTATAACACTGCATACTAACGTCGCATAATGTGTACTATTAGCAATAGTCCCTGAAGCATATTCTGAGTAGTCCAAATCGTAACTGTCCAGTACTATCGCGTGTCCGTCGAAGTAGTCCTCCTCTGGGAGGGGTAAGCTGGACTGGAAGGCCCTCCCTGGTACATGATGGCGTCTCCCGCCTTTTAAGAAGTCCAGTGGACTCACTGGTGAGATTGTAACTGCGAAAATTACAAAGTTAAGTGCAGTTTTAGAAATTTTACCATTTAGGTGGTAGACAAGCGCACGGCCCACCTGATGGGAAGCATGTCTACTTCTAGTCACCATGGTATTGACGTGTGCAACACCAGGGGCGTCACAGTCGCGCTGCCGACCCTGTAAAAACCTTCTAATGCCCTTCTTAAGGGTTGATATCCTCACAAAATTGTGGGTATATTTTATTTATAGATAGTTCCTAGCAATAACAAAGATATTTCCATTTCTACTAATCGAATTGAAATCACGTTCCTTTTGAAAACGTGGCGTTCCTGAATCGTTAATACCACAGATAAGTACCGCAAAATACTGGGTATTACGAAAATGCTCCCTAAAATGTAAGGGAGCCGATAGTACCTACCTACTGAAGAGGGAAAACCTTGTCCTGTAACCCCCTCCCCCTGCGCTGGGAGGATCAGCCCGCTCTCCGGCTGATCACCACTGTGCTCTCTGCTAGTCGGAGGGACACATGGAGAACCTCGGAGCAGCCCTCTAGAGGATAAAGGACCACTCCCACCTCGGCTGGTATTTGCCTGTGGCAGCAGTGTCCCCGGCGAAGGTGTGGGTGTGGAATAAAGTAGGTATTTACAGCAATACTTACACACTATAACCAATAGTAACAACATGAAATATTTCTTTATCCAATTGAGCCGTGCGAAAGAAATTGAATTGAGCTGTAGGCACCTACAATTTATTTTTATTTGAGATAATAAAACTATTGCTATAATAAATATTACTGCCAAGCCATTGTTATTATTATCGGTGGAACCATACTTCGATATTCGCTATTCGCCTTGTATTCGAGGAAATTCTTATAGATAACATAACATAACATGAACTCACGCCTATATCCCCGAAGGGGTAGGCAGAGGTGCTAGCACCCACATTTCGCCAGTTTATGTTTAGGTCCCAATGTAATAGGTGGCGAGCCTATTGCCATTAACCGGGCACTTATAAACCTGCGATAAATACACACATAACTTCGAAAAGCATCGAAAAGTCATTGGTGTGTGAACCTGGGATCGAACCCGAGACCTCGTCTCAGCAGTCCATTACCCAGACCACTAGGCTACCGCAGTTATTCTTCTTATTCTTATAGATGACTTCACAATTCGTCATAGAAGAGTGAATAAAGCAAAACACGAATTAGCCTTCCCAACTTCGATTAATGCACGTGAATAAAGGCGAATAGCGAATAGCGAAGTGTGGTTCCGCCATAACTTACTGTTATTATTACACGCGGATTTTGTTAGTCGTTTTTAGGTCATACCTCCGTTTCTACTCGACCGATTGCGAACAAACATAACAGCAGATTCTATACCCGTTACTGCTTCCCATGGGAATCTATTACAGGGATAAAAGAAGTCTGTGGTATTTCAAAATAATTATAATCTATCGCTGTGTCAAATTTCAATTAGAACCGTTCAGCCGTTTTTGCATGAAAGAGTAACAAACATACATACTCACAACTTAAGCGTTTATAGAATAGTAGGGATAGAAATGAAAAGAATAATTATTAGGAACAGGTATATTTTGTCTTAAGTTTAATAATAAAATATGTTTATTTATAAGTAATCTGTTTATAATATAACAAGTAAGTATTACTTTTATTGAAATAAGTCTTGACAGTACAGTCGCACTCAGAAATTGCTGAGCACTACCAACTTTACAATATAAATCAATTAATATAAAATTATCTTTATTATCTTCAGAGTATGGATTTATCATTTTTATTTTTTAATATTTATTTATTTATGTTTCACACTTTAAATTAATATGTAAAATATTACAGAAGACCCAATTTACACTGGAAACTCCTTTTTATATTACAATAAATGGGTCAGTCATTGAATTATAATTATTATGTAGTTAAGTATAGTTTTATAATCCCCAAGGGACAAAATTTATTTAAGTAGTTATAACTTTTGTTCATTATTTGTTAAAGTTTTAAGAACTAAGGTGTAAAAAAACTACTTTAACAGCCCAAATTGAAATGGGACCACGTAGAAAATGTCAACTATCAAATAAAAAAAATCATCAAAATCGGTTCACCCAGTCGAAAGTTCTGAGTTTACAAACATAAAAAATACACTCGAATTGAGGACCCCCTCCTGTTTTGAAGTCGGTTAAAAATAAAAATTTGTTAACCAACTTTTTTTGCTGACCGTACACTCATTCACTTCTTGTATTTCGCTTCCATTTCCTTCTTCAATATAGCGAGTCGGGTGAGGCAGGCGTCACGCCAAGCGCGTCTCTCCGGCAGCTTCTCCAAAGGAACTAATTGGTTCAGCTGTTCGCAGATGCTGTCCGTACTTTTACTGGAGCACATTCGCGGGACTTCCCCCATAGTTTTGCTCACGCTGTAGATGGTATCGCTGTATCTGTAGGTAATAAAAAAAAATATCGGCATTACTAAGGGCAAAGATATTTGGGGTCCTAAACAATTACATAGTTACTCAATGTTATTGTTCCTAAGGATGGAATTATTTTATTTTAATAAGTAAACTTTTTGTGTGTAACTGATGTTTTACATTTTCTATCGATACAATCAGAAGCCCAGGAGGCAATCCCTCCGGAGATGGCGCGGGTCAAGCCGGGGTGTGAGGGAAATGCTCTTTGGGCCACCTTACACCCTGGCGTCAGAAGACCCTAGACGGCGTGCGGTTTTCCGCACGGAAAAAAAAAAGGAGGCTATCCCTAATGCCATGGGACTACGGGTACGATCCCGGTAACGGGTCGACCCAATGGGACCACGGGTAAATACTAGTGACAGTGGCTTGTTTTAACAGAATCGAGGCCCTGGTTGGTGGGTGAGGCTCTGGCATAGACTTTTAAGTGGGGGGGGGGGGGGGAGAGGGGGAGGCGAAAGGAAAGGATCTGTGGGATCTCCAAACATCCAAACGACCAAACATCAGAACACTTGGGCAACCGAGACGAATCTAAAGATATGTTAATTAAAGAAATCCGTCCAGTGGTTTGTAAGAGATGAGGTAATAAAGAATCTTACAAACATACATACATACATACAAGATACGCGTGAAAAACATAACCCTTCTTGGCGGGTCGGTAGTCGGGTAAAAAAAGGGTCGGAGGATGATAATTACAGACCTCTCGATGTAGCTCTTCATGCCCTCCGCGTTGAGGTGCGCGGTCTCCAGCGAGCCGAGGAAGGCGTACCGCATGCCGAGCCCCTCCGACATCACCTTGTCTATGTCTTCCACGTTCACGATCTGGTCGTCCACCAGCCTCCACACTTCGTTCAGGATCGCGTATCTGTTGGATGGGTGGCAGGAGTCATATACAAAGTGTTAATTTACATTTGAGCATCCTTGACAGGGAGGCTTGAGCTACTCTTCAATCTTTCATAGTAAAATCTTCTTAATATATATAAATCTCGTGTCAGAATGTTTGTCCTCAATGGACTCCTAAACCACTTAACCGATTATAATAAAATTCGCACACCATGTGCAGTTCGATCCAACTTGAGAGATAGGATAGTTTTTGAAACGGATTTCGACATCCACGCGGGCGGAGCCGCGGGCAACAGCTAGTAGTCTATAAATTTTTAAAATAAAACACCTTCCGGCGATATTTGCATTATCAGTTGACTTTACTGACTAGTACCTACTTATCTACTAGTTACTAAGGTATTCTGCCGGTCCTAAGTCCACACAAGTAGGTAGTGTGCGCGTCAGCTGATCAATGTTATCGCCCGTGAATTACGCGCCTTCCACTCGCCACGGGAGACGCTGCTCCTACGGCCAATCCGGCCGGGTGGGAGTGACCTCTAGAGGACTGCTCCGAGACTGTCCAAGTGTCTCTTTGACTAACAGAGGGCACAGTGGGGAGCAGGCGGTGGGTGTTCATGATGGACACAAAAACTACTGACCGAATTTTGATGCGGTTTTTTGTTTTAAAGATCTTGATGGTCAAACTTAAAATCATACGCATGTTTGATCACAATCGGTTGAGTAGAACCGGAGATATTGTCAAAAAATATGAAAACCGATATCAATGCTGGCTGGTGACAGGCAGACAGACGAACAGACATTTTGAGCGGCATCTTGGTTCTAATAGTATAGTACCTAATAGTAAATAGTTACTGCGCGAATGATACACCAAATATGTAAGGCACATGTAAGTGGGCAGGCAAGCCGGGGTCGGCCTGGCAGAGGACCAAATACACTGACCAAATTAATGAGTTATTGCAAAAAGGGCAGGTCAAAAGCACTCTATACCGGCGGGCTTGCATGAAAGGTTTAAAGACAGTAGAGGAAGCGCGTGAAATATGTCAGGATAGAGGCAGATGGCAGTCTGTTGTCTCTTCCTACCCCGGAGGGAAAAAGTCGTGAGCATATGTATATATGTAACAATACAACTGAATACTTACTGAATACGGTTGAGAACGAATCCATCGATCTCCTTACTGAGAGAGACGGGAGCCTGACCAATCTCCAGCATGATGCTCCTGGTCTTCTCACAGACGTCCTTCCTGGTCCACGGGGCGGGGACAATCTCTACGAGAGGCACGTAGTAAGGGGGGTTCACTGGGTGAGAGACGATAACCTGAAACATTATTAGGTTTAGAAAGAAAAAAAAAGATGCGTTGAGAAGGACAGGGTGCAATATGTTGCCTCCCACTCGCCACGGGAGACGCTGCTGCCTGCGGCCAATCCAGCCGGGGTGGGAGTAGGCTGCTCCGAGGCTCTCCACGTGTCCCTCTGACTAAAAGATGGCACAGTGGGGTGCGAGCAGGGAGCGGGCTGATTCTCAGAGTGCAGGGTGGTACGAGTGATAGGACCATGAGCCAGGACGCTACCTGTCACCCTAGCTTAGCTTAGCTTTTATGGAAGTAGGACACGATGGCATCTCCCGTCTGAACTGAGCCGACTGGGGAAGTACCTCCGTCCTACAGACCACCGCCCTATAATAACATTCTTGTTGTGTTCCCCAAGGTAAGTAAGGTGGCCAGAGGTCATAACCCTCCCCCCATCCCCCGCGCCAACCCCCCATCTCCAATCCCCTCTTCCAACCCCCCCACCCCCCAATCCCCTTCTTCAACCACCTCCCAAACTCCCCAACCCCTCCCCAACGCGACTGTGACACCCCTACTGATGCACACGTCCATAGGCCACGGTAACTTCCCATCAGATGTGCCATGTGCTTGTCTGCCACCTCAGTAGTATAAAAAAATAGCTGCCAACCCGACACAGCAGTGCGGTGTTCACATCCTCACTTGCCTCGCCTATTTCTCCTTTCCATTCCATAATTTGTTTTATTTGGGTTTTTGATAAGAGTATCTGCCTTACCTGTGCCCTATGTTTCAAGTCTTCGGAAAACTTTGACGGGAGCGTAGTACTTGTCGAACTGGACAGAATGGTGTCATCTCCAACCACCTTGTCCAGGTTCTGAAAAACCTTCTTCTTCAGCTCCAAGTTCTCTGGAACACACTCTTGAACGAAGACAGCATCTTTGACTGCTGTGGCCAAGTCTGTTGACCCTGAAATGAAAAATGGGTTTCTTCAGGAAATAAACTTCTTTCACGAGGCCGTCAAGTTGAGGGCCACCATTATGTCACTGTCGGTGTATGTAATGGCGACCCCCTTCCTGAGAGTTTACCTTTAGCTTACCATCAGGCGAGGTGAAGTCATATTGACGTGACCGATATAGAAAGAAAAAGCAATTCTTAAAAAAATTACCATCTGTTCGAGTTCCTTAAAAAGGTTAATTTGATGGGACCCAAAATGGTGCCTAGCCTATACATATAATATCGGTGTGTGTACATGAAAGATATATGAGAAAAAAAATATTAGGGGACTTTATGAATGTAATAGAAGCCAAATAATGATTTTTAGAATTTTTGTCTGTTTATCTGTTTTGTCGTTTTTTTTTAATACCACTTAGGTGGCAGCCAAGCACACGGCCCACCTGATGGGAAGCGGTCGCCGTGGCCTAGAGACGCGTGCAACACCAGGGGCATCACACTCGTGCTGTCGACCCGGCAAAAACCTTCTAATGCCCTTCTTGAAGAACCCCTTATTGTAGTCGCTAGAGAAAACCACAGCAGGGAGATCATTCCACAGGCTAAGCGTGCGCGTTGTCTGTGTCTCTGTGTCTCTGTTTGTTCACGCTGGGATCAAAAACTACGTCAACATCATCATCATTCTCTGAACCTTTTTCCCAACTCAGTTGGGGTCGGCTTTCCAGTCTAACTGTGATGCGGCTGAACTTCGATATTTTCCGTGGAGCGACTGCCATCTGACCTCCACAACCAATGGTCATTATGACCAATGGCGATATCGAAGTTCCAAGTTAGACTGGTTGGACTTTTGTGGGCTCCAACTACCCGTAACGACTGCCATAGATGTTTGTATGGCAACCGGGAATAAATTAGGTAGGTACTATGTGAAACAATAAATTCTTAGAACTTTTGAAACTTAACAAGAGCTTCTTCAATTCCTTATCACGCGTTTGATAAATCGTGACAAACTGTTTTCTTCAACACAAATTATTTCCTGGTTTTAATCATAAATGAAACCCTTGTCTGCTTAAGGACTACCATTGTATTCAGCTATCTGTTCACAATTAAGTAGGTTGGCACTTGTAGATTACAATGTTGCCTTGTAAATTATGATAACTACTTGTTGAAAGAAGTTTGTTCATTTTTAGGCTATTAATTATTTTGTAAATAGATTTTTTAAGATATGAGGTTAATAAGATGTTTGTCTACAAATAGATACTGTAATTTTGGAGTAGTGGGGCCAACACTACTCCAAAATCTTGCCAAATTAGATGCCGTACACTACTTAGGTATATACTTGTTTGTGGCAAAATGCGGCGCCTAGAAACAAGATTTTTTTTTATATATATATAGGACACGTCAATTTGACTTCACCTCGCCTGATGGTAAGTTGAAGGTAAAGTCTCATGTTAACAATGGTGGCACTCAGCTTGACAGCCTCATCAAAAGAGGATTGTCGTCGAAGCACCGCGTGACACCCACCGTTCCCACTAGTGCAGCGACCACAATCCTCCCTGCCCGGCTAAGCACTTCTGCCTACCCCTTTTTTTTTTATACCACTTAGGTGGCAGACAAGCACACGGCCCACCTGATGGGAAGCGGTCACCGTGGCCTAGGGACGCGTGCAACACCAGGGGCATCACACTCGCGCTGCCGACCCCACAAAAACCTTCTAATGCCCTTTTTGAAGAACCCCATATTGTAGCCCTTCGGGGATATAGGCGTGAGTTTATGTTATGTTATGAAAATAAGGCTCACCCTTAATACACTCGTATTGTTGATCAGCATTAAGTTTCCCGCGCAGTAGACCGTCTTTCTCCAGGGTCTTCAGCTGTACCTTGATGTCTGCCAGCGCGTCGGTGACCTGCTGCGGTATGATGTCGAAGACTGTCACCTGGTACCCAACTGATGCGAACAGCATTGCCCAGGAGCGGCCGATCAACCCGCTGGAAAATTAGATTTATTTATATCGGTCACGTCAATATGACTTCACCTCGGTTGATGGTAAGCTAAAGGTAGTCTCAGGAAGGGGGTCTCCATTACATACACCGACAGTGCCATAATGGTGGCCCTCAACTTGACGGCCTCATCAAATGCTTTTTCACGCCCCGCTTAAAGTACCCGGGACTGTAGGAGGAAGGAAACACATGCGCTGGTAAAGAATTCCAAGTCTTTATGGTGCGGCAAATAAAAGAGGCACCGAACCGCTTGGTTCTTGTTGGAATTGATTGCACGGTATGAGGGTGATATCTCAGCACGTGTTGTTCTGTATAGGAAGGGAGAGGGTGGGAGTTTAAAGTAGCTAAAAATTACCCGTGCTAGGTACTACCATAAATTGAAATGTCAGAATGAAAATAGGCATATGTATAAATATATGGACAGAGCGGGAATCGAACCCGCGCCTTCTGTTGTAGCAGTGGAATGCAGTACCGCTGCGCCACAGAGGCCGCCTGAGCTGATAACCTTCATAATCACCAACAAACTAGAGGTTATTTTGTACTTGAACTGTGAGATGTTATCAGACAATTAAATAAATGTATCGTAACTTCATAACACAAGTTATATCATATTGTTTTTACGTACTTGTTGTCACAACAACCTCGATGGATCAGACGCCTTACCACAAACTCTTAAAGCAGTAGGTATTATTTCAATATTACTTAACTTTCATAGTGTGGATCGGACTCGGTCAAACGTCCGTCCTCCGTTATCTATATACCTACTTAGATATAATAAAACTGTAGAGAGGTCAATTCTGTACATTGAATATATTTACAAAATAACTATTGGGGGATGATTGGTGATCGATACTAATGCAAAAAATGCAATCAGTAAATTTTTTGTCTTTCTGTCTGTCTGTCTGTCTGTATGTGCACGCATGAATTAAAAACTACTGGAGGGATTTTGATCAAACTTGGTACGATTATAGTTCATAGTTCTGGGCAACATATAGGCTACTTTTTATACAAGCTGATGCCCGTGGCTTCGCCCGCGGTTAGTTTTTAGGTCGTTTTTGGTCATATCTCCGTTTTTACTTAACCAATTACAACCAAACATACGGTAAATGTTTAGTCTAAGCGAGATCTTTCTAATAAAAAAAACCGCATCAAAACCCGTTCAGTACACGTCTATCGCTATTGCGATGGACGTATAAAATACCGAACGGATTCTTTTATTAGAAAGGTCTTGGTTAGACTCAAAATCTTACGCATATTTGATCACAATCGGCTCATTAGAACCGGCGATATAGTAAAAAAACGCGAAAATCGACGTCCACGCGGGCGGAGCCGCGGGCAACAGCAAGTTATACCTATAAGTTTTCTGTGTCTTGTAAATCTACTAACAAATTTAATGAAATAAATTTATATCCACAACATACCATAAAAGTAAGACAATGCTAGACCACATAACACTAGTATCCGTCGACGTCGATGGTCCGATTTACACTATGAAAGTTAAGTAATTTTATTGAAATAATACTAACTTTAAGAGTTTGTGGTAGGGCGTCTGGTACGAGTAATAAACATGGACATTTAAAAGCTATAGCTTTTAAATGGACGAAACACATTGGAAAAAAAAACAACTGACATGACATGACAGTACCTATCTCCCGTCCGAACTGAGCAGTCCGACTGGGGTAGTACCTCCGCCCTACAGAACACCGCGCCATAATAACCAGCGTGTTGTGTTCCCCAAGGTAAGTAGGGTAGCCAGAGCTCCTTCCTCCCACACCCCTTACTATACCCCCACCCCTTTCTAGCCCTCCCCCCATCCTTTCATACAACTTAGGTGGCAGACCGCTTCCCATCATGTGGGCCGTGTGCTTGTCTGTCACCTAAGTGGTATAAAAAAAGCGGTTACTTTGGCTTATGAACGTGTGTAGCACCAGGAGCGTCACACTCGCGCTGCCAACCTTGTAGGGGGATCTCCAAACAGCACAGAATCCCTCCAGTGAGCTCTGGCTACCCTACTTACCTTGGGGAACACAACACGATTGTGTGCTTAGAGCAGATTGGCTAATTAGCTTATCAAAATGTGATAAAGTACTTTCATATTACATAATATTGATGCAAACAGTGGAGTCAACAAGATAGGGAATGAGACGGTGTAGAAATGTCAAAATAATAATATTTTATTTCTTACTTGCTACCTGCGTGTAGGGTTACCATTTAGGAATTTGATAAGTCCTGACAAAAAACCGGACATTTCGATAAAAGTCCGGACACCTCGTTGCAAGTAGCATGGGGGGGGGGGGGGGTAGGATGCGAGGGCGGATTTGACTTGAAACGCCTGTCACATAGATAAAAATAACATAAATTCCCACAGCCAAATTATTCGGGGTCGTAAGTCAAAACTTGCGGTTTTTGAATTTTTGTCCAAAACGGAAATTTAATAAAAAAAACATCAGACCAAAGTTGTAGATCTTAAAATTATCTACAAAAATAGTCTCCATGTTTTTTTCCTAAGAGTTACTATTCCTGAGATAAGAGTTGTTTTTTCGTCCGTCGCTTCTCGCGACGACTGAAAACTACTGAACGGATTTTGATGCGGTTTTTAATTAGAAAGGTCTTGCTTAGACTCAAAATTTACCGTATGTTTGGTTGTAATTGCCGTAATTGGTTAAGTAGAACCAGAGATATGGCCAAAAACGACCTAAAAACTAATTCGGCCGAAGTCACGGGTATAAATTTGTATAAAAAGTAGTTACAGTGTCCATACTTCTGGGTAATACAATATATTATAGGCCCAGAAGTATAAACACTATAATCGTACCAAGTTTGATCAAAATCCCTCCCAGTAGTTTCTGATTCATGCGTGCACATACAGACAGACAGAAAGACAAACAACTTACTGATTTTATTTTTTGCATTAGTATTGTATCGATCACCAATCATCCCCCAATAGTTATTTTGTACATTTATATTTAATGTACCTACAGAATTGACCTTTCTGCAGTTTTAGAAGACGATATACCATCTAATTAAAAAAGTCCGGACAAATTAAAAAGCCGGACAAAGTCCGGACAAGTGCCTAAAAGTCCGGACATGTCCGGATTAATCCGGACGGATGGTAACCCTACCTGCGTGGGCGTCGGTTTTCGCGTTTTTTTAAACGGTTTTATTTAATTTGACCTGTTTGTTTAGGTCAAATCTAATAATTGAAATTAGACCCCCTTTCAGTTGTCTGATTGGTCTGATATTTGGCAGAAGTCTTTAGTTCTACAATTTAAAACCATTTACTTAATTAAAAAAAGAATTTTTCACAATTTATTTGACAATATCTGCGGTTCTACTCAACCGATTGTGATGAAATAGGTGTGCGTAAAATTTTGAGTCTCACCAAGACCTTTTTAATAAAAAAACTGCATATAATCCGTTCAGTAGGTACCTACTTTTTGGGCCCACTTTTACCGCTCCGTCGGCTTTTTCGCGTTTTTTACGACATCTCCGGTTCTATTCAACCGATTGTGTTGTGATCAATCATGCGTAAGACTTCAAGTCTGAACAAGACCTTTTAAACAAAAATACCACTAATGAAAATACAATTAATTGTAGACTGTACCGTTATACAGTTAAAGTCTAAAATCAAATGAAAAGAATTCATTAAACTTTTTCATTCGCTCTACACAATATCATTTAATTTTAGATTTAAACCTGATAACAATAAATGGCATTTTTTAGAGAGTCAGTGGCATGACAGTGGTTTGCATTTAGCAGAATTGAGGCCCAGGTAAGAATCCTAAAAAATTTTTTTTGTGTATAGAATCGTCCAATGTAGACACAGCTACTTTACAATTTTATAATAGTAATACATAGATTAAAACCAGGAGAAATAGACGCCATTATTTAGGTATTGCGAGTATTAGGTAGGTATAGCCATACTTTCTTAAAGAGATAGTGAGGGGAAATAGAAACGATAACCATAGATCATTTATATAAAAAAACGATCTTTCAATTTAACAATGGTGTCGATTCTGGCGCGTAATTTCACTAAACATAACTAAAGGCTCTACCCATGCTCTACCTACATTTAAATTTCGATTTTATCTCGATTTACTTATTTCAGAACTTATTCAAACCATTAAAATCTTAATATATACTAGCTGTGTCCCGCGGCTCATTGTGACACGAGATTTATATATATTAAGATATAAATCTCGTGTCACAATGTTTGTCCTCAATGGACTCCTAAACCACTTAACCGATTATAATAAAATTCGCACACCATGTGCAGTTCGATCCAACTTGAGAGATAGGATAGTTTTTGAAACGGATTTCGACATCCACGCGGGCGGAGCCGCGGGCAACAGCTAGTATATTATATGACCTGCACCTTTTTGCCAATAATTTTGGAAACAAAACAACGTTTGAATTGGCTTTAAATTCAACGTAATATTTTAGTTAAGTTTAGTAAAAGTGCAAAACAGAATCGACAAATGTCTGTGTTAAAGCCGGCTTTTGACTATGGGATATATTATCTATACCTACTAATATTATAGAGAAGTAAAGTTTGTGTGTTTGTGTATTTGTTAAATTGTAAGGGGTATTCTCGGGATCTACTGAACCGATTTTAAAAATTCTTTCACCAATAGAAAGTCACGTCTGGAATTTACACCTGGGCGAAGCCGGGTCCCGGGTCGCTAGTATGTTATATCTTAAGATATACATATACCTACTTAATATTTTATTGCTCGTCATACATTTTGTACGAGACCGTTTACACTGTGCTATAACATACATTACACAATGTATGACGAGCGATAAATATATAATATATTATATTCCGTACTCAAAAGCCGGCTTTAGTTAGATACTGACCTGCCAACAATGCCGACCCTCTCAGTTTTAGCGGACGCCATTGTATAATGTTGTATGTTTGAGACACAGAACACGACTGACGGTTCGGCGAGCGGTGAATGAAACGGTAAGGGGACGTCGCGTCGTCGCCCGATACTTGAAACGTAACCAGTTATCGCATACAAGGTCATTAATTTGTTTTGCATGTAACTACAGTATAAATAATTACCCGACTGCCGTAAAAAAGGAGGGTAATGTTTTTTCGAGACTATGTATGTATGTATGTATGTATGTCCATTTATTTGTTGACACTACGTACAGAAGTTGCAATCCTTTGATTTCGAATAAAACCACCTTTTTTAATAGCCTTTTTTTATAGTTCGAAAAGCCCCACGGATACATCGGGATTATTTTTTATGTCGGTCACGTCAATATGACCCCACCTCGCTTGATGGTAAACTAAAGGTAAAGTCTCAGAGCTCACTGTACCCATCCTCCTCCTCCCTTCCTAGCCTCACCACACCTTCCCAACTCTCCCTTTTCCCTTCAGGGTTGGCAGCGCGTATGTGACACCCTTAGTGTTGCACACGTTCATAGGCCACGGTGACCGCTTCCCATCAGGTGGGCCGCGTGCTTGTCTGCCACCTACGTAGTATAAAAAAAAAGTCTCTGGAATGGGAGTCACAATTGCATACACCGACAGTGCCACAATGGTGGCTCTCAGCTTGACGGCGTCATCAAATGCTTTTTTACGGCCCGCTTAAAGGACCCGGGACTGTAGGAGGAAGGAAACACATGCGCTGGTAAAGAATGCCAGGTCTTTATGGTGCGGCAAATAAAAGAGGCACCGAACCGGTTATGTCGGAATCGAACCTAAAAAAACCGCACGCCGTCTCGGGTCTTAATTAGCGGGGTGTAAGTTTGCCAAGTGGGCATATCCCTCGCAACCCTGTTGACCCCGGGTCATCTACGGTTAAAAGATGGCCCCCTCGACCCCGCGAAAGAGGAGTTGGACGAGTATCGCTCCACCTTGCTGACGGTGCCGCGGTGGGGAGTAGGGTGACAGGCGGCCGTCCTGTCACCCAAGCGTCCGTGCGTGGCGAAACAGCCCACCCCCCGCCTGCTCCCCACTATGCTCTCTGCTAGTCAGAGGGACAGGTGGAGAGCCTCGAACCATCCTTCTAGAGGGTCACTCCCACCCCGGCCGGTTTTGCCACAGGTTTTGATTACACCACCTGGATTACGTGGAGCTCCCGGCCCGTACCTACCATTTTAATAACTTACAGATTAAAGGGTCGCAGGTTATAAATAAAACAAGTATTAAATGCTCGATATAATATACTATAATAAATATATGTATGTATTGTCTGTAGCTCATAAACCTTCGGGAAAACCATGTGTCGTGCGGGAGTTTCAGATCCTGGAGAAGAAAAATGAATTATTAATTTTAAAACAACTCTGTACGAATAACAATTTTCTCCATGACGAAGGTACTTTATAAGATATAATATAATATAAGATATAAGATATAATATATAATATACTAGCTGTTGCCCGCGGCTCCGCCCGCGTGGATGTCGAAATCCGTTTCAAAAACTATCCTATCTCTCAAGTTGGATCGAACTGCACATGGTGTGCGAATTTTATTATAATCGGTTAAGTGGTTTGGGAGTCCATTGAGGACAAACATTGTGACACGAGATTTATATTATATTAAGATAAGATATAAGATATAAGAAGGTATAAGTATTTGTCTGAAATAAATGATTATTATTATTATTAATTTTACAAAATATGGGCAATTATATTATTATTATTTTAAAACATATCTATAGATATACCCCACACGTATGGGTTCGATGAAAAAAGAAAAGTTTCAGTTCTAAGTATGCGGACCCCCAAAATTTATTGCTTTTTTTCTATTTTTGTGTGAAATTTCTTAATGCGGTTTACAGAATACGTCTACTTACCAAGTTTCAACAGCATTATGCCTTATAGTTTCGGAGAAAATTGGCTGGGACATACGGACGGACAGACGGACAGACAGACAGACGTTACGTTTTTTGCCATTTGGCTACGGAACCCTAAGAAACGCGAAAACCGACATCTGGGCGGGCGGAGCCGCGGGCATAGGCTAGCTTATTAAGAAACCTGTTATTTTTAATAGTACACAAGACGCTTCAATTTTATTTATAGAATTTATTTTTCAATTTTTTTTATTTTATTTTATTTTTTTTAGATTCATTGCAAAAAGGGCAGGTCAAAAGCACTCTATACCGGCGGACTTGCATGAAAGGTTTAATGACAGTAGAGGAAGCGCGTGAAGTGTGTCAGGACAGAGGCAGATGGCGGGCTGTTGTCTCTGCCTACCCCGGAGGGAAATAGACGTGAGCATAATGTATGTATGTAGATAGAAAGATAGAAGAACCGCGGTAGCCTAGTGGTTTGTGTAATGGACTGCTGAGACGAGATCTCGGGTTCGATCCCAGGTTCACCATGGCACACACCAATGACTTTTCGAAGTTATGTGTGTATTTATCGCAGGTTTATTAGTGCCCCGAAGAGCACTTTAAGCCGTCGGTCCCGGTTGCCATACAAACATCTATGGTAGTCGTTACGGGTAGTTGGAGCCCACAAAATTCCAACCAGTCTAACTTGGAACTTCGATATCGCCATTGGTCATAATGACCATTGGTTGTGGAGGTCAGATGGCAGTCGCTCCACGGAAAATATCGAAGTTCAGCCGCATCACAGTTAGACTGGAAAGCCGACCCCAACTGAGTTGGAAAAAGGTTCAGAGAATGATGAGATAGATAGATGAATAATATTCACCAATATGCCTGGATTATCTAGATTCTTCGGCGGCGGGAGGATCCTCAGAACTTGCCGCTTCGGCGGTCTCACTTTGTGCTTCCTCTCCTCCCTCAGCGCCAGCAGGTGCAGCGCTGGAGCTGGCAGGTGCATCGGTGGAGCCAGCAGGTGCGTCGCTGGAGCCAGCAGGTGCAGAGTTGTTCTCTTCAGAAGTTGTAATTGTTAATGAATGAATTTATGAATAAATCTACCTTTAAGGTCAAACGGGGTGAATAGGGACTAAGGCGTGAATAGGAACAAAATGGTCAGTACAATCTTACGGTTATTATCTTATGCTAAACTATAAACCACTTCCGAGTCACAATGAAGAGAATCATTGAATATACGGTTAAATACTAGAAAAAAAAGAAATTATTTAACAAATTCTAATGACCATTTTATCCCTATTCACCCCTTCATCCCTATTCACTCCTTCATCCCTATTCACCCCTTCATCCCTATTCACCCCGTTTGATTAGAATACCTATATATAATGCACAAGCATTTATACACTATTTACGAGTGTAAATAGAGATTTTAAAATTTAAATTACTTTCTCGGAATCCCTAATTCTTATCCAAAAATTAAATGAGCCTGTACGTATGTACGCTTGTACGCATGTACGCAAGTGTGCATGTACGCATGGTACGCATGTACGCATGTACGCTCGTACCTAAGTCTGCATAGTATGTTTGTGAGAAAAATAAATTCTTTACCCGATTTAGTCCTGTAAAAGAAAAAAAAAGAATGAGTTTATTAACATCATCTAAAGACAGTCGATCAATCTTTAAAACACTACATCTCTAATAATGAAAAAAAAAATATCTTACCCAATTTCCATAATAGTCTTGGTGACGGGGTCTCCGTCGACCATAAACACAGCTTGCTCTACGCCCAGAAGCATCGGCATAAACTCTGTTATTCTCAGAATAATCTTATTATCAGCGAGCTGCAAATAAAATAGTTTCATTAAGAGTTTACACGAATATCTAAGCAAGTACTTTTTACCCGACTGCGCCAGCGAGGGTAATATTTACGCGCGTAGATTTCTTTGTTCCCCTCTATAGACCTAACGGCTGGATGGCTTTCGATGAATGAGGTCTCAAATGAAATAAAAAAAAAATATGTTGTTTGTGATATGGATGGGAGGTGCCAACTCGCTTAATCGAGCCAGTTGACGAATTCATTCATAATATGGATGTATTGTAAATACAGTCAAATTAAACATAGAAACACCTAGACCAATGCAGATAAATAAATAATAATAATAAATATTCAACAACATTCTACACATCGCTCCCTAGACCCAAAGTAAGCTTAGTTTAACTAGCTTGTGTTATGGGTTCTAGAATGCTGATAAACATACTTATATACTTTTTTTTTTGTAAATGCATACTTATTATACATAGAAACACCCAGACCAATGCAAATAGACATATTCATATATACATTGAAATATTTGTACTGAGTGGGAATCGATCCCGCGTCCCCTGCGTAGCAGTCGCATGCACTACCGCTACGCCGCAGAGGACGTATTCATGCACACAAACATTTGCACTAAGCGGGAACCAAATCCGCGACAAATGGCTTTTTATACCACTTAGATATGCACACGGCCCATCTGATGGGAAGCGGTCACCGTGTCCTATGGTCGTGTGCAACACTGCGGGCGTCTGCGGCCGTCCTGTCATCCAACAGTCCGCGCAGAATCAGCTCACCCCTCACCCGCTCCCCACTGTGCCCTCTGCTAGTCAGAGGAACACGTGTAGAGACTCGGAGCAGTCCTTTCGACCACTCCCACCCCGGCCCTATGTCCCTGGGACAACAATCTGTATATAAAAAATACGTACCACGTAGAAAGGTATGGATCCCACGCTGGTTCGTCTCGTCGTAGTAATCAGAGGTACTCCGTTCAACGTTACCTGTTCAAAAACAATTGTTACTACGATAACAATCAGATCTAGAACGTTTTCAGAGAAACAAGCCACTGTGATGCTACTGATATACAAAAATACCATTTAATTTTGGACTTTTTAGTTATCAACATAAAGTCTAAAAATAAATGGTGGACATTCCGCTCATACGCACGAATCGCTTCAGCAATACGTTCATCATGCGTACAGCTAAGGAGTGGAATGCCCGAGTCTGTTTCCGGAAAGCTATAGCCTGGGAGTCTTTAAGTCTATGGTTGCTTCTAGGCAAGCGTGCTCCATCGTCGACCACATCGTCACTTACCATCAGGTGAGATAGTGGTCAAACGCGAGCCTATCGACTATAAAAAAAATTGCCAGGGCCTCAATTCTGTTGAAACAAGCCACTGTCACGCCACTGACACTTCAAAAAAATACCATTCAATTTTGGACTTTACCGTTATCAGTTTAAAGTCAAAAATTATTAATGATATTTTGTAGAGCGAATAAAAAAGTTTAATGAATTCTTTTCATTTGATTTTAAACTTTAACCGTACAATGATAAAGTCTACAATTAAATAGCATTATTTGACAACCTAATCCCCCTACGCTAAAGAGAGGCGTGGGAATCGTCCCTTACCCTCTCAATCGTACAGTCCCCAGTACATGTGTAGTCAACTTCTTTCTCGAACTGTTCTCCCTCCGGCGATGGGGCTACAGGATCCGGTACTTTCACGGTAACAACTGTAAAAATTGTACTTTATTAAGAACACTCCCGTAAAAGTCAAAGAAAAGGAGACGGAATGAAGATACAAATCAAAATTCCATCAAGAACTAAGCGGTTCGGTGCCTCTTTCCTTTGCCGCACCATTAAAACCTGGAATTCTTTACCAGCTCACGTGTTTTCTTCCTCCTATAGTCCCGGGGCCTTTAAGTAGGTCGTGAAAAAGCATTTGATGAGGCCGTGAAGCTGAGGGGCCACCATTATGTCACTGTCGGTGTATGTAATAGGGACCTTACTGAAACTTTACCTTTAGCTTACCATCAGGCGAGGTGAAGTCATATTGACGTGACCGATGTAAAAAAAAATTGCATTGATCTGTAATCTTAATAAACAATTTTATCTATCTATCTATCCATAAACTTGCATCTGAAATCTTGGTGTAAAATAAAGAATTTTATCTATCTATCCATATTAGAGAACATACTTCAACATGAATCTAGAAAATCTTTTACCAACTTCTAATCGCCTTTAAAGATTTAAAATACTAAAAAATAACTTACGTTTAGCTGTAAAATTATTACACAAAAATTAATAATTTCAGTTATTTTTAAAAATCGTTATTTTTGAATAAAAAAAAAAAAATTGACGCTGTCAACATGATGCCTCTAGTTAACAAGAAGATAAGTAATGGAGCTGTAAAAAAAAAATTACATTGGGACCTAAACATAAACTGGCGAAATGTGGGTGCTAGCACCTCTGCCTACCCCTTCGGGGATATAGGCGTGAGTTTATGTTATGTTATGTTATGTTATGTAAAATTATTTGAAAACGTTAACTACTTTGGTAGCCATGTAAATAAATATATGGTAACTATTAAGTGTACTGGTACCATGGCTACTAAAAACCACCGAAATGAGAAATAGAGTGAATATGAAAATATCAATACGTCAGATTCGCTAAATCAAGCGAGTTGACTACAAAAATTAAATATATATATCAGGAGGTGCCAACTCGCTCGAATGAGAATTCCATTTGAGCCAGTTGACGAATAAGTAATTCTTTCTGTACAATAACGTATACTTACAATCATCTGAAAATTGAAATAAAATTATCAGTATATGGTACTTCTATAGGTACTATAGTATACCTATATTATAGTAGCTGTGTCTATATATCTATAATCGAACCAGTAGTTTTTGCGTGATACCTGAACAAACAAGCAGACAGACAGACAGACAGACAGACAGACAAAAAATTTTTAATCACATATTTGGGATCGGTGTCGTTCTAGTAACACCCCCTGCCATTTATTTTTTTGATATTTTCAATGTACTTACAGAAGTTTCACTTCTACAGATTTATTATAAGTAAAGATATTTAATTAAGCAATTATTTAAGATGGGAATAAGTGAATAAACGGGACTTGAATCGGTGATCAGTCCCTCATAGGGGAAATACTCTGACCAACTGAATTACCTGGGCACGTAGACAAGTGTTACAAGTCTATATTGCTAAGGAATAGAATAGATTAGATCGACCAATCACACTTCAGCTCGTGATCCGACTGCGGCGCGCGCATGATATGCCGGCGACGAGCTTGGATGTGATTGGTCCACATAATCTATTCGATTCCTTAGTGATTTACGCTGTGACACTTGTCTACAAGGGCAGGACATGAGCTGGATATTCGAAATTCTACAATACATTTTGTGGCTTAGGGCGCCGGTGGAGCCATCTACAGTAATTCTTCACTTAATCTGGGCCTCGATTCTGCTAAAGACAAACCACTGATATACCACTGACACTCTAAAAAATGCCATTTAATTGTAAACTTTATTTTCATCAGTTTAATTTATAGCCAAATGATATTTTGTAGAGCGAATGAAAAAGTTAAATGAATTCTTTTCATTTGATTTTAGACTTTAACTGTATAACGGTAAAGTCTACAATTAAATGGCATTTTTCTGATCGAATTAAATCATTAAGTTCATACGTACTATCGATCACAGCTAGTATGTTGTAGTATTCCTTTTCATCTTTCTTGAACTTCGCCAGGTACACACAAGAGTTGGCGTCTTCAAAACTGTTGAAAAATTAGAATTTTTGTGAGGTTGGACGAGAATGGGAGTGCGTGGTCCTGCACGCAGTCACAGTAAATAGCAGAAAAGAATATTTTTTTCGGTCACGTCAATATTTTTTTTTGTCAGTCACCTCGCCTGATGGTAAGCTAATCTTTGGAATGGGAGTCACCATTGCAAACACCGATAGTGCCACAATGGTGGTCCTCAGCTTGACGGCCTCAACAAATGCTTTTTCACGTCCCGCTTAAAGGACCCGGGACTGTAGGAGGAAGGAAACACGTGAGCTGGAAAAGAATTCCAGGTTTTGATGGAAAGTACGTACTTAAACATTCAAAATGGCACACTCACACAGACGCAGGCGTCTACACGAACCTCACCGGATCTCGCTGGGCTGACAGTCGCGGTTGCCGTGGTCACGTTATTTTACTGAGGTACTTATTAGAAACTATGATATTTTTAAATTTTATATACGATTATAAATTATGTAAAGTAGCTTTATCAGTACATTCGGGATATTAAAATATTTTTTTCCCAGTTTTTTTTTCCTAGTTTTTATCCAAGTTTTATGAACGATTCTGAACAAAAAAACATTTTTTTTAGAAATCTGTCCGCACTGGATGCATCAGACGAATTTTGATGTATTTTTTTTTTGGTTTTGAATAGACTTAAAATCTTACGCATGTTTGATCACAATCGGTTGAGAAGAACCAGAGGTATAGAAGAGTAAGTATAGAGTATAGAATCCTGAGACTTTACCTTTAGCTTACCATCAGGCGAGGTGAAGTCGACGTGACCAATATAAACGAAAAGTCAGAAAACCCGAAAAAAATGTCCACACGAGTGGCTACATAACATAACATAACATAAACTCACGCCTATATCCCCTAAGGGGTAGGCAGAGGTGCTAGCACCTACATTTCACCAGTTTATGTTTAGGTCCCAAGGTAATAGGTGGCGAGCCTATTGCCATTAACCGGGCACTTATAAACCTGCGATAAATACACACATAACTTCGAAAAGCATCAAAAAGTCATAGGTGTGTGCCATGGTGAACCTGGGATCGAACCCGAGACCTCGTCTCAGCAGTCCATTACCCAGACCACTAGGCTACCGTGGCTACATAGGCTAGTAAATTAATATCGTACCTTGGGAAGTTAAAGCTAATTATCAGAGTGCTTCTCTTGATAACGGTGACGTGGCCAGCGTTCAGTAGGTGCTCCCCATGGCATACTATATCCGTTATCTCGCAGTCCAGACACGTGGACTCAACCTCTTCGTTAACCGCTTGTCCAATAGTTGCCGATTTTTGCAATCGTTTTATTTGCAAAACTGAAAAAAGAAGTATTAAATACTAGCTGTCATGGACATAATAATTTTTTATCCAATGATTTTCTGATCGGAAAAAATGATCATCCAGGACTGGACTTGAACCCGTGACCAGACCGATCGTGATCGTGAGAGCACCGATCAGAAAATCACATCTTAAAAATGTCATTCAAAAAATTTTTTTATACCACTTTGGTAGCAGACAAGCACACGGCCCACCTGATGGAAAGCGGTTACCGTGGCCTATACGGACGTGCGTCACACTCGCGCTGCCGACCCTATAAGGGTGATTATCAAAAGCAAAAAAAATACACGGCAATCCTGAAAACGGTAGTGCAATGTGTTGGTTTTACGGTTTTGATTACTTTTTATAGTAGAATAGGTACTTCTCTACCATGGCAAAAAAAATTGTTGAGTAATGTCCTCTATTACATAAAAAAAAATAATTACAAAGTGACATTTTATCATCACGGTGACCTGTCCTAAATCGAATTTCACTCGTAAAATATCTTATCCTGCAGTTGTATTTAATATTTGGACTAAAATCGACTTTTGTATGAATAAATTATAATATGACCCATAAAAAAAAACTAATATTGTTTGTTTATCTTATTTCTTATACATTTTATTAAACATTTACTTTTGTCCTGTAAAAAGTTATCATTTCAGTGGATAGTAAGTTTTAGTAGAATAACTTCGTCAACATAGCGTTCTTGCGCTCCCCGTGCCTTTCCTTACTTTGAATCAGTCCACCTCCGTTCGTTGGAGCGCACAAACGCGTCACAACATCATCGTGGATGCCCGCCAAAAAGTAAGTATATCATTTCAGTGATATGGGGACAAAAATAATGTCATTTCAGTAGCCGTTATAACTCGTGTTAGGTTCATTCAATTTATTTCAAAATTGTGGTATAAATTCGCCGTAAGATATGTTTTGTTACAGCAGTGTTGACATTTTAATAATAATTGTAATATCGGAGTTAAATGTAAAAGTTATTACTTTTATCACCTCGGTGTTATCATTTCAGTGGATTCGGTGGACTGTAATACGGATAACAGTCCACCTAAATGAAATTTAAATAAAATCATACGTTTTAGAGATCCTTGAGTCTAAGGTTGAATCATAAAATTTTGGTGAGATAATTCTAGATATTGTAGGTTTTGGTAGTATTAGTTTTCGAAAGTACATAATTGGATTATATAGCCAAACTGTTTGCCATAATTTACGATAACGTGATCTCAACTTAAGATGTTTTAGTTATATTTACGATTAAGTCTTTAACTCTTTTGAACATACTTACATTATTTTTATAATTTTTCTTATGAAATCATTGTGTCGTAAAAATATAAGAGTTGATTTAGTGCATTTTGAAGTTTTACTTACAAAACACTATTATTATTACCAGTAAAAACAACACTCGTTCCGCAAAAAAATTAACTTTTTACCCGACTGCCGAAGAAAGGAGGGTAATGTTTTTCGAGACTATGTATGTATGTATGTATGTATGTCCATTTCTTTGGCACGGCCTACAGCCTAAACGGCTTGACGAATTCTGACATTCAAGGTATCATTTGATTTGTCGTGATTGTGTGAGTGACACCAGGAATATTAAAATTCCTAAAAATCAAAATGGCGGACTTATGGCGCCAAAAAGAAAATGTTGAAAATTTGTCTTGCACGCTCTACAGCCTGAACGGCTTGACGGATTTTGACAAGTAAGGTGTTGTTTGATTCGTCGTGATTGTGGGACTGACACCAGGTATATTAAAATTTCTAGAAAATCAAAATGGCGGATTTTTGGAGCCACAAATATTTGATCGCGATGGATGCAAAAACTGCTGAACGGATTTCAATGCGGTTTTATTTGTTTTAAAGGCCTTGGTCAGACTTAAAATCTTACGTTTGTTTGATTGCAATCGGTTGAGTAGAACCGGAGATATGAGCAAAAATATAATACTAATCTATATATACTAATATACTAATATAATACTACTCACTACTTGAACATTATTAACTCCATAAAAGATTTATTTGCACTTTATTACTATCCGGGCAGCTATGTAAATAACTAAAAAAATAATGGATCCCGACTGTTCAGTTATTATGTTTCTAGACCACCGGACATTAATCTAAGTGCTTGTTTTTTTCTTTTCAGTTTTTAAGCAGTCAGGTTTTTGATTTTTAAATTTTTTTTTTTTATTTCTCTAATATAATAGTTTGATCTTATATTTAATAAATATCACAAATATAGTCTAGTGATATCTCTATGGAATTTATTTAGATTCGTTTCAGACAATCTACGGAATCCTCCTAAAAATAAATGACGTCCTTAGCTGTATCATTTCAGTGGGCTAATTTCATTCCGGTGCACAGTTTAGTCATTTCGGTGGACGATTTATCATTCTAGTGGACACTTTTCATTTCGGTGGATTCCTAAAAATTCAATCTTAAATATTTCGGTAAGTTTTGATGTTACATGATGTCCACTCACGCATATGTTACAAATAAGATTAAAGTTTATTTTCGTTATAAAATATCTTAACAAACATTGTTATAAAAAAATCTCACCGAAATGATACAAAAAAATCACTTGTTGAAAATGACCCATAAAAATCTTCTAATGCCTATTTGACACAGCGCCGCGAGATCTAATAGTACAGTCAAATTTAAAAATTCGAATGGAAATGGTTCATTATATTGTAATCAAAGTTTAAAGGTAAGGCTAGAGATAACTATTATATAGTAATTTTAAACATAATTTTCATTAAGAACCATAAGTTACTTTGCTCAAAACTACTGCTCAAAATCTGAAAATGATCATAGACTTTTGACGCTGACTGCACATAGCAGACTCCAAGTAATGGTTTATGAGTAAATCTTCAAATTGGGTGTACTCAGGGGATTCCCATGGCACCCACTAACTAATTTGAAGATTTTAAATATACAATTAAAAATAAGTTAGCACAGCACGTCATCGAGACATATTAACTCGACATATTAATGCAAGTTAATATTTTTGTCAATACGAACGAACTATTTGCTAGTACATTGTGTATTAAATAATTATTGTTTCTCAATAAGTGACATGTAAGTCTTTGGAGAAATAAATTCATTAAACCTTTAAACAATAGTAACATAATTGCCAATATAAATTATAGTTAACTTACGATTCCCTGAAATTAAAAAAATAATATTATTAAAGATGAAAATATATGTTAGCAGGAGCAGAAGCCGGCCAAGGCGAGAAGACGGGGACAGTGTGGTTCACAAACCCGAGGGGAGGTGACCAGTTGCCGTTGCGAATTGATGCTTACACTTATAAATATAAGGTTCACGAAGAATTTATCTTACTAATGCCAATGAATATTGTTATCATGTGCAAAATTAGTAACTACCCACATGCTTATTATATTATATTGTGATTTAAGTGTACAAATGTGAGTACCAATACAAACCATTCCGGTTTACTGGTACTAAATTATTTTGTAATGTTTACTCAATATATAAATAAATAAAAAAAAAGATATCTTAAAACCGATTTTTTTTATCGTGTGGATGTCCCGGTATACAGTGTCTTGTCACACATCGGCCCTGGGTGGCTGGGAAATCTGGTGCGCCCTAGAGAGGATATCCTAGAGAACCTAATCGGCCTTGGCCACCTACACAGATGATCCCAATCCTTCATAGTGGGCTGGGTTTGGATGGTTCTTGATTGGATCCTCATCCAAATGTAAACTTGTATTTTAGTGTGTATTTATAGATCAGAGATTCTTATTGTGTAGGTAAACTTTTTGTTTCTCTATGTGTGCACACATTACGATCCAGATCTAAATATTGTATTTAGGATATAATATGTATATGATTGTGATGTGTTTTGTGCATTTAAATAAATAAATAAAAAAAAAAATTCCGAAGAGACCGAATTCCCTCCTCCCCTGTAGACAGGTACGTGGAAACATGACCCTGGGCCAGTTGGGATGCAAGGGTAATAATGGCTTACGGGCCACATCTAGAATATTTATTTGTAGGATATTTATTATTCATCATCACTACATAGTATAAAACAAAGTCGCCTTTTCTGTCCCTATATCCCTATGTGCGCTTAAATCTTTAAAACTACGCAACGGATTTTGATGCGGTTTTTTCCAATAGATAGAGTGATTCAAGAGGAAGGTTTATATGTATAATACATGCATCATATACTAAGGCTAATTTAGTATCAGCATTGCACCCGTGCGAAGCCGGGGTGGGTCGCTAGTTAACAATAAATTAAATACTGACCCTCGTCTGTAAAAAAACAATAAAATAAATTAATGGTTTAAAAATAATAAAAAAAAACTTTCTAGTAATAGATTATCAGATAAATTAAACGAGGGGTAGTCTTCATTCTATGGATACCTTCCGTCTCCATCATCAGACCAGCTTCATAGTACCATATCATCGTATTGTCACCGAAGATACGCAAGTATATTAATCGAGTTCAAATTATGACGTCAGAAAGTGGCCATACCTACTTATAAACAACAGAGCAAGTTGAAAAAATAATTTTGATAACTTATTATTTATTACAGTTGCCGCCAGTATTACTCCTGTAGAGGTATAAATTATCAAAAGATAGAGTCACATGCTAGAAAAAAGACGGTCTTATTTTTATATTGTTCACGTCAATATTGTGTTCAGTTCTAGTTCACGGAGAACAATCAACGTCCGATTCGTCAACTGGCTCGAACGAGCGAGTTGATACCTTCCATTTTATTTCAAATTGAAATTAATTTTATTGAGGTATATTTGTACACAGTTGTTACAATTTATGTATTAGATTCACCATATTTAAGCCAAATTGACATGCAATAATCTCATTTAATATGATAATTGACAGCAAAAATAGTAATTAATAAATAAATAAATATTCTACGACATTCTACACAGCGCCCTCTAGACCCAAAGTAAGCATAGTTTAACTAGCTTGTGTTATGGGTTCTAGAATGCTGATAAACATACTTATATACTTTTTTTTTGTAAATACATAGGTACTTATTATACATAGAAACACCCAGACCAATGCAAATAGACATATTCATGCATACAAATATTTGCACTGAGCGGGAATCGAACCCGCGCCTCCTGCGTAGCAGTCGCATGCACTACCGCTACGCCACAGAGGCCGTAATGATTATTTTTTTCGTCAACTCGCTTGAAAGACTAATATTGGTACAAACTCGGTGTCTCGCTTACCTTTTTCTGAAACCATAGATATATAAAAATAGTTATTATTTATGTTATTTATAGATACAACACATTATGCCGGCATTATGCTTACTACAAAGAAATACCTAACCTATTCATTTTTAAGAAACAGAAAATCAAAGGAATAAAAAAAAAAAAGAAAAAGGTACTCATCTAAAGATGGTAACGATTTTTTTTTAAATTGGACACGTCAAAATGACTTCACCTCGCCTAATGGTAAGCTATATAGGTAAGTCATTATCTTATCATAATATTATGATTATCTTACCTGGAGCTGTAAGAATAAAAAACGATATTAGGATTGTTTTTTTTTTTAAATTACCTATGTGTTTGTAAATATGTCTAGGGTGATATTCGGAACTACTGCACTGATTAGAAAAAATCTCACACTAGCAGATGCTGTGTATCCGCGAATTCGTCCGCGTAGTTTTAAATTTTCGTTGGTTAGAGTATTTCAAGTCCCGTCCTATACAATACTCGTAGATAAATAAAAATATTAATTTTTATTATTTTTTAGAGGATTTTAGATTTTTTTTTATCTCTAACATACTAAATCATTACAGGCAAACCTAATGCGACAGAGTAGCATAATAATAATAATAATTTCATTAACAAAATTCATCATGCTATAGTTAAAATTAGTAAAAGTACCTACATATAATTTAACTTCTTTAACTCCTAAGGTGGTAAAATAAGCGAATCTATACTCGGGCGAAGCCGGGTCCCTGGCCGCTAGTATAAGTATGGATAGATCAACTTTTTTTTTATATAGAACACGTCAAAATGACTTTACCTCGCCTGATGGTAAGCTAAAGGAAAAGTCTTACTTACTGTGTATCATAAGTGCCTTTATTCTCTCCTCGTTGCCATTGGCCAGGGTGATGTGTGCGAAGTACTCTCCGAACTCCTGGTACCCTACCTCATCAATATCAATGTCAAGGCTGGCGTGCCTGTAAGAGAAACACAGAACAAATAATACTACTCCAAACCTAACCATAAACTCGAACACCCTCGAGCCTCTAAAGCTACGTAGAGATATTGTGTCTTTGGCAGTTTTTTACTGGCTCCACCATGGCGAGTGTTCCGATGAGCTCTTCCAATTAATCCCACCCTCTCCTTTCTTATACAGAACTACACGTGCCAGACTTGAGGTACCACCCTCACACAGTGGAATCAATTTCATGAAGAACCAAGCGGTTCGGTGCCTCTTTTATTTGCCGCACCATAAACACTTGGAATTTGGAATTCTTTACCAGCGCATGTGTTTCCTTCCTCCTATATTCCCGGGGCCTTTAAGCGGGCCGTGAAAAAGCATTTGATGAGGCCGACCAGCTGACGGCCGCCACTGTAGCACTACCGGTGTATATAGTGGTGACCTTAGCCTGAGACTTTACCTTTAGCTTACCATCAGGCGAGGTAAAGTCATTTCGACATGTCGTACATAAAAAAAAAACCTCCCAACCCTCCTCCCTTCAGGGTCGGCAGCACGAGTGTGACGCCCCTGCTGTTGCACACGTCCATAGGCCAAGATGACCGCTTCCCACCAGGTGGGCTTTGTGCTTGTCTGCTCTTGGTAATTCGAATAACTTACGTTTCTGAATATTTATGTATACGGTATTTGGAAGACTCCAAGTTCCGTATAGCGCCATCCTCCCCCCTTATCATGACCAGCTTGCAGCTGCATTGCTCACAAGTGATATTGATCTGGGTCTGGTTCAATTTCTGTCCCGGAAGCACCTTGAGAGTCACCGGTTCAATCTTGGTGGTCGCTTCCTCTGGAAAGAGAAGCGTTTTTTAGTGTTTCGGACAAAATGCGGTAAATGCTGGCTCTTAAGGGTTGCTGGGAGGCTCTCCACGTGTCCCTTGGAGCCCAATAGGTAGCTGAAGTGCTATTCTCTACGGATACAGCGTTGCGTTCGACGCTGCGACAGCGACGAACTGCTTAATAAAGTTCCAGGCCTTAATAATCGGGCACCGTGTCGTGATAAAGCAGCCTATCACAATCCGTTGCCCGATTATTAAGGCCAGGAGCAACTGCTCCGCTGGATTTTACTTTAATCAATTAAGTAGTTCGTCGCTTACGCAGCGACGAACGCAACGCTGTGTCCTTAGAGAATAGCACTGCAGGTAGGGGGCGGGCTGGTTCTTCTAGTGCAGATAGAGGGTGACAGGATGGGCGTCTGTCACCCTACACCTCACTCAAAACGAAACGGATTTGGCTGGACCTCGATATTTTCCGTTAAGTGACTGCCATCTGACCTTCACAACCCAATGGTGACGTTTGGCGATATCGAAGCATTGCAGCTAGACCGTTGTTGTTGGACTTTTTAGGGCTCCAACTTCCCGTAACGACTGTCATAAATGTTTGTATGGCAACCGGGACCGACGCCTTAACGTGCTCTCCGAGGCACGACCAGACCAATGCAATACCCATATTCATGCATACAAATATTTGCACTGAACGGGGATCGAGCCCGCGCCTCCTGCGCAGCGGCCGCGTTCACTACCGCTACGCCACAGAGGCTGTTTTCTAGAGAGGAATTTTTCGGAATCGTGCACTTTGTCACTTACCAAACTCGACTAACTCCACAATTTTGAACTGCTTGGGGTCCTCTTCGCTCTTAAACTTGGCGAAGTACATTCCAATGTCTCCTGCGAGCAGTGGGCTGAAGGAAATCGTGATCTTAATCATGTCATGCACTTCCTCAAAGTCCACCTCGATGTTCTTCTGTGAAATTAAGTCAATACCATCAGAACCCCTTCAGAAGATGCTTGTGGTAAACAAGCATCTATAAGCATCATAGGGGGATATTTCAGTACTTACTGGTTCCGCACCAGCCCGAGTACTAATTTTGACCTGTGGAAAAAAATGATTTATTGCAGACAAGCACACGGCTTACCTAATGAAAAGTAGTCACCGAGGCATGACGTATGCGCCCTGTCAAAACCTTCTTGAAGAACCCCTTATTGTAGTCGCTAGGGAACTGTATCACAGCAGGGACTCTTACCGACTAAAACCGCAGGCCGTCTAGGGTCTTCTGACGCCAGGGTGTAAGGTGGCCCAAAGAGCATTTCCCTCGCACCCCGGCTTGACCCGGGCCATCTCCGGATTCGAGATGGCCCCCTCGAGTTTGGGAACCACTTGGTTCCCGTCATGCCCCCGGAATAGGGGGGGGGGAGGCGTTCGCGCGCCGCCGCCTCGGCTTGCTTCTGCTAGGATGACAGGCGGCTCCACCCGTCACCCCCAGGCCAGCGCTCATGGAGGACGGAGGTCACGAGACCTCCGACGCCTTAGGCGTCCGCGCCCGCCGCGATCATTCCACAGCCTAAGCGTGCGCAGAATGAATTTTTTTTTCATACCTCACATTGCGCACTGTTGTCGGATGCTGGGGCCTTACTCCGAAAAACGAAAATATTCGTATCCGTTGACGTTTTGACCATTTAGCTACCCCGAAAGTGTTTCGTTTCGGATTTCGGATCCGTCTTCGATCGTTTGACATTGAGGTTGTCGATCGTTATCAGTACACCTCCTACTCCCAAAATACATTTGACGTTTTCGCTGTCGTTGTTTGACAAATTTTCCGTTTTCGTTCGATCCGAAACGTTCATGTTCGATTTTCAGAGTAAGGCCCCAGGTTTGCTCAGTCATCTTAGCAAGTTTCCCAGTCGTGACCAATATTATTATATTCGAACATTTCGAACCCAGGGTAACTTTTTCCGTGTGGTTTTAATAGGTTTATCGTATTCGGAGTAGGTATATAGTAGGTAATACGTGCTTGATGCCTTCGAGTTTGGGGAAAACCCGTAGACCTATGTGGGACTCTCCCTAAAGGTCACATCGCAGGATAGGCAATAATAGTACGCTCACTGCAATCTGAACGGCGTTTTTTGTCCGGCGGGGTAGTTTGAATCCGACATAACCGAACTTTGCACGAAATAAATTAAGTAAAAATAGTTTTAATTTCATTTAATTAAATTTACCCAAGAAATAGGCAATTTTTTAAATAAGTAACCAAACAAAACTACTTACTCTGCGTAGCTGCAATAATATTATTTGTTTTATTTACTGTTACAGACCATTCACAAAAAAACCGGCCAAGTACGAATCGGACTCGCGAACCGAGGGTTCCGTACAAACTTATGTATTGTATGATGTAACTTCTTTAAGTTTTCTTGGTGAAATAAATAAATAAATAAATAAATGAACTAAAATTTACGATTTTCGCAATTATTCTTAACTGTCTGGCTAGTTAGTGGGTTGAGTAACTCCCAAAAAAAAACAAACGTGGTCAACTGAGCCCGCGGGCTCAGCGGAATGTGGACTCAGTTGACCAAGAAATGGTCCTATAACGTTGCTTCGTACCTACCAAATTTCAAAATTCTGAGTTCACGGGAAGTAGCCCCTTGCGAGTGTTCATAAACGGCTGTATCTTTTGATTGCGTTGGCTTAGAAGTTTAATATTTTCACAGCTTTAAGCGACAGAAGACCTAAGTATTTGATATAAATTTCAACATGATATCTCCACGCGTTCCTGGCGTTTTCATACTTACTGGTTCTCCTTCCCGGCCACTAATTTTGAGCTGTGGAAAAAAATACTACTTAGCTGGCAGATAAGCACAGAGCCCACCAGATGGGAAGTGGTTACCACATTAAGAGAGTTTATATTTCCTACGCTAGTATGTTTTGTTTTTTTTTTTATATACAGACAAGTAATACGCTTGCCATGGGAAGCCGTCAACACCATGTGCGTCAAACTCACGCTGCCGTTCCTGGAGGGGGGCGGGGGATTTGGTGGATTTAGCACGAGAATTGAGGGGGGGGGGGGATGAGAGTCTTTATATTTGACTTTGAATACAAGTTACCTGTTGTCTGCCGCCAGGGCCTGACACTTGCTTGCCAATGCCGGAATACTTCATTCCAGGGGGTATTTTGATCTTCAGCAGGCTGGTCTGATAAGGCTCGTTAGGTATAACGAATTCCTTATTGGTATCCTCTGAAAATGGTAGTATGTTTAGTTTCTAAGTCGTTCACTAGATGGCGTTGTTTTGATTTTGTAGATCACGCTAGTAAGATTCTCCGGGAGTATTTTAAAAGCTTTGAGTAAGTAAATATTTTTTCGGAACAAAGAATTTTGCCAATTTGTCTAGGATATAATAGCAACCCATTTATGTCCCACTGCTGGGCACGGGTCTCCTCTCCTCTAATGAGAGAGCTGAGAGGGTACGACATAGTTATTCCCGAACATACATAAAAAAGCGACAAACTACCTATTTTGTTGCTATTTTTACTCGACTGCCGAAGAAAGGAGGGTAATATTTTTGCCTATTTCAATTTGTGTCTATTAATATCCCATTTTGCTAAGTGGGAAAGTGGATGTACCTATATTATATTTGTCTTCTTCAACCTAACGTTAATCCCAGTCGTATCCAAAGCTTTCACCTCGGAGTCTGGGGTCCGCTTTACCAGTCTTAACTGCGGATTTGGCTGGACCTCGATATTTTCCGTGAAGCGACTGCCATCTGACCTTCACAACCCAATGGTGACATTAGGCGATATCGAAGTATTGCAGCTAGACCGTTTTTGGAATTTTTAGGGCTTCAACTACCCGTAACGACTGCCATAGATGTTTGTATGGCAACCGGGACCGACGGCTTAACGTGCTCTCCGAGGCACGATTACCTATTATATTTCTAACTTCTCCAATTTACTTCTCATTAATTAATGCGATGCGAGTTCAAAGACAGTTGAACATTTTCTAAGACTGCCCAAGCGTCGTCACTTGGTGTATTCGTGGATCACACTAGGGTGATTATCAAAAGCAAAAAAAATACACGGCAATCCTGAAAACGGTAGTGCAATGTGTTGGTTTTACGGTTTTGATTACTTTTTATAGTAGAATAGGTACTTCTCTACCATGGCAAAAAAAATTGTTGAGTAATGTCCTCTATAACATAAAAAAAATTAATTACAAAGTGACATTTTATCATCACGGTGACCTGTCCTGAATCGAATTTCACTCGTAAAATATCTTATCCTGCAGTTGTATTTAATATTTGGACTAAAATCGACTTTTGTATGAATAAATTACAATATGACCCATAAAAAAAAACTAATATTGTTTGTTTATCTTATTTCTTATACATTTTATTAAACATTTACTTTTGTCCTGTAAAAAGTTATCATTTCAGTGGATAGTAAGTTTTAGTAGAGTAACTTCGTCAACATAGCGTTCTTGCGCTCCCCGTGCCTTTCCTTACTTTGAATCAGTCCACCTCCGTTCGTCGGAGCGCATAAACGTGTCACAACATCATCGTGGATGCCCGCCAAAAAGTAAGTATATCATTTCAGTCATGGACCTAGGAATAACTATGGACGGAGCCATGGGAACAAAAAAGTGACGCTGCATAGTCAGCCAACTTTCGTATACGTATACAGTCGCCACGCACACTCTCACATCATAGTCAGCCACTTCGCGGCAAACGTCGGCCGAATCGGTCGATCTGTCAGTTTAAGCGGGAAGAAAAAAAATCAAATACAACATGTCTTGTGCAGTGAAATGGTGTAAAAACCGTAGTGACAGGAAGAAAATAAATCCAGGGATCACATTTCACAGGTTAATCAATATTTCAATCACTTAATGTTTATCTAATAATTATACATAAATGTTCATTCAATATTTCAAAACAAAATTCAATTGTTCGGTACAAAACCAGTGATCCCAACATAAAAGTGTGCAAATTTCCCCATATTTTGGGGTAATCTGTAAATTGTGTGACTTTATGATGAAATTGCATAAACTATTTATTAGTAGTGATAACCGTAGTGATTTAACTTCTTTTTTATAAATACATGGGATTAGGAATCGCAAAAATACAAATTGTAACTAATATGAATTTTTTAACTTTTTTTGTTAATTAGGTACCTAGTTTAATCGTGTGAATATTTCCCACGGTTACCATCCATGTAAGTTTTTTTTTATATAGGTATAATGAAAAAAATAATGTAAAAAATAACTAAAATATTATTTTCATTAATTTATGATAAAATAATATTTTTAATAATAATGCACGAATCACCTTTAATGATTGTTCATTTATATATTTTAAAATTTACCAAATAATTCTCCCTATTCCTCAACTAAAATAATAAAAAATGGGGAAATTTAGGTAAAACCTCGCATCCCTACAATTTACTCACACAATGATTGATGCCCGCCATTTTTTGACACAGACTAGTTACTCTAGGCACTCCGTCCATACTTTTCCTAAGTCTATGATTTCAGTGATATGGGGACAAAAATAATGTCATTTCAGTAGCCGTTATAACTCGTGTTAGGTTCATTCAATTTATTTCAAAATTGTGGTATAAATTCGCCGTAAGATATGTTTTGTTACAGCAGTGTTGACATTTTAATAATAATTGTAATATTGGAGTTAAATGTAAAAGTTATTACTTTTATCACCTCGGTGTTATCATTTCAGTGGATTCGGTGGACTGTAATACGGATAACAGTCCACCTAAATGAAATTTAAATAAAATCATAAGTTTTAGAGATCCTTGAGTCTAAGGTTGAATCATAAAATTTTGGTGAGATAATTCTAGATATTGTAGGTTTTTGTAGTATTAGTTTTCGAAAGTACGTAATTGGATTATATAGCCAAACTGTTTGCCATAATTTACGATAACGTGATCTCAACTTAAGATGTTTTAGTTATATTTACGATTAAGTCTTTAACTCTTTTGAACATACTTACATTATTTTTATATTTTTTCTTATTAAATCATCGTGTCGTAAAAATATAAGAGTTGATTTAGTACATTTTGAAGTTTTACTTACAAAACACTATTATTATTACCAGTGAAAACAACACTCGTTCCGCAAAAAAATTAACTTTTTACCCGACTGCCGAAGAAAGGAGGGTAATGTTTTTCGAGACTATGTATGTATGTATGTATGTATGTCCATTTCTTTGGCACGGCCTACAGCCTAAACGGCTTGACGAATTCTGACATGCAAGGTATTATTTGATTTGTCGTGATTGTGTGAGTGACACCAGGAATATTAAAATTCCTAAAAAATCAAATGGCGGACTTATGGCGCCAAAAAGAAAATGTTGAAAATTTGTCTTGCACGCTCTACAGCCTGAACGGCTTGACGGGTTTTGACAAGTAAGGTGTTGTTTGATTCGTCGTGATTGTGGGACTGACATCAGGTATATTAAAATTTCTAGAAAATCAAAATGGCGGATTTTTGGAGCCACAAATATTTGATCGCGATTGATGCAAAAACTGCTGAACGGATTTCAATGCGGTTTTATTTGTTTTAAAGGCCTTGGTCAGACTTAAAATCTTACGTTTGTTTGATTGCAATCGGTTGAGTAGAACCGGAGATATGAGCAAAAATATAATACTAATCTATATATACTAATATACTAATATAATACTACTCACTACTTGAACATTATTAACTCCATAAAAGATTTATTTGCACTTTATTACTATCCGGGCAGCTATGTAAATAACTAAAAAAATAATGGATCCCGACTGTTCAGTTGTTATGTTTCTAGACCACCGGACATTAATCTAAGTGCTTGTTTTTTTCTTTTCAGTTTTTAAGCAGTCGGGTTTTTGATTTTTAAATTTTTTTTTTATTTCTCTAATATAATAGTTTGATCTTATATTTAATAAATATCACAAATATAGTCTAGTGATATCTCTATGGAATTTATTTAGATTCGTTTCAGACAATCTACGGAATCCTCCTAAAAATAAATGACGTCCTTAGCTGTATCATTTCAGTGGGCTAATTTCATTCCGGTGCACAGTTTAGTCATTTCGGTGGACGATTTATCATTTCAGTGGACACTTTTCATTTCGGTGGACTCCTAAAAATTCAATCTTAAATATTTCGGTAAGTTTTGATGTTACATGATGTCCACTCACGCATATGTTACAAATAAGATTTAAGTTTATTTTCGTTATAAAATATCTTAACAAACATTGTTATAAAAAAATCTCACCGAAATGATACAAAAAAATCACTTGTTGAAAATGACCCACTACTGTTGATCCTTACAGTAGTGCGAATGAGGGGGGGATTAGACACAAAGAGTACCCAAACGAGTACGTCTGTTGTAGTATTCTGTCATTGACAATATGAATCTTACCTGGTACAGCTAGAAACGAAAATAAATTCAATATGAGTTTGGAATATTTAAGCTCAAAAATTTACAGAACTTGTATATCGCGCTATAACTTACGTGGAACGAATTCTGAAATATTTAAATAAATGTAAATAAATAAATTAGTAGGTAATAACTAAATAGTTAAAGTAATATTTTATTCAAAGGAAAATAATCAGTCAAAGAAATAGACGTTCCTTTATTTTTTGAGGGAAAAAGATTGCGAGGGCTTCTTGGTTCATAATAATTCACAAAACAAAACAAAAAATTAGAAGTGCTACTTCTAGGTACTGTCTTTTAATGTTCTGTGGTCACCTTGCACCCGAGACAGCTTACGGTTTTGTTTTTTTTTTTTAAATCTTAACTTATTTTAAACTCATTGGGACAAGATCTCTTATTCAAAATAATATAGCAGTTTTACTCAAAATAATAAAAAAGGATTTATTAAACTCACCTTCACCTAAAAATTAAAATTTTAATTAATTTACTTTAATTTTTTTTATAGATCTGTTATTTTTTACAATCAAAACAAAAAATATTTTGATTGCGATGACCATAGCTTAAAAATTAAAAAATTAAAAAAAAAAGAAAAAAACAATTTTTTTTATTTTTTTTTTATTTTTTTAAACTGAAATTTCAATTTGTTGTGTTTTCCAAGTTTCCAATATATCTGACAGCTTAATAGAGTGACCTAATGGGATTAATTTTAAAAACTTAACTACTTACCCTCGTAATCTATAATTTAAACATATATTATTATTATTTTATTAATTTACTAAAAATATTTTATTAATTTTTAGTGATTGAGTGATTCTCGTTTTTTAAGAAATAGCAAAGGGGTGACATTTCAAAAATATAATTTTATTTTAAAAATATGTATATCATAACTTACCCTCATCGACTAAAATAGAATAAATAAAAGTATAATAAATTTTCTATGCAAAAAAAAAGTTCAAAATTTTTTGTTAGAGACATTTTCAAGTTGGTTGAAGTCGGAATTTCCTTTTTTTCTACAATATTAATTAAAATCAATTTATTATTCTAAACATAAGTTCTCATAAATTTAAACAATGCTACATTTATTATTTCACTAAAATTGTATTAAAATAATCTGAAATTTGCAACTCACTGACTGCTGAAAACAATGGTATCCATATTATTCAATGTCCGAAAATATTTTGAGCCAACAGTTTTTTATTTGAATCTTCATTTTATGATAAAGCTGTACTTATAATAAAAGCATACGTACTGTAATCATCTGTAATCAGGAACTTAGTTTTAGATCAACGAAAAACAAAAAATAATGGCCCTAAAAAACCCTAAAAACGAAACCTTTTTCTGACAGAAATCGAATAGGTATAAGGATTTTTCTTTGTTTTGTGTAATATACGGATCTCCGGAGGGATGTTTATCTAACTTTCGCTTATGCAAGCAAATGTTATTGTAAACTATTCAGACAGAAAATGAAAAAATAACCGTATAATATATTAATTAGGTACTTATTTTTTTAATAGGCTCGTATTTGACCTGGCCCCATACTATGAGCTCTGAAAGAGATGGCGCTATATACGGTGCATAGCTCTCTCTATCTCTCTCTCCCTGAGTTGAGCTACATCGCATTTGATTTCGCTACCTATATGAGCGACGACATGTGGCAAGTGACGATGTTGTTGATGTGTAGAAGTTGTGGAGGATAGGGGTGTGATGCAGTGCAACACTAAGGGAGGATTCTCTGAGTTGAAGGATCCTCCCACCACGAAGCAAGATAATCATACTTGGCGGGCATGCATGCCTTATATACATGTTACATCACCGCGAGAACTTCACTTTCGCGATTTAGGATCGGTAGTGACACTAGTGACGAAATATTGCAACGATGTAGTTCCACTTGCGGTCGCTAGATGGCGCTGGGTACATGTGCATCGCTACAAAAGTATGAATACTTACGCCACAGTTCGCTAGCTGGTGACGCCTGATCAGGCGAAGGTAGGCTGAAGATATACCCAATTTGGCAAGGGTTCCAGTGCTCACAGACTTCTCTGTCCGGGTCCAGTTCGGTCACGAACTTGTAAGTCTGAAAGAAATCAATTAAAGGCTTTCTTTAAACAAGCTTTCACTGGTAAGTGCTTAACCAGACAAATCAAATGAGCCCAAACATGACGGGGCTATCTTGTTTAGTTCACAAATTTCTATGACCACTTACCGTCGCCATCTTAAGACTCTAGATATCATGTAGCATTAGAGTATTTACCACGATAAAACACTCTAAGCCCAGACAAAACTCCATTGTTTTATCTTATTTAATTAAGTTTGCATGGTTTCTGTACCCATTTATGTCCCACTGCTAGGCACGGGTCTCCTCTCCTCTAACTAGAGAGCTGAGAGGGTTTATACCTTAATCCACATACACTGGCCTAATGCGGGTTGGTAGATCGGACATGTCCTTAGAATTTCTTCTAGGACATGAGGGTTTCCTCACGATGTTTTTCCTTCACCGTCAGCAGATGGTAAATCATCTAATTAGCACATATAAATTCCACAAAATGAAATTCACATTGGTGCTGTCCGGCCGGATTCGGGCTCGATACCTCTGAGAAGAGGCCGCGTCCTTATCCATTCAGCTACCATCGCTTTTTTCTTTCTGTCACAAAATCTTTTAGTGCACCATAAAGTTTCCTTACGTACCCTGTCAGGATAATACCGGTAGTGGACCACTACATCATCAGTGTCTTCTAGGGCACACTTCGCGCTGGTGTAGTTCAGAGATGTCCTCTCGCAGGGCGCACAACCGATCACTGTAGTGCCGTTCCGCGGCAGGTCTGGACCTTCAACCTTATGTCCTGGAAACATTATGAAATTTTACACCGCGGCCATAATAACCATCGTGTTGTGTTCCCGCCGGTAAGTAGGGTAGCCAGAGCTCACTGTACCCCTCCTCCCCCCTTCCCTTCAGGGTAGGCAGCGCGTGTGTGACACCCTTAGTGTTGCATACGTTCATAGGCCACGGTGACCGCTCCCCATCAAGTGGGCTGTGTGCTTGTCTGCCATCTACGTAGTATAAAAAAATGAAGTAAATACAAGCATTAGCTGGTTGCATTCCAGTCTTTCATTAGGGTCTGTAACTTGGAACCTCTACGCAACGCATCCCGGGCAATGGAAACGACAGCGCCTCTCACTTCCACCCTGGGGAGTTCCTGCTTAGGGTATATCCGGAACCTGGTGAAAGATAGGAGTGAACACCGTGTGGTGTGCCCTGGTGAGGTGGGTACCACACGTAAAAAAGCACCTCTCACTTCCAGGGGAGATGGTTTATGTCGCCTTATAGAGGGCTGCTTGAAGGCTTTCAAGTGCCTTTCTGACTAGCAGAGGGTACAGTGAAGAGCAGGCAAGGGCAGGATGGTTCAATGGAGCCATCTTGAAACCATAGACCTCAAGGTCAGCTGGGGTGTCAGAGAAATATCTTATTGGTAACCTTACACTTCGGTTATTGTGACCCAAACAGTGTGCGGTTTCAGTCAGTTCGAGACAGAATGACTTTAAAACCATACTCACGATTGCAAAAGAAGTACTTATTCTCAGCTACAAAGAGTTCCTTATCCTCTGCAGACAGACAGGAGTCATACATTATAGGTGTTGGTTCGATGCCGTCTTCGCACATGATCACTCCTGAACCATCAGGTTCCTTCGGTGCTCGGTTTGAAGGGCACCGGTACATTAGACCTGGAATGAAGGGATATTATAACCAGCATTGCCCACTACTGTAACTCCTGTACATTAAGATCAACAGTATTGATCCACGAACTCACTGAGTGACGATACTCGGGCAGCGCCAGTATCAACAGAGGTAGGACATGACGGTATCTCCCGTCCGAACTGAGCAGTCCGACTGGGGTAGTACCTCCGCCCTACAGAACACCGCTACATAATAAACAGCGTGTTGTGTTCCCCAAGGTAAGTAGGGTAGCCAGAGCTCATAATCCCCCCTCCTCATCGCCAATCCCTTCCTTCAACCCTCCCCCCCCCCCCCCCTCCTAAATTCCTAACCCTCCTTTCTCCTGGCTTGGCAGCGCGAGTGTGTCGTCCCTGATGTTACACACGTCCATAGGCCACGGTGACCGCTATCCATCAGGTGGGCCGTTTTAATCAGTTCAAGTCCGAAACAACCGCCTCCGATGGCCCACGAGGGTGGTATTCGCGGGGATTCCCGCACGAAACGAAATAAAAGACGGGGGCTCCCATAAAACAAACGTACGGGACACGTCAAAATGACTTTGCCTCGCCTGATGGTAAGCTTAAGTCTCAGGGTGTGCTACAGTGGCGGCCCTCAGCTTGACGGCTTCATCAAATGCTTTTTCACGCCCCGCTTAAAGACTGCAGGATTTGTTCGATTGACTTGGGCCATCTATGGATTCAAGATGGCCCAATAAACCATACCTTTTCTGATAATAGCTGGCGGTTTGTTCCTGATTTCAGCAATGGTAACTCCCTTCTCTCCATTTTGTATGGCAGTCATGACTCTCTTGTACAGGGTAGTTCTTCTCTCTTGTTCAGCTATGATATAGGGAAGCAGTTCCTCTGAGAGAACATCGACCTTCTTCTTTGCATCTGCGTTCATCTAAAAGGAGACATGGTTTTAACCTTCTGGCTTTCCTAGAAGATGCTAACGGTATAGCTATATAACGGCCTCTGTGGGGCTACGCAGGGGCGCGGGTTCGATTCCCGCTCAGTGCAAATATTTGTATGCATGAATATGTCTATTGGGTATTTCTGTGTTAATAAGGTATGTATTTACAAAAAAAAGTAGGTATTACTTATATACCTACTTTTTTTTGTAAATACATATCAAAAAAAAGCATCAAGCGTTTATCAGCAATCTAGAACCCATAACACAAGCTAGTTAAACTAAGCTTACTTTGGGTCTAGGGAGCGATGTGTAGAATGTTGTAGAATATTTTTTATTATTACTGTGGCAATCAATAAATGCCTAGCGCCATCTAGTAACAGGAATTTGAAATACTTTGATACTACTTATACGTCACTATTTGAATTACACCCGGTAGGTGGCGGTGCAATTAGCTTATTTTTTTTTTATGTCGGTCACGTCTACATGACTTCACCTCGCCTGATGGTAAGCTGAGGCAAAGTCTCTAGAATGGGAGTCACCATTGCAAACACCGATAGTGCCAAAATGGTGGCTCTCAGCTTGACAGCCTCACCAAATTTATAGGACTTTATACAAATATATTCTCGGGCAAAGCCGGGTGCTGGTCGCTAGTTGAATATATACTTACTCTGTCTGCATCTTTGTTGAATTTGATTCCTGTACCATCCTGAAATCAAATTAAATAGATAATTATGATAAAAACACTTTCTTTCTTATACACACACACACCCTTTTTTTATCGTGCGGAAATCCCCATGGATATCATCTCCGTCGGCCATCGGGGGAAGAAGGAGCTACTAGTCAGAGGGAAACGTGGAGAGCCTCGGAGCAGCCCTCTAGAGGGTCACTCCCACTTCGACCGGATTGGTCGCACAGCAGCGTCTCTCGTGGCGTGTGGGAGTCAGTGGGAGGCGCTGCTCGCCTCCGTTGCCCAGGTGCACCGCGTGAAGGTTCTAGCCCGCACCCACACACACACACACACGCACACACACACACACACACACATACCCTAACATTTTGATGTTTTAAATTAGATTTTCCCTGCTACTTTAAATTGAGGTATCAGATTCGCTCGTGACATTCTCCGGTAGTACATATTTAAGGTACGATGAAATAATACCAGTTTTAGGTCAAACGAGTACCTAATACTTACCACAGCCTGCCTCCTCACAATGTTGGCGAGGTACCGCCCTCTCCGTGACGCTGGCAAGAGGACACTGCCTGCTTGTACTTCATCGCCAATCTGTTGAGTCAACAAAAAATATTTCAAAACACACATTTTTGACTCATCGAAACACGTTTATTTGACTCGTAGAAAATAATATGAATTAATTTTGAAGTTTTCAGACGTCACCCAGTATGTAATGTAATAGGTGACGAGCCTATTGCCATTAACCGGGCACTTTATAAACCTGCGATAAATACACACATAACTTCGAAAAGCACCGAAAAGTCATTGGTGTGTGCCATGGTGAACCTTGGATCGAACCCGAGACCTCGTCTCAGCAGTCCATTACCCAGACCACTAAGCTACCGCGTTAATTTTTCCTTTTTTATCAGTTTTCATAACGCGTGATTTCAATTCGATTAGAAGGAAAAATGACAAAAAAAACTTCGTTCTCTGAAAAAATTGGACAATTTTTTGAATTCTGTGCTACTACTTACTGGAGGGTATCCACATTTCACTTCAACATGAAAATAAAATAAAAATAAAATAAATATTAATCTGTCTTGCATACTGTTTGCTCCTAGCACTTATAAATAACTAACTAGAACTACGCAGTGTTAGTACTAATAAAATAATTCGAGTTAGTACCTAATTGGCTGTTAGTTATAATTTGATAACTTTTTTATTTTATTTTATTGTTGAGATATTGCAAAAAGGGCAGGTCAAAAGCACTCGAAACCGGCGCGATGAAAGGCTTAATGACAGTAGAGGAAGCGCGGGAAGTGTGTAAGGACAGAGGCAGATGGCGGTCTGTTGTCTCTGCCTACCCCGGAGGGAAAAAGGCGTGAGCATGTGGTATACATGTATATAATAATCTTGTGCGCAAAAGTATAATTTGTATGGCGCCTATTATATATAATAAATTACCTAGAGATTGGAGGGAGTTGAACTGCAACAAATTCAAAGGAGTACTAAAAAATATGCTAGTTCAAAAAGCGTATTATAACGTTACAGAATACCTAAATGATGATTTGATTGAATAATGTTTTTTTTTGTTTTTTAATTTGTTTTTATTGGTGAATTTGTGGATGATTGACATATTGTATTTACCTTGACATACCTACTCCTATCTTGACATACAAGAACATTTGCTTGACATAATATATTATACAGACATTTTATTTTTTTATAATATTATTTAATTTGACTACATCTGTGACATTATTATTTATTATTCTGACTAGAAACAATGTTGACATTCATCTATAGATTCATTTGTTATTTTTACTATTATTATTTGATTATTAATTTTTATTTTTTTTTATTTTTTTGGTTGATATAATGATAATTGTACCTAATGTGATGTGGTTCATATATGATAATACTATTGTACGTCTTATCAGACATGCTACGGTCAGTACCATAGATATTCATGTGCTACGGTGATACTTTTATGTAATTGACAACATCTTCTATCTACCTGTGACAAACAATAATTAAATGAATTTGAATGAATTTGAATTTGAATATTATATGTTTTTTTAGTATAGGGCACTTGATGTTAAGCTAAAGGTAAAGTCTCAGGACCGGGGTCACCACTACATACACCGATAGTGCTACAGTGGTGGCTCAGCTGTGACGGCCTCATCAAATACAATTTAAAAAAGGGGCCTTTAAAAAAGCGGGGCGTGAAAAACACGCCCCGCTTTTTTAAAGGCCCCAGGTCAGCAGATGGTAAATCACATGATTTACCATCTGCTGACGGTGAAGGAAAAACATCGTGAGGAAACCCACATGTCCTAGAAGACATTCTAAGGACATGTCCGATCCACCAACTCGCATTAGGCCAGCGTGTGTGGATTAAGGTGTAAACCCTCTCAGCTCTCTCGTTAGAGGAGAGGAGACCCGTGCCCAGCAGTGGGACATAAATGGGTTGCTATTATTATTTACAGACAGACGGACCTACATTCATATTTATAATAGTTAGTATGCATACTGAACCCGTAGGCATTAACTAGTCTAGATATTCGAACAATTTTTATCGCAACGACACGTCTATAAAAATAAATTTATTTTTTTACTTTTTTTATTCATTTTTGCACATAGAGCCAATGAAGAAACGGTTTATGTTTTACTATTCTATAATATTATTATGTAAGTCATGTCATATTTTTAGGGTTACGTACCCAGACGGCCGCCTGTCACCCTACACCCCACCGTCGGCGAAGTGGCGCGATGCTTGCCCCACCCTCCCTTTCGGGGGTCAAGGGGGCCATCTTAAAACCGTAGATGGCCCGGGGTCAGCTGGGGTGCGAGGGATATGCCCATTGGGTAACCTTACACCCCGGTAACTAAGGCCCGAGACGGCGTGTGGTTTTAGTCGGTTCGATTCCGACATAACCACCCCCGATGGCCAACGGGGGTGGTGGCCACCGGGAATTCTGCACGATAAAAAAAAACAAGAAAAAGGTGGGCCGTGTGCTTATCCGTCACCTAAGTGGTATAAAAAAAAACAATAACTACCATGCTATTCTATTTTACAGATTCTGTGACATCACTGAGTGCTGGCAGTTTCACTCTAGATGGATTCCTCAGACTTGGCCAAAAGTTGACATACAAATATAATGTAGCATTACCATCAGATGATGAAGAAAGATCTAGAAACAAACACACTGCACTACGAGAAAGAGATATCACATCAGGGAGTAAAGATGTCGGGTCAGAGGACCCTTCATATCCATATGAACATGCTTCAGACGAAATTGAAACGACTACTGTGAATGTGTTAGTAGGTATTTGTTACTTTTTTGTAGAGAACACGTCAATTCTATAGGCCTTAGAAATACGGGGTCTTAAAGACTATAGGGGTCAGGTCAATCTCATCTGCAACTCGGAACGGATGGTCATTCTTCTAGAGCTTAAAGTGTAAACATTGGATGCAAATGGGAATAAGCTCCTACCTAAGGCTGAGATATCACTTTCATATGGTGCAAGCAATTCCATCAAGAACCATGTGATTCGGGGCCTCTTTCCTTTGCCGCACCATCAAAACCTGGAATTCTTTACCAGCTCACGTGTTTCTTTCCTCCTATAGACCCGGGTCCTTTAAGTGGGGCGTGAAAAAGCATCTTACGAGGCTGTCAAGCTGAGGGCCACAATTTTAGCACTATCGGTGTTTGTAATGGTGATTCGCATTCAAAGACTTTACCTTTAGCTTACCATAGGCGAGGTGTAGTCATATTGACGTGACCGGCATAAAAACAAATGTAAGCGCTAATCTTTCTTAGCTAAGTTAATGTAATAGTCATTTATTAACAGGACAGCTGAGTCTGAGACTTCAGAAACAGAAAACCTTCGGCACAACTCACCTGATAAAGCGAGTAATCAAACAAATAAAGTTCCTGAATCACTTCAATTAGACTTGAATGTAACCGAACAAATACAAAATGATAGCATGGAATTTAAACTTGAATCAAAACCATTTGATAGCGTAAACGAACTAAATAAAACGCCACAACTGGTGAGCGACAACCAGACCATATTTTCTTTTGTGAAACATATTTTATCACACACTTTGAAATTGTTTGAAGACATGGAATTAAGAAGTACTGAACATAGATGGAAGAAAAAATTGAAAGATTTAGCTAAGGGTTACGAAAATAAATTCAATGAATTTCTCAATGAAACAAAATATCACACGATTCGAACTAGATTAGGTTCTCGAAAAGTTGTTTTAAACGCCATTGATGTATCTAATCGGATAGTGAAAAGGTTACTAGATTTCATGTCCGATGATATGGAGAAGAAAGGGTTGGCATACAACAACCTTACTCCACATATATTCCGAACTGAAATTAGCAAAGAGGAGGACTGGGAACTGAACCGCGCGTGCAATGAGCTTGGAATATGTAGAACTCAGAAAGGATTCACAGATTTTATTGTTGATATCATGCTTATGATGTTGAGCGTACCAAATGATAGATTTATACCAGTGTTTGGTTCTTTGACTGAAGCTGCTAAAAGTACAGACTTCGCTTTCAGTAAGAAAGTTAACAAAGCAATAAGAAAGAAATTAGAATATTATGATAGGCAAGATGTACATGTAAAGAAAGGAATGCTAATGATAGTTAAAAATATCATCGCGAATAGAAATTCACCGTTGGTTTTGTATGAAGACTTTGATGGGACTGAAAGTAAACTTCGATCCACGTTAGCATTTTTAGATATTATCAATACTTTGGATGAAAAAGTTCCCAATAATGAACAGAATATGAAAGATTGGAATCATATGAGACGTAAAATGAAAGATTATGTTGATGGTAAAAATGATAACATTCAAAGTATTATGACTCAATTTATGGTGCATGTTAGCAATGTGATTAAAGATGTTGATTTTACCACCTGGAAATTAATTTTAGAGAATTCCAAAATATTGGTTTCGTAATTTCAAATTGACTTTTCATTTTTATATCCTTTTTTTTCGACATTGTGTCACACTCGGACGCAAAATAACTTTGTGCTTATTGCGGTGGGCTCTGGGCGATTGGGGATCATAGGCAAAATTGCGTAATAATAGAAATTTTTCGCAGTATCCTGTAAAAAGGTGGTTTAGTAACGCCGACTCCAGTTCGTTCCTAATACAGCGAGGTAGCGCTGCCAGCATTATAAGTACGAAATGGTAAGCTATAATATAATGATTTTTAAGAAAGGCATTATAGAAGGTTTGCACACGTCCATAAACCACGGAAAACACCTCCCATAAGGGACACTTACGCTTGACACTAATATTTCAATTGAGATTTAAGAACAATCCCAATCTAATCGTAGTTTTGAAACCATCTTAATTGGTACTCTTGACAACAATATTATTAACGTTGGATTTAAATCGCTCTTGGATTGCTCTTGGCTTAACGTCACCGGCAGTGTACAATACGCTGCTACCAAATGAGTCAAGAGTAGCGTTGCTCTCACAATTCCAATTCCTATTAGTTTCCATAAATAGTCGCGTAATTCAAATACAATATGGCGCTAATATCGCATTCAAGAGTTCAAGAATACGAAATTTCAAAATTACAATACTGAGTCATGGATTTTTTTAAGTTAGACACGTCAACATGACTTTACTTAGCCTGATGGTAAGTCTCAGGACCGGGGCCCGGGGGCCACCACTATATACACCGACAGTGCTGCAGTGGCGGCTCTCAGCTGGACGGCCTCATCAAATGATTGTCACGCCCCGCTTAAAGGACCCGGGACTGTAGTAGGAAAGAAACACATGCACTGGTAAAGAATTCCAAGTCTTTGTGGTGCGGTAGAGAAAAGACGCATCAAACCGCTTGATTGAAGTTCAAGAGTAAGGCTCATGTGGGTTGTAAAGAATAAAAAAACACAATTTGTGATCAAGAGAATAATATTTTAGCATTTCGTGATAGTAATTGCCACGTAGCAGGGTCTACATCTTTCATAACATTGCAAACATGTACTATAAATTTGGTCATAGTACTTTGAACATCATTCGTTTTGCCATCAACATAATCTCTCATTTTACGTCTCATATGATTCCAATCTTTCATATTCTGTTCATTATTGGGAACCTTTTCATCCAAAGTATTGATAATATCTAAAAATGCTAACGTGGATCGAAGTTTAGTTTCAGTTGGATCAGAATCTTTGTACAAAACCAACGGAGAATTTCTATTCGCGATGATATTTTTAACTATCATTAACATTCCTTTCTTTACATGTACGTCTTGTCTGTCATAATATTCTAATTTCTTTCTTATTGCTTTGTTAACTTTGTTACCGAAAGCGAAGTCTGTACTTTTAGCAGCTTCAGTCAAAGAACCAAACAATGGTATAAATCTATCATTTGGTACGCTTAACATCATAAGCATGATATCAACAATAAAATCTGTGAATCCTTTCTGAGTTCTACATATTCCAAGCTCATTGCACGCGCGGTTCAGTTCCCAGTCCTCCTCTTTGCTAATTTCAGTTCGGAATATATGTGGAGTAAGGTTGTTGTATGCTAACCCTTTCTTCTCCATATCATCGGACATGAAATCTAGTAACCTTTTTACTATACGATTAGATACATCAATGGCGTTTAGAATTACTTTTCGAGAACCTAATCTGGTTCGAATCGTGTGATGTTTTGTTGCTCTGAGAAATTCGTTGAATTTATTTTCGTAACTCCTAGCTAGATCCTTCATTTTTTTCTTCCATCTATGTTCAGTACTTTTTGATTCCATGTTATCAAACAACTTTAAAGTTCGCGATAGTATATGTTTTGTGAAAGAAAATATGGTATTGTTATCACGTACCCGTTGGGGTGGTTTTAATTGTTTTAATTCGTTGTATAAATTTTGAAGCCCATCCAGAGTTATATTCTTAATAGTTGTGTCTAGGATATTACTTGTTATATTTGCTAGAGGTTTTAAAATAGGTTCAATGTCGTCTTCTATAGTAGTAGATGCATTTTTCAGTTTTTCCAATGGTTTAACAAACCGATTAGTTTGATTCCATGCTTCTTGAAATGGTTTGAAATACTCATAAGTATCATTCCATGCTTCCTGCATAGATTGTAAAACATCAGTTATATTCAATGCTGACTGTTCTGGTTTAGCAACGGAATTTGTTTCGTTTAACGATTCAATCCAACCGCCTGAATTAATCTGAAACTTATATACATATACAGTATTAACGTTACTATTGTTTGAATTGCTTTTAGCGTCGTCTAGATTTCGCATCAAGTCTATAATATGTACTTTTTTATTATTTAATAGATAAGGTTTATTGAATATGTTTCCAATTTTACTAGTGTAATGCGTGATACTTTGGGCTTCATCATTATCCAAGTTTTTGGTCTTTTTCTTTCGATGTATATTTTTGTTTCTATTTCTCTTGTTAATTTTTTCATCTTCTATGTAAGACTTTTCTGTTGAATGTCTCTTACTTTTGCGTTTCTTTTTACGCTTTGTTTGATAAATGTTATGCTCTTTTTGATGTGTAAACAAGATTGGTTTAGTAAAACGCTGAACATGACTATCGTCATCACTGCCATCTACCTCCGCATGACCTTCTCTTGCAAAATCATGTTTTGGATTGAATTTTATTTCTTGATTACTTGATTTGTCATTGGAATCATCACGTTCTTGATAATTAGATGCTTGATTTTGAGGGTCTGCGGATCCGCTAGAATCTTCTGTATTTGAATATATTTTTTCAGGAATCCTATAAAAATTTGGTTTTAGTTTTGTAATCTGGTAGAAATACTAAACGTTATTCGATCTGTCAGATCTGTCGAAACTGTCAATATTTCCGACCTTAGAGGCAACAGTTCCCCGAAACAGGCGGGATAATAGCAGGCTACGTTTACACAGGGCGAAGACGGCTCTTGTGCGCAAAAGTATAATTTGTATGGCGCCTATAATATAATATAATAAATTACCTAGAGATTGGAGGGAGTTGAACTGCAACAAATTCAAAGCAGTATTAAAAAAATTGCTAGTTCAAAAAGCGTATTATAACGTTACGGAATACCTAAATGATGATTTGATTGAATAATGTTTTTTTTTTTTGTTTTTTTAATTTGTTTTTATTGGTGAATTTGTGGATGATTGACATATTGTATTTACCTTGACATACTTTATCTATCTTGACATAATATATTATACAGACATTTTATTTTTATATAATATTATTTAATTTGACTACATCTGTGACATTATTATTTATTATTCTGACTAGAAACAATGTTGACATTCACCTATAGATTCATTTGTTATTTTTACTATTGTTATTTGATTATTAATTTTTAATTTTTTAATTTTTTGGTTGATATAATGATAATTGTACCTAGTGTGATGTGGTTCATATAATTATGATAATACTATTGTACGTCTTATCAGACATGCTACGGTGATACTTTTATGTAATTGACAACATCTTCTATCTACCTGTGACAAACAATAATTAAATGAATTTGAATTTGAATTTGAATTTGAATTTGAATTTGAATTTGAATTTGAATTTGAATTTGAATTTGAATTTGAATTTGAATTTGAATTTGAATTTGAATTTGAATTTGAATTTGAATTCAACCTCCCCCAAACCAGCTTCATATTCTCCTCCCCCTCCCAATCCCCACCAAACTCCCCTTCAGAGTCGGTAGCACGAGTGCGATGCCCTTGGTGTTGCACACGTCTGTACGCCACGGCGACCGCTTCCCATCAGATGGCCCGTAGGCTTGATTGCCACATAAGTTGTATACAAAATTGAGCTGTCCGTCACAAGAAATTACAAATACTAACACATCCACCGCAGTATTTTCGATTTCGTATGAAGCATGTTCATATGGATATGAAGGGTCCTCTGACCCGACATCTCTACTCCCTGATGTGATATCTCTTTCCCGTAGTCCAGTGTGTTTGTTTCTAGAATTCCCTGCATTTTCTGATGGTATTGCTAGGTTAACGTGCGTCAACTTCAGGCCTAACTTTGGGTTAAGTTTTAGGACCCCATCTGCGGTGAAATTGAAAGCATTCACTGATGTCACGGAATCTGAAAAAAAAAAACGGAATATTGGATACATCAACATGACTTCACTTCGTCTGATGGTAAGCTAAAGGTAAAGTCTCAGGGATCTACTTAAAATATACTGAATAAACGAGAGCAAAATCATATTAAAAGTGTGCCTACTAATGTTACCTACATAAAATTACGAAGAAAAACCACATGTAGGTACTGTTTCTTATCGACTCAGTTTAGAAACATCAATACCTAAAAGTATGAAACATTGAATTTATTTTTATTATCATATATATGCAATAGCAATAAAAATTCTACTAATCTTACGTCCATAGGGGTGTTAGTTGCACTCGTTTATAGGTGGCTGTCATAGATGTTTGCATGGCAACCGGGACCGACGGCTTAACGTGCTCTCCGAGGCACGACCAGACCAATGCAAATACAAATACTATACTCCGTTAAATATAGCATGATCTCTGTGACATTATGTCAAACTGTGATTCCTAGGGTTGGAAGGTGACGATGTCAATTATCGATGTTACGGACTATTCTCGATGCTAATATAACATATATTTGAGTTTAATTAAATTAAAAGCGTTACTAAATGAAACAAATACTTTAAAGTGAAATCTAGTAACAAGCCCTTAAGCCACAAGCGGCGTGTCTTCTCCCAGGACGTTGATGGATGGAGTGTTGGATTTTATTTACTCACTATTATTTTGGATCAAGTGTATTCACATATAAATATTGTTATGGTATTAAAATACCAATACAAAGTTTAAAATTGGTTTATATGATAAATTAAATTTTATTCTAAATATGGATAGTTTATAGTATATGGTCACGATGATTCATCCCCCATCACTAATTAGGTCGGCATACCCATGAAGTATGACATTGACAGCTACTGTGAGCACTGTTGAAAAATTCAAGACTTCATCGGCATGATTTTACTGACAGCTGTCACAGAGATCATGCTATATTTAACGGAGTATAATTCATGCATACGAATATTTGCACTGAGCGGGGATCGAACCCGCGCCTCCTGCGCAGCGGCCGCGTTCATTACCTCTACGCCACAGAGGCAAATTAATGGTCTATACATCTATACAGAATAAATGAGTTTTGACTCTTTGACTTTTGATTTTTACCTTTAAGTCGAGCAGCGCTACCGTCAGATGTTTTACATATAACATAACATAAACTCACGCCTATATCCCCTAAGGGGTAGGCAGAGTTGCTAGCACCCACATTTCGCCAGTTTATGTTTAGGTCCCAATGTAATAGGTGGCGAGCCTATTGCCATTAACCGGGCACTTATAAACCTGCGATAAATACACACATAACTTCGAAAAGTCATTGGTGTGTACCATGGTGAAACCTGGGATCGAACCTGAGACCTCGTCTCAGCAGTCCATTACCCAGACCACTAGGCTACCGCGGCTTTTTTCAGATGTTTTAACCGATTAAAATAAGGAGGTTCTCAGTTTGACGTGTTTGTTTGACCGTTTATTTATCATTTTCTTGCGATACTTTCTACATTTAGTGATATTTTAAGTACTTAGCATGTTCTTGCGACAATTTTCACCTTGCGGTACATTGTACTGAAATAGTGATCTAGATTCTAATACTGTTGTAAAAGACCGCGGTAGCCTAGTGGTTTGGGTAATGGACTGCTGAGACGAGGTCTCGGGTTCGATCCCAGGTTCACCAACGACTTTTCGATGCTTGTCGAAGTTATGTGTGTAGGTATTTATCGCAGGTTTATTAGTGCCTCGGAGAGCACGTTAAGCCGTCGGTCCCGGTTGCCATACAAATATCTATGGCAGTCGTTACGGGTAGTTGGAGCCCACAAAAGTCCAACCAGTCTAACTTGGAACTTCGATATCGCCGTTGGTCATAATGACCATTGGTTGTGGAGGTCAGATGGCAGTCGCTCCACGGAAAATATCGAAGTTCAGACTGGAAAACCGACCCCAACTGAGTTGGGAAAAGGTTCACAGATTGATGATGAACCACTCCCCAACAGGTGGGTCGTGTGCTGGTTGCGGGCCGGGACTTCCACGTGGTACACCCGGGCAACGGACGCTGCTGCCTACGGCTAATTCGGCCGGGGTGCAAGTGGCCCTGTAGAGGGCTTCGAAGCTCTCCCCGTGTCCCTCTGACTAGCAGAGGGCACAGTGCGAAGCAGGCGGGGGCGGGCTGATTATCCGCGCGTGGATGGTTGTGTAACAGAACGGCTGCCTGCACCCTCCCACCCTCAGCGAGGTGGAGCGATGCCCCCTCTTTCGGGGGGTCGAGGGGCCATCTTAAAACCGTATGCCGATGATCCAGGGCAGCTGGGGAGCGAGGGATATGCCTATTAGGTAACCTTACACCCCAGTAATTAAGACCCGAGACGGCGTGCGGTTTTAGTCGGTTCGATCCCGATGTAACCACCGCCGATGGCTGACAGGGTTGGTATCTATGAAGCCGGGGTGCGAGGGAAATGCTCTATGGGCCGCCTTACACCCTGGCGTCAGAAGACCCTAGACGGCGTGCGGTTTAAGTCGGTAAGAGTCCGACATAACCTGCCCCGCTGGCCGCAGGGTGGGTATCCATGAGGATTTCCGCACGAAAAAAAAAAAAGAGTGGTACAGTTGGTTCCCATGGGAATTTCCGCACGATGAAAAAAAAGGTGGGCCGTGTGCTTGTCTACCAACTTAGTAGTATAAAAATAGTATTGTATTTTTTTTCATTTCGCATAACAATTGTTCATTTCACCGCTTCAATGTTAATAACCGCGATGAAATGATTTACGCGGACGGTGTTATACATAATGTATTAAGTATATATACATGGTGTTCTAAAGCGATGGTAGCTGAATGGATAAGGACGCGGCCTCGTCTCCAGAGGTATCGAGTTCGAATCCGGCCGGACAGTACCTACCAATGTGAATTTATATTTGCTAATCACGTGATTTACCATCTGCTGACGGTGAAGGAAAAACATCGTGAGTAAACCCACATGTCCTAGAAGAAATTCTAAGGACATGTCCGATCCACCAACCCGCATTAGGCCAGCGTGTGTGGATTAAGGTGTAAACCCTCTCAGCTCTCTCGTTAGAGGAGAGGAACCCGTGCCCAGCAGTGGGACATCAATGGGTTGTTATTATGGTGATCTACTAATTGAACCTTTGAGCTTTATAAAACCTTAGGTTGGAATGCGTTGAATATGAGACTGTTTCACCAAAATGGCGGCGGCTAACCATGTGTGAGTGAATTTTGGGTAGCAATGTGTTTTTTTTATACTACGTAGGTGGCAGACAAGCACAAGGCCCATCTGATGGGAAGCGGTCACCGTGTCACATGCGCTACCTACCCTGAAGGGAAGGAGTGAAGTGAGGAGGGGTACAGTGAGCTCTGGCTCCCCTACTTACCTGGGGGAACACAACACGCTGGTTATTATGGGGCGGTGTTCTGTGGGGCGGAGGTACTACCCCAGTCGGACTGCTCAGTTCGGACGGGAGATACCGTCGTGTCCTACCCTACTATGTTTAACCCAAATTTGATTGTAATGTGATTCCTGTAATATTTTTTCTAGCTGTCACTACGGTTTTCACACCATTTCACTACCCTCCCACCCCCATTTCCCCTCCCCCCCCTCCCTCAAAGGTCGACGGCGCGAGTGTGACACCCGTGATGTTGCATATGTCAATACACCACGGTGACCACTTCCCATCAGGTGGGCCCTGTACTTGTACCACCTAAGTAGTATTAAAAAAACACTCTGTAGTATATGTGCCGTGTGTGGTCATTAATGGGTAATAAAAATATTCTTTGGTTGAATGTGGACGAACATTAAATACCAATTTACTAGAAAATGCTATACCATACAAGTGTTGCGGTGCTTAACCGAATTAAAAAAAAGAAATTCCGATGTACTTTTAGGGTACCTTATTCAACACAAGCTTGTGGTCCCGTAAGAACATCTATGGCAGTCGTTACGGGTAGTTGGAGCCCTAAACAGTTTGACAACTTTGACGGCCTCTCTGGCGTAGTATGCATTAGACTGCTATGATAAGGGGTGCGGGTTCGATTCCCGCTCAGTGCAAATATTTGTATGCATGAATGTGTCTATTTGGTCTGGGTGTTTCTATCTAAGATATAATAAATCTGTAACTGATCGGCGTCTGTACATGGAAGAAATATGAGAAAAAAATGTTAGGGGACTTTATGAATGTAATAGATGCCAAAACTATGATTTTTAGAACTATTGTCTGTTTGTCTGTGTATCTTTGTCTCTGTTTGTCCGCACCAAATTTTTGTTCACGCTAAAATCAAAAACTACTGGAGGAATATGTATGTATTTACAGAAAAAAATTATATAAGTATGTTTATCCGCATTCTAAAACCCATAACACGCGCTATGCTTACTTTGGGTCTAGGGAGCGCTCTGTAGAATATTGGGTCTGAAGGGTCTGAAGATGGAGACGGTACGTCATAGGAATTTGTGAACTAAACAAGATAAACCCGTCATGTTTGGGCTCATTTGATTTGTCTGATTATGCACTTACCAGTGAAAGCTTGTTTTTTTTTTATGTCGGACACGTCAACATGACTTCACCTCGCCTGATGGTAAGCTAAAGTCAAAGTCTCTGGAATGGGAGTCACTATTGCAAACACCGATAGTGCCACAATGGTGGCTATAAGCTTGACGGCCTCATCAAATGCTTTTTCACGGCCCGCTTAAAGGACCCGGGACTGTATGAGGAAGGAAACACATGTTCTTGAGGAAGTGTTCACTATATTTTAAAAAAACTGACAGAAACTGACAGAAAGACTGAAAATAACAAGAAAATCGGTGCAGCAGTTTTTTTAAATTATCGCGATCAGACAGAGAGACGCGCGTAGGACTTTCTTTCATAATACGTAACAGAACTTATTATAATGTAGCGATAAAGAACTCTTTTGTCAGACTAGTATAGGAATATCCTAACGGCACACTCATCGGGCAACAGTGCCTATATGGCCATATCTATAAAACTATATTCACGCATGCGCAAACCATTCGATTCGAGATACTTTCGCTCGGCGCGTCTTGCGAATACGGAATTAACAGTACACAACTGGGTTGCCAGATTAGTTTGTTGATTTTTCCCCACTAAGAAATTATTTTATTAGCAAAAAATTTCGCAACTTTTTTCTTTAATTTTTACCGATTTTAATTAATCTTATGTTATAAGATGCTATTTAGACGATTTTATTTAAGTAAAATAATAAGGTGGATTACATGATTTTTGACAATCTCTCAGAAGGAATTTTCACAACATAACAAATAAAAAAGTAGTAAAAATGTGATAACGAATAAATAATAAAATAAAGTTTATACCTAATTATAAAAGTTCTAAAGAAGTATTTGCAACTGCATGATTATGTAACTTGAAAAGTTATTTTTGTATTTCACAGCCTAGTTTCAAGGGAATGTTATATTAATTTTAAAATACGTTGGCCCATCCTGGCTAACTGAAATTTCTGAACTATAAAAATATCTTAGGACGGGTTCCAGTCCAGTCCCGTACTGGAAATTAACAGTTAGTCCTAATTTATTTTTGTGCCTGTTTTTAAAAAATGTGTTGCACAAAATATATTTAGTCCGTCAGATTACTTGCACCTCACCTGATGGTAAGCTGAGGTGAAGTCCATGAATAGGAGGCCACAATTTCCAGGGGATTCTTCCTTCACCTTCTTTTTTTTTCAACATTTCCCAACAAAAATTCATTACCCCAACGACGATTAATTTCCCCAAAAATCGCGAAAAGAATCCTCAACATACCAACTTCGGTATATACGCCGCGAACTGTCAAAATCAGTACTATTTCAACCGCGGGATTGTTGACGCGTGTGTTTCTTTCCAAGTTTCATACGATCGTAATATTTTATTTTGTTTTTATAAAAGTGTGTTAATATATTCTTATGCAAATTTATGTGTGAACTATAAGTGTTGTTTGAAAGAATTAAGTGTTTACTACGAGGTTGGTTCGATTATTTTAATGTAAAAGTTTGTATTTATTTTTCTTGATGAGCGATCGTGAATGTAAAAGTATGAAGCGTTTCTTATGTGATTAGTATCGAGTTACATGTGAAATTGAAAAGCCACATCGAAATCCTACGTTCAGTAGTTTTTGCGTCACGCGTACAAACATACAAGAATTTAAAAGAATCTATTTTTATGTCAGATAGAAAAGAATTCCAAAAAAAAAAATTTTTGTTTAGAAAATGTTCATCTAACTTTTTTTTAAATCTGGTACAGACCAGAGGACACAGCCTACTTTACAAATTTTAAAGTAGCCTGTGTTACTTATTATAGTATTCCCTATCTAGCAGCGAAAGTCCCGTTTAAACCGGCGCAGCTGTTTCAGAGATTAGGTACCTCTTTCAAACAGATAAGACTGACAAACAGAACAAAAATTAAAAAAATTGCTTTTGTTATTGTTACTATGTATCGTACATAGGTACTTAGGTACTCACACATTTTTTTCACCCGACTACCGAAGAAAGGAGGGTAATGTTTTTGTTATTATAATGAATGTATCGTACATACATAGGTACATACACATAAATTTTTTTAAACCTGTTATTTTAATATTGCAAATAGACACTTCATTTTTATTTATAAAATAATTACCGACACCTTTAGAAAAAATTAAAAAAGGTGGAAACTGAAATCTATACATATAATAAAATGGTAGGAAAGTCAAAACTGTACATTGAATATTTTTTTAAAAGAATACTTGGGGTGTGATCTACAATCGATACCGAAGCCAAAAATATAGTTTTTAGAATTTTTGTCTGTTTGTCTGTTTGTCTGTATGAATGTCCGGGATAAACTCAAAAAGTACTACATGGATTTACTTCAAATTTGGCAAGAATATTATTAGGAAGTCGGGTCAACACATAGGCTACTTATTATCACGCTCTCACCTACGGGGAACGAGCAGTGAACGTTTATATCTTCAACGCATTCTGTAACAACGTGTAATCTAAACACGCATATTTGGTGTTGGTGTTATTATGTTAAACATGCTATAAGCTAGCTTCACACTATAAGTAACTTGACCGATTAATTATACAATACAAAACAAACTTAATTTTGCGGTTCAATCCGTAGACCCGATTACTGTACCAACCGCAAATAATAAGTTTGTCGTAGGTTACGTCAATAAAACTGTAGAGAGGTAAATTCTGTACATTGAAATATTTACAAAATATTGGGTGACAGGACGGCCTCCTGTCACCCTACACCCCACCGTCAGCGAAGTGGCGCGATGCTCGCCCCACCCCCCCTTTCGGGGGGTCGACGGGGCCATCTTAAAATCGTAGATGGCCCGGGGTCAGCTGGGGTGCGAGGGATATGCCCATTGGGTAACCTTACACCCCGGTTACTAAGGCCCGAGACGGGGTGCGGTTTTAGTCGTTTCGATCCCGACATAACCACCCCCGATGGCCGACGGGGGTGGTATCCATGGGGATTTCCGCACGATTAAAAAAAAAAAAGGGTAGGTATCCATAAGGATTTCCGCACGGAAAAAAAGGCTATTTCTTATATAAGCTAATACCCGCGACGCGTCAAGGTTTAAGGTAGGTCATCATTTTTTGGTTATATCTCCAGTTCTACTTAGCCAATTACAACCAAACATAGGGGAAAATTTTAAGTCTAAGCAAGAACTTTCTAATAAAAAAAACCTCATCAAAATACATTTAGTAGTTTTACGTCCATCGCGATTATCGGCTTTTGATGGGGTCTTTTTAATAGGAAGGTATTGGTTAGACGAGTGGAGTGAAGAGTAGAGTGGAGAGTGGAGAGTGGAGGAGTGAGTGGCGTGGAGAAGTTGTTTTATTAAAATAGACTTGGTGGCGATACCTACCTCCACGCGGGCGAAGCCGCGGGCGGAAGCTAGTGTATATTAATACAAGAATTATGTACGCTTTGTCACTTCAGGTAGATTTTTTATAAAAAACAAAAGGAATTAGGATATCGTACAAAAATTCACACCCAGAATTTATAATCCTACGCGGGCAAATTCGCGGGCGTAGCTAGTCCTATCCTATTTCCTACTTTAATATTATAACGCGAAAGTTTGTAAGAATGTAGGTATGTATGGATTTCTGGATGTATGTTTGTTACTCTTTCACGCAAAAACGGCTGAATGGATTACTATAATATTACTACACTAAGAAATTACGGACATGTATGGATTAAATAGGTTTCACGGGGACGGAGTATGTAGGTATATCACGGGCGAAGCCGCGGGAGACAGCTAGGTATTATAATTATATATATTTGTAACTAGCTGTTGCCCGCGGCTCCGCCCGCATGGAAGTCGATTTTTGCGTTTTTTTACTATATCGCCGGTTCTAATCAGCGGATTGTGATCAAATATGCGTAAGACTTTAAGTCTAACCAAGACCTTTCTATTAAAAAAGTCACATCTAAACCCGTTCAGTAATGGCACCAAGTTTGATCAAAATCCCTCCAGTAGTTATTAATTTTAGCGTGAACAAAAATTTGATGCGGACAAACAGAGACACAGACAAACAGACAAAAATTCTAAAAATCCTTGTTTTGGCATCCATTACATTCATAAAGTCCCCTAATCATTTTTTTCTCATATATCTTCCATGTACAGACACCGATCAGTTACAGATTTATTATAATAGATAGTCTGAGTATTTAATTGCATTGCAGTAAACATGTAGGTATTTATATAAAAATATATCTAAGTATGTTTATCCGCATTCTAGCATCCATAATACAAGTTAGTTGCTTACTTGTCTAGATTAGATAGAACAATATAGATATCTCTTAGAATACTTATTTTATTTAGACTTATTTTGAACCGCGCCGGACTCGTGGTCCCCCTGTGATTTTCCCCTGGGGGGACCACGAGTAAATCGCATTCGCTCGTGGTCCCTCCGACTCACTCTACTTCGCTGTCCATGGTACCTACCGCTCGCGTCAAATTCTGTTCCCGCTACCGCGACCCACGGGAACATGTTCCCGGGATAAAAAGTAGCCTGTATGTTATTATTCCAGACTATAATCTATCTCTGTACCAAATTTTAGCCAGATTCATTCAGCCGTTTTTGCGTGAAAGAGTAACAAACATGCATCCAGGAATCTATATTTTCTGATAACTTTCGCGTTTATAATATTAGTGGGATTAGTGGGATAATAAGAGGGATAGGATATGTTTTTTTTATACTACTTAAGTGGCAGACAAGCGCATGGCCCACTTGATGGGAAGCGGTCACCGTGGCCTATGGACGTGTGCAACACCAGGGGCGTCACACTCGCGCTGCCGACGGGGAAGGGAGTTTGAAGTTTGTGAGCTCTGGCTCCCCTACTTACCTTGGGGAACACAACACGCTGGTTATTACGGGGCGGTGTTCTGTAGGGCGGAGGTACTACCCCAGTCGGACTGCTCAGTTCGGACGGGAGATACCGTCGTGTCCTACCTCCTTTACTGTCTGCACTTAGGTAGTTTGTAATAGTATGCCATATTGAATTAATGGTTTCCGCTATTGCAATATTACGTTGCGAGAGGTTTTACTAGCCGGTTCATTAATTGCCTTAGCATGTAAGAACCTAATTTGATTAAAAAAAATTAACGCTTGGATAATTTTATGGCCGAAAATTTAACTGAAACCTTCACATTCAAGATCATTATACATTACTAGCCCGTGACTCCGCTCGCGTGGGCGTCAGTTTTCGCGTTTTTACCCGACTGCACTAGCGAGGGTAATGTGTTTCAACGGAGGCGAGTAGCGCCTCCGTTGAACGCACGGGGGACGCTGCTGCCTGCGGCCAATCCAAATTTGTATCTTGACATTTTGTAATTTGGAATTTTTCTTGCCTTGACATAGGTACTTACATAATTAATTCACTTTTTAATTTTTGTCAGTCTCATTGTTCATAAATTTAGGAAATACCTACTAAACTTAGACTAAGATGCATTATATTTTCAATACAATGTAACATTGTTCAGGAAATAAATAAATCCTGCCGGGGTGGGAGTGGTCCTCTAGGGGGTTCCTCCAAGGCTCTCCACGTGTCCCTCTGACTAGCAGAGGACACAGTGGGCAGCGAGCGGGGGGCGAGCTGTTTGTCTGCGCGCTGGTGGTTGGGTGACAGGACGGCCGCCTGTCAGCCTACACTACCCTACCCTTTCGGGGGGTCGAGGGGTCCATCTTAAAACCGTAGATGGTCCGGGGTCAGCTGGGGTGCGAAGGATATGCCTATTGGGTAATCTTACACCCCGGTAATTAAGACCCGAGACGGTGTTTCACGTGTGTGTATGTAGTTTTCTTTGTCCCCATCTATAGGCCTAACGGCTGGACAGATTTCGATGAATGAGGTCTCAAATGAAAGGTATGCATCTCCCGAGTGTCATAGGGTACATGTAATATGAATAAAAACCATAATTTTAATTTTATGGTGCTAAATGGATGTTGGCAAAAAATGTTTATGCTCAAATTTATCGAGAGGGGTATCAAAATAAAGGAAATTGGAAGGAGATTTCAAAAATGGTTTATGTATTTCGTAACAACAAAGTGTAAAATAAAATAAATGATTCAAAAATAAAATAAAAATCCCGACTACCTATTATTGAAAAGCCTGAAACAAGTTCTACTCAACCGATTGTGATCAAACATGCGTAAGATTCTAATTCTGAACAAGACCTTTCAAACAAAATAATCGCATCAAAATCTGTTCAGTAGTTTTTACGTCCATCGCGAACAAACAGAGAAACAACTACTTCAAATTAAATATTTTTGTGTTCAGAATCGTTCAAATTAACGGCACCAACATAACTCAAGTAATTTTAACCCCGACTTTACCTTTAGCTTACCATCAGGCGAGGTGAAGTCATATTGACGTGACCTATATATAAAAAAAAGTTCCTGAGATTAGCGCGTTCAAACTAACAACCCCCACCCCTTCCTAGCCTCCCCACCTCTCCCTAGCCTATTTTTATAGATATAAGAAGATATAGATAGATAGATGAATAATTGTCATCTAAATAATTTACCCAAACATCTCGCCAGTATGTTGTCTTAGGCAAGTGACCCAGTACTTGCTAATAACCTTTCACCGTACACCACTTAGCGCTCTGCTGACCCCAATATCGCGTTACCAAACCGTACGGTAAAATGTCAACCGTTGAAATTTCTTCTTGTAATATAATGTACCTACATACTTCCGTGTCTTTATGTTTGCCTGGTACTTTGGGACATCCTAATACTTAATATTTGAAGAATTTGTTGTTTGTAGGCAGACAAGCACACGGCCCACCTGATGGGAAGCGGTCACCGTGGCCTATGGACGTGTCCAACACTAAGGGTGACACACACGCGCTGCCTACCCTGAAGGGAAGGGGGGAAGCTAGGAAGGGGTGGGGGGAAGGAGAGATACAGTGAGCTCTGGCTACCCTACTTACCATGGGGAACACAACACGCTGGTTATTATGGGGCGGTGTTCTGTAGGGCGGAGGTACTACCCCAGTCGGACTGCTCAGTTCGGACGGGAGTTACCGTCGTGTCCTACCTCCTTTATAAAAATATACTAAGCATATAATAGTACTAAATCTGTTAAAAATTATTTAAATTTCAGGTCAAATCCTAGAATATATTTTTCATTAATTATTATTTAATCAAAAATATAAAAGGAAATTTCATAATACTTACCAGATAAGGTCGAAACTGTAGATAAAAAATACCTTGGCCTAGTACCAACCTTTTTTTTTCGTGCGGAAATCCTCATGGATACTCACCCCGCGGGCAGCGGGGCAGCTTATGTCGGACTCTTACCGACTAAAACCGCACGCCGTCTAGGGTCTTCTGACGCCAGGGTGTAAGGGTGTAAAGAGCATTCCCCTCGCACCCCGGCTTGACCCGGGTCATCTCCGGATTCGAGATGACCCCCTCGGGTTTAAGAACCACGGGGTTCCCGTCATGCCCCGGAATAGGGGGGGGGGGGCATAAACTCCAATTCCAAGGGCATCCCTTAGGAACGATGGTGACCACTACTTTTTGGACTCCACCTCGGCTTACTATCAGGCGGGGTGCAGTCAATCTGACGGACTAAATATATTCAATAATAGCTGTTACCCGCGGCTCCGCCCGCGTGGACGTCGATTTTCGCGTTTTTTTTACTATATCGCCAGTTCCAATCAGCCGATTGTGATCAAATATGCGTAAGATTTTGAGTCTAACCAAGACCTTTCTAATAAAAAAATCGCATCAAAACCCGTTCAGTACTTTTTACGTCCATCGCTCGGGTGCACCGCGTGGAGGTGCCGGCCCGCACCCAGCCCCCATGAGAGGTGCGCCTGCGCCAGAGTCTCGTCTATCAACCAGTAGATTTAGTTGCAGTTGAAGTTTTTTCCAGGAGGTAGGACACCAGTATCTCCCGTCCGGAATGAGCTGTCCAACTGGGGTAGTACCTCCGCCCTATAGAACACCGCCACATAATAACCATCGTATTTGTTTTCCCGCCGGTAAGTAGGGTAGCCACAGAGCTCACTTTACCCCTCCTCCTCCCCACCCCTTCCTAGCCTCCCCACCCTTTCCTACCCCCGCCCTTTCCCTTCAGGGTCGGCAGCGCGTGGGTAACGCCCTTGGTGTTGCACACGTCCATAGGCCACAGTCCGCTTCCCATCAGGTGGGCCGTGTGCTTGTCTGCCACCTACGTAGTATAAAAAAAACCAGTAGGTGTAGTTGTAGGTGAAGTTAACCTTATTAAGACCCCATATTATTATATCGCCGACTGTACCAATAAAATAAAATTCAATAACATACAAGTCAAACAACCCTCATTTATTAGTGTATTTAAGTGTGTCTGTACGCAAGATCTATTGTTCGATTCATTCACACGTTATCGACTATACGTGCGCAGGAGTCGTTTTGTTGACACCTGCCGATATTTAAATTGAAAGTGACTCATTGTTTTGGTGATTTTTTTTTAAGTTTGACGCAATATTGACGTATTACTAGCCTAGACCCTCGGGTCCACCCGCTTGAAAGTCGGTCATATCAACCGTTTGCGAAACATGCGTAAGATCATAAGTCTGACAAAGACCTGTCAAACGAAAGAAACCGCATCTAAATCCATTCAGTAGTTTTTGTGGCCATCGCTAATCGCGATCAAACCGAAATATTTTGTGTTCAAAATCTTGTGCTTGTCTGCCACCTAAGTGGTATAAAAAAAATACAAATAAATAAAATTAGAGTGTGTGTTTGTAATATTAAAATATCCGGTTTTTACTAATTGCAACACGGCACGTATACAATTTTGTCTGTCTATCTATCTATCTGTCTGTCTGTTGCTTCTTCTTCTTCTCCATTCGGGGGAGTCTTCTCAGGTCTGGGCCGCGTTTCGAGCCCGTGGTCCATTTGCTTATCTAGTTTTAAATATTTTTAATTTGGAAGTTTTGTAATTGCCGTCTAATGGTCTAAAAGAATAAATGATTTTTGACTATTGCACCCTCTAGGCACGGGTGCCACGACCACTTGCCCAATCTATCTAGATAATATTTCTGTGGAGCCGACCAATACTGAGTTGGAACAACACTCCAAAAATGAGGTGATTTTAAAGTACGATGTTAAAAATATTACAAATACGTACTTGGTATGTGTAAGTACACATTATATTAACAAATCAGTTTTGAATTTGACCTGTAATGTCAGCAGCCATTTTGCATACCTATCTCTGAATAGATAATGTGATAAACAAGACTCGTAACATTTTTTATCGTGCGGCAATCCCTACGGACACCATCCCCGTCGGCCATCGGGGGTGGTTATGTCGGGATCGGACCGACTAAAACCGCACGCCGTCACGGGTCATGTAAGGTTACTTAGTAGGCATATCCCTCGCACCCTACCTGATTTCGGGCCATCTACGGTTTTAAGATGGCCCCCTCGACCCCCTGAAGGTGGGGTAGGGTGTGCATCGCTCCACCTCGCTGACGGTGGGGTGTAGGGTGACAGGCTCAGCCGTCCTGTCCGTCTACTCCCACCTGTTCTGTAACCCCTCCTCCATCCCCCCAAACTCCTCAACGGCCCTCCCCTCCAGGGTCGGCGAGTGTGACACACCTGATATTGGGCACGTCTATAGGTCACGGTGACCGCTTCCTATCAAGTGAGCCGTGTGCTTATCTGCGACCTAAGTAGTAGCAAAGACGATAGTTATCTATCGTCTTTGGTAGTAGCTATAAAAAAACCCCACGAATACCACCTAAAGTCAAAGTCAAAGTCTAAAATTATTTATTCTTTATAGACCATTAGACGGCACTTACAAAACGTCAAAATTAAAAATATTTAAAAAACGCGGCCCAGACATGAGAGGACTTCGGTAAGAAACTCAGCGGGTTGTTTTTTTTTGTTGAACCGACTAAAACCGCACCGTCTCGGGTCTCCGAGCGCCGGAGTGTGAGGTGATCCACGGACCCGGCGGCGGCCATCTTATGAAAACATTCCCACACAATTTCCCATAAGAAAATGCAGTTACCCCATCATTTTCTACTCCCAAGAGCTAGTAATTTGTCGCTAACAACCTTATTACTGAAGGCATCACGCGAGAACATCTAATCTGCGAACGATTACTTTTGGTTCAAACAAATTTAAGACTTATGTCTATAGAAATAAGGTTTATTTTCTATATTTTTGTTTTCGATGAAAGAAACAACAGTTTGTCAAAACGAGATAGCTCAGAGATCAAGTTTAAGACTTATGATCTAGTTAATAAGTTTCAATTTAACTATTTCACGAAAGAAACAACTGTTTTTATTTTAATAACCATTTATTTTTTTTAATTTTTTTATCAGTTTTTTTGATAATAATAATTAGATCTGTTAAAAGCGATGGTAGCTGAATGGATAAGCACGCGGCCTCTTCTCAGAGGTATCAAGTTCGAATCCGACCGGACAGTACCAATGTGAATTTCACTTTGTGGAATTTATTATGTGCTAATCACATGATTTACCATATGCTGCCGATGAAGGAAAAACATCGTGGGGAAACCCACATGTCCTAGAAGAAATTCTAAGGACCTGTCCGATGGTGGTGTGGGTTCTAGAATGTGGCAAAACATACTTAAATACTTTTGTAAATACATATAGCCACATATTATACCTAGAGACACCATTGTAAATACACATATATATTCATGCATACAAATATTTGCACTGACTGGGAATTGAACCCGCAATAGTAGAGTACTACATCGACCTCAATTTGATTGTTGTAATACAAAGTGACCCAGGATTCAAACCCGGAACCACTCAATCACCTCAACTTCTTAACCACTAAGCTTGACCGAACCCATCTAATTTGCATAATGGAATAATTCCGAAGTATGTCACAGTGATCTCTGCCTATCACCTCACGCAGATAGCGTGACGAGGTTCAATGGCCGCGCTGGATACGACATCTATCGCTCATGTTAGTGAAACAGAGCGTACGATCATCTTGGAGTTGGAATCAACCGTGAGAGCGCTTTACATGGTAACACCCATGACGGCCATAATTGGTAATATCGACTAAATTTCATTATAAATCTTCCCGCTACCCGTGACCAGCGGGAAGCTGTTCCCGGGATAAAAAGTAGCCAATGTGTTAAAGGAGGATGGGCAAAAATGTATGGAACTTGGGACCACCACCAATAGCAACATGATTATATCGTTAGATAGGTATTTTCAATTTGGGGTGCGGGCCGGAACCTTTACGCGGTGCACCCGGGCCACAGAGGCGAGCAGCGCCTCCCACTCGCCACGGGAGACTGCTGCCTGCGGCCAATCCGGCCGGGGTGGGAGTGGCCCCCTAGAGGGCTGCACGTGTCCCTCTGACTAGCAGAGGGCACAGTGGGGAGCGGGCAAGGGACGGGCTAATTCTCCACGCGCCGTCTGTTGGGTGACAGGACACGACAGGACCGTCTACCGTCTGGCTCCCCTACTTACCTTGGGGAACACAACACGCTGGTTATTATGGCGCGGTGTTCTGTATGGCGGAGGTACTACCCCAGTCGGACTGCTCAGTTCGGACGGGAGATACCGTCGTGTCCTACGTCTAAACGCGGGTGAATTCGCGGGCAAAAACTATATAGTTAATATTCAGTAATTCAATACTGAAATATCTTTGGAAGGTCGTATTCAAATGTTGGAATTCGGTGTCGACATAACACATAGTTTTTAATATTATTGGGTAACGAATGATTAACGATTTTCTATAAAAATAAATTAAAGTCTTGTGCTGCTTGAAACGTTAAAATAAGTTAATAATAGCAACCCATTTATGTCCCATCCCATATAGCGATGCGATGGTAGCTGAATGGATAAGGACGCGGCCTCTACTCAGAGGTATCGAGTTCGAATCCAGCCGGACAGCACCAATGTGAATTTCACATTGTGGATTTTTTGCTAATCACATGATTTACCATCTGCTGACGGTGAAGGATAAACATCGTGAGGAAACCCACATATCCTAGAAGAAATTCTAAGGACATGTCCGATCCACCAACCCGTAAGGCCAGCGTGTGTGGATTAAGGTGTAAACCCTCTCAGCTCTCTCGTTAGAGGAGAGGAGACTCGTGCCTGCAATGGGACATAAATGGGTTGCTATTATAATAACGCATTTTAACTATTGTAATTAGTACTTACAATACCTAATTAATTGTATTTCATTAATGTAATGTAATGTTAGTGCATGAACTTATTTCTATTTTGTTAATTTTGCATGCCGAAAGGCCAAATGTAGTGATACTTCAATATTTATAATGAACATGTAACAACTTTTACCTACATTTGCAAAATAAATAAATAAATAAATAATATCATAATATTATTTCAGAAAATGTTTCAATACGAGTATGAAAAACGTCCGCCATCTGCAAATTCGTGTGACAGCCGAGCGACGATGACAACCGACTGGAGCCGAAGATGCCCGAACGCGCCCGAACGAGTGCCGTATGCGCACAGGCCGCTACCACCCCGGCCGAGCGTCTGTCATAGAATACCTGAAAAAACTACAGTAAGTTCTTGTTGGGGGGAGGGAGTTAACCAAGGTCTTGATTCTGATAAAACAAGCCACTTTCATGTCACTGTCATGCCTGACACTGACACTTCAAAAAAATACCATTTAATTTTGGACTTTACTGGGCGTAGCGGTAGTGAACGCGGCCGCTGCACAAGAGGCGCGGGTTCGATCCCCGCTCAGTGTTAATATTTGTATGCATGAATATGGGTATTTGCATTGGTCTGGTCGTGCCTCGGAGAGCACGTTAAGCCGTCGGTCCCGGTTGCCATACAAACATCTATAGCAGTCGTTACGGGTAGTTGGAGCCCTAAAAATTCCAACAACAACGGTCTCGTTGCAATGCTTCGATATCGCCTAATGTCACCATTGGGTTGTGAAGGTCAGATGGCAGTCGCTACACAGAAAATATCGAGGTCCAGCCAAATCCGCAGTTAAGACTGGTAAAGCGGACCCCAGACTCCGAGGTGAAAGCTTTGGATGCGACTGGGATTAACGCTAGATTGAATAAGACTGATATCAGGTTAATGTCTAAAATTAAATGATATTTTATCGAGGGACAGGTTGTAATTACTTGCGGCGCTTGCGACTCAGGCACCGGAATTCCCTCAACGACCTCCGTCCTCCATGAGCGCAGGCCTAAGTGTCGCAGGTGAGGTGAGGCTGCCTGTCACCCCAGCAGAAGCCAGCCGGGGCAGCTGAGTAGGGATTGCTCCTCCCCTCTTTCCGGGGCAAGATGGGGACACTATAGTTCCCACATCCGAGGGACAATCTCAAAACCGGAGATTGCCCTGGATCAGCCGAAGTAGGCGTCTGGCGGAATCTGCAGGCTGTCGGAATGGTTTTTGGTGGTAATGTAATGTCCGGGATACGAACTCTGTACCTCTTGGTTGTAAAGCCGACTTCTAACCACTAAGCTACTGGTGTTTCACACATATCTCTCTATTTTTCCAGGTACCTTTAAAAGTATGGATTATCGCCAGTGCATCTTGCTTCGCCGTATGTGCAGCTCTTGTCCTGGCCACTGTTCTCATCACGAAATGGGGGACGGGCGATACGTATACCACCAGAGAAGTCATTGAACCACCGGTGAATACACATACATACATCATCATCATTCTCTGAACCTTTTTCCCAACTCAGTTGGGGTCGGCTTTCCAGTCTAACTGTGATGCGGTTGAACTTCGATATTTTCCGTGGAGCGACTGCCATCTGACCTCCACAACCAATGGTCATTATGACCAATGGCGATATCGAAGTTCCAAGTTCCAAGAAATTTAATACACATACATACATATCACACCTTTTTCCCATTAGGGTAGGCAGATACATCCTTCCACTTGCTACGATCTTGGCATACTCCTTTCGCTTCTTCAACTTCCATAATTGTTTTCATACACGCGCGTTGGATGTGGGTACTCTTAACCTGGCCTTTCTCCAAAACGTCCTGGATCTGATTACAATATGTACGCCTAGGTCGGCCTTTACCGGGTTACCCATTCACCCTCGCCTCATATATCTGTTTCGTCAAACTTTTTTCATCCATCCTCTCTACATGTCCGAACCTTCTAAGCATCCCGGTGAATATACTAGTTTTTTACCACTTAGGTGGCAGACAAGCACACGGTCAACTGATGGGAAGCGGTTACCATGGCCTATGGACGTGTGCAACACCAGGGGCGTCACATTCGCGCTGCCAACCCGCCACAACCCTTCTAATGCCCTTCTTGAAGAACCCCATATTTTAGAAGCTAGTATACATACATACATACAAATCACGCCTTTTTCCCATTGGGTTAGGCAGAGACTTTTCACTTGCTCTTTCCACTTGCTACGATCTTGGATACTCCTTTCGCTTCTTCAACGTACGGTAGTATACACTTCAATTAATTTCTAAAAAAAAATACTATCGTTTGCTAAATATCTTTTAAAAAATCTATTTCAGGCACCGATCTACTCAAATGCTCTACCCGATTCGATAGATTTTGACTCATCATCAGATGAAGAATTAGCAGACCTGCCAATGCTAGAAAAACTATTAATATCTACGAATAGGGTAGCAAACAGGGACCACAAGAATTTAATATCAAAAACTCAAATACATCCCATCCACGATGATATACTCCACGAAGAAAGGAACACAAAGAAAAAAGATAAAGCTGTATTAGAAATCACTGGAATTCTAAATGATAAATTTAAAAATTCGAATGATAATTTTGAAAATTCGAATGATAAATTTGAGAATTCGAATGATAAAATTGATTTTGTAAAAGATAAAATGGATGTAAAAGATAGACTGCCAATTGTAAAAGATGGAATGGAAGAAAATAATATACTGGATGTGCCGAAATTTAAGCCGATTTTGCCTGATTTTCCCCGGAATATAGATATGGATTTATCTTTGGGATTCGATGGTAAGTTTTATTTATACACAGTTAAACGTCTAAATACAAATGAAAAGAATTCATTTAACTTTTTCATTCGCGCTACAAAATATCATTTAATTTTAGACTTTAACATAAAATAACATAACATAACATAAACTCATGCCTATATCCCCGAAGGGGTAGGCAGAGGTGCTAGCACCCACATTTCGCCAGTTTATGTTTAGGTCCCAATGTAATAGGTGGCTCGCCTATTGCCATTAACCGGGCACTTATAAACCTGCGACAAATATACACATAACTTCGAAAAGCATCGAAAAGTCATTGGTGTGTGCCATGGTGAACTTGGGATCGAACCCGAGACCTCGTCTTAACAGTGCATTACCCATACCACTAGGCTACCGCGGTTCTTCGCGGTTTGGTCAGACTTTAACGTGATAGCAATAAAGTCTATAATTAAATGGTATTTAGAGTGTTAGTGGCATGACAGTGGTTTGCCTTTAGCAGAATCGAGGCCCTGCATACAGAAGTATACCTAATCACAGTCAATAATAATAATATACAATCCGTTGCCCAGTTGTACCTAGTGAAGGTTCCGGCACCCTAAGCACCCTAATAATGTATTCCAGGGCGAGAAGATTACTTCTACAACGACGAGAATTTCTATGACGATTACATGCAGTCCAACACGATGACCAGCTACCTCATAGAGAAGGTCCAGGAACTCCACGATTGGGTTTCCAGCGATGCTGATCTGAACAGCAATCATACTTCAAGTGGAACTGGTGAGTTTTTCTCAAGTCTTTGGAGACAGAACCCTGAAAAAGTGAAAGGGTTCTGTTGAGGACCTTTTGGAGATGGCACCGTTAACAGTTACCAATGGTTCCCTGTTGAATATAGAACTTTAAAAATTAATATGATTTCGTTAGGTAGGTACCTATTGGGTATTATGGAACCCTAAAATGGTCATAGAGAACGGTTACCTTTTGAGTACGGAACCCAAATAGGTGGTAAGGTTCCGTTGATCACCTGTTGGATATGGAACCCTAAAGTTAATAAGGTTCCATTAGTTATGGGTACGCAATCTTAAAAAGGTAATAAATAGGTTATAGAAGTCTATAAAAGTGCTAACTATGATGCTGTTGTTTCACTTTCTGATGCGGAACCCTAACTAGGTATAAGACCAATGGTAACCCTACGTAAACCCTAAAACTTCGATAAAGTTCCGTTGATTAATTAATAGTCGTTGGAACCCTAACAAGGTATATATTCTTAAGTTACCCTACACGAACCCTAAAAGGGTATAATTCTTTCTATTACAGACTTTAGCTCCCTCTTAAAAGCCCTAAATGAGACCATGGTAGATGGGAACCTCACCATAGTCATGTCCAAACTAAAGGACATGTACTTCGGCGAGAATTACACGCACCCTGAGAACCCTAGGAAGGTAATAGTGACGAACAGCACGGACCTGCTGTCCTTCGGTATCCTGACCCTGGATGTGATGCTGCTGCATAATATACAGCTGATGGCTTGGGAAAACCAAGTTAGTATCTATTAATATAAAATTGTAAAGTAGCTGTATCTGTTCATTGGAGATATTTGAAAATACTTGGGTTATTTTTCTGATCGGAAAAAATGATCATCCAGGACGGGACTTGAACCCGTGATCAGTCCCTTACAGGGGGAATGCTCTGACCAACTGAACTACCTGGACCCATCTCAGTTGGTCAGAGCATTCCCCCTGTAAGGGACTGGTCACGGGTTCAATGGGGCGAGCACGAATTTTCTTTCGAATCGAGCTCGTAACGTGTGCGTATATGAGATTTGTACAGTTCCTTTTACGCACGATAGGGGCGCTGTACAAATTTCATACATTTTTGTCGCACACGTTACGAACTCGATACGAAAGAAAATTCGTGCTCGCCCCGCAGGTCCCGTCCTGGATGATAATTTTTTCCGATCAGAAAATCATTGGAAATATGCTTAAAATTTTCATTCAACTTGGGTTAGGTATGTTATATGAGCAAATGTGAAACAAAAATATATTTTTTGGAATTCCTGTCTGTTTGTCAGTTTGTCTGCTTATCTGTATGTTCGCGATGGACGCGAAAATAACCGAATGAATTTTAATGCGGTTTTTTTTTGTTTGAAAAGTCTTGTTCAAACCTAAAATTTTACGCATGTTTTGCTCACAATGAGTTGAGTAGAACCGGCGATATTTATAGTCAACAAACGCAGAGTCCATGTGAGTGAAATTATTACACTTAATATGCTTCTGCCTACCCCTTTGTGAAAATATGTGCGTTTTATTTGTATTATAAGTCAATAAGCAAAAATGAGCGGGGCGGTCAAAATGTCCGCAACGCACTCTTATTTGTACGAAGGTTGCATTTGTCCGTCCAATAGCTAATGTCGCTTGTCAGACATACGCGGGCTAAATGCGATCTAATGATAGTAATAATAAGAGTGCGTCGCGGACATTTTGACCGCCCCGCGCCTTCCACTGTGCTGCGCCTAAATAACAATGTTTTGCAGGAAACGGCCAGAGTGAAAATGCTCAAAGACCCAGACGTGTTCGCGTTCAATGCGCTATTTTTGGACCCCAGCAAGATGGAGGTCAAACACAATGAACTGCATGACAGCTCACTATTTATGTAAGTACACCCAACGCACTCGCTTCCTACCGACGAGACAAACTGTTAGTTTAAAATATGAATACGTGTAAATAATATAGCTACCTATAATAATAATAAAGGTTCAATACTTAGGGTGGATAGGTCATAATGTAAGTTATTTTTTACTTTTTACAGGGTCTTTTTAACCCCCGACGGAAACCCGAACGGGGTGTTATTTATTGTTCTTTTTTGTGAGTCAGTGGTTTTTTTTACTTAATTTATTTATGTTTGCTTCTATCATAATTTCCAGAAAGCGCCTCATGCCGCGCCAAGAACCAGTAGAAGATGCTGACATCGGCAAGAACTTCCTCGAGAATATTCTAGAAGTTGGCATGAGCGCGGCCCGAGCCGCTATCCACTTGGGCAGAGCTTATAAGAACACGAAGTAAGTTAGATTTTTGATTTAAAGGCTCGTGACGTCATCATCATCTGTGATCTGTCTGTCTGTCTGTCTGTCTGTCCTACTTGAAAACTTACCATATTTAATCATTTGAACTTGGCCTCAATTCTGTTAAAACAAGACACTGTCATGCCACTGACACTCTAAAAATGCTATTTAATTGTAGACTTGACCGTTATACAGTTAAAGTCTAAAATCAAATGAAAAGAATACATTAAACTTTTTCATTCACTCTACAAAATATCGTTTAATTTTAGACTTTAGCATGATAACAATAAAGTCCAAAATTAAATGGCATTTTTTTGAACTGTCAGTTATATGACAGTGGCTTGTTTTAACAGAATCGAGGCAGGTAGCTCAGTTGGTCAGAGCATTCTCCCTGTAAGGGACTGGTTGCTGTTTCAAATCCCGACCTTGATGTTCACTTTAAGGCGATAAGCTGACGGCGGGGCGGTCAAAATGACCGCGACGCACTCTTATCTGTACGAAGTTTGCATTTGTCCGCGCAATAGCTCATGTCGCTTGTCAGACTACGCAGGCTAAATGCGATCTAATGATAGTAATAGTATAAGATCCCGTTATAGAACGACCTTCACCGAGATGCTTATTTAATGAAACGTATTTTATATTTAATTTAATATGTCAATAAATATAATCCATATGGGTTGCCTAGCAAATTTCAGTCCAGAGTATGTTTAATTAATAATTTAAAAAAAATATTTTTTTAAACATTTCACCGGTATGATTATTAGATAAATTCTATACCAATCGAAAGTATGAAGCCCATAGAATACACAAACGTTAGGTTGCCTATTCTTTTCCGGTCACAACTATCGGGTTGCCAGGTATAAACAGGTAAATCTGTACTAGCATTTTGCAACGTTCTGTTTATTGGATGAAATTTAAATGAAATTAAAGATTATTTTATTCTGAACACGGTGGTGTAGGGTTGCCTGCGAAAAATAAGTCCAGAATTGCGGTTGTCGAATTTAAAAAAGTTAAATATTGCTCCGAGTGAATGTGTGCGACTGAGAGTTCCCAACCAACCATCCCATGCGATAGAAGAGGACACAGCATAGCGGCTGTTTAAAGTCCGGCCATTTATTATTATATATATATATATATACCGGGTGCTTCAAAAAAATGTATACACACTTTGAACTTCCATAGAAAATTTATTTACCGTTCTACAAAGTTAAATTTCAGGAAAATAGAAAGCTGAAAGTCCAATGTAAATGAAACATAAATAACAAATGTTAATACTGTTCAAATTGGTGACCTGCAGCATCAATACAATTCTGAGTACGAGTCACCACAGATTCTGTACATCGTATCAAAACGTCCAATGAGATTTCTCTACACACTGCTTGAATCTCATTCCAAAGAATGTCTAGGTTACGTGGTTTACGTTTGTACACCTCATCTTTTACTGTGCCCCACAAGAAGAAATCCAGTGGTGTAAGGTCTGGAGAGCGTGCTGGAAACTCGATTGGCCCCCTGCGTCCTATCCACTGGCCCGACAAATTTTGATCCAGGTAAGCTCGTACGTCCCTGTGATAGTGCGGCGGAGCACCATCTTGTTGAAATTTAACTTTGTAGAACGGCAAATAAATTTTCTATGAAAGTTCAAAGTGTGTATACATTTTTTTGAAGCACCCGGTATATATATATATAATATATATATATATATATATATATATATATATATATATTCTACGACGACATTCTACACACAACGCTCCCTAGACCCAAACTAAGCTTAGTTAAACTAGCTTGTGTTATGGGTTCTAGAATGCTGATAAACATAATTATATACTTTTTTTTTGTAAATACATACTTATTATACATATAAACACCCAGACCAATGCAAATAGACATATTCATGCATACAAATATTTGCACTGAGCGGGAATCGAACTCGCGCCCACTGCGTAGCAGTCGCATGCACTACCGCTACGCTACAGAGGCCGTCATCATATATAATATATATATATAATAGTATTATATATGTATCACTATAACCTTTTTTTTTTAAAAAGATGTATATATACTTTAGTGTCACATAAAAAATATACACATAAATAATTAATTGATAAAAAAAATAAATAAATAACTTTTTCTCTATTTTAATAATAAACTATTCCAAAATGATGCATAGTCTATCGCTATCCTTTTCTTTTCCAAGCCCAAATAGCATGCGCACTCTCTTTCTTTAAATGGCCGGACTTTAAACAGCCGCTATGCTGTGTCCTCTTCTATCGCATGGGATGGTTGGTTGGGAACTCTCAGTCGCACACATTCACTCGGAGCAATATTTAACTTTTTAAAATTCGACAACCGCAATTCTGGACTTATTTTTCGCAGGCAACCCTACACCACCGTGTTCAGAATAAAATAATCTTTAATTTCATTTAAATTTCATCCAATAAACAGAACGTTGCAAAATGCTAGTACAGATTTACCTGTTTATACCTGGCAACCCGATAGTTGTGACCGGAAAAGAATAGGCAACCTAACGTTTGTGTATTCTATGGGCTTCATACTTTCGATTGGTATAGAACTTATCTAATAATCATACCGGTGAAATGTTGAAAAAAATATTTTTTTAAAATTATTAATTAAACATACTCTGGACTGAAATTTGCTAGGCAACCCATATGGATTATATTTATTGACATATTAAATTAAATATAAAATACGTTTCATTAAATAAGCATCTCGGTGAAGGTCGTTCTATAACGGGATCTTAGACTATAATAATAAAAGTGCATCGTGGACATTTTGACCGCCCCGCGCCTCCGTCTGCTTAACGCCTTACCGATTAACACTAGAAGTATGTTTATTCGTATTCTAGAACCCATATTACAGCTTACATTTGGATCTAAAGGCGCTATATTATCCTTAAACATTTTTTTATAACCTAAATTGATTTTTTTTTTCAGAAATATCATAGCCCAACTTCAAAACAAAGATTCTACCATCCTATCGCCGCTATCACGCAACATCGACGCGAATACTCACGCGCTGAACCACCTCCAAACGTCCTACGATAGTACCAGTGTTGCCAGCACCAACAACAGTAGCGATGGTAGTTTTTATACCGAATTAGACTGCGTTTGGTTGCTTTATTGCAGGAATTTGGTAGCAACTACTAAATTGAACGCACCTTATGGTACTATGGCCAGAATTAACGGGTAAGTTTTTTATTTTTATTCTCTTATAATCGTTAAGCCTGTGCCAGTATCTCACCTGATGGTAAGTAATGACGTGGTTGACGGTGGAGTACGCTTGCCTAGAGCGGAATATTCACCATATAATGATGGCGCATGATGCAAGTTTTTTGTATGGATCTTATTTCTCTTAACCCAAATATATTCAATCCTTAGATCCAGTATCACTAAAATACTTTCTAATTTTAATTGATATATTTTTTTAATTCGAGATGAGTTCGTTCTTTCTAAACTCACCGCAGCTACTTTCTAAACTCACCCTACGTACTTTCTACACTCACCCTACGTACTTTCTACACTCACCCTACATACTTTCTACACTCACCCTACATACTTTCTACACTCACCCTACATACTTTCTACACTCACCCTACATACTTTCTACACTCACCCTACATACTTTCCACACTCACCCTACATACTTTCTACACTCACCCTACATACTTTCTAAACTCACCCTACATACTTTCTACACTCACCCTACATACTTTCTACACTCACCCTACATACTTTCTACACTCACCCTACATACTTTCTACACTCACCCTACATACTTTCCACACTCACCCTACATACTTTCTACACTCACCCTACATACTTTCTACACTCACCCTACATACTTTCTACACTCACCCTACATACTTTCTACACTCACCCTACATACTTTCCACACTCACCCTACATACTTTCTACACTCACCCTACATACTTTCTACACTCACCCTACATACTTTCTACACTCACCCTACATACTTTCTACACTCACCCTACATACTTTCTACACTCAGCCTACATACTTTCTACACTCACCCTACATACTTTCTACACTCAGCCTACATACTTTCTACACTCACCCTACATACTTCCTACACCCATCCTACATACTTTCTACACTCACCCTACATACTTTCTACACTCACCCTACATACTTTCTACACTCACCCTACATACTTTCTACACTCACCCTACATACTTTCTACACTCACCCTACATACTTTCTACACTCACCCTACATACTTTCTACACTCACCCTACATACTTTCTACACTCAGCCTACATACTTTCTACACTCACCCTACATACTTCCTACACCCATCCTACATACTTTCTACACTCACCCTACATACTTTCTACACTCACCCTACATACTTTCTAAACTCACCCTACATACTTTCTACACTCACCCTACATACTTTCTACACTCACCCTACATACTTTCTACACTCACCCTACATACTTTCTACACTCACCCTACATACTTTCTACACTCACCCTACATACTTTCTACACTCACCCTACATACTTTCTACACTCATCCTACATACTTTCTGCACTCACCCTACATACTTTCTGCACTCACCCTACATACTTTCTTTAATCTTTCAGCGTAGCACTAAGGATGTTGACAGGCGAGCTACCAGCTAACAAGGCGCTCGATACGATGTTGTACGAAGTGCTCACAGGGTGGAAAGAATTGAAATGTAACGATATGTTTCCCAGGTAAGGCAAAAATATGTTTTTTTTTATACTACGTAGGTGGCAGACAAGCACACGGCCCACCTGATGGGAAGCGGTCACCGTGGCCTATGGACGTGTGCAACACTAAAGGAACACGAAAAATTACAACCAAACATAATATTACGGTAAATTTTTAGTCTAAGCAAGACCTTTCTAATAAAAAATACCGCATCAAAATCCGTTCAGTATTATTGTTTTTTTTTTCTATGTCGGTCACGTCACCTCGCCTGATGGTAAGCTGAAGACAAAGTCTCTGGAATGGGAGTCACCATTGCAAACACCGATAGTGCCACAATGGTGGCTCTCAGCTTGACGGCCTCATCTAATGCTTTTTCACGCCCCGCGATAGCGATGGACGTAAAAAGTACTGAACCGGTTTTGATACGGTTTTTTTATTAGAAAGGTCTTGGTTAGACTCAAAATCTTACGCATATTTGATCACAATCGGCTGATTATAACCGGCGATATAGTAAAAAAATGCGAAAATCGACTTCCACGCGGGCGGAGTCGCGGGGAATAGCTATCGTTCATATAACATAACCCAAGTGTTTTTAGGGTTCCGTAGCCAAAGTAGTTTTTTTTAATACGTCATAAACCGCAATTAATTGATTTCTTGTGAAACGGGTATTATTATATTAGCTTGTATAGCTATCACAAGCCTACATGGGCTCGTATATAGTTACTTGCTGCTACGGAACCCTTCATGGGCGAGTCCGACTCGCACTTGGCCGGTTTTTTAAATATCTCCAACGTACAGACACAGCTACTTACAATTTTATAATAGAACTAGCTGTTGCCCGCGGCTCCGCCCGCGTGGAATTCGGATTTTGTTCCAACATTTTTTCGTGCTATTAGTAAAGATGTATGGAAATCTGCCCGATTTATTGACATTAATGCTCACTGCTCCGCTCCCTTTGGTAGTAGCGTGATGATATATAGCCTATATTACTCCCAGATAGTGTAGCTTTCTATAAGTGAAAGAATTATTGAAATCGGTCCAGTAGTTTCGGAGCCTATTCATTACAAACATACAAACATACAAAAATAGGTACAAATCTTTCCTCTTTATAATATTAGTATAGATTTACAAAAAATATGATTCCAGGTGCAGCAAAGTTAACGCGGCCGCTCAAGTGATGGATTCCCTATTACAAGGACACAGAAAACCGTCACCAAGTAACAGAGGACGGTGAATAGTGATGTAATTAGTGAATACCGTTGTTTGTTGGTAAAAATCGGTTTTTCGATATTTATGGACGTGTTGAAGTGTAGTGATTATTTCACCGATTGAGTAGAGTTAAGTAAAGATTCATATTTATATAATTTTATTATTATTAATGAATAATAAATATTCTACGTAGCAGACGTAGTACTATTCGGTATTCTGTGACAGCAGCGCTATCTAAATCTAAACCCAAAACTAGCGCGTGTTATGGGTTCTAGAATACGGATATTAACATAATTATATACTTTTTTTATTACATACATAATAATTATGCATAAAAACACCCAGACCAATGCAAATATATATTCGTGCATAAAAATATTTGCCCGGACGGGCATCGAACCCGCGTGCACTGACATAGCTACAGAAGCCGCGGATTTTGAATCTAGATATCCGTAGGTATTCGTTGTACCGAATCGTTAAAAATGTATTTACATTTTTTTACGGTTCGACACATCACTATTTGTAAGATGCTTTAAAATACGTATAAATATCGAAAACCGTATTTATTATATTTATAAAACATATTTTTACTTATACAAGGTGACTTATTAGGTTAAAAGTCCTAGGTTTGATTTCAAGGCAAACCCTATGATAAATTTCTATAAAAATAAAACCGACTTCCCCTTTTTTAAGTCGGTTAATCATACTAAAACCCATTACATAATGTAAGAAATACTTGTATGAAAACCACATCAAAATCGGTTCAACCAAACGTGAGAAAATCGCGAACAAACATACATACTTGTCAAACAATGAACCTCCTTTTGAATGTTCAAGGCAATATTTTGAGTGTTGCCAGCAGAAAAAAAGTAACCTTGTATAACTATTTATAATGTATAAGAAAAATCATTATAATAATTAATGAATATTGTTATTAATAATGATAATTGATTTAAAACAATGTTAAGTTTAAATTAATTTAATTTTAAGTTACAATAATTTTTTTTACAGAACATTTTTAAAGAATTTTCTATATAAATTGATAATTCTTTATACATGTTTTAAATTAAATACTACAAGACGCTGTTTAGAACAAAAATTTAGTCACGGTTTCTGGGTGAGGTGTGTATGAATTTGAAACGGGACGCAGGAACTAGATACCTAAACATTTTTATAACATTTAGGTGGTAAATAAGCATACGACCCACTGATGGGAAACGGTCACCACTTCTTCCCATCCTGACCCTTCCCCCTCTAAGGTCAGCAGTGTGACGCCCCTGGTGTTGCACACATCCATAGGCCACGGTGACCGCTTTCCATCAAGTGGATCGTGTGCTTATCTAGCAGGATCAGTTTTAGGATGGGTGACTATTCTTAACATAGTTATGGTGGATCCACGCTTCGCTATTCGTTATTCGCCTTTATTCACGTGTATAAATCGAAGTGGTGGTTATTCGTCTATATTTGCTTTATTCGCATGAATATTTGCCTTAGTCACTCTTCTATAAGAATTTCCTCGAATACAATATAAGCTAATATTGAAGTGTGGTTCCGCCATTAGACTCTCAGTCGCAGTCCCGGTAACCATACAAACATCTATGGCAGTCGTTACGGGTAGTTGGAGCCCTAAAAAGTCCGACAGCTGGTCTAACTACACAACTGGTATATCGCCAGTGCGTTGTGCAGTCAGGCGGCAGTCGCTTCACGGAACATAGCGAAGTTCGGCCGGCAGTAGTTACACTGGGAGACGACCACCACTGAGTTGGGAGGCTCGGAGGATGAGTATAGCAACACTGGTTTCGTTCAGAAACTATTATTTAACTTTTACTAACCACAGATAATAATATATCGCCAAGTACAAACCGTACGGTTTAGTGTTTAAGTAAAAAAATAATGTTTATTTTTAATTGTTATTATATTATAGAGAGGCTATCGTTGTCCAATAGAGACTGATATTGAAATAAAGAACTTTATAAAAATAAAAAATATTGGTTTATTTTCTGGTTTTTACCCGACTGCCGAAGAAAGGAGGGTAATATTTTTTTTCTCAATCTATCTAGGTTGTTCCTGTGTATAATTATGTATGTATTTATCAAAAAAAATCCTAGGGCACACTGGGATGCTCTGTACATAGGGCCCTACCAACGTCCAGGGTGACCCAATCCAACCTCATCTTGTGAGTGCACATTATAATAACCAGCTGATTTATGAACATCTTACGGATTTAATCAAGGCAATACTACGAGTCGCGGGCTCTACGGATCTACGAATTTAAGACGATAAACCGACGGCGGTGCGGGGCGGTCAAAATGACCGCGACGCACTCTTATTTCTACGAAGATTAGGTAGCATTTATCCGCGCAATAGATCCTTTCGCTTGTCAGATATACGCGGCCTAATGCGATCTAATGTTAGTAATAATAAGAGTGCGTCGCGGTCATTTTGACCGCCCCGCCCCGCCATCTGCTTTCGACCCAAGAGTGCGTCGCGGTCATTTTGACCGCCCCCCGCCTCCGTCTACTTCACGCCTAAGAGTCTACGAATCTAAGAGTACCTATACGAATCTAAGAGTCTACGAATCTAGGTACGTGTTTACGACCTTATGGCTTAGGTATGGCACAGCTCACAGCCAGTACATCTACAACCCTGAGGTCTATTTGAATCTACAGATATACGAATTTAAACAACTTCAAATCTATGAATGTAACAATTTTGAAATCTTCATGCGCCCACGCTAAAACATAATGACTTTCACGTTTTATAATTAAAACACCTTTCTTGAGGCGTGTAGCGAATTGTGTACTTAGTGGCTACATGTTCGATTTCTGCCAAGGTACAGTCAGATACTTGAACCTACTCTATTAAATTACTGCAAAACAATATTGCCTCGAGGCATACTATACTTGGTTGCGTCACACCTTGGCTACCGAACCTGGAAGAGGGTACAGGCGAGAGGGGGAGGGGAGAATGGGTGGGTTCAGTTGAGTTTCTGTGCAGACAACATATGAGACTTCTATCCTACCTACCTTGCTTAATTTTTTTTTTATGTCGGTCACGTCAACATGACTTCACCTCGCCTGATGGTAAGCTGAGGCAAAGTCTCTAGAATGGGAGTCACCATTGCAAACACCGATAGTGCTACTTACAGTGGTGGCCCTCAGCTTGACGGCCTCATCAAATGCTTTTTCACGCCCCGCTTAAAGGACCCAGGACTGTAGGAGGAAGGAAACACGTGAGCTGGTAAAGAATTCCAGGTTTAATTTTACAACATTAACAACCGATAAAATTTTTTAGATAGAGTTTTATTATGCGTTTGACTGTACAAAATCCAGTCAACACAATATTGTTATAATTGCTACATAAAAAATATATTGACTTTTTAATTATTTTAAGATTGGCTATCGACGTTAATTAAGCACAAAACTTCTATAATTCACTTAATTTTATAAAATGCTACGCGTTATATTATTATGTGAGTGTTATTAAATAGTTATATTATTTTAAACAAGCTTTTATTAGCATCATCTGAGTATAAGCAGTTGTATAAAAATTTGTAGTGTAATTTAAACCTATAGGTAGATACTATTATAAAATTGTAAAGTAGGTGTGTCTGTATGTACCTACATTGGAGATGGTAAAAAAAATACTTGAGTTATGTTAAATGAATGATTCCGAACACCAATATTTTTTTTAAATCCTTGTACCTATGTTCGCGATGGGTTGTACGCGATGGACGTAAAAAGTAATTAACGAATTTTCATGTAGTTTTTTTGTTGTTTGAAAGGTCTTGGTCAGACTTGAAATCTTTTAAATGTTTGGTCAAAATCGGTTGAGTAGAACTGAAGATATAGTCAAAAAACGTGAAAAAAGACACCCACGGGGGCGGAACCGCTGACATAAGCTAGTACATTTTTTATATATATCGGTCACGTCAATATGACTTCACCTCGCCTGATGGTAAGCTAAAGGTAAAGTCTCAGGAAGAGGGTCCCCATTACATACACCGACCGACAGTGCCATAATGGTGGCCCTCAATACTGTCAGATTATTTAATCTCATCTCATCCAGGTTTTTTACTTTATATTTATATACTTTCAGGTATTTTCCTACAATCAGCTCTTTCCAAGAGCGGTGAAAGAAATCATTTTCTAGACTTGCAAGACAATGAAGACCCACGTCCCATAACTGCCTCAATACTAGCGTCAACGGAAAAAAACGAATCGCATATCAACGATAGCGTTAACGATAACGATGCTAAGATAAACGAATATCGCCGCGCTCTTCTCAGTCTGTTTAAACGTTTATACACTACAACTGAAAACCCTGATAATGAAAAACGAGTAGATATGGTATGTATGTACGCCAATTGTGCAAATATGGCAGATCTATTACAGAAATTAGTGATCGCGTTAAATAAATTAAATAAAAACTTGGAACGTACTAATGAGAGTAATCTGTTAAGATATTCATCAAAGCAAAAACGGAGAAACCGTTTTAGGCGCAACGTTGTCAACGAGACTACAGAAAATATAGCAGTTGTTACTAGCAATAACGTTACTAATAGCAGTGAAATTGGAGATGAACAGCTAAATAACCGTTATAACGTTGACACTACATCTATAATATCAAATAACGAGACTAATTCTGACGTTTTAAAGCAATCGAAAGAACTACCAGTAAATTTAACAGAAAATACAGATCTATTATCAAACAGGAGACGCTTCGTTTTATCGAAATCATCGCCAATATTGAAAGAAAAACTGCTTACATATTTAGATAAAATGTTTTACGACATCGACCGAAGAATTAAACCGTTAACGGACGTTAAAATTCTGTTATCTGACGCTATCAGCTATCGCGTCGGCTATATTATTGCTAATATAGACACGTTGCAAATGCAGTTGAAAAAGCTGAAAGTTGAAATGGATACGAATAAAGCTATCTGGACGGAATCGAAGGTTAGAGAGCTTTTTGACAAAGTTAAGACTTCTGGCGATGTGGTTTCAAATTTGTTGGATATATTGTCTACTTATATGCCGCAATCAACACAATTGAACATACAGTAATAAATGTTTCTGTAACTATTATAAGTTGTTTAATATTTAAACCTTAGCTGTGTATAGGTAGGCTTAAACTAATTTTTCGTAAAATGTGTGATGGTCCTTAAAATCATGTATTTCATTTGTTTCTACCGATTATCATGTGCTTTTACCATGAAGCTATAGATAAACATGGAGGCCAAACCGGGAAGAACAGCTTGATCCAAATACCTACATGTCTGTATCTCACTCTCTGTGGGCCGACTTCTCTTTCGTGTATTTGTACAATGTTGCTATCTTCTTATTATAATATCTCCTAGTAAATTATAGAAATAGACCATACTAACCAAAAATGCAAGTAAAATGATTTATAAATAACTCTATAGTTCGACTACGATTATTAATGTGGAAATTGAAAAATTATATGCCATTTATTATGCATGATTGGGTAGTTGAATCAGGAAATCAGTGAATTAAATTCCCATTGTCTATGGATTCAGTACGTAATGTGGCAACATTAGTACTACATGTCAACTATCAATAAACAATATGGCGGTTGTTTATTATTGTTTTGGTTTTTAACATATTTAAAGTTAATTATAAGTATAAACTCAAAAAATGGTGCAAAATTGTATAGTGCGTGGTTGCGGTATTACGTGGCGTCAAGGATGTGATATAAAATTCCACGCGTAAGTGTTTAAACTTGTTTAAATGGTGATTTCATGGTTAGAAGGTTATCATACTTAGAAAGAGAAGTCGGCCCACAGAGAGCAAGATAGTAAATACAGACTGAGCATCAAGTAGGTATTGGAAGTGAGGCCTCCATGTTTATCTATAGCTTCATGGCTTTTACGAAGCTCATTTGTTTTTATCGATTATTTTTCAGTACTATTTTTTATAACAGAACAAAACTGTTGGTGCCGTAGGCAAGAATGTTCGATTGGCATTCCCGACCGCACAACTAGTAGTGTAGGTATACTACCTAGTTGGTCAGTGGGGAAGTATCACATCGATCCCTGGGCGGGAAAAATATCAATGTCTGGCCATGCAAACTCTGCCATTCTTTATTAACCGACTTCTGTTCAAATCAAAGGAAGGTTCTCAAACCGTCAGCAAATAATTACAATAAAACACATGATCGCCGAATAATAATTTTGTATTTCAATACAATACATATTTAAAGATACAATTTGTAATTAACATTAATACATTCATAATATACTAGGTACATAATTTCAAACGCCCTCCATCTGTTTAAAAGCGGCTCTCAGACCTGCCGCAGGGTCAATCTAGGGTGTAAAAGTGGGGATGCCCTTAATTGCCAGCTGTGTAGGCAAGCAGGGACAATCTAGATAGGTGGCAATTAGAGTCATCCTCACTTTTACACCCTAGATTACCCGCGGCAGGTGTGAGAGCCGCTTTAAGAAATTCGTATCTACCACGATGGAAAATGTTTCTTGCATTTTATATGACGACAGAATCCGCTGTCTAATATCAAAACCCAGTATCTGCATGTTTTTATATCTTTTTTTATACCACTTAGCTGGCGGACAAGCATATAGCCCACCTGATGGAAAGCGGTTACCGTGGCTTATAGACGTATGCAACATTAGAGGCGTCACACTCGTGCTGCCGACCTTGGAGGGGATTTGGGAGGGGAAAATTTGGGGGACTTTAGGGGGGGGTTGGGAGTTCACAGAAGCCTACACTACAAGTAAGTTCTGGCCACCCTATTTACCGCAAGCAACACAAGGAGTATGTTCAAAAAACACAAAAATACTCGTTATTTATACAAATACTAGGTTTTTAAAATTAGACAGTCGAAATATAAGAAGTGATACAAGTCCTACTTCAATTGAGCGCCTCGCTTTGCACTCAAAGGGGCCTAGGGTCTATTCTGCTCCTTTTATTTGGCTTTTATGGGAGCGTAACCTTCCAACCTTGAAAGGAAAGCCTTTGCCACAACCTCGTCCCTTAATTAGCAGGTGTGCTGGCTTAAAGGTGAGGTTGACTTAAGCTCCGAAGATTTTAAGTGCCCCATATACAAACAGATTATTTTGTAGTAAATAAATATATACGATTGTATTTATGCGTGTATACATCTGTGCCAGATTCAGTAATGCCACGTTTTGCAAGAAAATTGGCAAAAAGAAATATAATTGGTATGATCTGTCAAAATAAAATCTAAATACACTTTTGTGAGGTTATCAAATCATTAAAATCATTCATAGTTTAATTAATTTTCTACTGGATTTTTAATTACAATATAATCTAAAGTTTTCAAATCACAAGTTTCAAAAACATAATATTACTGAATCAGGTCCCAGTACCCAATGCGTAGATGTCTTACGCTGAGAAAGACCCATTTAGGGTACCAATACATGCAATACAATACAATACATTTATTAATTCGAAAGTTATACTATTGATACAAATTATAATTAAAATAAATATTACAAATTACTAAGCATTTGTATTTTGATACAAATTACACTTATTACATTTATTTTACATCTATTTTTATATTTAATCTATATTTGAGACACAAAATGACTATTTAAATCAATGTAAATGATGAATAACATAATATGAATGTAAATTTTAATAATTTCGAATTGATTTTAGAATATTTTTAATATATACTCTGTGAGTTGAGAATATTCAATCATACTTGTGCGTGCTTACTGTATAAGGCAGTCAACTGTATCGAATTGAGGGGGGGACCATCCCTCATTGCGGGGGAGGCATCCTGCATTGCGAGTACCGTCCCGTATGGACAGGCGCAGTCTCGCATCGATGCGTGTATGGGTGTAGTCCCGCATTGGTAAGTGTATTTCTGCATAAGGGGGAAGGGTCCTGGATTGGGGGGTACGTACGTTTAAAAAGTATTTTATAACTATTCCGCATGTCCCTTAATAATTTCAATACAATACATAATTAATTTCAAATTGCCAATCACATAAAGTTATTTGAACGCCTAACGAATTAACTCTCCCCCCCCCCCCCAATTCCCCCCCCCCCCCCTTCCCCCAGTTCTCTAAAATTCCTAACCATCTCACATTATCTTACAATACATACCATTAAGTAGTATCAAAGTTGACCGCCTTATTACTGATGTATAACCATATTTCTCTCCCCCCCCCCCCCTCCCCCCAACTCGACAGAGAACGTAGCACTATCTCACTTCAAATTTAAATTAGGAAAAGTCAACATCCAGGGCTTAAATTCTGTTAAGCACGCCACTGTCATTCCAGACATCCAAAAAAAACTAACGTTTCCATACTACGTGACCCATTTTTTACAGTTTTTGACCCCCCTCCTTCCCCCTCATACAAAATCCTAAGCTCCCTCCCCCCCTGGTATTTTAAAGACCACTCAAACCCTCGCCCCCCCCCTCCCCCGCCACCCCAATGAAAACGTTCCCTAGTCTGTTATTCAATCCCAATAGTTCAATAGACTTTATCAAAACTCAACATTACCATTTAATTTTGGATTTTAACAGCAAAATAATAAAATCTACAATCGAGGCGTGCCTGCTCTGGATAGCCGAAATGTTCCTTCACAAATGTTGCGGCTTTAGAGCCATCTACCGAAAATGTATACGAACTGATAAATGAATGACAAACACTTCCATTCTATATAGATATCCTCAGACTTTCACTCTTATCTTTCTCCTCCTGCCTTCTCCTTTCCACTTAGCTGTGGGCGAACCCACTTGCCAACATATGGGCATGGCGTTGATTAAGTAAATGACGTCACTTCTGTCATACATTTTCATTAAACTTAACTAAAATCTTCAAATTTCTTTTTCAATGAAATTTAGATCTAGAAAAAATGAACATCGACTTGAGCCCTCGACCAGTCGCTCATTTTTAGAGTTCCGTAGCCAAATGGCAAATAACGGAACCCTTATAGATTCGTCATATCTGTCTGTCCGTCTTCAAAAATGCTATTGAGGTTTCTTACATCATTTTTTTCTAAACAGGATAGTTTACGCGAGATACACTTCCAAAGTGGTAAAAGGCTCGCGTTTGACCACAATCTCACCTATCGGTAAGTGATGATGTGGTCAAGGGTGAAGCACTTGCTAGAAGTAGACCTGTAGTTACCTGTTCACTCGAGACTTGAAGTTAAGTGCAATAAAAATGTACAACAGAATCGTCACCACTTTTTACTAACAACCAATACGAATACGCGAATGATACAAACATTAATTAAACGCTTAAACTTAATTTGTATCGACGATACAATACATGTTAACCTAAAAAGTATTCTGTGTCTAACACAATTAAGCTTATAGCGCAAAACACACTGTGTAGCTGAATACAGTCGAGGTGAGTAGGACTAAAGGTGAGTATGACTTAATTACTCACCGTACTCTATGGGTAAATAAGACTTAAAGTTTGAAAGCAATGAGTGTTGTATGTAGATGGTCTTATGCCCGTTGATAATGAGCCGATATTGAATAAATGCCAGTTTTATGCCCAAAGTGACGGAGCATAAAACCATCACTGTTGTAAGGTGAATATAATATATATAATCTAGAGGGCGCTGTGTAGAATGTCGTAGAATATTTATTATTATTATTTATAATATGAACTGCAAGTAAATTAAATTCGAACACAATTTGTAATTGTTTATTTTAAAATCAATGTATTGAATTGAACGAATAATCTTTATGAATAATATTCGATCTTTGAGATTTAAGCCTAAACATTATACTGTCATGAGGCTTAGTCATGCACTTATCTTAAGTCATATTCACCTTCTGCCCTACTCACCTCCATTAAATACATCAACTTTATCAGAATTAATAGTATTATACGTGCAACTGTAGTAATATTTATTGCAAAAAATCTACACAAAGAAAAATGTCCGCTATGTAATATTGACTATATCAAAAATGTCCAAAATAATGTTTAATAATTAAATTTTGTTCGCATCTCACCGCAACATATAGAATTATATTTTGATACTAGAAGAACAGACGCAGATGGCGGGGTGTTGTCTCTGCCTACCCCGGAGGGCAAAGGCGTGAGCATATGTATGTATTTGATACTGATGAAAGAAAATCAGTAACTTTCATATGGCTATAAGCTACCAAATATATATATTATATCGACTATATAATAAAAAGGTGGTCATTTTTGTTCAATAGTCTTTATTAAAGCGGACATTATTTGACAATGGTGAATATTATTGTACAGTCAACATCAAATATCTATGATCATTTTCAGATTTTGAACGGTAGTTGAGCAAAGTAACTTATATAGTTCTTAATGAAAATTATGTTTAATTACTTAATTGGGTCTATTAAACTACCTTTAAACTTTGATTACAATATAATGAACCGTTTTCATTGAAATCTTTGCAATCATCATAGACTCGCGTTCAGGGTTCAGCAGGTGCATAGCCAGGCTTGAGGTGATGGTTGTCGCAGCACTTGTGGGACCAGTGGGTATTGGCGTAGTCGTAGTCTAAACCAATATCTGCGCTTTGTCACGCAGTGCTGCGACGACAATCACCTCTTCTTTCATAATGCCGTCAAGTTGAGGGCCACCATTATGTCACTGTCGGTGTATGTAATGGGGACTCCCTTCCTGAGACTTTACCTTTAGCTTACCATTAGGTGAATTCATATTGACGGAACCGTTCTAAAAAAAATTGTCGCTGACTGTACAACGATATCAACTTATTATAAGTGAATATATTGAAACATGCTAATAAGTGAATATTTCGGTTTATACGGACATTAAAAAGGCTAAGTGTGCACGCTATTCGCTCTAATCCATCACACATAATACATCGGTTAAATACAGATTAATTTGCATTTGTATCTTAAATTAATACAATACTGAGATACAAATGCAAATATACCTATTTATTTATAATAATATTTATAACTAATTAAGATATATCTTATATAAATTAGAGATCTTAGTATATCATTCATATTGTTTAGCGTTGCCAACAATATGAATAGCTACAATTTTTGACAACATGTATGTGTCAGTTCGATAGGGGAATTACCCAAATGCTCACCCGGGGATTCCCCATGTTGACAATAGGTTTCAGAATGCTGTTTCTGAAGCTTTCGAGAAACTTTTGAACTTATTTTTATGGTATATCCCTCAAAAATGATAATAGTCTGATGTATTAAGAATAGATTTAGATGGTAACCGACCCATGGGGTCGTTTTATAATCAAAATAGTTCTTTTTAGACACAAATTTTTGTGTACGTATTCATCATGATGGCCATACTTTTTAGTTAAGACCTTCAAGCAAGGTGAACTAGATTGAACGAACCACAAAACTCTAAGGCTCAATTGGCAGTCCTGAAACGGGATTATAAAAAAAATACTTACCTCCTTATTTAAGTCGGTTAAGTATAATAAAACTATGGCAGTCGCTTCACGGAAAATATCGAGGTCCAGCCAAATCCGCAGTTAAGACTGGTAAAGCGGACCCCAGACTCCGAGGTGAAAGCTTTAGATGCGACTGGGATTAACGTTAAATTGAATTGAAGCATAATAAAACTTCTAGAATGTGAAAAAAAATTCAGATAATTACATCAAAATTTGTTGAACCAAATGCGAGATATCCACGAACAAACATACCGGTCAATACCGGTTATGTGCTGCCAACATTACCATATATACATAGTTGATTCGCATTTGGGGATCCTTCACAGGGGGGCTTGAGCTACTTATAGCCATCACAAATTCACCAGTGCATTGAATATTAGGACTTCGTTCACGTAATTCACGGGCGATACAGATACCGGCAAGTAAATTGGCCAGACGCGTCATATGCGCAAAGGTCGATTTTTAGGTCCCCTTTGAGGTATGAGCGGGTCGCGGGAGACGCGGTTGCGCCGTCGCGGACATATGATTGGTCCGTCACTTGACGGACCAATCAGATGTCTCCGAGAGACGTCTTGTAGAGAATCAACGTTCCGTTCGTTCGTACTTTGAATCATTTGATTGGCTCAAAGTGCACGATGCGCGAACTTACCCCAAACCTGGCCAAGTTACGTGCCTGTATCTGTAACATTGATCAGCTGACGCGCACACTACCTACTTGTGTGGACTTAGGACCGGCAGAGTACCTTAGTAACTAGTAGATAAGTAGGTACTAGTCTGTAAAGTCAACTGATAATGCAAATATCGCCTGGAAGTTGTATTTATTAAAAAAAAATCAGCTTATTTACAGAAAAGAAAAAAAAATTAACACAATTTCTTTTCATAAAATCTTGAGTATAAGTATCTCAAGCCCCCCTGTGAAGGATGCTCAAATGGAAATCAAAACTTTGTATATAAAAAACATTACCCTCCTTTCTTCGGCAGTCGGGTAAAAAAATAGACGAAATTTTTGTGGCTCGTTAGTCAAAACCTAGTATTTTCTACTGTAGATGTCCATACCAAAAATGTCCGGTTGAAAAATGTCCAGCGGTAAATTGTTCACTAAAATTATATCTAGGGTCTAATATCTAGTCTTAAATATTTTTAACTTTGACGTTTTGTAAGTGCCGTTCAATGGTCGATACAAAATAAAAGATTTTTGAATTTGACTTTAATAGTATACTTTTCTTGCCCTATATCGCCAAGTAAGAAGTTAAAATTCTGGTACAGAATGTCCTTATGGTGGACAACTGGGCAATAGATATTTTTTAATATTTAGTCCACTGGATTGACTGCACCGTCTGATGGTAAGCTGAGGTGAAGTCCAAAAAGTAGTAGTTACCATTCCCAAGGGATGTCCCTAGAATGGTGATCTCTACCCAGACGGACTTGACAGACTGACTTTAGCATGTTAAAATTTTTAATAAACCAGCTAGAACCGATCCATCATAATATCCCTTTGTTCAACAGAAGGCATAGTGACAAAACATACCCCGGGGATTAGAACATATACATATGGACATTATTGGACACCGGACTTTAACAGTAACATGTACATTCGAACATATACATATGGACATTATTGGACACCGGACTTTAACAGTAACAATTACATTCGAACATATACATATGGACATTATTGGATACCGACCGTTAATATAATAAGTAGATTCGAACATATACATATGGACATTATTGGACACCGGACGTTAACAGTAACATGTAGATTCAAACATATACATATGGACATTATTGGACACCGGACATTTTAGAAAGCTTTTTAAGAGACATCATTAAAAGAAGTGGTCTTCGGCTCTGTATTGTCTCTACCGAACCTACTGTATATGACCTCACAGTTAGGACGCATGGCCCTGAATACGTCTACCCCATGTTCGGTTACCCCTGAACGCGAGAAATCTATCACTCTTATATTAGGAGCCGCTGTCGCCAAATGCTCCAAGCTCCTATCAGTTATGTTCCTATACCCTGTTACGGACAGGACCCTCAAATTGGACCTATCAGGTCGAACACCAGGGTCATTTGCATGGAAATTATGTCCAATATGAATGTAATTGATGTTCTCGTTAGCTGCTCGCCCGAATCGTAGTACCGCCGAATCTGACACGAGATGGTGGCCAAAATGCAGTAGATCCCGAGGGATATTCCTCTGGAGATACCCACGGGACCTTAAAAGGCATCCTCTACGTTGCATTGGTTCCGCATAATCACAAATATACGCGTTCACCGCCCTACCTTCAATACTAGGCCTGTCGTGAACAGGGCGGGCATGAACCGCCATAGGTGGAGCTCCCATAGAACTTGCAATTCTATCAAAATATCTGGCCAAATATGGCCGTACGGAGATATCTGGTGATCTCCGGCCAGGGTCTGGCGGATTCTGGGGTCCATCAGCGTCTCTACGTTCAGGAATTAATGGAACCTCTCTAACGTGGACTTCTGTAGAACCGATCCTGAACGTTTTCTTTGCACCGCTGCTGGTTGAGGGCTCATCATTTCTTGGTCGTTTGCTGGGACTTGGACCAGGTCGGAAAGATGGACCATCGTAACCTGGCCTGGATCTGGTCTCTGAAGGACCTGGTTTATAGTTGGGACTATTAGTCCGTGGTCTGAACTTAGGACCCTCTGGTAAGTTTGAGTTTTGGTCTTTTGACGTAGAAGGTTTTGATGAAACCATTTTAGATTTCAAACCATAAATTTCTGGTTTAGCAGGTTCTGAACAGCCAGGTTTAGAGGTGGGATCATCATTTTCTGGCTTGGAATCATTCGTTTCTATCTTAGATGTGGATGGTTTTGGATCAAGGTAATCAGTAGGTTTATCATCAGAATTTTCTTCTGATATACAATCCATCGGATCGGGCTCAGAATTTTCAGGTACCTCCTGTCCAAATTTCCTCTTGATAAGGTTTAGACAGCGGTACGGAAATTGCCTTTTCTGGGGTCTGCGTGATGGGCCAGGGTCTGCGTCTCCGGCTGGTCCAGGGTTTGCTGCAGGGGGGTCCGGAATTACTGCAGGAGGCTGTTCGTTGTCCCGGTTCTCGTTTTGATACTGCCGGTTTGGATGGATAACTATGATTCTGGAAGGGAAGCAATATTCAATGAAATTTTGAGGCAATATAGCAACCCATTTATGTCCCACTGCTGGGCACGGGTCTCCTCTCCTCTAACGAGAGAGCTGAGAGAGTTTACACCTTAATCCACACACGCTGGCCTAATGCGGGTTGGTGGATCGGACATGTCCGTAGAATTTCTTCTAGGACATGTGGGTTTCTTTAAGTTTTTCCTTCACCGTCAGCAGATAGTAAATCATGTGATTAGCACATATAAACTCCACAAAGTGAAATTCACATTGGTACTGTCCGGCCAGATTCGAACTCGATGCCTCTGAGTAGAGGCCGCGTCCTTATCCATTCAGCTACGATAGCTTTTCTGATAAAAATCAAACAAACCTTCTCTCTAGGGAAGCACAAGTGATATAATTTCCAATCATGACGTCACCGAGCCTCTCATCAGGCACCGGCTGCTCCCCGTCTTCCTTCGTATCCTCCCCATCATCGTGAGGGTCCTGGTGCGGGGACCTGCAACTGAAGTAGTCTGGCTCCTGTGGAAGGAAGCTGATCTTAGTATCCCAATACGAAGTATATGGTGAAGGAATAATGTGGAACCACATCTCATACAATCTTAACTCATACAATTTCATTTCAAACAATCCTGTCTCAAACAGTCCCATTCATATCTCGTACAATCAAATCTCATACACTCCTATCTTATATAATTCTATCTCATACAATCCTACCTCATACAATTCTACCTCATACAATCTCATCTCAGACAATCCTAAGTATTACATCCCATCCAATCCTATGCTATCTCATTCATCCTATTTTAATTAGTTTAACTGATGTTCAAGAAAATTATATAGAAATTTTTTGTAGTCTGAAATACCATCCCATACAATCCCACTTCATCCCATTATATCTTACTCTATCCCATCCATTTGATTATTATTTATTTTACTGATGATAAAGATAAACAATTTTTTGCAGTCATTAATTCCATTCGACTCATCTAATCCCACTCCATCCCAAAAAATCCCATTCCATCCCATATAATCACAACAAATCCCACTCCATCCCATCCAATCTCAACAATCCAACATCAAAAAGAATTATCAAATAAACCAACATCACTTACCAACAGGTGAGATAGTGGTCAAACAAACTATTAACAAAAAAAAATATAATTCTCATCTCACCTCAGTCTCCCACGGGTCCAGTTCAGTGAACGGTGCAAGCACATCGTCCCACTTGTGGGAGTGCTCTGAGGAACTCTTCATGTCCTCCGGAGGGGACACATACAGCTCCTCCAGAACTGGCAGCCAACCCAAGGCTGATACTTCGGAGTCGGCGACCGGGGAACCGCGGAGGTCCAGAATCTGGTGGTGGAAATATTGATGAGTAAGGTTTTTAATGGCGATATGAATGAGGTATTCGTGTATGTATATAAGTGTGGGTTTTTTGTGAGCATATGTGGATGAATCAATGTATGAGTGATAGAATGAGTGTAGGAGTGAGCGAGAAAGCGAATGGTGAGTGATTATTTGTGTAAGCAAGTGAGCAATTAAATGAATAAGTTTGTGAGTGAGTGAGTGAATGTGTAAGTGTGGAAGCAAGTGAGTGAGTGAATGAGTAAGTTTGTGAGTGAGTGAGTGAGTGATTGTGTAAGTGTGGAAGCAAGTTAGCGACTGAATAAGTAAGTTAGTGAGTGAGTGACTGTATAAGTGTGGAAGCAAGTTAGCAATTAAATGAGTAAGTTTGTGAGTGAGTGAGTGATTGTGTAAATGTGGCAGCAAGTGAGCGTGTAAATGAGTAAGCTAGTAAGTGAGTGAGTAAGTTTGAAAGCAAGTGAGTGAGCGAATGAGTAAGTGAATGAATAAGTGAGGCACTAATCTCCACTCTTCCGAGTGAATGCGTCCATCCCTCCTTCAACTCCATAACAAGAGGTATTCTCTCTCATTCTCCAACTTACCTTGAGTTTCTGGAAGCCATATCGAGTCGCCAGCGAGGCATAGGCGACGCACTCGGTGAGCCTCCTGCAGTCCTTCACGTACAACTCCTGGAGGTTCCGCACCTTACTCAGCGGCAAGAGGGACGCGGGTTCGAACCATTCGCATTCTGAGATGTCCAATACCTATAGAAAAAAATTATAAGTTGGCATCATCAGGACCCCAATTCTGCTATTGCAAGTACATACATACATACATACATACATATAATACATCCATCCATACAGTCAAACATTTGTATGTATGGATGTTTGATGTACATGCATACATACATCCACACATCCATACAGTATTCATACATACATCCATACATCTGTACTGTACATACATCCACACTTTCAATTGTGTTTTAAGTTGTAAGAATGTCCTACTGCCATAAGATTAGGTTTAAGTACCTGTACAATGGTTGTAAGTATGATAAAAATTCACACATCCATACACACATTCATCCATACATACATAATACATACATCCATATATCCATACATCCCTACATGCACACATCCATACATACATCCATATACACATCCATACATACACACACATAATACACCCATACATTCATTCATACATACATACACAAATCCATACATACATACATACATACATTTTTTAATCAATATAAACATACCTCAAGTTCGGGCAGCCGCTCCTGTATCTTCCCCAGGTATGAGGTACTGAGGGGGAGGTTGTAGCACCTGGTCCCTTTGAGGGACAGCCTCTTCAGCTTGGGAGGGAAATACCGGAGGTTGGCCTGCTAACAGAATTGAATACATAAGTAGTGACCGGAACTTGTTGAATGCCGGACCAAGGTCACAAGTTTCAAAGCAGGGACCGGACTCAGTAACGCCACAATTTCAAATCGTGTGATTTCAATTCGATTAGAAATAAATAACTTATTAATTTTTAAAAAACTTTCAACTTTTTTTTATAATGGTTTACATCAAATTCAAATTCATTTAATTATTGTTTGTCACAGACAGTACTTCAATATGCCTTCGACTCGCCTGATGGTAAGCTAAAGGAAAAGTCTCAGGAAGGGTGATATTCGTCAAGATACCGACAAAAATCGTTAGTTTGGAAAGTAGAGACTACCAAATATGGTTATGTCTGCGCCGCTACGAGTTAGCGACCGGATTCGATGGCTAAGGCATAGCGATAAATGTCGAGCTTGCCACCCCAGGTTCTAATTAGGCTCCCAAACAAACAAACAACAGAGCAAGTTAAACAAAAGCTTGTCAAAAAGAAATATACTCACATTCCGATAGTCCAAGTTACAATACTCCAGCGCCAGAGACGAGAGATTCCTACATTTGTTTCTTAATGATCTCAGCAAATTCCGGTTAAGAGTGAACTGTGGTCCATGACAGCTCGAAGCGATAGTATCTAACGGATCTTTCAACTGCGACTCGCTAGAAGCAGAAGCGGTATCGCTCGACTCAGTACCGGATGTGCTCGAATTAGCACCGGAATTGCTCGATTCTGCTCCGTTATCCGAGCTCGTAGCGGAACTGCTCGGGCTCGCGGTTGAGTTACTTGAGCTAGCGCCGGAATTGCTCGCGCTAGGACCGGAACTGCTTGAACTCGGTTCGGAATTACTCGAATTGCGAGCGGAATTGCTCAAATCTGAGATGCCGCCTGTAGGGCCTGAGGCGCCGGAAGCAACTATTTCTGAAGCTAGTTGGCTAAGTGGGCTTAAGGGCTGTTTAGGACCCTTGGAGTTTGATGAGTATGCTTTCCCTGCAGCCTCACGTTTATCAGGCCAGCGGGGCGACATGGCATACCTGTGGAAACAAATATTATAGATAGTTACTTATCATTCTCTGAACCTTTTTCCCAACTCAGTTGGGGTCGGCTTTCCAGTCTAACTGATGCGGCTGAACTTCGATATTTTCCGTGGAGCGACCGCCATCTGACCTCCACAACCAATGGTCATTATGACCACTGGCGATATCGAAGATCCAAGTTAGACTGGTTGGACTGGAACTACCCGTAACGACTGCCATAGATGTTTGTATGGCAACCGGGACCGACGGCTTAACGTGCTCTCCGAGGCACTAATAAACCTGCGATAAATACACACATAACTTCGAAAAGCATCGAAAAGTCATTGGTGTGTGCCATGGTGAACCTAGGATCGAACCCGAGGCCTCGTCTCAGCAGGCCATTACCCAAACCACTAGGCTACCGCGGTTTTTAAATATTAAAGTTACTATTGTTATAAATGCAATAATTTTGATGAATACCGCTACAACGGCTCAATAGATGGCGTTATAACGAAAGAATTTTCTTTAAATTACTTTACTAGCTTCCGCCCACGGCTTCGCCCGCGTGGAGGTCGGTATTGTCACCAAGTCTGTTTTAAAATCATCTTCTAGAGAGACGAACTTCTTAGCATTCCATGGATTCACCGTGCGGGTGCCGGGTCCATCGTGTAGCAGTGGGAGAAACCTTGACCTCTCCACAGTTTTATTATAAGTACATAGATTTCTGAATTTATCATATTTTTAATTTATGCTATTCGTGGTGGAGACAAATTAAAAAAAGATCATGAAAATATGTTTAGCCGTTCTTGAGCTATAAATAAGAAAGCAGTTTTTTACTCCTTCACGCATCAATATAAAAATTAGTCAGTCAGTCAGTAAGTAAGTCATTCAGTCAGTCAGTCAGTCAGTTACTCAGTAAGTCGTTCAGTCAGTCAGTCAGTCAGGTATTCAAATTTTATAGTACAAGACCACTTACCGTGGTAGATGCGAGTACCACATGCGGAGAAGAAAGTGCTCCACATCCACACCTGGAACACTGTTCGCCGCACCTACAAACACACACACAAACATACACTCAAATATTTCATTTTTTTTAAACACGACAAACTTCAATTTAAATAAAAAATGTTCTCACCATTTTCTCCACTTTGGGGCCATGTCAGATCTTGGATACCAAGGCATCTGTGGACAAAATTAGCATTTAAGTTATGATCAATATTATTTTTTTTTTGATTAATTGCAACACTAGCAGTATATGCGACAACTGCGGACTGTTGAGACGAGGTCTCGGGTTCGATCCCAGGTTCACCATGGCACACACCAATGACTTTTCGAAGTTATCTGTGTATTTATCGCAGATTTATTAGTGCCTCAGAGAGCACGTTAAGCCGTCGGTCCCGGTTGCCATACAAACATCTATGGCAGTCGTTACGGGTAGTTGGAGCCCACAAAAGTCCAACCAGTTTAACTTGGAATTTGATATCGCCATTGGTCATAATGACCATTGGTTGTGGAGGTCAGATGGCAGTCGCTCCACGGAAAATATCGAAGTTCAGCCGCATCACAGTTAGACTGGAAAGCCGACCCCAACTGAGTTAGAGAAAAAGGTTCAGAGAATGATGATCTCCAATGTAGACACAGCCACTTTACAATTTTATAATAGTACTAGCGACCCGGGACCCGGCTTCGCCCGGGTGTAAATTCGTGTTTTCCAATAAAATAGCCTATGACACTCACGAATGACATGGCTTTCTATTGGTGCAAGAATTTTTAAAGTTGGTTCAGTAGATCCCGAGATTACCCCTTAAAATTTAACAAACACACAAACTTTACCTCTTTATAATATTAGTATAGATAGATTTATTAGTACTTATTTAATGGGTAATTTAATTATTTACTCGTGATCATTTATCGGTAATTAATTAACTGGTATCATTTACTTATGGTTTTTTAACTGATCAATCATTTATTATATTTATTTTTAATTATTTACTGGGTTTTTTTATACCACTTAGGTGGCAGATAAGCCTCTGTGGCGTAGCGGTAGTGAACGCGGCCGCTGCGCAGGAGGCGCGGGTTCGATCCCCGCTCAGTGCAAATATTTGTATGCATAAATATGGGTATTTGTATTGGTCTGGTCGTGCCTCTGAGAGCACGTTAAACCGTCTTGCCATACAAACATCTATGGCAGTCGTTACGGGTAGTTGGAGCTCTAAAGAGTCCAACAACAACGGTCTAGCTGCAACGCTTCGATATCGCCTAATGTCACCATTGGGTTGTGAAGGTCGGATGGCAGTCGCTTCACGGAAAATATCGAGGTCCAGCTAACTCCACAGTTAAGACTGGTAAAGCGGACCCCAGACTCCGAGGTGAAAGCTTTGGATGCGACTGGGATTAAACGCTAGGTTGAAGAAGGAGGTGGCAGATAAGCATACCACCCACCTGATGGTAAGCTGAAAGGTATATAAACTGGCTTACCTGGTATCCCTGTTAACGTATCCAGTAAGTTTCAACTCCTGGGTACCAGGTGTCAGGCAGTGGGTCAGAAGCCAATGCAGACGCTCCTGCCCTGTGGGGTACGACCTCGCGTCCACTCGCTGCCATAGGGTGCGGTCGCAAATAAGGGCGCCGAGACGAGGGCAGGTGCTAGAACAAGACAATTTTTTTTATAGACACGTCAACATGACTTCACCTCGCCTGATGGCCAGCTAACCTATAAACTAGCCCTACGCGTCTAAAGTACATTTTTTTTGGACACGTCAACATGACTTCACCTCGCCTGATGGTATGCTAAAGTCAAAGGAACGGTAGTCAACACTACATACACCGATAGTGCTACAATGGTGGCCCTCAACTTGACGGCCTCATGAAAGAAGAGGTGATTGTCGTCGCAGCACTGCGTGACAAAGCGCAGATATTGGTTTAGACTACGCCAATACCCACTGGTCCCACAAGTGCTGCGACAACCATCACCTCAAGCCCCGGCTATGCACCTTTTTTTTATCGTGCGGAAATCCCCATGGATACCACCCCCGTACGTCATCGGGGGTGGTTATGTCGGGATCGAACCGACTAAAACCTCACGCCGGCTCGGGCCTTAGTTACCGGGGTATAAGGTTACCTAATAGGCATTATCCCTCACACCCCAGTGGACTCCATGAAAAGGGGGTGGGGTAAGCATCGCGCCACTTCACCGACGATGGAGTGTAGGGTGACAGGCGGCCGTCCTGTCACCCAACCGTCGCCGCGTAGACAATCAGCTCGCCCCCCACTCACTCGCCCACTGCGCCCTCTGCTACTCAGAGGGACACGTAGAGGGCCTCGGAGCAGCCTTCTAGAGGGCCACTCCCATCCCGGCCGGATTGGCCACAAGCAGCAGCGTCTCCCGTGGCGAGTGGGAGGCAATACTCAACTCCGTTGCCCGGGTGCACCACGTGGACCTGCTGAACCCTCGATAGTAGTCCAACGAGGTTGCATTACTATGGAGGGTTTTTCGCAAAAGTAGTCCGAAATAAGCAAATATTAAGTATATATATTATCGGGAATATTCAAGTCACGAGTGAATAGGTTCCTTTTAGGCAAGCGTGATTCATCGTAAACCACATCGTCACTTACCATCAGGTGAGATGGTGGCCAAACGTAGTCCTATCCTGAATAAAAAAAAAGAGGTAGTCCGCAATAAGCAAATGACTTACTGCCCAAGCGCCTTCAAGTCCCTCGGAGTGCAGAACTTCAGAACGTAGAGGAGCACATCGTCAGACAGGTCCAAGAGCTCTGCCTGCCCCCTGTACTTCTCCGCAATAGAATCTGTAAGCAAAATGATACACATTCAACCATATTCGGATTTTTAAGGTTCCATAGCCAAATTTTTCTTTTTAAAACTACGTTGGTGCCAGACAAGCACACGGCCCACCTGATGGGAAGCGGTCACCGTGGCCTATGGACGTCTGCAACACTAAGGGTGTCACACACACGCTGCCTAACCTGAAGGGTAGGGGGAAGGGCTGGGAAGGGGTGAGGGGTACAGTGAGGGTACTACCCTACTTACCACCGGGAACACAACACGATGGTTATTATGGCAATAATAAATTTGATGATTTCCTTCGATTTTCCCAAGATCCCAGCATCAGATCCTGATACCCTGGATATGGGTCCACCTCAGAAGTAGCCTCATATATAATAATAATATATATAATAATAATAATAAAGCATATTTATTCAAGGCTTTTAAATTATTTTACAATGAGTTAGTACAATTCTTAAACTATGTTAGTAAAAACTATTGGAGCCTTGACCCCATCCGGGTATATGCCTCCTCCATCTCCTTCCAAATCTGTCTATTCTTTGCTTTGTCTAGCCAGTATGTGCCAGCCACTTTGACAATGTCGTCCATCCACCTTGTTTTTGGTCTGCCCCGGTGTCTGTTTCCTGGAGGGCCTCTCCATTTTGTGATTTTTAGAGTCCATCTTTGGTCTGGCACCCTGGCCACATGTCCTGCCCATTGCCATTTCATTTTCATAGCATGTTTGAGAACATCTGTAACATTCGACCTTTTTCTAATAGTTCTGTTGCTTATTTTATGTATCCTCCTTAGCCTTAGCATACTTCTTTCCATGGCGTGTTGTGTTGTAAGCAATCTGTTTCTGGTCTTATTAGTGTGCACCCATGTTTGGCTAGCGTAGGTAAGGCAAGGTAAAATACAGACATCCATTACCGTCTTTTTTAGCTCTGAATTATAAGGTCCTTTTAAGATTTCTTTGTGTGACCAAAACTTATTCCAAGAGCTTCTAATTCTTCTTTCAACTTCTTGTTCATTACTGTCACTGCTGAAAGAAATTTGTTTCCCTAGATAGACATATTCCTTTACATATTCGATCTGGTGCCCATCTATTTGTATAGGTTTCTGCAGACTATTTGTTAAGATCTTTGTTTTACTGGTGTTCATGTGTAAACCAACTTTTTTGCTTTCTTTGTTCAGAGATTGCATCATTTGCTCTAGTTCTGAAGCTGAGTTGGCAAAAAGTGCAATGTCATCCGCAAATCTTAGGTGGCTTAAATGACTATTGCCAATCCATATACCATGAGATTTCCAGTCCAATTTTTGAAAGATCATTTCCAAAACTGCTATAAAAAGTTTAGGAGAGAGTGGATCGCCTTGCCTCACACCTCTTTCTATTTTTATTTCTTCCCCTTTGTTTTCCAATCGTATTGTACTTGAACTATTTGAGTAAATATTTTGGATCACTTTTGTATAGCAGCAGTTTATGTTACAAGATGTTAGTGCTTCCCAAATGGAACAGTGAGTGATGCTATCAAATGCCTTAAGATAGTCCACAAGCCCTATGTAGAGAGGATGATTAAATTCTTTACATTTTTCTAGAAGCTGTTCAATTGTATGAATATGGTCCATTGTTGAGAAACTAGAGCGGAAGCCGGCTTGTTCTACTGGCTGCATGATTTCTATTTTGTTTGTTATTCTGCTTAACAACAATGAAGAGAAAAGTTTGTATATACTTAGTTACTAATATCTCTTGGATCACCTTTTTTATACAGTAGGACAATTTCAGATATGCACCATTGCTTCGGGGCAGTTCCAGAATTAATGACCATATTAAATAGTGTAGTCAAGAATGTGAGAAGCAGTGGGGCTCCGACTTTTAAGGCTTCGTTAGAGATATTGTCTGGGCCAGGACTTTTTTCTAATTTTAATTTTTTTATGTGATTTAATACTTCTTTTTCTGTAATTTCGTCAGTTTTAGTTTCCTTACCAAGTTCGCTATTCATATTCTTTGTTAAGCTGGTGCTATCCACCAAGTTTTTATAAAGCTCTCTGTAGTAGGCTGTTGCACATTTAATTATTTCTTGTCTTGATTTTGTTTCTTTTTGGTTTTGGCTGAGGTTTTGTATCCAATTTTTATGCGTGTTCAGTTCTTTGTAGGCCCGTTTTGCACTTCTAAATTTTGTCAAGTTTTTCTCTATAGTTGTCCTTCTGTAATTTTGATAGTCTTCTCTGATTGCTTTATTAGTTTTCTTATAAAGGTATTTTAGTTCTTCTTTTATTTCTTTTGTTTTGTTTTTGGTAGCCTTTAATTCCGTCCGTTTAGATATTAATTCTAATGTTTCTTTTTTAAGTATTTTATGTTCTCTGTTGTTACTTTCCCTTTTCGTTTTGAGACTAGAAATTATTATTTTTTCCAGGTTGTCATAGTATGTCTGGACTTCTTGTGTTTTATCTAGTATTTCGCTTTGAAAAGACAAATTTTCTTTTAACACTTTTATATAATTTGTTTTATCGCTTTCAGTTTTTAATGATTTTGTAGTTAGTTTAAAGTTTTTTCGACTCAGTTTTGGTGAACCTAGATCAAAGGATGCTCGCACAAGTCTGTGGTCGGAAGAGAAGTTAACTTTGTTTAATACTTCGAGATTTGAAATGTTTTTCGGCTTGTTACACATTATGAAGTCTACTTCATTTTTTATTGTTTCACCAGGAGAAATCCAGGTCCACCTTTTTTTAAGAAAAAGCCTAGCCGTAGGTGGACCAGAAGTAGCCTCATTCAAACAAAAAAAAAATTCAAAATCCATCCATAATTGGCGCCGCATCGCGTAACATACATATAAAAAAAACGTACGAATTGAGAACCTCTTCCTTTTTGAAGTCGGTTAAAAACGTAACTTTACTTAATCAGACCCCTAAATACGAAAACTTACCCTTTTTCTCACGATCCGACATTTTTTTCACTCCCAAACTATTCCTACATATGAATATAGTAGACAGTCTTGAATATCAACAATTATTACGAAATAATTCACACTAAAAATAGCAAATTCGATTCAAAATGACGACGACATCCGCCTTCACGAATCGCTCTCTCCGAACTGAAGCCTAGACTGCCTAGTAGAGGCTCACACACCCACGCCCCGCCCCCTGCTGCCCGCCCCTCACCCTCCTCCTAACTCACCCTCCCTGACCTCAGCAACACGTGCACTCCCACATAACGGCCTGGCCAGCGATGGAAAGACGCGCCGCGGTAAAAATAGATATCCACACTGCTATCATGAGTAATGAACCCTATATATGCAAATGCAGTTAAAATACTTCAGAGATTGCGGGTTCGATTCCCGTCCAGTGCTAATATTTGTATGCATGAATGAATTTGCATTGGGTGTGCTATTCAGGTTGAAAAATTGATGGTTGGTTTTTTTTTTTATAATGTTTCACCTCGCCTGATGGTAAGTAAAGGTCAAGTGCGGCCCTCAGCTTGACTTATAGAATTGATTGATTGATAGGAGATAGGAGAAAGGAAACACATAGGAAGAAGGCTGGCAAAAAATATACTGTGATGGATTAAATTGATGAATTAGAAACTGGTCAAGTGCGAGTTGGACTCTGGACACGGGTTCCATGCTATTATTATGGCAAAACAAAAAAAAAACTTTTTTTTTTTTATACCACTTAGGTGGCAGACAAGCACACGGCCCACCTGATGGGAAGCGGTTACCGTGGCCTAGGGACGCGTGCAACACCAGGGGCATCACACTCGCGCTGCCGACCCCGCAAAAACCTTCTAATGCCCTTCTTGAAGAACCCCATATTGTAGTCGCTAGGGAAAACCACGGCAGGGAGATCATTCCACAGCCTAAGAGTGCGCAGAATAAAATTTCTTTCAAACCTTACAGTGCGCACTGCAGGCGGATGCAATGTGTGTCACGGCAGTCAGCATCACATGTAATCAGCTGGACCGATTTGGCTGAACATTGATGGCGAAGTAGCTTAGAACTAGGAGACGGACATAGCATACTTTTAATCCTTCCACGGAGACAAGGTATGCCACGGATGAAGCCAAGGGACACAGCTAGTATACCTAATATAATAATAAATAATTTATTTCAAATGACAAGACTTATTTTGATACATTAGTATTACATTACAGTCACATTAAAGTAATTAATCATTAATTAATGATTTCAAAACATGATATCATTAATAGAATAATAGAGAAAAAATAAAAATTGAAAATTCATAATACATTTTTTTTATTAGTTACTTTTTTTTTATTGGTAATAGGCTCGTGTTTGACCACAATCTCACCTGTTGGTAAGTGACGATGTGGTCGACGGTGGAGCACGCTTGCCTAGAAGTAACCTATTCACTCTAGACTTGAAGACTCCCAGGTTGTAGCTTTCCAGAAATACAGACTCAGGCATGGAATTCCACTTTTTAGCAGTACGCACGATGAATGTACTGCAAAGCGTTTTTTGCATATGAGTGGGTATCGGCCATGTAGGCAAGCACACCGTCCACCTGATGGGAAGCGTCCCCCATGGCCTATGGACGTGTGCATCACCAGGGGCGTCATACTCACGCTGCCGACTCTGGAAAAGGGATTGGGAAGGAGGAATGGGCGAGAGGTTGGGGGGGAGGGGGTTTGAGAGTTTTTTGTAGGCACAGAATCTCCAGTGAGCTCTGGTTTATACTACGTAGGTGGCAATCCATACCATAGTGTTGTGCTCCCGCCGGAAAGTAGGGTAGCCAGAGCAAATTGTTTATTGTGATCAAACAAGTATTAGGATCTTAAGGCTGACCAAGACTTTCCAAACATAAAAAAACCGCCTCAAAATCTGTTGAGTATACTTATTGTGTCCTTGCAAACAAATAGACAGAAATGTAAAAAAAAATACTATTGTAGTCAGATTCTTTCATGTAAGGTCAATGTGCCAAAGACCGGCATACTTTTCTGACATTTTCCTTCCATTTAACATAGTTTCCACAATATGCATTTTAGAGAAAAAAATTTAATTGATACTTATTAAAAACATATCCATTGATTAACTAAACATATAAATGTTGATATAAGTCCAGTAATCTTTGAGCTACAGACGTTTTTTTTAAACTCTGCGATTAGACGGTCTTTCCGCGCATTTAGGGCAAGACCGTCTAGTAGTAATAAAACCCATTACTTGTTAGACAATATACATCAATACGTTCAGAAAATGATACAAAAATGTCATGAAGGTATTATAAACTTTAAGCTATCGGATTTAAGGTTCAAAATTCAGAGATAATACATTTTATTTCATTTTAGGGTAAGACCGGCATATTCTAACAGCCAGTAGTTGTCAACAATTTGCCAAAACAAAAACACAAGGAGTATAAAAATCTTATTCTTTATTAAATGAACATTTTTTTCATTATATATGCAGAAGACATTGGTAGCTTAAACTAAGTACTTAAAATTTAAGAAACAGATCGTTGAATTTGGTTTGTACGTAATCTTTAGTTTAAGTATAGGTACTTATGATCCATTATGGTCATTTTATGAATTTTATATCTTTTGGCAGCCTTATAACCACTCAAAGTTCCATTTTGACGTTTGTAATAGCCTCTTGTAGCGTTTCTTTGGAATAGAATGCTCTGTTAGTCTTCCTCTTGTAATTGCTTACCATGGTTAAAGCGAAGATAGCCGGTTAAGTATGCTAAATATTAGCAATATTTACATTCATCCTCAGGATAGTGGTCATAAATGGTAAAGTGAAGGCAACCTTAACACCAGAAAAACTTTAAATTTAATAAAACTTGTAGATTTGATTGATGGATCTTGAAATGGTGGGGCAAGTTATAATAAGGTTCGTAGTTACAGTTATAACAATTACTTGCAAGTATAAAGTCAGTTATTACCCAAGGCCACTTTTGTTGGTTTAATTTTCAAAATCAGTCCTTTTTAAAAATAGTCGATATCAAGAAAGTCAGGCATCCTTTGCGCCACATTCCTGAAAAAAAAACAATATGTTTTAATAACTTTTGTGTGAAGAAAAGCAAAATAAACATTACATAATATTAGGGAAGTACTTAATGTTAATACTTTACAATTACGATAAAATATGCACAAATGAAAAGGTTGACAATTTCTGGAATTAAGGCAAGACCGGCATATGACGGACTTTCCGAAACATGCCAGACGGTCTTCCCAACTTTTATACTTTTACATTAGATTTTTTTCACCGGTAATAACTATTAAATTAAAGCGATTTAATCAAATTTAACACCAGAAATACGTTTATAGATCTTTAAAATACTTACGTTAATATAGTGGTGATCGTAATAACTCGGATTTCGCACTTTTTTATATTTTTTTTTCACACACGAAGCACACTCAATCAAAGTTCAAAATGCAAAAAAAAAATAGCAGACAAATATCTACAAAAATATACCTTGTAGCGCCATCTATGATAGTTAGCTCAAAAATACACTGTGACACTGTTTTACCCACCGAACCACAAGCTGTTACGTATTCAAATAAGCGAGATATTGCCGCTATACGGTCTTGCCCCATTGACGGTCTTCCCCACATTGACCTTAACTCAACCCAAGCTTTTTTTTTTAATATCTCCAATGTACAGACACAGGCGACATAGCTATATACTTTACAATTTTTATAATAGTATGGATGTGGGTGTTTAGGTAATAAGTAGTACGCCTCTGCCGACCCCTTCAGGGGTAACGAAGCGTGAGTGTAAAATAACGAGAATTCGGGTACAAAGAGAGTAATTAGGGATAAAAATAGAAATTAATTCTCATGGTTCGACTTATTCGCTACTTCGCATGTGCGAGATATATCAATACTCACGCCAGAAATAAAAGACTTAATAGGTATTATACTAGCTACTATGATCGCTTGACCTGTAGACTATCACCTTTAACCTTATATTTTACATATAACACCAAACTAAAGCCAACGAAAACAAAAATAATCACACAATTATGCGAAAAAAATTAATAATGCAATGAGGAACGCTAATCAATTAGCGAAACTTACCATCTTGTACGCAACCGCTGTCGTTTAATTCCTTGTCTGGATCATTTTCAGGCGGTACAGAGCCCATTTTCATGAAATTATCCGGCAAAACTTATCACGAAACACAAAATATATTTTCCGATTATTTATCAAACATCGTAAGGGCACGCTAAGCTTACGGGCAACAAAGAAAACCGAAATAAACAAAGGTATGGCCCTCAGCACACAAACAGTACATATACACCTAATTGCTTTTGGAAAGCTTCCAAAATAAACTCAGAATTCACAATTTTAGTTGTTCTGAATCCGACATAAATGGACATCTTCTAAAATCGAAAACATGGAGGTGAAATGTAATGAAAACATTATAGAGATGAGGTAAGTGGTGCGAAGTAAGCGATTATTAGTCGATTTTAGTGACGATTGCTGTAGTGATATCGACGGTTAAAAGGCGAATTGATTCAAGCGCCATCTTGGGCGATATTGAGTTATATACATCATTGGAATCGTGGAATTTTTCCGCGTCTTTTGAGCCGGGTTTGAGGTTAATCTGAGCACTTTTTTGGCGCTTGGCTCCATTATGAATTTGGGTATCTTTTCTATTTACGAGGTATCAAGTGTAGCAATTTTGGTTGATTTTTTCAAAGCATGTATATAGACCCATCAAAAAAAATGTTTTTTCTTACTATCTGTAGTTTAAACCATTAATCCCTGGATGGAATAAAATGGTTTTGCCGTTTGAATTGGTTTTACTTGATCTTAAATAATTTAACGTGGATGTTAATTCATTTTGCTTCAACCAGATTTATTGATGTCATGCAACTTAAATCATTTTGCCTTGAACATTTGAACATTATCTCTGTCGCTTGAATCAATCTTGCCTGAATAAGTATAATGGAAGTATATGACTTGTGCTAATTATCCTTGACCGATTTTTAGTGTTTATGCCATTTAGAACAGTTTTCTCTATGCATAAAATAAATATCTGTACGTTTCATTCCTTTATATTGATTTAATAATTAAACTTATGGCATACTTAAATCAGTTTACTTCTTTCAACTCGCAATAAAATGGCAACGCGGGTAGACACTTGGACCCTTAATACGAGTGTCGCGCGGGGATTCGAGGTCAATTTAGTCTACTACGTGATGCCAGAATAAGTTGGATTTCAATTCCTTGCGGTTCGTGCGCGAATCACACTTATTTCCTATAGGGTAATTTTATTGATTTTATTGAAATTATTAATATCTCATTATCAATCAATCAATTAGCCTGTCGACGTCCACTGCTGGACATAGGCCTCTTCCAATGTACGCCATCCACCAGAATCTCCGCCTTCCACATCCAGCCAATCCCAGCTACCCTTTTCAGGTCATCGGTCCATGTGGCATTGCGGTAAGGGTGAGGAGAAAACTCGACGCAGTTTGCCAAATGCTGCCCAACCTAACAGGATCCTTCGGGCGACTTCTTTCTCGAAGTTGTTTCTACCAAGCTTGATTGACTTGCCCAAGGTAGACTTATTTCTGAACAACTTCGAGTGTCATCCCTTCGACGTCGATCGGTCCAGGCTGACATTTTCGTTGAACATAATCTTGGTTTTGTCCAAGTTCATGCTGAGACCGATACATCGAGAGGCTCCATTTAGGCTGTGCAGCATCTTGCCCAGCTGCTCCAGCGACTCCACAACTATGACAATGTCGTCGGCGAACCGATGGTGTGAGATGCGTTACTCCCGTTTATGTTTTAATTCCCCGTCCAGTCCAATCCAATGTCTCAAAGACGTCCTCCAGTGCGTTAGTGAATAGTTTAGGGGATATGACATCCCCCTGTCGTACTCCGTGCTGTAGTGCAATACGGTTCGTCTTCTGGTCTTGGAGCTGGACGGACATGGTGGCAGTATCATACAGACATCTCATCACGTCGATATAACGCCAGTCGACGCGGGACCATTGCAGAGCATCCAGAACTGCCCAGGTCTCGATGGAGTCGAAGGCTTTCTCGTAGTCCACAAAAGCCATACACAGCGGCTGATTGTACTCCTCGGTCTTTTGCACAATCTGCCGAACAGTATGAATGTGGTCCACAGTGCAGTAGCTTTTTCGAAACCCGGCTTGCTTTGTTGGCTAGAACTCATCGAGCTTACGTTCGCATCTCATTATATTTATAATAATCTCTTAACGGCTAATTTCCAAATCGATGATTGCGGCATGCAGCCACCGACACTGCCCACTTGTGACCACGCAATGCCTGATATTCATATCAGGCAACGCGATGTTCGATTCGATTCGATGCAGTCCGGAAAGCTAGTGGTCTCGATGGTGTTCCTGCGGTGGTTCTACATAATTGTGCAGCAGAGTTGTCTCCAATGCCTACGCGTCTGTACCGCATATCTTACACCTCGAGTACAGTGCCGCCCGCTTAGAAAGAGGCAAATGTACAGCCGATCCCCAAGAAAGTGGACCGGTCCGAGCTAGACAATTATCGGCCCATAGCCGTCACCTCAGTGCTGTGCTCATCTCTGGGATGGCTCTGCACAGTACTTATTAGATGCTCTCGACAGACTGCAGCGACGTTAAGTCCGTATTATTGGGAGTCCTGAGGTTACGAACACCCTCGAGCCTCTACAGCTACGTATTGCATCTTTGGCAGTTTTTTACCGGCTCTACCATGGCGAGTGTTCTGATGAGCTCTTCCAATTAGTCCCACCCTCTCCTTTCCTATACAGAACTACACGTGTCAGGCTGAGGTATCGCCCTCACACAGTGGAATCAATTTCATCAAGAATCAAGCGGTTCGGTGCCTCTTTTAAAGACTTGGAATTCTTTACCAGCGCATGTGTTTCCTTCCTCCTATAGTCCTGGGGCCTTTAAACGGGCGGTGAAAAAGCATTTGATGGGACCGTCAAGCTGAGGGCCGCCAATGTAGCACTACCGCTGTATGTAGTGGTGACCCCAGTCCTGAGACTTTGCCTTTAGCTTACCATCATGCGAGGTAAAGTCATTTTGACGTGTCCTATATAAAAAAATATATTTGAAGACTGATTATTAGCGGTTATAAATGTCACCTATATTTATAGATACCTACTTAATTTTACGTAAATGAATAAATAAAACAAAAGTTGATTCGTAAAGCGTTGTTTTCTTTGTTACGTTTTACAAAATCGATTTTAAAAGTCTCATGTTCTTAAAAGTGCACCAATTTTATCTATTTAAGTAACTTTTCTCAAAATTGATGTGTCATTTAATTCGCTTTCCCTACATCGTGAAATTTATTTTATTACCTTTAAGCTATTTTCCTCAATTCAGATTCAAATAAATCTTGCAATTAAAACAATTTGCTATGAATAGTTATTATAATACTGTGTAATTTGAGTCATTCCTCCTAGGACAGTTACAACTAGGTGAGTGGTTTAACTCATTTATTCATGAACAGTTGACAAATAGGTAAGTGATTTAAATCATGTATCCATGAACAGTTGACAAATGGGTAAGTGATTTAAATCATTTATCCTTGATCTGTTCAAGAAGCAAGGAACACATAAACTATTTTGCTTTGAATACATAAATCGTTATCGTGTATATAGACCTTTCTGCCCTGATCAAAGAATTGTGCAAAATGGCTCAAGTTACATCTAACTTGCTTTAAAAACACCTTTTATTAGTTATAATATAATCATAAATTAGCAAAAAATATACCGCTTCTTAATTGGGGCGATTTTTTCATTTTTATTAAATACTTTAGGAACAGTGATTTTTTTTCTTAAAAAATAAACTTTAAAATGCTCTCCTGTAAAGTTCTCAAAATGGCGCTTGAATCAATTCGCCTTTTAACCGTCGATATTATAATGTTATTGTAAGTAACACATTGCCTGTCTAGTCTAGCTCGTTTGAAGTAGTTTGTTACAGTAACAAGCAGCTAGCTAGCTAGCTTAAAAAGCTTAGGAGTGGAACCCTCATGAAAGTCATGAATTATTTATTTCTAAGCAATTCCTTTTTAAATATAATTTGCTATGTATTTATAGAGTGCGAAATATAATTAGCACGAACACGTGCAACTCACGCAGTGAACATAAATTGTGAATTTGAAATTCATATCATAATATAGTGATATTACCATAATTTAATCGACTAGTATAACCACTTCCTTTTGATAGTGGGCAGCTCTACAGCAGCACTGAATTTACTGTCAGATTTTGAGTTTGACAGTTCTTTCTTTCATTCCTTTCCGTCAAAAAACACATCGTGCTCAATATTGTTGTTTTATAAATAAAATGGCTAAATCACTAAGAAGCCGATGGAAGCGGAAATGCAGGGCGGTAAAACGCGAACGTTATGCTGTGAAAGAGTTGGCGCGGCTCAAGAAAATGTTGGGTATCAAGAACGAGGAAACAGGTGAAAAATCTACCACGGAAGAGGTTATGGAATCAGACCAAGTGATTTTCTTAGACGCTGGTGCAATAAAAAAACAAAAAGAGGCAAAGGAAAAACCTGTTGCGGAGGACGAAGACGTCGCAATGAGTTCTGATGACGAAAAAGTTACTGTGGACGGAGTTGACGGAAAAAAACGAGTATATTCAACAAAGACATTGAAAGATCAAAATGGACAGTATCCAGTATGGCTGCACAAGAGGAAAATAGCGAAAATGACCAAAGTTGGCAAGAAAAACACCAAGAAGAGGTCGAAAAAGCGAAAACGATGATCAATAAATGTGTAGTATTAAAATTACGCCTTTTATTTCTTCTTAAATGTGTTATTTTTTTTGGTTAACATCACATTAGGTCAGCGGTTCCTAAACAGTATTTACTCTGGCTCAGTTATTTTAACGTTATTGTGACCCATCATAAACGGCAAAGTGGGGCTATATCAACTGTTTCTAAGTTCCCCGCGATTGGCCCATTAGCACTCTTGCCTGCTGCGTTTTTCAATCTTTACCGAAGATCTGTGTAGGGTCACAGAGAGTGCTGTGGATGTAACCAAGATGTTTGTATGTTTGTTAATCTTCCATACAGAAACAGCTAAACAAAACTGTGTAAAATGTGGTACATGGTCTGGCATAACGTATAGCCTGCTTTATATCCCTGGTAAAGGTGCCCGTGGATCACTGGAATGGGGTCAGATTTTCACACTGTTTTTCAATGTATTGGTGTGTATTTATCGCAGGTTTATTAGTGCCTCGGAGAGCACGTTAAGCCATCGGTCCCGGATGCCATACAAACATCTATGGCAGTCGTTACGGGTAGTTGGAGCCCACAAAAGTCCAACCAGTCTAACTTGGAACTTCGATATCGCCATTGGTCATAATGACCATTGGTTGTGGAGGTCAGATGGCAGTCGCTCCACGGAAAATATCGAAGTTCAGCCACATCACAGTTAGACTGGAAAGCCGACCCCAACTGAGTTGGGAAAAAGGTTCAGAGAATGATGATGATGATTTCAATGTATTGGAAGATTTAAAAATGTGTTATTTTTAATTAGATGCTAGCCATTACCTGTGGCTCCATCTGCATGGAACTCTGATCCAGAGACGGCGTTGGAAGTATGTCACCATTGCTGCACTCCTGTAAGTGGAATAATTTATACAAATATTATGAAGCTGAAGAGTTAGCTTTTTTTTTTGGTTGTCACGTCAATATGACTTCACCTCGCTTGATGGTAAGCTAAAGTTGAAGTCTCAAAAAGGGAACCCCATCACATACACCGACGATGCTATAATGGTGGCCCTCAATTTTCATAAGTATGTTTGTTTGTTTGGTTGAACGCTCCAATCTCAGGAACTACTGGTCCGAACTAAAAAAAATCTTTGAAAAATTATAGGTAGGTATATACATCAATTTATTTTATCTTAATTTATTTCAATTTAAAGATTGGTTATAAGTCTGTGTTCAGTAACATAAAACTATAATTCTCTGAGCCTTTTTGCAACACAGGGTTAATGTTGCCCACGGAGGCGAGTAGCGCCTCCCACTCGCCACGGGAGACGCTGCTGCCTGTGGCCTATCCGGCCGGGGTGGGAGTGGCCCTCTAGAGGGCTGCTCCGAGGCTCTCCACGTGTCCCTCTGAATAGCAGAGGGCACAGTGGGAAGCAGCCGGGGGGCGGGTTGATTCTAGCCGTGCGGATGGTTGGGTGACAGGAAGGCACCCTACACCCCACCGTCGGCGAAGTCCTTCGGGGGGTCGAGGGGGCCATCTTAAAACCGTAGATGGCCCAGGGTCAGCTGGGTTGCGAGGGATATGCCTATTGGGTAACCTTACACCCCTGTAATTAAAGACCCGAGACGGCGTGCGGTTTTAGTCGGTTCGATCCCGACATAACCACCCCCGATGGCGGACGGGGGTGGTATTCATGGGGATTTTCGCACGATAAAAAACAAAAGAAAAGGGGTGGGTAGGTATCCATGAGGATTTCCCCATGGAAAAAAGGTACTTTTCCGTAGGATAAAAGGCCTCGCAAAGACCTGCCGCCCGGGGCCTCGCAATGGCTAAGGCCGCCACTGGTGCCACCATTGTCAACCAGGTACGTGTATGTACCTAATGGTGACCCTCTTTCCTGAGACTTTACCTACAGCTTACCATCAGACGAGGTGAAGTCAAATTGACGTGTCCTATAATACATAAAAAAAAACAAGAGAAAAGCTATGCTGCTCTTCATGGCATGGAAGAGTCCTACAACATACCAACAATCAACAATAGGAAAAACAACACACATAGGTATAGCAGTTTTTATGAGTCGGTCAATTTTATTTTAATACGACCCTTATGTTTTATTATGTTACTAGCTGTTGCCCGCGGCTCCGCCCGCGTGGACATATTCGCGTTTTTTTACTATATCGCTGGTTCTAATCGGCCGTTTCTGATCAAATACCTATGCGTAAGATTTTGAGTCTAATCAAGACCTTTCTAATAAAAACGCATCAACAAAACCCTAAAAAAGTAGCCTATATATTGCCCAGAACTATGAGTTAAGTTTGATCAAAATCCGTCCAGTAGTTTTTGAACCCAGCGTGCACAAAAATTTAGTGCGGACAAACAGACAAAAATTCTAAAAATCATTGTTTTGGCATCAATTACATTCATAAACTCCCCTAATATTTTTTTTTCTCATATAATCTTCCATGTACAGACACCGATCAGTTACAGATGTATTATTATGTACATATAGATTATTGTTCGCCTTGCCTCATAACACGTTGAGATGTGTAATGTATTATTTGATAGAAATTTTATGTAAGTAAATTTCATTTTTGACTTTGAAATGCGTTTGGCTTCGCAAACCTACATTATAATAAAAACTTGACGCCGAGAAATCGCCCGCGTTGACGAATTCTATGCCTCCGGTTCTACTCAACCGATTGTGATCAAAAGTGTGTAATATTTTAAGTCTGACCAAGACCTTTCAAACAAAAAAACCGCGGTAGCCTATAGTGGTTTAGGTAATGGAATGCTGAGACGAGGTCTCGGGTTCGATCCCAGGTTCACCATGGCACACACCAATGACTTTTCGATGCTTTTCGAAGTTATGTGTGTATTTATCGCAGGTTTATTAGTGCCTCGGAGAGCACACGTTAAGCCGTCGGTCCCGGTTGCCATACAAACATCTATGGCAGTCGTTACGGGTAGTTGGAGCCCACAAAAGTCCAACCAGTCTAACTTGGAACTTCGATATCGCCATTGGTCATAATGACCATTGGATGTGGAGGTCAGATGGCAGTCGCTCCACGGAAAATATCGAAGTTCAGCCGCATCACAGTTAGACTGGAAAGCCGACCCCAACTGAGTTAGGAAAAAGGTTCAGAGAATGATGAGGATGTACCTATTTTTTTTTATATCCCCAGTCAGTCAATCAGTCAATCAATCAATCAATTACCCTGTCGACGTCCACTGCTAGACATAGGCCTCTCCCAATTATATGCCATTATATACCTTCCGATACTCCGCCCTCTGCATCCAGTCCATTCTAGCTACTTTTTTCTGGTCCATCTGGTGTTGACGACATAACTCCAATGGTCCCCGTACACTGTACCTACTATTTAAAGTAACCCTGCATTTTTTATTTCAGATTTTATATCAACTGTGAGTTCAGTGTATATAAAAATGGATGAAAAATCTATATATTTGCAAAAGTCTATACCAGTAGTGTTGTCTTCTCGCGAGGAGGCCGTATTACCATTTGAAAAGGCAAAATCTTCTAGGAATTTTAATATGAGGACGACGACATCTACCGTAAGGCAAGCAATACCATTTTTTATCTTGCGAAAATCCCCCCACGGTCTGTGGGATTGGTTGCAGGCAGCAGCGTCTCCCGTGGCGAGTGGGAGGCGCTGCTCGCCTCCGTTGCCTACAACGGAGGGAACCCAGGTGTACCCTATGGAAGGAAATTCCCCAGGAAATCCACCAGGAATTGACCATCCATCATCCAACAGGCCTCACCGTAAATGCTGGGAGCCTAGCCCCCTCCCTCTCCCCCTTTTTTGAATAAGGCACGTGTGCAACATATCGCGCCACCATCTAGGGCCTGCTGGTGCCAGGGCTAAGGGTAGCCCTTCCCTTTGGCCCCCAGACCTGCGCTCATGGAGGACGGAGATCGTTCAACGCTCTCCGAAGCCCAGTACCGCGAATACCCTAGCGGCTACAATATGAGGTTCTTCAAGGAGCATTAGAAGGTTTTTGCAGGGTCGGTAGCGCGAGTGATATATGAATTGAAAAAAAAATCTCCAATACATAATATTACGGCTTATCTAAATCATTACCTAACAAAATATGTAATTCACAGGACAACTCAAAGAAAACATATGGGGAGATATAGAACTAAAATCTTTGTTGACACTCAATTCGATATACCTGAGAAAGACTCACTCAGAAGTGATAATAAGAAGAGCACAGATAGCACGACAGGAGAAAAACATACAGGGAGATACAAATCCACAATATTAATTGATACAGAAGACACTAATACTGAAAAAGACTCGCTTAGAAGTAATAAAAAGAATATCAAAGAAGCCAGAAAAGAAAAAAGGCATACGGGGCATAAATCAATAATATTTATTGATACACAAGACACTAATACTGAAAAAGACTCACTTAGAAGTGATAAAAAGGGGACTAAAGATAGTACAGAACGAAATCATAGGGGCAGACATCAATCAACAAAATTAATTGATACAGAAGACACTAATACTGAAAAAGACTCGCTTAGAAGTGATAAAAAGAATATCAAAGATGCCAAGAAAGAAAAAAGGCATACGGGGCATAAATCAATAATATTTATTGATACACAAGACACTAATACTGAAAAAAACTCGCTTAGAAGTGATAAAAAGGGGACTAAAGATAGTACGACAGAAAGAAATCATAGGGGCAGACATCAATCAACAAGATTAATTGATACAGAAGATACTAATACTGAAAAAGACTCGCTTAGAAGTGATAAAAAGAATATCAAAGAGGCCAGAACAGAAAAAAGGCATAGTACGGAGAAATATCAATCAATAATATTTCATTATACACAAATTGATATAGCTGAAGAAGATGCAGTTAAAAGTTATAAGAAGAAGAAGAAAGAAGTTAGTAAAAGATATCACCATAGACCCAAAAAGAAGGGTAACGGTCATGGAATGAAATCGAATTCTTTGCCAAATATAGTACAAAATAATACATTTAAGAATGAAAAATCAGAAGCCATTAGTCCATTTAATAATTTATTCTCAAGTCATTCGTTATATTATGTAGAACCATTAATTGGCCCTTATCATATTAACTCGAAAAAAGACAATATAACCACCCGATTTGATGACAGTTTTGATGTACATAAACATTCCTTGCTACGGCAAATTCGAAACAAAACTAAGAATTTTTCTAATAACCACAAAAAACTTAGAAAAATTAAGACGTTTCTTAATACTACAGTCAATCGGAAAGAAAATGGTGATAAATTAGTGAAATACAGTAAAAATCATGATGAAAAGTTACCAGAGAAAGTTGTTAAGAAATCCGAGAGTACGGCACAGTTAACTTTAATGCCATGGCTTCCGAACGAATATTCGAATAAATTCAATGAATCGTTACAGAGAATAATGAGCAATTCGACAAATTATAAGCCGACCATTAATCAATCCAGTGATTTATGGCAGCCACACATACATAAAGTTAAAGATGATGAAAAAATTATTGATTTCCTAAAACAAATTCTTAAAGATAAGATACAATTATTTCATACCGTTGAAAAGCAAACTCAAAACCATGAATGGAAAATGAATCTCAGAAATGCAGCAGCAAGTTACAAAGATAAATTCAATGAATTCATTGACAAAATAGGACAACATAACATTAAAACTAGGATGGGTACTGAAAGAGCAATTCTCAACTCTATTGATACATCAAATCGCATTATAAAGAGAATAATTCGGTTTTTAGCAAATGAAATGGATAGTAAAGATTTACTAAACAACAGCACGACTTTAAATATCATTTTGGAAAAAATGAAACGAGAAAAAGACTCAGAACTCAGACGAGCTTGTGTGAATTTAAATATTTGTAGACAAAAAACTAGTGGTTTTATTAAATTCTTAATTGATTTTCTAACAACATTACTGAGTCTAGACGATGTTAAATTTGAAAGAGCTTATAATTTAATGACTAAATATGTTGAAGAAACATCCTTTGCAAACACTATAGGCTATAATGTTGATAAACATCTAAAGAATTTGGCTAAAAGATATGAAAACCGTCATGTTGCATACAAAAGGGGCGCGGTTGAAATAATTAGAAATATGATTGTGAATAGAAATTCACCTTTAGTTATATATGGAGATAATCTTGAATATGATGCTGAAAAAACGCTTGCTCTTTTAGAAATTATAAATATATTAGATAAAGAAGTACCAGATAGCGAAGAGAATGTAATAAAATGGCATAATTTGAAGACTGAAATTGATAGTTATGCAAAAGGACAACATTCGGTGAATATTGAAACTACTATGATAGGTTTTATAGCGCATATAAAAAAAGTGATTGATCAAATTGAAACAAAATCGTGGATGGTAATTATAAAGGATGCTAATACACTTTCCAAGAATTATTTCCTAGTTTTATTGGCTGTTGCTTACAGCTCCGCTTGCGTGAAATACCTACTGGCTCCATACTATGAGCTCCTATAGTGGAGTCAATTTAATAGGCCACATTTGACAATTCATCAAAATTCAACATCGTAACCTTTTACGCGACGCGCCGCGGTGGGCATCAAATTATATATTTTTCGTTTTGTGAGAACTGCACAATTGCTTAACTTTTTTCAATTACTATTACATATTTATTGTAATAATGACAGATACAAGTAATTTTACGTTTTGCTTTCACCAATAAACCATTCTAAACATAATAAACAATTTCTGATCTAAAGAACTGAACGTCATTACTAATAGTAATTCAAATATTTCAAATGCGATTCAAATCAGGAAACGAGCGAAATTCAAAATTCATTGCCTCTCAATGAAGCTGTGACAATTTTTTTTTAAATGGCTTGTCTCGGTTTTTTCTACTTAACTATTTATGTTAGGTTATGCAACGCTTGCTTTAATTAAAAAAGTAGCACAGTATTTACTTGTTTTCAAGTAATAAAATTCGATAAAGAAATGAAAATTAAATCATGACTATGTTTTGTATAACGCCGAGCATTTTAAATTTCTGTAAGTATCTATCACATACTTTTTTTATCCGACCCCGAAAAGGAAGAGGTTCCCAATTCGAATGTTTATATTTTTATGTATTTTCGAGCATAACTCAGTCATTATAAAATCTTCTTTTGTTAGACAGACATTTATTCCGAATTAAATTTAAATTTTGTAAAGATATAATGACAACGGAATACGGTCAAAAAAAATTAAAAACAAATGTTAGCATCAAGAACATAAGAAATTTCCTTTTTCTTTGGTTAGCATACTAATTGTTTAAGCCTTTTTAATTTACATTGATTGATAACTGTAATAAGATTAAACTCATTGTTATTGCAGATTTTGTTTCTTTGGCAAACGCAATCAGTGTAGATTTTAACGGACACTTTGACTCTCCAAAAGAATGGACCTACAATTACGAAATAAAGCAAGCAACAACAGAAAAATGGCCGTTTCGAGAAGGCACAATGATGACACAAACATTAGGAATGCAAGAACAATTACAAACGCAAGAGCAAAAGCGAATGAAACAAGAACAATTGCGGTTGCAGCAACAGTTGTATATGTCTAAAAAGAAACACAAAATCGATACAAAATGGCGAAATCCATTGCGGGAACAAGTAACTAAAGGTAATATTCGGAATAATGTATTTAAAAAGAAACAGATCGAATATAATGACGAAACTGAACGTCCTACAACAGAAGAACAAAAACAACAAAAGCAAGATTCAGAAGATTCTGCAATTGAAGAAAACTCTGGCATTGTAACTGAGAAATATGAAAAGAAAAAAATTACAGACACAACAGTAAATATATATAATACTGATCAATATTTGAGTGAAATTAAATATGCAACTAAAACTGTGCCATACCAATTCGAATATGACATAAAAGTGTACACGTTTACTTTACAAATCTTGGAATCAGGCCTAAAAGTGTTCGACGAAATGAAAAATAAAACTACAAATTATGCCATGAAGAGAATATTGGATGAATATGCAGAAAGTTACGAGTATAAGTTTAAAGAATTTCTAAACGAAACTTATAGCCATGAAATTAAAACTAGACTTGGTACACAAAAGGTTATGTTGAATGCTATTGATGTATCAAATCGTATGATAAACCGTTTAGTTAATAATGTTGAAAACAATGACAACCGCCATTCAAATTTACGCGAAAATATTGCTGCAGTTAAATATTTCCAACAAGAAGTACACAAACATACAGATCAACAATTCCTTAATTTATGTACAGATTTTAATATATGTCGATCTGGAGATGGATTTTCAAAATTTTTAAATGATTTTTTAACTTCAATCTTAAGAGCCAACGATAATAAAATCCAGTTAGCTATCAATTCGCTTACAGAGGTTGCGAAAAACGTTGATTTTAAAAATATATTCAATAAAAAAACACGTAACGAGATTAAAAAATCTATAGATCGCGTTGAGAAACAAAATTTTAGTGTTTTAAAACCCGGCCTAGTAGTTATTAGAAACATAATTGCTAATAAAAACAGACCGATATCTGTTAAACCTTCAGACATGCCTAATAGTAGAATAAATTCAACAATAGCTTTGCTAGAAATCGTAGAAGCATTTGAAACAAAATTAACTAGAACAGATGCGAATATAATAAAATGGAAAAATCTGAGAACAAGTATTGATAAATGGGCGAAAGACGATAGGCATGACCCGCGTAACGTTCAACACATCATGGGTGTATTTATGAGGTATATTAAAACAGCGCTAGATGATATGCCTATTTCGATGAAAGATCACGTAGCAGACAATTTCTCCAGATTTTTAAAACGTCATTGATGGTGTGCTATACGTATGTACCTCGCCATGAGCATAGTAAATATTATAAGCTAATACTTGAAATAATTACACACGCGCTCTATTGAAGCGTGGGGTTGACAACTTGGCAAGATCGCGAAATGTAGGTATGTGATGCAAGAGATAATAATATAAAAGTGATCACAGTGACTGACAGCACGGTGAGATCCGGTGAGGTCCGTGTAGACGCGTACGTCTGTGTGAGTGTGTCATTTTGAACATCAAGTACCTTTATGTAGTTTATTTACCAATCACAAAGCATCGCGGTCGTCCGGGATGCTTTGTGATTGGTCAGTGTATAAAAAAAATATTTTGGAGTTTTTAATTAATGGCTCCAATCGAATCGAAACTGTGTCCAAAATATTTCGGTTTAAAACGACTATAAAATCAGCGTGTATATTTACGGTACTAAAGTTATTAAGAAATCAAACAAAAGATATTATGACAACATAAGTAAAGCATTGCGTTTTATTTCATTTAACGTCTCTTTATCCGTTTTACCAATGCATTTTTTAATATGTTCTACAAAAGCAGACATTGTATTTTCAATATCATTAGTCTGATCATCAGCAAAATTATTCATTTCTGTTCTTATTCTATTCCATTCTTTTACATTTTCAGCATTGACTGGTACTTTTTCATCTAATATGTTAACAACATTTAGCAGCGCAACAGTTTTATCTTTTATAATACCAAATTTGCTACCGTACACAACCAACGGTGAATTTCTATTCGTAACAACATTTTTTATAACATTAATCGCTCCTTTTTTAAATATATATGGATAATCTTTATATGTCGTGATTAGATGATGGAATTTCTTATTAACATCTGGACCTAAAGTACTAGTCAAGTCTGTATTTTTAGCTGCATCGCCTAATGCATTATTTGCTTGTTCGAATTTGTTACCATCAAGGCTAGAAAGTGTTGTGAGAACATCGCCAATAAAATTCATGAATCCGTGTGTCGTTTTCGTTCCACAAATTCTTAATTTTGTACAAGCTCCTTCAAGAGCTGTTGTTATTTTGTAAACTTCTTTACTAACCATTTTAATAATATCACTATTTTGTCTTAAAAACCCTTTTTTAGCCATCTCATCTAATGCCCAATTAACTAGATTCATCAATGCGTGATTAGATACACGAATAGAGTTGAGAATTACTCGTTCAGATCTCATTTTACTTTTGATATCGTGATGACCTTTATTTTTAACAAATTCCTTGAATTTATTTTCGTAAGCTTTTGCTAAAGATCTAAGGTACGGCTTCGAATTTTTATCTTTACTGATATAACTCATAAAAGAATTGACTTTTGCATCATCTATGACCAAATGAGCTAGTTTTTTAAACAAGGATGTTCCATTGACGATGTTATCTTTTATGTTGGGTTCCAATACTTTTTCTATCTTCCCTTTACGCTTCATATTTTCCTCCCATAGACTCTCTACGCCTTTTATAGTTTTTGCTGTTGCGTTCTGCATTTGATATTTACCTTTACCAATCTTATCTTTTACTTCTTTAAAAATCTCCACGGGCTTCACAATAGCAAGGTCCAGTATCACTGCAGATATATTTTTAACTGTCTGAATCAATCCTTTTGGACTTAGAAACGAACGCGTCATAGTACCCATTCTTCCAGTCTCCGGTAATTTTAACATATTTAAGTCAAATATATTTAAATATTTCAATCCATCCACTATCTTCTGAATAGTATATCCTAGCGCTGATGCTTCAGGTCTTGACAGTTTTGAGGGTAGTGGTAACTTGACGGTTTCATCAATCGGCTTAACTATCTTTTGCTTTCTCCACAGACGGCTAACATCGTAATTGCCGTGAAGTGGGTGTGAATAAAGCGAATAGTGTGTTTGATTATAAAGTATTTGTCTACCATTGTCGATATAAAGACCAACAGCATCCTGCTTATTCAAGGTTCGGTTCTTGGCTGTGGATAATTTCTTATTGAGATTTTGTTTATTTTTCTGAATTTTACCTCTCTTTTTATTTTTTCTGATTTTTTTATTAGAAAAAACGTTACTTGTTGATTTGTATAGTACTTTATGCGTTGTTTTCGGTGTTCTGTAATTCAAGTCGGCTTATAAGTAAATTAGCGACTCATATAATTATATGCTGCAGACTGCAGTGCTATTCTCTACGGACACAGCGTTGCGTTCGTCGCTGCGAGAGCGACGAACTGCTTCGGTGATACAGTTCCCAGGCCTTAATAATCGGGCAACGTGTCGTGATAAAGCAGCCTATCACGACGCATTGCCCGATTATTAAGGGCACTGCTCCGTTTGATTTTACCACTAATCTTTATCACCTAAGCAATTCGTCGCTGTCGCAGCGACGAACGTGTGGCGATACCACAAATACCCAGCGCCATCTAGTGACAGCACGACGAACTACTTCGATACTACAACTACGTCACTACGATCCTGAATCGCGAAAGTGCAGTTCGCGCGCTAGTATAGCATATATACAAGATCCCAACGATAAACCGTAGGGCCGCGGCCCGCCAGGCGTGATCACCTTGCCTGGTCGGAGGATCCCCCCTTTGTGTTGGAGGGACGACACATCCCGTTCCTCCACAAACGCAAGGCTGTGTCTCCTATTAGGAGTAAATACTTACTTTGCAATATCTTTTACCGGTCCCTCAAACGGTATATCCAAATTCGCATCGCTGTTCGGTTCGGTATCATCTCCTGAGAAAGCTTCATTGTTTGCAATAGACAATTTCCCTGCGGGCCCAGAACCCTTTGTAGGATGCCATAGCGGAGCCTCATCATCATAATCGTTAGACAGGCGGGTCGCAGGGTGATTGAGGACTTTTCTAAGAGAAATGAGTGCTGGTTTATCCCGTTTATCGGCTTCAGAGTGATCTAGTTGCTGGCTGCTGGACACTGCTGTATCATTTATGTCCGAATCTAATCCGAAACCAATGACTACACTTTTGTCTACTTCCAAGGAGATTGCACTCACTTTTGATATTATACCTGTGAAATAATTAAGAATTAAGTTCTTCTCACGCCAACTCCGGGCGTAAGGTATTTCTCTCGCATCCTAACTGACCTCGGACCATCTAGTATGGGGTCAGCAGCGCGAGTGTGACACCCTTGGTGTTGCACGCGTCCCTAGGCCACGGTGAACGCTTCCCATCAGGTGGGCCGTGTGCTTGTCTGCCACCTATGTGGTAAAAAAAAAATCTGCTGTTTTATGATGGCCCTATCAAACCTCGAAAGGGGGAGTGACCTACGCTCGGAGAACCAGCCCACCCCTTGCCTCCTCTCCACTGTGCCCTCTGCTAGGGTTATGTGGAGACTCTCCGAACAGCTCTATAAGGCCACTTCCACCTCGGCCGTAGAAGATGTCATGCGTGCTAATGGTCTCATAAGAGATGGTGTAACGACCCCCTTTTTTTTTTTTTTTTTTATCGTGCGGAAATCCCCATGGATACCACCCCCGTCGGCCATCGGGGGTGGTTATGTCGGGATCGAACCGACTAAAACCGCACGCCATCTCGGGCCTTAGTAACCGGGGTGTAAGGTTACCCAATGGGCATATCCCTCGTACCCCAGCTGACCCCGGGCCATCTACGGTTTTAAGATGGCCCCCTCGACCCCCCGAAAGGGGGGGGGGGCGAGCATCGCGCCACTTCGTCGACGGTGGGGTGTAGGGTGACAGGAGGCCGTCCTGTCACCCAACCGTCGGCGCGCAGACAATCAGCTCGCCCCCCGCTCGCTCCCCACTGTGCCATCTGCTAGTCAGAGGGACACGTGGAGAGCCTCGGAGCAGCCCTCTAGAGGGCCACTCCCACCCTGGCCGGATTGGCCGCAGGCAGCAGCGTCTCCCGTGGCGAGTGGGAGGCGCTGCTCGCCTCCGTTGCCCAGGTGCACCACGTGGAGGTTCCGGCCCGCACCCGGTGGAACGACCCCCTAGCGTCAGTTTGCGAAGCGAAGCGTGATAACTATTTATTTCACTAGTATTTTACTTACATAAAATTTGTATAAAATAATACATTACACATCTCAACGCGATAAGAAGCAAGGTGAAAAATAAATATGGTTGCGTTGTAAAATTACATTTATTGACTTAAGTAGGTAGGTACTATTATAAAATTGTGAAGTGGCTGTGTCTGTACATTGGAAATACTTAAAAAAACTTGCGATGGTAGCTGAATGGATAAGGACGCGACCTCTACTCGGAGGTATCGAGTTCGAATCCGGCCGGACAGCACCAATGTGAATTTCACTTTATGGAATTTATATGTGCTAATCACATTGTCATGATTTACCATCTGCTGACGCTAAAGAAAAACATTGTGAGGAAACCCACATGTCCTAGAAGAAATTCTAAGGACATGTGCGATCCACCAACCCGCATTAGGCCAGCGTGTGTGGATTAAGGTGTAAACCCTCTCAGCTCTCGTTAGAGGAGAGGAGACCCGTGCCAGCAGTGGGATATAAATGGGTTGCTATTAAAATAAAAATACTTGGGTTATGTTATATGAACGATTGTGAACACATAATATATTTTTTTGGAAGGTATCTTGTAGGTATTAGTTCGCTAAGTAGGGTACGCAAAAACTCCTAAACGTAGGTATTTTGATGTTTATTTGTTTGCAAAGTCTTGGTCAGACTCGGACTTAAAACTTAAATACGCAGTTTGATCATAAAAAACCGCGAAAATCGACATCCCTGCGGGCGGAGCCGCAGGCATTCGGCAGTTGAATCATAAAATTATTACTTACATTATAAATGCGAAAGTTAGGTACTAGGTACTTAGCTGTTAGAAGGTTATAGGAGGTAGGACACGACGGTATCTCCCGTCCGAACTGAGCTGTCCGACTGGGGTAGTACCTCCGCCCTACAGAACACCGCCCCATAATAACCAGCGTGTTGTGTTCCCCAAGGTAAGTAGGGTAGCCAGAGCTCACTGTACCCCTCCTCCTCCCATCCCTTCCTAGCCCCCACCCCTTCCCAGCCCTCCCCCTGCCCTTCAGGGTAGGCAGCGCGTCTTGACACCCTTTGTGTTGCACACGTTCATAGGCCACGGTGACCGCTTCCCACCAGGTGGGCCGTGTGCTTGTCTGCCACCTAAGTAGTATAAAAAAATAACTTAGCTGTTAAAACCACTGCACTGATTTTGATATTTGGTGCAGAGATGGCCTAGACTTTGGTAAAGGACATAGGCTACCTTCTGTCGCAAAAAAAGGGCTTGCAATTGCAGGGATTAAAATAGCCATTGATAGACAAGGCTCTGGCGCATACCTTGTAGCGGTTGGCAGATCAGACGGCAGTTGCTCCCATTTATAAAAGCCATATTCCCTTTTAAAAGTTGGTCATTGAGGTACTTATAATGTCAATATGAGTTGTGTGAGTGAATGTAAGTATGTTGATTGTCTGTGTGCATAAGTAGGTACGTGACTTACCTAAGTACCTACGATGCGCGCGCGCGCGCGTGCGTGCGTGCGTGCGTGCGTGCGTGCGTGCGTGTGTGTGTGTGTGTGTGAATAATTAAATAGAATCACTTCGAAAATGGTAAATTTAGTTGTATGAGTTTTTTTATACTACCGAGGTGGCAGACAAGAACACGGCCCACCTAATGGGAAGCGGACACCGTGGCCTATGGACGTGTGCAACATCAGGGGCGTCACACTCGCGCTGCCGACCCTGCAGAGGGGTTGGGGTGACTCATAAAATAAAAAAAAAACATCTAAAAATAAACTTTTAACATTTATTTAGACGCAGGCAGAGGGGGAAAATCCTCGGGCTTTTTACCAATACTTGGTATGTAAGTCTCAGATCTGGTGAACGCTTGCTTCAACTCCTTGATATGGGTCTCCGCGTCCAAATGCTTGTGTAAGAAGTGGGACAGCACTACAACATTGCATATAGTACAATAGTGGGTACCTGCTGTTATCTGAAAAAAAAAAATTGGTATTTTTTTTATACCATTTAGGTGGCAGACAAGCACACGGTCATCATGGCCTATTAGACGTGTGCAACACCAAGGGTTTCACACACACGCAGCTAGGAAAGGGTGAGAGGAGAAGGGGTACAGTGAGCTACTACTACCCCAACTTACCTTGGGGAACACAACACGATGGTTATTATGGCGCGGTGTTCTGTAGCGCGGAGGTACTACCCCAGTCGGACTGCTCGTTTCGGGCGGGAGATACCGTCGTGTCCTACCTCCATAACGTCGTCGTCGTGTCCATACTATATTATTATGATATACTTACCTACTGCGGTTTTTAACCACATATAGTGCGCGGCATCTAACGTGGCCAGATTTTGGAGTAGTGTGGGCCCCACTACTCCAAAACCTTGCCAAATTAGATGCTGTACACTATACTTGTTTGTGGAAAAATGCGTCGCCTACAAACAAGTATAGTGTACAGCATCTAACTTGGCAAGGTTTTGGAATAGTGGGGCCCACACTACTCCAAAATCTGGCCACGTTAGATGCCGCGTACTATACCTATAGCTCAAATTACGTCAATAAACAGTATTTTATAAACACAATTTACCTTTCTGATGAGATTCTCTTTATATTCTTCCAAATGTGGGTAATTTTCAGACACTTTTCTATGATTTTGCGATTTTTTATGTCGTTCTTTACATAAAATATCTAACATCATTTCTGTTTCGCAAAACACACATCTGTAGAGCTCTCCGGCAGTTAATATCCCGTGGTAAGCATCAGAAGACACCACAAGCTTCTTACCACCTTTTAAAGTGACTATCAAATAGTCTTGTTTAGTAGAAACATTTGTGTTACTTGCTACAATTGGAGCCTTTTTTGTCAAGGGCTTTTTATTTTCTGCCTTTTTAACCAACTTCGGCTGTCTCAAACTAGGCATAGACATGATGGAAATTAATTATTTTGTAACTAAAACTTTATGCAACAAGTAACAATAAAAGTTATTTTATTATGTACGTGTAGGTAGAAGAATTTTTGAAGTACGGCGCCACGATAAAAAAACATTAATGAAAATGACATTGACATTTATATAAGTAGATTATATAAGTATGTTATTAACAGCTGTTTTCTCCGGCACGGCCACGGCCACGGCACGACAAGGCAAGGCCCAGTTGGGCCCAGTTAAAGCCATTGCGAAAATATTCATAGAAAATTGTAACTGGTAACTGGTAACACTTTGGTTTTTATTTATCTGTGTTGCCAATTTAGCGACTTTATCGCAAAAATTCGGGACTCATATTTATATTAGCGACAAACAATATATGGATGCAAGTTTTCATAGTGAAAATAAAATTGATAAGAAGCATTAAATTTCTAAAAGATGATAAAATTAAAATAAGTATAGAAGTACAGTTGTTTTCATTATATCCTCTCGGTCGTATGGTACTGCAAATGGACTCTAATGCAAAATTTGGACGCTTAGGCATTTAAAAACACGAGACTACTACACGGACTCACGGACTCTGTTTAAGTTCAATCGGCTATATTAATTTTGATTCTGGGGACTCTGGGGAGTCGTGGGTCATATCATAGGGACTTTTTTTTAGAACTTGACAACACTGTCTATTGTTTACGCGCGATCACTGACCGGCGCCAGCGTTCGGAACCGTACGATAATTATCGTACATGTACGATAATTTTGTGCCTACGTACGATGTACGATAGCATATTATTATCGTACGCAGATTGTACGATAATTTCTATCATGATGCAAAATTTGAGAATTTATATTATTTCACTCATGCGCTGATAATCTAAATCGCAGTAGCATGATTTTATTTTGTCCAATAAAATCTTGGGAAAAATACCGGGAAATACAAGTTTTCTAATCCTATTGCTTCTTACGATGCTGTACACGCTTTCTTATTGGTTAGTATAGCATCTACCAATGCGAACAAGAGAATATAGTAAGTTCGATATTTCGATTATGTTCACGCTTCATAATGTATCGTATATTTTAATTATTTTGTGTAGAAAAGTTGGCAGTCATTTCGTTATATTATTATGATTATATATATGTCTGTATTCGCTCTGACAAAAGGAATTATTCAAATTAAGTGAAGAAAGAAGTAATTTTCTAGAGCAGCAAAATTTACATGCATAATTATCAATATTACAATTTATATGATTTATATCTATAATAGACATTATCCTAAAAAGTACGATGATTTCAACCCAATGTGAAATATTAAATAACTGAACAGTCGGGATCCATTGAAATTAGATTGGCTTTCAAACAATGGATCCCGACTGTTCAGTTGTTATATTTCTAGACCATCGGATATTAATCTAAGTGCTTTGTTTTATCTTTTTAGTTTTTTAGCAGTCGGGTTTTTTGTTTTTTTAATTTTTTTTTATTTCAAACTTTTTAGTTATTTACATAGCTGCCCGTATAATAATGAAGCATAAATCTATCACATAAGGAGTTAATAATTTCGTGAAGTGAAAGGACGTCATCGAAATTCAACCTTAATTATTCTTTTTTTTCTTATTCTCCGGTTTTACTGAACCGATTGTAATGAAACAAACGTAAGATTTTAAGTCTAACCAAGAACTTTTAAACAAATAAAACTGAATGGAAATCCGTTCAGCAGTTTTTGCGTCCATTGCCATCAAATATTTGTGACGCCAAAAATCCGCCATTTTGATTTTCTAGAAATTTTAATATACCTGGTGTCACTCACACAATCACGACGAATCAAATGATACCTCATATGCATAGATAATACAAATATAGGGGTACTCATATGCCAAAATCCGTCAACCCGTTTAGGCTGTAGGCCGTGACAAAGAAATGGACATACATACATACATACATAGTCTCGAAAAACATTACTTTCCTTTCTTCGGCAGTCGGGTAAAAAGTACGATAATTTCAACCCAATGTACGATAATTTTACGCCCCTAGTACGGATTGGTACGATAGTCAGTCCACTTCAGGTTGCTAACGCTGACCGGCGCGATGCTTTGCTTTAAATATATTTTTATGATTATGATTATGATAAACTGAAATGAAAATATCTATCGCTATATTCACTGATTGGCCATCACATAAATCAATACTATTTCACCATATTGAAGTTTTCCGGTCGCGATAAAAGGTATGTAAAGAATAGAACAAAATATTTCCTTTATATTTCATTACTTATTCATATTTTATGTTTCTGTTGTATCGTTTCGTGCTTCAAAACATTAATACAATCTCTTCTCTCTTATTTATTGCCCTATTTACTAGACATTGGCAAAATTTGGCTGGGAAGCAGAAAAACCATCATAGCAAGAATTTTACTAATCATTGGATTTATATAGGTACAGGTCAAAATTCCGGACCAATTAGGTATTATACCAAACAAAATAAATTACGTTAAAGACATTTACAGTACATGTATGGTACAGTGTAGTACGTTTAACTATACTGTACCATAAGAAATTAAAATTTAATTTTCGTCCATTTACGTGATCAAACAGGCGGCCATCATAAATTGAGTTGGAAAGGAAAATCGATCGCAATTTTTTCAAAAGTTATGAAAAAATTGTATAGTTGTCGTTAAAAGTATTAGATGATGAACATCCTATTGAAATCTGATTCAAAATTATCATTTACTAGCTGTGTTCGCGGCTTGGACCGCTTGAATTTAGATATTTACGTTTTATTTTTTTCTGCTATACTTCAGTTGTTTTGCTGAAATAAAATCAGCTCATGTTACGCTTTATAATATTATCTATCTGCGAGTGTAAGTCCCGTCAATATCGACGCAGCCGTTCCAGAGAATTTCTTATTCAACAAGCCCGACAAAAAATTCAAATATTGCATAGTTATTTTAATCATCACTTAAAAATATTTTAATAGAGCACTTAACATCTTCACTATGTAAGAAATATTATATCAATCAATCAATCAATCAATATTGCAGTCCACTGCTGGACATAGGCCTCTCCCAATATCATAGGTATTATCCTCAAAAACTAACAATTATAAAAATTGTATTTTGTTAAAAGTCTGTACATTGGATATATTAAAAAAAAATTGGGCTATGTTATGGACCTTGAATATTTATTATTATTACCCCACGAAGAGGGTGTGGGATATCCAGCAATCACGGAGTTCCGTCGAACCTACCTCTGCCCTTGCAATATCTGACGATCTGTGCCATTTAACTGTAATACTGTATGTCTTGTTCAGCAGGTCATAATGGCTGCAGCACCAGAAACAATCGATCTCTGGATGACAGACGATGATGCAAGTGACGAAGATGACTCGTTAGAAAACGTTCTTAGGTTGAGAGGAATGACTCGTGCCGACCCAGCTTCTAACGTCAGAGTGAAAATATTGCAAAACTGGCAAAATTATGACAGTCTCTTCGATGTTAGACATCTACAAGAAATGATTAAGAATGAAATGCGTAAACGCGGATCGGACGATGAGGAATCTGATTCGGAAGACGATGAAGATGCTCCAACTTGGACTGATGATTTTGAATCGTTTGTTCCTGAACCGTTCCCGTTCACTGATGTAAGCGGACCTACGGTTTCTTCTACGGATCCTTTGACTCTTTTCATGAAGATTTGGGATAAAGATATCATGACTTTGATGGCGGAAGAAACGAATAGATATGCTAGGCAGATAGCAGAGTTGCAACAATACCAAGATATGCCAAACAAATTTGTCACAGTTGAATTTAAAGGTACAACTGTTGAAGAACTATATGTTTTGCTGGCTCTATTTATATACACTACAGTTAGCAGCCCGTCGAGACTTCTTTCTGGAATAAGAGTGCCAGTGTTTTCTGCGATAATGGAATATAGAAGATTCAAAATGTTATGCCGTCTTCTGCACTTCGTAGACAACAGTACGTTACCAGAAACGGAAAAGATGTTATATAAACTGAAGCCGATAATCGAACATGTGAATAAAAAGTTCCCCGAGTTATATAAACCGGGACGGTATTTGGACATTGATTATTCAATGGTTTTGTCCAAAGAAGGTCCTCATCGAAGAATAATTTTACAGGCATATTACTTCGGTATAACAACGTATGAAGTGTCTGATGCAACCACGGGATATTTCTTGAAAATCCTTCAGTATCCCAGTTCGGAACGATATCCTGGAACAGAGGGCGAAAAAGGTTTTAGGGATAAAGCGCTATATGTACTGGATCTGGTTGAAGAATTCTCGAATAAGGGACATATAGTAGTAACCGATAAGTACTTCACAAGCGTATATCTTGCTCGGGAACTCAATTCAAAAGGCTTTGATTTTTTCGGTCAAGTTAAAAAAACTCGTAAAGGATTACCCAAAGTTATAAAAAAACTTGATAAGCATGAACATAAGCCAGTATACTACTTGAGGAACGAGCGCAGGGTCCCATTTGTAAACAGACATTGCGGAGACCTGGCTGTCCTTGCATCGGCCGAACATAATTTGATTACGTTATCTACAATTCATACAGAACATGTAGAATCAACCGAGAATCCCACACAACCTGTAGTATGTACGGAGTACAGTAAAATTAAGGATGTGATCCTTAGAAGGGATGAGGATGTAGCATCGTTTAAAATGATCCAGCATCCGTTAGAACGATGGTACGTTAAACAGTTTAAGAGATTGTTTAATCTGAGCTTAAGGAATGTGTATATTATATATAAGAGTAATATGGGGTGTAATAAATACTTGCAAGAACCGTGGTTCAGACTGAAGTTGGCCAACCAGTTGCTAGATTTGTATGGGGAGAAAGAAAAAATGGACCGAGCTTGGGCGATGCGTGGGGGGCCACCTCCTAGCTATACTTATGAATATTCCTCTGCTGATGATGGGGCAGCAAATTCCTCTACTTAAAGACTGTTTTTTTTTTAATTAATACCCAACTTCAAAGAAAAGGAGGATCTTAATTTGGAAGTTAATTTTTTGTGTAATTCCTACATTTATGGACGGATTTGCAAAATTTTGCTTATTAGACAATTATTTTTGAAAAATATTGGGGTGGTTTTTTTAATGTTATTTATTGAAATAAGAAAAACATTAGTTTTAAAACCTATGATGTTTGAATCTTTTGTTTACTTATTATTAAGTTATGTTATTTATTATTAACTATTTTACTCTCTGTTCTTCTGTGATAAAATTGTGTACAATTTAAAATCAATATAATATTTTGAAGCGCTCAAAAATTGAGTTCAAATGTTTGTTAAACGTAATATTTTTAAACGATTTCAACAAAAGTCGTTAAGTTATTTTTCACATTTAAGCTCCTTACTTTTGAAGATTTTTGAATTATTATTTAGATACTTTGTTTTATTGTAAATTATGTGGTTAAACTAAGTTACCACAAGCCAATATTACTTATAATAGATAGGATTTTGAGACAATTAAAAACAATATATTCTCGTGTTTTGAGAAAAGTTTTTGAGACACTATTTGAATAAATTAATGGAAATTTTTATAATAATTTAAAATTACTGTGTCCGAATTGATTAAACTGTAGGCCAAATTTTAAAAAGGTACTTAGTACCATTTTACTGTCTATAAATTTTCATATACCTAATAATATATTTTACATTTATTTAATTATGTCGCTATAATTGACATAATTACTAGTATTGTAAACTGATCGATGTCATTATGTATTGTGTGTAAGCTAATTAATTGATGTCATTATGTCGTTATAATTGACATACTAGTATTGTAAGAATTGATGTCATTATGTCGCTATAATTGACATACTAGTATTCTAAGAATTGATGTCATTATGTCGCTATAATTGACATACTAGTACAGTAAGCCAATATTGATGTCGTCATTTCGCTATAATTGACATACTACCTAGTATTGTAAGCCAATTCATGTCATTATGTCGCTATAATTGACATACTAATATTGTAAGCTGATTGATCTCACGTCACTATAATTGACATAAGTACTAGTATTTTAAGCTAATTGATGTCATTATGTCGCTATATTTGACATTCTAGTATTGTAAGAATTGAAGTCATTATGCATACTAGTATTTTAAGCTGATTGACGTCATTATGTCGCTAAAATTGACATTCTAGTATTGTAAGCCAATTGATGTCATTATGTCGCTATATTTGACATACTAGTATTGTTATTTAATTTACTTTTACTAGTCGTAATATGACACATATTCGACTACTCCAGTGTCAAAACATTTTAAAATTAGAATTTTAATTTTTCGAAGGAATTATAATCTCATAATAAATCGCTTCTAAAGCGATCAATGGAAAATATGACCTCAGTAGTCGTAACACGACTCAAAATGGACTAACTCCAGTGTATTATTTTAAGATAATTTAAAATTAGAATTTAGATTTTCGAAAGGATTATAATCTCATAATAACCTTTAGTCAATGGATCGCTTCTGAAACGATCAGTGGAAAATATGATCTCAATGGTCGTAATACGACTCATAATGGCCTACTCCAGTGTGAAAATGTTAATCATTTTAAAGAGAATTTATTAGACTATTCATTTAGTAGTTTTGTATTTTTAAAATTTTGTATTAAAAATAAATGAGATATATTATTTGATTTTAATATGTGTATCTTTTTAACCGACTGCTAAGGCATTGATGCTGTTTCTAGAAAAGTATTTTTTTACTTTCTAGAGGTTTTAGAATACTTTTTTTATAATTATACCCTCCCCACCACGCTAAGAACATGGTGTCTCCTCACATCGGTGGTCGGAGAACCTGTTGCGCCCTGGAAAGGATATCCCAGAGACTGCCTAATATTCGGTGCCTCTTTTATTTGCCGCACCATAAAGACTTGGAATTCTTTACCAGCGCATGTGTTTCCTTCCTCCTACAGTCCCGAGTCCTTTAAGCGGGACGTGAAAAATCATTTGATGAGGCCGCCAAGCTAAGGGCCACCACTGTAGCACTATCGATGTATTTAGTGGTGACCCCAGTCCTGAAACTTTACCTTTAGCTTACCATCAGGCGAGGTGAAGTCATTTTGACGTGTCCAATACCTATAAAAAATTGTGCCGGTAAGGAACTTTCACAAAGAATAACCTAACCTCTTCACCCCTTCCTAGCCCTCCCCCTTCCCTTCAGGGTAGGCAGCGCGTGTGTGACACCTTTAGTGTTGCACATGTCCATAGGCCACGGTGACCACTTCCCATCAGGTGGGCCGTGTGCTTGTCTGCCATACGGAGTATAAAAAAAAACGGAATTGTAATCTTTTTTCCCTTTATTAATATAATCGATCATTTTTACTTTTTTTCTCTTTAGCTTCTTCTTCTTGGAAATCTGCGTATTCCGGTCCTGAGAGGTACGTGTACAACCTGTCTCCTTCTCTCCGAATAACTCTTTTCTTTTTTAACTCTCTAGCTTTGTTACCAGTGACTTTGCTAGTACCCGATTGTTGTATTGGCTTTAATTCTTCATTATCGCTTTTTTCCGATTCTGAATTATTTGATTGCCACACCATTTGTTGTATCGGTTTATCAACTTCACGACTATTTTTCACTGGACCGTCAGATATATTTTGAGCTATGTCTATAACAGGTAGACTTGGTTCACTCTCAGATTTGAATCGAGGTCTAGAATTTAGATCATCTTTTAATCTAGCATCTGATTCCTCATCTGTTATATACCTTCCGTGTTCATTTTGATATTGTTTGTTTGAGTTTTTATTCTTTTTTACATAATTTCGATTAGATTCAGAACTATCTAGAGCCTGAGAATGTTGTTGGTCGTGAACACGTTCTTTTTCGTCAGTAACTGGTACAAAATATTGTGGTTTTTGTTTAGAATGTTCTAGATGTTTAGGATGACGTTCGCTAGATTCTGTGTTTTCATGCTTAAGTTCTTTTTCATCTTGAGCGTGTTTTTTAAGGTACTTATATTTTAATGAAAGCTCAGCTTGTCCTGAATCATCTTCTTTCTTCATAAGAGCTTGTGTGTTTATTTTCATATGTTTATCGTTGCTATCTTTGTGTGAACTTTCTTCTGCTCTTCCGCTATGCCTTACATCATCATTATCGTATTGAGTTTTTTTTTCTCTTTCTCTGTTTTGTGGAGTTTCATGACTCTCATTATTTTCAACTTTTTTTCTTTCTTCTTCATTACTGTCATACATACGAGCTTTTTCTTGTTCAACTTCTCCCAACTCACCGCTGTGTGTAGCTACAGGTGTTTTATCCACCGCAGAGTCTATATTTTTAATTTTCTTCACGGCTTTTTCAGCTACTTTGTCAGCTAGCTCGTCAAATTTTTGTGATGACAACAGTTGGTTTATGAAATCATCTATGTCATAGCCGTTAGTCTTTTTTACTGTATGGCCGGATATTCTTCTACTGTATATGCAAACCATGACTGGAAACAAAATTTAGACATTTATAGTTTAGTACCTAGGTTTAGCTACAATGTTTCTAAATCGCCTAATATCACCATTGGATTGTGAAGGTCAGATGGCAGTCGCTTCACGGAAAATATCGAGGTCCAGCCAAATCCGCAGTTAAGACTCCCCAGACTCCGAGGTAAAAGCTTTAGATGCGACTGGGATGAACGCTAGGTTGAAGAAGAAGAAGTACTTAGCTATCGCAAATAGGTCCAGCTGTGTTGATGAATCAGTCTGTCAGTCAGTTAATCGGGCCAAGCAATTATATAACGTACTAGCTTGCCCTCCCCTGCTTCGCCCGTGGCAAATATCGAATCCCGATGCACCCTTTTAAACCCACATTTGCTTACAATTTATCAGTTTTCCTAAAATGTATAGGAATCTACCATTTCCTCACATTTATGGTTATTGCTCCACCCTCTTGGGCAGTAGCGTGATGATATTCAGCTTATGGCATTCACAGATAATGTGGCTTTCTACATAACATAAACTCACGCCTATATCCCCGAAGGGGTAGGCAGAGGTGCTAGTACCCACATTTCGCCAGTTTATGTTTAGGTCCCAATGTAATAGGTGGCGAGCCTATTGCCATTAACCGGGCACTTATAAACCTGTGGCTTTCTATTGGTAAAAGAATTTGCAAAATAGGTTCAGCAGATCCAGAGATTACCCCCTACAACCTACAACGTCAAACTCACCAACTTTACCTCTCAGTCCTTTATTCTCAACAATTCTAGCGTGGCGTGGTAAGTAGATTATTGGGCTGCAACACCTGGCCATCTAACCATAAGAGGACAGCCTGCGCCAGAGATTCACCCATGGATCAGTAGGTATACCGGTTGGCAGGTGAGGTTGACTTGGATCTGAACTGATTTGGGCCCCGAAGATACCTTACACCCCAAAAGTTTATATAGTAATCTAAGGATTTTTTGTCAGTCATCATCATCACCATCATTCTCTGAACCTTTTTCCCATCTCAGTTGGGGTCGGCTTTCCAGTCTAACTGTGAGGCGGCTGAACTTCGATATTTTCCGTGGAGCAACTGCCGTCTGATCCACAACCAATGGTCATTATGACCAATGGCGATATCGAAGTTCCAAGTTAGACTGGTTGGACTTTGGGTTCCAACTACCCGTAACGACTGCCATAGATGTTTGTATGGCAACCGGGACCGAAGGCTCAACGTGCTCTCCGAGGCACTAATAAACCTGCGATAAATACACACGTAACTTCGATGGTGTGTGCCATGGTGAACCTGGGATCGAACCCGAGACCTCGTCTCAGCAGTCCATTACCCAAACCACTAGGCTACTGTGGCTTTTTGGATTCAGTAATATTAAAAAAAAATAATTAAAATGTTACCCACAAAAATAATGCAATATTAAATATTTCATAGCGCCTGCGATTGCAACTTTTATTTTTTTATTTAAATTATTGCATTTCGTTTATAGCCATCGAAATACATAACTAGAATGAACTAAGTAATAAAACGGAAATAATAATATTTAGTGTTATTTTTTATGATGTGGCGATCTTATAACGTGTATTAGGCATGGACGTCATCATATAACCCACCTAAACCCCCTCCCCCTGTGACCAAGCGTGGTATTTTGAAGGCCTCCCTCCCTGAACGGTCACATAGTATGGGAAAATGAAAGCAAGAAAAATATTCAGGCATCACATTCTAATTCAATCTTTGGGTGGCAAATTGCAACCTCGTCCATTTGATTATTGTGACAGTCCTGGCGATACCACATGTGCTCAGCGCCATCTAGTTCAGTCAATCTGAACTTCTACGATGTAATAAAGCTATTGGTTTCCTAAATAAAATAATACGCACAGAAAAATCAATGAAACATTTATTATTAATTAATAAAAAAAATCAAACAGAAACAACTTACAATAAACAAAACTTAATACTCGTATTATTATAAAATAAACAAAATACTGCAAAATTCGAAAAACAAAACACAGTTTTTTAATGGCATGAAAAAAAATCTTACAATTCGCGCCAAAATTGAGTACCGCTTCGCGGTTTTTCTTTTCAAGATAATTTTGGCATTAAGTTTTAAATAGGTATTCTTTATTCCGTGTTTTAAATATACTGTAAGAATAAATGGTTTACAAACGATTACAGAAATAATTTAATGAGATTGTCAATTATTATAACTATTATTATTTTGTGCAATGACTTCTATGTATAGGTACTAGAAAAGTCTTTTCAAAAAAAAATTGTGTCAGAGCCAGGCATTTTTTTTCTTCAGGTCCAAGATGTCCCCCTCGGGTTTGAGAATGCCTCTGGAAGGGGGAGGCTCTCGCGCGCCAAGGCCCAGAAACCTTGACATAAGATTAGGCGGGAATTAATTTTAAATTTCGAATTTGAAACAGGAACCAAATACTAAATATGTAGCTAAAGAATTTTGAGGCTTATTTAAATAGACTTAAAGTGCTTTTTTGTAATGTTAAAATTGTGTGTTGTTGATGGTATTTTTTTTCCGTAAAGCCAGTCTAGTATAGATAAAAGTCATTTCGCCTCGATCTCAAACTATTTTTATTAAATCACAGCCACTTTAGACCGAGAGCCGACGGCGCCATTTTTTTTATTTAAAAAGCATCTATTTAATAGACGTAGCTTGAGATTATGTGAAGGTTTTACCCTGACCATATTCAGGCCCGTGGTTACGGATCAGGGCCTCGATTCTGCTAAAGACAAACCACTGACACTCTAAAAATGCCATTTAATTGTAGACTTTATTGTTATCAGGTTAAAGTCTAAAGTCAAATGATATTTTGTAGACCGAATGAAAAAATTAAATGATTTTTTTTCATTTGATTTTAGACTTTAACTGTATAATGGTAAAGTCTACAATTAAATAGCATTTTTAGAGTGTCAGTGGTATTACAGTGGTTTGCCTTTAGCAGAATCGAGGCCCAGATCACGTGTCTATAATTCAGGCTTGAGTTATACAAAAAAGGCATACGGCTATTAAACATACAAACTGCAGACCAATGCAGTACATATTCATGCATACAAATATTTGCACTGAGCGGGCATCAAACCCGCGGCCTCTGACTTAGCAGTCAGGCGATTACCGCTGTGCTACAGATTTTTTTTTCTTTTATACTACGTAGGTGGCAGACAAGCATACGCCCACCTGATGGGAAGCGGTCACCGTGGTTTATGGACGTGTGCAACAACCAAGAGTGTCATACACGCTGCCTACCCTGAAGGGAAGGGGGGGAGGAGCGGTACAGTGAGCTCTGGCTACTCTACTTACCAGCGGGAACACAACACGATGTTGTTGATACGAACGATTTTATTTCAATTATGCCTTAAATAGTACGCGTTATGCCTTTTTCTATATAATTCAAGCCTAAAAATGTTACAAGTACAAAAAATTCAATCTACCCATCATTCTTTCAAAATTACACGACATTTTTAATTTTACATATTCGGGAAGAGCAAGCTGCCATATTTGACGTTTTTTAAGTGCCGCTTTAATGGTCTTATACCCGATAACATCTCAAAATGAAAAGTCGGATATTGTATGTACAATCAGCGGTAAAAGTTTTTTTTATACTACGTAGATGGCAGACAAGCACACGGCCCACCTGATGGGAAGTGGTTACCGTGGCCTACGGACGTGTGCAACACTAAGTGTGTCACACATGCGCTGCCTACCTTGAAGGGAAGGGGGGAGTGCTAGGAAGGGGTGGGGAGGGGGAGGAGGGGTACAGTGAGCTTTATTGTACGACATTCTACAGAGCGCTCTCTAGACCCAAAGTAAGCATAGTTTAACTAGCGCGTGTTATGGGTTCTAGAATACGGATAAACATACTTATGTACTTTTTTGTAAATACACACATATTATACATACATAGAAAGACCTAGACCAATGTAAATAAACATATTCATGTGAACAAATATTTGTACTGAGTGGGAATCGAACCCGCGCAACCCCGTCATAGCAGTAGAATCTACCGCTACGCCACAGAGCTAGTCTTTGATGTTTGCACAAATTTTCATTATAATCAAAGTCACTAAGTAGTTAAAGGTAATTTTCATTGCGAAATATGAGTTACTATGTATAAAATGTATGTATTTACAAAAAAAAAGTTTCTAAGCATGTTTATCCGCTTTCTAGAACAGATAACAAAAGCTAGTTAAGCTATATAGTTTGGGTCTAAATACCGCTGTGTAGAATATCATAGAATTTTTTATTTATTTTAGATTTATAAAATCTGAAATTGTTCAGCTACTTTTTACGCTGACCGTACATAAACTTATGTTAATTAAAAATGAAGTAGATACAGATAGCGCTTATAAACAACAACTTAAAACTAGGACAATTAGCCTCACTCAACGCTAGTATGATAGCAACAAGACATACGGTTAAGCAATGAGTGCAAGCGAGAACAAATTGCGACTTTTGTCATCCAATGCGGTACACTTTCACATCCTTCACCCCGCCTGATGGTAAGCTAAAGGTAGTCTCAGGACTGGGGGTCACCACTACATACACCGATAGTGCTACAGTGGTGGCCCTCAAATTGACGACCTCATCAAATGCTTTTTCCCGCCGCGCTTAAAGGACTGGAAGAGACTTAATAGCTAAGAACACTGTTGAATAATCACCTTTTAAATAATCAAAATTGGTTCATGCGTTCGGGAGTTACGATACCTCAGACAGACATACAGATTTGTCAAATTTGCGCCAGAGGGGTTGGATATCTACCTCATTTTAATATTAGATTGATATTAATTTCACAAAAAATATAAATTCTTAGTACGCTTACTTATAATAATAATAAACAAAAGACAAACATAAAGCAGTGTTGCAATATTTTGTGATGTAAGAGTGTGACCAACGGTAATTAAGTTGTACGGTCAAGAAAAAAAATCGGTAAATAGTATAGATGGAACGAGCTGCAAAATAAGTATAGACTTCTTCATGTAAACAATTTTTTTTTAATTCACGAAAAATAAAAATCGCGAAAAAAAATACAACAGCTTTTAATAACGTAAAAAAAGTTTTTTTTAATTATGAGAATTTTTTTTTCTGCTTTTTTTCGGTTTTGAAAAAGAAAACTTTAGATTAATACCCGAACAATGATTGTAAAAATAATAATTTTCATTATTTTTTCTAAATAAATGAAAAAAAAACTACTGTGGTCATCAAATAAATAGATATATAATATAATTCGCATAGCATTAATTTTAATGGAAAATATATTAAACAAAAAATCGTGTTCATTGATTTTCTTGTGTTACACAGCGCCGCTCTCATGTACAGTCAGCAAAAGCAGCAGTCAAAAATATATTTCGATTTAATATATTTAAAAATTTAAAAATCTTAAAAACCCACTAAGTAGTTAATATTATCATTCTCAATGACATGAAAAAAACTGATTTTAAAAATCTGTTTTTTTTTATAACACTTAGGTGGTAAACAAGCACACGGCCTACCTGATATGGAAGCGTTCACCGCTGCTTATGGATGTGTGCAACACCAAGTCACACTTGGGTTACCGACCCTGTAAAAACCTTATAACTCCTAAAAGACTTGTAATACTGACTGTACATTGAAATTATGTAGAGAAATTAAATTTTATAATTGGTCACACATCTATACATGGATATAATTCGCGACAATTGGCAACAATCACAATAATATAAGAAAAAAATTTTTTCCACCCTGTATTTATTTTAAAATCACATTATACAGCAATCGCTTGAACCGGAGTCATCGCTATCGATATCCGTCCAGCAGTCCTCATCATCGCTGTCCAAAGCCCCTACCATCTTTAGCCGAGCTTTCATCACTTTTATCTTATCACCATACGTGTCTAGCAACTGGTTGGCCAACTTGTGTCTAAACCCGGACTGCTTCAAACATTGATTGTTCCTCATATTACACTTATATAAAACGTATAAATTCCTTAGACTTATGTTGAATAACCTTCTAAATTGTCTGATGTACCAACGCTCTGATGGCTGACGCATCATGATATACTCCACCAGATCTTTGTCCTTTTCAGAGATTTTTTCCCGTACTTTGTAGTAATCCAACGTTACCGTTGGACGTCTGATTCCACGTTTACTAGCTTTCATCTCTAACGTATGGTATGTTGATAACGTTGTCATATCCCATTCGCTCCAAGCAACTAAGGATAAGTCTCCGCAGTGTCTGCTAACGATTCTGACTCGGTTTCCGTTAAGTTTGTACAGATCTGAATCGTTTTCATGCTTCTCAAGTTGTTGTATAACTTCTGGTAAATCTTTACGTTTCTTTTTTACTTCTCCGATGTTATCAAAACCTTTTGATTTTAGCTTCCGAGCTAAATACACACTTGAAAAGTAATTATTTGTTACTATTCTATGTCCTTTATTAGAATATTTATCAACCATATCTAGAACTATTTGGGCTTTGTCCTTATACGTTAAGTTTTCATCGGATCCTGTATACTGTACGACTTTCAATACATATCCAGTGAACACTTCGGACAGCTCATACGTTCGTACACCGAAGTAATTCGCTTGCAAACGTATACTGCATTCGAAACCTTCCTTAGACAGAAGCAACGAGTCATCCACATCTAGAAATTGTCTGGGTAGATATAATTCCGTAAATTTGTTATTACAATGATCCATTACAGGCTTCAGTTTTGCTAGCATTTTATCAGTTTCAGGTAACTTAGTGTTGTCTACGAAGTGCAAACAACGGCATAAGGCAACGAACCGTTCCAATTCTGTTATTTCTGTGAAATCTGGTAAAGCAAGCATTCTTGTATCAAATAAAAAGTCTCTTGTGCTTCTAATCGATGCAAACGTTGTTAATGCTAACATAACGTATAATTCCTCAACCGTTGTATCCGTCCATTTGACCAAATTATAGTTATCTGGTATTTCTTCGTTCTGTTGTAGCTCAGCCATTTGCTTTGCATACCGGTTGGTTTCCTCCGCTATCAGACTCATGATATTCTTATCCCAAATACTAGTAAAAAGTGTCAAAGGATCCGTTGAAGTTGTAGTAGGTCCGCTTCTGCCCGTAAAAGGTATCGGTTGGGCAGTAAAGGTTTTGAAATTCTGCATCCAGGTTGGTATATCTTCTTCATCTACATCCGATTCCTCATCAGATGCATCTAACCGCAGTTCCTCCAGCACCTGTTGTTTAAAATCTCCAAGGTTAATTTGACTTTCGCTGTGCTTCCAGCGTGGTTTGGTTTCCGGGTTACTATTTTCATCTGTGTCGGACGATGGCTCCTCTTTGTTAACAAATTTCTTTATGAATTCTCGTAGGAGAGGATGTACACTGTCTCCGACTCCTTCTTCGTCAGTGTCATCATTCTCAGAAATCCAGAGGTCGATGCTTGGATTACTGGGATTACTGGGATCATCTTTATTCGTTTCTGCACTAGCGGCAGCCATTGTTTATCTGCTGAAAGAAGTGAATATAACAATTAATTTACCTATAAAATTATATCTTAATGGTTTGGTTGGGAAAGAGATCACGTCCTCTGTGGCGTAGCGGTAGTGCATGCGACTGCTACGCAGGAGGCGGGGGTTCGATTCCCGCTCAGTGCAAATATTTGTCTGCATGAATATGTCTATTTGCATTGGTCTGGGTGTTTCTATGTATAATAAGTATGTATTTACAAAGAAGAAAAAGTATATAATTATGTTTATCCACATTCTAGAACCCATAACACAAGCTAGTTTAACTAAGCTTACATTATTCTAGGGAGCGCTGTGTAGAATGTGGTAGAATATTTATTATTTATCCAGGATGAGACTAGAACCCACGGTCAGTCACTTAGAGGGGGAATTAGGGTTCCAAGTAAACTTACAAATCTAAAACTACGCAGACGAAGGGGTTATGTTCTATTCATCCCACAAAATCTCATCCCATTTAGAAATTTCCTAACTCATCTTTAAATTTCATTCCATCTTCATCTTAAGGTATTTTTATTTTCATAAGTCATCCCATATTGTATTCTTAACTCATCTTATTACACATGTTTCTTAAATAATAATTATAACTACGTTTAAAAAACAGACTTCACAAACTAATATTATTTATTTTTTTGGTGTACAGAAATAGAAAAGTACCTATTTATGAGGTTTATAGTGTACAAAGGCATCAAAAACAGAATTTTTGCCGTAAATTTGATGATTTCTTCTCGATTTTCCCAAGATCCCAGCATCAGATCCTGATACCCTGGATATAGGACCACCTCAGAAGTTGCCTCTTTCAAACAATTTTTGTTTTTAAAATCATCCATAATTGACGCCGCTATCACGTAACATACATACAAAAAAAAGCGTATGAATTAAGAACCTCATCCTTTTTTGAAGTCGGTTAAAAAAACATGTTTTGTGGGTACAGTTTAAAGTAATGCAAATAAGTGAATAGTAGATTATTAACTTGCAATGTTGCAATTAAAAGTCTATAATTATATTAAGCCTTCAATTGAAATTGTCAAAGTTAAAGTCAAAGTCAAAGTCAAAAATCATTTATTCTGTATAGACCATTTTAAGTGGCACTTACAAAACGTCAAAATTAAATAATATTTAAAACTAGAAGCAAATGGACCACTGGTTCGAAACGCGACCCAGACTGAGAAGCCTCCGGCAAGAAACTCAGCAGGCTGTTTTTTTTTTGGTCTATTTACAACAATTGCCTTAGTCTAGATACAATGTTATTTCGAGTAACATAGTTGAGTGAACAGTTCATTGAAATTTGAATGTTTAGCCTTAGTACTAGCTATTGCCTGCATAGAATTCCCTTCCTGTCTCTGCTTCCCATGGGAACCTACTTCAGTTAGTATCCAAACTATAATCTATCTCTGTGCCAAATTTCAGCCAGATTTGTTCACCAGTTGAACATGATTGAGAAACAAATATCTAAACATTCAAATATTTTCACAAACTTATTACATTTATAATTATTAGTAGGAAAAGTCCTGTCAAAATTGGTGGGCAGTCATTGCAGAGATTGCCTAAGTAATTCAAACTGATAGACAGATTAGAATTTAAAAACTTCTAATTTTTATTTATAATTGGACATGTCTACATGGCTTCACCTCGCCCGATGGTAAGCTAAAGGTAAAGTCTCAGGACCGGGATCACGACTACATACAACGATAGTGCTACAGTGGTGGCCCTCAGCTTGACGGACTCATCAAATGTTTAATTTTATGACTTGCATTGTACATACACTCATTTGCATTTATTTAAAACTTGTTATCTTAGATTTGTTATATTACTTTTATAAAGAGACACTTAATTTTATTTATTTCTATTGAAGGTTGAAGGTGGAAAAATAAAATATAAAGAAAATGATTTATTTCCTATAATAATTTTTAAGTGTTGATTTAAATCGATTCTAACTCAACAAAAGAACTGGCGGGTAATTTAAAAAAAAAATCGTGAAACAAGTTTTTTTTTTAACGAACAAATTGACAAAATATTGTTGTTGTGGATGTGATCCAAAATTTGTTATTTTCGATCAACATTCAACATAACAACAGAAAAAAACAGAATTCTTCAAGAATTTACGTAATCACGACTAAAGATTTGTTTACTTTCAAAAAGAACAATGGATTCTACTAATTTCGAATTATCGAAAAACAAAATAAATAAAAAATGGAACGCCGGTACATATTGTTGTTTTTGTTACGCATAAAAACCTAATTCTATTTTGATTTATAGCACCAAACGAACACTGGAGATAACATAAACCTATTTTAACATTAAACAAAACAAAGGAAATTATTTTACTTACCAAAAAGTGTAACCGATTTTTCGAAGTTAAATTCCACAATTCTCACGCGCGCACATTAAAATGACAAACAAATGACAGTTATGTTATCGATTGATTAGTGATGGCGAGTATGGCAATTTGAAGATCTGGAATCGATTTAATTTAACATAGGATCGATTTTATGGATCGTATTGTAAAGTCAGTAAAGTATTCTTCGTCGATCGTAAATCGATTTTAGATATTCAAGGAGATTCAATTATTTTTGTTTAACACTGGTTTATATCGCATTAATCGTGTTTGTATTGGCTAAATTGTAATATTGAAAACTCGTTTTTGTGTGGAAATCCCCACGACTACCACCCCCGACGTCAACGGGTTGGTATTTGTGGCACAATGAGTATTATACAGTCAGTGTCAAAAGTTGATGATCATAACTAAGTGCCAAAAGCAGGTGGTTAAGCGACAGATTGTCAACAGTAAGTGATTGATTGCGCATTGTTAAAAGTGAGTGAGCCGCTACCTATATATTATTTGAACATTTCACATATGCGAAACGCATGTTGTACGGTCAGAGACCTAACACCTTTAAAATTATGATATGATCTTTACTGGGATGACTGTTTTAGTACTATTACTGCCAATGCTTTTATGTTAAATCCATGCAAGAGGCAATATCCGAATGATATAGTTCGTGTTAGCAAACGTTGAAAGCCACCGTTTTGACGGTTTTTTTTGCCTAAATAATAAAAAGATTTTACTGTATGATGGAAATACAGTCACAAACAGTATCTGTTTAACCATTCCAAGTTATTAACCACCTTAGCTTTAAGCCTATACATAGAATATTAAACAAAAATTGAAATATTTTAAGTATGTCTTCTGAAGCTTATAAAAATAATTATGAATCTATTTATTTAATGATTTATTTCAATTTCAAGATCGTTTATAAAGTCAGTGTTCAACAACTTTTGAGGGTGACTTTACTTCTCTGTAGGTACAGGCGATACCAAATTCAGTTCAAATATGAAGTTTCGTTGTAATATTACCCTTCCTTTTTATGTATTGTATATTAATATAATAAAACACATGTTACAAATCAATTGATTTATTTTTTTCAAACAAACAAAATATATTACTACTACTGACTAAAATTAATTGTAATTTTAAAATACCTAAATGTTATAAATACTACAGGAGGAAGAGGAATAGTTTACCTACCTATTGTGGCATGTTACAACTCATGAGATCAGCTTTTCCTATGCCGATTGAGGAGTGATCGATCGACCCTAGTTTATCTAAAGATGTTAATAATACGAAGGATGAGTCCCTTGCAATTGTGAATTTTAAAACGAACTCTATTGAAATAAATCCATTTTTTAACGGATCCTATCGCGATTTATTTAATGTTATTTGATTATGCACAATAATCTCGACGTTTCAGTTACTTGGAATCAAAAGGATAGAATCCGACAAAATATAGTTTTATTTTAATGTACATCATATTCGCTTAAACTTGGGACAATTTATTATTATTTGAATACTGTACAAGTTAAATTTATAACACTTTGATATGATTACAAAACCGTATTAAAAAAAATGGAGACATGAGAAAATAATAATTCTACTTTTGTTTATAAATAAATACTTATTTTTTATAGATATTTATTCATTGCCTTAAAATAAATATGCACCACGACCACAACTAAGTATTGACAGAAATTAGTGCGTAGTTATTGGTAGTTATGCATTGCATGCATGCAATTAAAAATTACATAGTATAAAAAAACATACTTAGTGAATCATGGCTGAAGGAACTGAAATACCTATATTCCTATTATTGTGTTATTTTGAGATGTGGTACTTACATTTCGACACATCCAATGAAAAACATCTTAACTCTGCCATTTGGTGAATATTTTGTTTTGATAGTAATATGTCAATCTTTTATACTCGTAATATAATTTGTTTACAATAAATTAATGACAACATTATAAATAATTTTTTTATTAACTTCAAGATATACATCTAATCAAAACAAAGTTGACAGCAAAACACACTGAGCCTCTCACAAAGCCTCGATCCTGAGCTATAAGTACTTCCTAAGCTAAAACATATAAAACCTGTACTGAGTTATTGGCGGAAACATAGGAAGCGCTATACACCAACAAAAAAAACTGAGCCTCGATTCTGCTAAAGTCCAACCACTGTCATGCCACTGACACTCTAAAAAAATTCTATTTAATTGCAAACTTTACCTTTATACAGTTAGTCTAAAATCAAATGAAAATAATTCATTAAAATTCTTCATTCTCTCTACAAAATATCATTTGATTTTAGACTTTAATCTGATAACAATTAAATCCACAATTTAGTGGCATTTTTAAAGTGTCAGTGGCATGACAGTGGTTTGCTTTTAGCAGAACCGAGGGCTTTACAGATTCAAATTATTCAGAATGTTGCATTTTCGATTTTAATTTCTAAATCTACTCGATGACGGTGTCCTCCAAAGAGGCCTCACTGTCATAAGCAGACAGTTGGCAATCTGAACTATCGCTCGAATTGTCATTATAAACAGTGACAGATTTAACTTTCGATACCATTGTTTTTTCTCCGTAACGATATAGCAACTTATTACCTAAATTGCGTCTAAAAGTGAGTTGACTTCTCGTGTCAGTCTTTACATTTTCCTTATATAAGACATAAACATTCTTGACACTTATATGGAATAACCGCTTAAACTGTTCTATATACCAGCGTCCTAATGATTCACGAGCGTAAGATGATAAAACATCTTCTTTTAGATACATTTTGTCTTTGATTTTATGGTAGTGCGTTAATGATTTGGGACGTATAACTCCTGATCTGCTTGTTCTCAACTCTGATGTATAGTAGGTTGACAAAATTGTCAAATTACGTGGGCTGTACGTAGTCAAAGATATATCCCCACAGTGTCGGCTGAGAATTCTTACGGGGATGCCATTTACTTTGTATAGTTTATCTTTAGGATTCTCTTTTTTCAATTGCTGCATAACCTCGGGTAAATCTTTACGTGTATGTCTTACTGCACATAACACATCAAAGCCTTCTGACTTTAATTTTCGAGCAAGGCGTACACTCGTAAAGTACTCATCAGTTACTACTACGTGGCCTTTATGTGCATAATCCTCTACTAGATCTAATACTATACGTTCCTTGCACTCAGAAGTGATTATATCATCTTCTGCAGAGTATTGTGAAAGTTTTAGTATATATCCTTTGGATACGTCGGTCACGTCAAATGTGCTTATGCCAAGACCACTTGATTGCAAACGAGCATCTTTCTTCTCTTCTTCTTTGGATAAAAGCAAAGAATCATCTACACTTAAAAATTGGTAAGGTTGATAAAACGCTGCGAACTTCTTATTACAATGATCCATTATGGGTTTAATCTTAGCTATCATCTTATCTTTTTGCGATAGTTCGGTGATCTTGGTGTTGTCTACAAAGTGCAAGTAACGATATAAGACTGCAAATCTCGACAAATCCATTATTTGAGCGAAAACTGGCAATACAGGACCTTTAAATAACCTTATTAATCTTTTCATTGGATTCACTGTCGTAAGGGAAGCTAACATCATTAAAGCAAACATAACATACAATTCTTCAACGGTTGTATCTTCCCATTCAACTGGAACATGGTTGGGTGGTATGGCTTGGTTTTGCTGTAACTCAGACATTTGTCTTGCGTACTTATTTGTTTCCTTTACTATCATACTCATAATATTTCTATCCCAAATTTCCAGGAAAATAGTTAATGGATCTGTATGAGAAATCGTGGGTCCACTTGTGCCAGTGAACGGAAACGGGTTGGGAATAAAAGTATCAAAATTATCAGTCCAATTTAATGAATCCATTTCTGATTCTTCATCTGATTCATGCAAATCCATTTTATTCTTCATTTTTCTTCTAAGATTTTCAATATCATATAGGCTGTCACGATTATGCCATTGAGGCAATCTGTGCTTTCTACTCTTTGTTACTTTTGCTTTGTTAATGAAGCCTAAAAGCGCCGTTTCTCCATCAATCTCCTTATCAGAAAGCCAGAGAGTGATAGCGGAGTGTGCTCTTTTGGTTCCTGCTGTACTTGTTGATGCCATTGCTGACTAGCTAAACAGGACAAATGGTATAACAAGATATTAAACTCGTGTACTGTTGTGTGAACAAATAGCGGCATAAGCCTATTATGATTGCAGATTTCAAACTTAAAAATTCAACTGAAAATGGTTCATTATACTGTAATCAAAGTAGAGGCAACTAAGTAATTAAACATCATTTTCATTAAGAGCCATAACTTACTTTACTCATAACTACTGTTTAAAATCTGACTACTGACTAAATAACCCAATATGCGAACAACAATATGCTTTGTAGGCAAGTGGGTACTCATTTATTTTTAAATTTGAAGAAGAAAGAATTTATGTTTTGCTATTAAGAATTGTACGAATACGAACATGAAAACATACAAGCGTAAATTAAATCTAAGACTTCAAACAAAAAAAAAACAATCAAAATTCGTTCAGTAGTTTTTGCGTTCATTGTGAACAAATCAACAGACAAAAATCCTAAAAAAACATATCTTTGTCTTCAAAATCGATCGTCATAAATCATATCTTTTTTTAAATATCCAATGTACAGGCACAGCTACTTTACAATTTTATAATAGTATAGAAGATAAGAATTCTTCATCATTCTGTAATAAGCTTTACAGAGTTAAGATGGGAACAGTTATGCAAATAATGACGATATTTTTCACTCGATTAATTAACATCGAGAATCGATAATACAACAAATCTGTAGAATTGGTTAAATTGCCCATCCCTAGTTACATAGGAACGAAGTTTAACCTACCTACATTTGTAAAAACTATGAAACCTACCGACATGTATGAAATAAAAATAAATTTCGATAATATTAGGATTTTTCCTTTAGACTGATTACAAATAAATAAGAAACTGCCATGTCAAACGATATCGTGGCTACCTATACCTACTATTTTAAAATTGTAAAGTTGTGTTATATTTGAACGATACTGAACACAATTTTTTTTTAATTCCTGTGTAATTATGCTGGATGGACGCACTGAACGGATATCACCCTACCAGCGGACACGGTAATTTCGGATTCGAACCGACTAAAACCGCACGCCGTGTCGGTCTCCTAACGCTGGGGTGTAGAGGGTCCAAAAGGCATTACCCTCGCACTCTCGCTGACCCGGGCCATCTCCGGCTTCGAGTTGGCCCTCTTTTTTTATTGTGCGGAAATCCTCATGGATACCACCCCCTTCGGCCCCCAATCATGAGCCCATGTTACGAACACTTAAGAAATATTATGAATAACTTACATTTTTTGATAGATTCAAATTTACAACACGATAGTTTATATAGTTAGACTTTCTATCGATCGTAAATTCTGCTAAAATATTCAATTTTTACTATTTATTTTACTTTTATTACACCGCACGTTTTAGAACTTAGAACCACCTCGAACTTTAGAAAAAAAAAGGTAGGTAGTCAAAGATTTTTCAAATAGTAGAAGTTAGATTTTAGTGTTACCATCCGTAAAGAAACCATAGAGTAAGTTCAGAGTGGTTCAGATTACAGAATTTGCAGAATATCAAGACTATTTTAAAGTCATTGGACATACAAAAAAAAGTTAAATGAACGGTACGAAAATATATTTCTTTGGAATTTTTGTCTGTTTTTGTGCAATGGATGCAAAAATTATGTTTTTTTGTTTGATAGGTGCGTTGGTCAGACTTAAAATCTGTACATATAATTTCATTATTCATTTTTTTATATCTTCGGTTCTACTTAACCGATTGTGATCTACAATCGGTTGAGTATACAACCGGGCGGAGTCGCAGTCATAGGCTACTAATTAATATGAAGTTTTGAAACTTGGACATTTTCTAGCAGTTTCCTGTGAGTTGATATAAAATCGATTCATAATTAAAAAACATAACATAAACTCACGCCTATATATCCCCGAAGGGGTAGGCAGTTGTGCTAGCACCCACATTTCGCCAGTTTATGTTTAGGTCCCAATGTAAACAAACAGAAATTACTTAATAGACAAACAATATTCGTTCTAAAATAGCTTAACATTATACACTGGAAGTCAATAACTTCCCGAGACGTTTAGAATAAATTGTGTCACAGTTTCTGGGTGGACAAGAATTTGAATTTCAAATTTTGATCTTCCCGTTCCAAATTTGAAATTCAAATTCGTGTCACAAAGCTAGATTGAGTTAAACCATTTTGACACTTATCCGTGTTTAAATAACGCGCATTTTGTCATGTCAACTGTGAGACAGTTACAAAAATGTATGGCGCCTTGTTGCTGTTTACGTGAACTTTCAAAACAAATCTTTGCTTCATACATACAATCTAGATATTGGAAGCCATCGGCTATATGCGTTATATCCAGTGGTAGGTCACTGCCAGTATAAAAGATCGAGAATTAAAAAGTTAAAAAATAAATAGTCGAGGAAATAAGAATAATACAGATTCCCAGATTCCCAGAGTCCTAGTCCAGCTGCTATTTATTTACTATCTATTAACGGATCTACTATTCTATTATAATCAAAAGCGTTGAATAAAATTGTGTCAAAAGCGTTGAATAAAATTGTGTACTCTTTTTAGACGTCTAATTCTGTATTATCTGTTACGAAAAATATCATCTGTGTTTGTTTGTGTGGCTGTCAAAAGTTCCCTGTTTGTTTATCAATTTTTTTGGTTGGATAAAAAATATTGCCCTATTGTTGTGAGACTTGTGAGATCAAAAGCCAATTAATTGTGTTGATCAGAATCAGATATACAAGTAAGTTTTCATTAGCACACCGAATTTCATTCAATGCTCGTATTATTTACAACTCCAAATTAAACTTATATTGCACCACAGAGTACGATCTTTACAAAAATAAAAAAATAAAATTTTAGCGACTGTCTATACCTAATATTAAAGTAACTTAAGCTTTTGAATCAATGTTTACATGGACTTACAAGACAAAAACAAAATCTGTTATGTGTCTGTCTATCGCTTAGATTCCGGCTGTGTCTATTTTGACAGTATTCTCATAGGCAGATAGCCGATATTAAAAGGCGTATTTAACTATTTTCAAGAAAATGGATGAAATGATCAACAAAATTCATGCATAGCATAAATATTTGCACCGAGCGGGCATCGAACCCGCAACCTCTGACGTAGCAGTCGAAGACTCAACCACCACGCCTTAGAGGTCGCCATCGTTCCTTCATTAGGATATTAGTGACTTAAATCATTATCCACCTGCCCTTGTCCCAATTATTAGTGGTCGACGCAACATGTCATTCTCCTCCATACATTCCTGTCAGATGTCATCTCCTCAGTCACTCCCTTCCTTGCCATATCGTCTTTCACGCATTCCATCCATCTTTTATCAGGCCTACCTCTACCATCTATCTAGGCCGACAAGGTAGGGACCGCAGTTTTGGGACGAATGGTGTCTAGAATGGCGGCCAGTACCCTCTTTACCCTAGCTTCTTACCATCCAGCGGGGTTAAGTCAATTGACCAACTGAATATTATGAAAAAAAAAACTTAAAGCCCTCCACATACTAAGAACCTTTTTATTTAACAACGTTGCTTTCACGTTTTCTTGAGTTAGTGACTTAAATCTTGCTATTTAAATATGGTTCCAGTTCAAAATGGCTGAAGCAGGTCTTCAATCAGATCCGGTGTTCATCGATGTTGCTGCAGGTGCTGTATCCTCGGATCCGTTCTCCATGGATATTGTCATCCGTGATACCCCCCCTGTCATGGAAATTCTGAAGCAGGTTAAAGTTGAAAAGGAATGCACAACAGAGTAAGTACATGCATTTTTTAAATGCTTTTTTTATAGTTGATAAGCTTGCGTTGACCACTGTCTTACCTGTTGGTAAGTGACAATGTGGTTGGGAGCACGCTTGCCTAGAAGCATAGAAGTAACCTGTTCACTCTAGACTTGAAACAGGCTTTTCGAAAACAGGCTTTAACACCTGTCTGTTTGGGTCAAATCTAGTAATTGAAAATTGGCCCCCTTCCTGTGGACGAATTGTTCTGATATTTGGCAAATATCTTTACGCACCCATATTCAAACAAAGAAATAACTCAAAATTACATATACAAAACGCAAATAAAATTTGACACCTTCGCGCAGTGTACTTCAATATTTAATTAAAAATAATTAAGATAATTAAAGATAATTTGATAAAGATAGCAGTTAATTGTTATAGAAAATACCTTTATTTATAAAAATGAGTGATTTATTTAAATAAATATAAAAAAAGTTCGTACTTAATTCTGTTTATGATAAAATATTTTTTTCAGTACATTCAAAATGGTACCATGTAAATCAAAATAGTGCAGTTTTATTTTAAAATAATTTTTAAGATTTTGATGGTATTTAATTTTATTTCAGTTTTTTAATAAAATATATACGAACTACCAGAGAACTATTTAGTAATCATTCAATATAGTAATAATTCAACATAGTTATTTCACTTTTATTCCCACCAGCAACGATACGACCTCTGTTCAATGAATCATTCACATTACCGGTGCCAAGTGTACCAACTTGTCCGCGCGCATTAGTAAGAAAGAGATGGACTACATTTTATCTCGCTCAATTTGATTGTATTGCAATGGCTGTTCGAGTGAAACCATTCTCCTAATAAAGTTATTACCTACACTTTTGATGAAATCTCCAAAAACATGAATTTTGAGTTATTTCTTTGTTTGACTAGGGGTGCGTTTAGTTCTGGTGACAATAAAAGTTAAAGAAGGGGGAAATTGAATTGAATCATTAGCATCTGTCTCTCTTCTTACAGGCGTTCAACATCACCCCTAGCCCCGTTCATAGTTATCCAACACCGTAGAATAAGATGCAAGGAATGCAGCACATACTCTGCAGAGAATGAGGAGAAGATGATCCGCCACGTGCGGAAGGTACACCGCGGAGAGAACCCGTTCCAGTGCTATATGTGTGACTACTCTACGTACAACAAGTCTTTGTTTGAGGAGCATGTGAGGATCCATCAAGGTAAGGAAGTCCAAGTTCAGCTTTTTTTTTATACTACGTATGTGGCAGACAAGCATACAGTCCACCTAATTGGAAGCGGTCACCATAGCCTATCGACGTGTGCAACACTAAAGGTGTCACACACTCGCTGCCTTTCCTTTTTTTTTTATCGCAACGGTGACCACTTCCCATCAGGTGGACCGTGCACTTGTACCTAAGTTGTATATAAAAAAAAATTACAATCTAATATTGAATTGTTACAGGTATAAAACCCTTCAAATGTCCGCACTGCTCATATCGGAGTGCGTCCAAAAAAAATGCAAAAAAACATGAGCTTATCCATCGACCGGACAACCCACACAAATGTCAACATTGCGGCTTCATCGCCCGCCATCTTAAATCCCTCAAATGTCACATCACCACAGAACATCAAGAACTCACAGATAAAAAAGGCAAAAAAGTTTTCGTTAAATGCCCGCATTGTAATAGAAAATATGACGATTTGGAAATGCACGTGAAAAACCGTAAACAGTGTCCGGAGTGTTCAACTCTATTGTGTAATAGCTATTTAGTTAAAAAACATATGACCTCTGTGCACGGTGAGAAAACTAGACTCGCAAAAGATGATTTTGTTTGTGGTATTTGTAAATGGTCGTCTAATGTTAGGCCTAAAATATTACTGCATTTGATCCACCATCCGAATCAGGCGGTAGACGAAAGTGTTGTAGATGTGAATATATTGAAACAGTACGGGATTGTTGGCTTAGGATGGTAATTTAAGTGGAGTCAAAAGTCTTGAACAAACGTCAAAATTTTTCGCGCCAACGCACTAATTGACGAATCAAAAAATTGGTTTTGTTCGGCAGATCGGGATTTTTTGCGGTTTTTTTTTAATGTCTTGGTCAGACTTAAAACAGCCCTGGACATGTGGATAATTTCTGATCTAAATCATCAGAAAAAGCTATGTAATTGTTTCAAAAGGAGATGTTTCATTTTGGGCCCCTTAATTGTACACAATACAGAAAAAAAAAATACCGGTTATTGGCAAAAATACAATTATATTTTTTCGCCTCCGAAATTCGAAAACATAAATTAATAAAATATGAGTAAATTTTCATACTTTTAGTCCGCCATGTTTGTTGTGTTGCAAGAAAATGTTTATTTAGTTAGATGCCGCCCATAATACGAGGCAATATTATAAGAATTGAATAGTGAAAAATGAAAACTACATTGCCTAGCTATTTTTTTAAGTAGTGTACAATTATCGGGCCCAAGGTCCATACATTTTGTGAAACATCTCATTTCATTGAATTTTGAGGTTTTTTTTTTTTTCAAGATTTTTATCCATAGCTATAGTAGACTGGTTATACCTACATAAGTTATTGCATAAACGAGTATACTATTATAAATAATATAAGAATAATAAAACAAGAACTGTATTACAACTATTTAATTTCTTAATTGCCTTATCTACAAATTTATACAAATAACTAAAATTGGAGTGTCTGATTGGAGAGGTTTATAAGTGCCCGGCTAATGGCAATAGGCTCGCCACCTATTACATTGGGACCTAAACATAAACTGGCGAAATGTGGGTGCTAGCACCACTGCCTACCCCTTCGGGGATATAGGCGTGAGTTTATGTATATATATGTATGTTCTAAACGAGCCATGTTTTTCTGCAATTTGTGGCTGCAATACCGGCAAGTGTGCAAATCCTATTTTTATTAATATTGATGAATTTATTATTAAAATTGGTAAAAAGAGATTTATTTCAAAAATTTTTAATGAAATAGAAAATAGATTAAAATAAAAAATATTTTGTTGCCCGGCAATCTCAAAAAATTTATTGCAACTGATGGCAGAACAATATTAATGGCTGTGCAGTGTGTTTCAACATGTCTGCTTGATTTTAAAAGGTTTTATCAAACTTATCCATGGCCAGGTAATCGCTGGAAGGGCTCCATGATGTGGGAATACCGGTAATTCCCGGACAACCAGCCGTAGTGGGCCATGGATGACGTCACTTCCGAGAACCGCGCGAATTGGAGGTACCTGTGGTGATGAAATCTATACTATTATAAAATTGTAAAGTAGCTGTATCTTTATATGGGAGTGATGAAAAAAAACTTTTTTCATCTCTCCCGATTCCGAACAAAAAATATTTTTTTGGAATTCTTGCTTTGTCTATTTGTGCGCCATGAACGCAAAAACTACTGAACGGATTTTGATGCGGATCGGAAAGGTCTTGGACAGACTTAGACTTTAGGCATTTTTAATCAAAATCGGTTGAGTAGAACCGGAGATATAGTCAAAAATCGTGAAAACCAACGTCCACGCGGGCGGAGTCACGGGCGTAGGCTAGTGTATGTATAAAATTCATTAGTTCGAAATCTGTAGGTACCTTGACGCCGCACAAAAGGACATGCTCAAGGGCGAAGCCACCACGTCTTCGCCATCGTCATCGTCGTCGTATTCGTTTGGAGCCGGAGCAAATTCTACAAAAAAAGACAAGGTCAAATTCTACAAAAAAGACAAGGTCAAATTCTACAAAAAAGACAAGGTCAAATTCTACAAAAAAAAACAAGGTCAAATTCTACAAAAAAGACAAGGTCAAAATCTACAAAAAAGACAAGGTTAAATTCTACAAAAAAAACAAGGTAAAATTCTACAAAAAAGAAAAGGTCAAATTCTACAAAAAAACAAGGTCAAATTCTACAAAAAAACAAGGTCAAATTCTACAAAAAAACAAGTTCAAATTCTACAAAAAAGACAAGGTCAAAATCTACAAAAAGGAGGTCAAATTAAAAAAAAAACAAGCTCGATGGTTTTCACAGGGTAGACAGTTGACATCCCCAGGCCTCGATTCTGCTAAATTCTAAAATCAAATGAAAAAAATTCATTTAACTTTTTCATTCGCTATACAAAATATCATTTGACTTTAGACTTTAACCTGATAACAATCAAGTCTACAATTAAATAGCATTTTAAGAGTGTTAGTGGTATACCAGTGGTTTGTCTTTAGCAGAATCGAGGCCCAGTAAAAGGATGGTCGCTATTAATTTTATTGGGGTCGACAGCGCGTGTGTGATGCCGCTGGTGTCGCACGCGTCCCTAGGCCACGGTGACCGCTTCCCATCAGGTGGGCCGTGTGCTTGTCTGCCTAGGTGGCATAAAAAAAAAATAAAAAAAAAATTCGCGTACTCAGAAAGAAAGAAAAAAGAAAGAAAGAAAACTAACTTTATTTATGAACACAAAGCGTACACAGATTAAAAAAAGCAATTCAAAAACAATATTATGTCATCACCAACAGACGCAAAAGCCCACGATCCGCGACTCACCGCTAACATGCTTGCAATAATACAACCCAGACATGCAACGGTTGACGAACATGAACATTTTAAAATATTTCCCGTAACCCCGGTTAATGTTCACACACACTGGGTCGTAGATCTTGGGGCAAGACACCGGACACGGGATGTCGTCAAACGTATATTCTATACTCTCAGGCTCTAGTGTAATCGTAGAAACCCCGTGACGTAAAATCAGGTCTGCAATAGAGACGACGATAAAAAAAAATATTGTTGAAAAATGATCATTCTATAATATTAGGTACTAGCTGATGCCGGCGGCTCCGCCCGCGTGGACGTCGATTTTCGCGTTTTTTCACTATATCGCTGGTTCTTATTAGCGGATTGTGATCAAATATGCACAAGTTTTGAGTCTAACCAACCTTTCTAATAAAAAAACCGCATCAAAATCCGCTCGGTATTTTTTTTTTTTTGTTCAGTAGTTTTGATTTTAGCGTGAATAAAAATTTAGTGCGGGCAGAGACACAGAGACACAGACAGACAGATAAACAAACAAAGAGACAATAAATTCTAAAAATCATTGTTTTGGCATCTATTACATTCATAAAGTCCCCTAATAATTTTTTTCCTCATATTATATCTTCCATGTACAGACATCGATCAGTTACAGATTTATTATTATGTACCTATAGATAAGTTTCAAAAATATTTGATTTTGAAGATTCAATTTCTCGAGCCACTCAAAAATGCTCCATACAATCGTAATAAGTAGTGACGTCACGGCTAGGTAGCCCGTAGTGCAAATGTATAAAGTGCAAAAGAATATCACATTTATTTCAGTCTATGTTGCACTCTAGAGGAATGTTCGGTGGCTCTCCACGTGTCCCTCTGACTAGCAGAGGGTATAGTGGAGAGCCGGCTAGAGGAGGGGTGATTCTCCGAGCGCAGACGGCTGGCGCCCTACAACACACCGTCGTTGTCCTGATGTGACCGATGCCCAATCCCTTTCTGGGGGTCGAGTGGGCCATCCTAAAACGTAGATAGATGGCCTTTTTTTTATCGTGCGGAAATCCCCATGGATACCACCCCCGTCGGCCATCGGGGGTGGTTATGTCGGGATCGAACCGACTAAAACCTCACGCCGTCTCGGGCCTTAGTAACCGGGGTGTAATGGGTATATCCCTCGCACCCCAGCTGACCCCGGGCCATCTACGGTTTTAAGATGGCCTCCTTGACCCCCCGAAAGGGGGGGGTGGGGCGAGCATCGCGCCACTTCGCCGACGGTGGCGTGTAGGGTGACAGGCGGCCGTCCTGTCACCCAACCGTCGGCGCGCAGACAATCAGCTCGCCCCCCGCTCGCTCCCCACTGTGCCATCTGCTAGTCAGAGGGACACGTGGAGAGCCTCGGAGCAGCCCTCTAGAGGGCCACTCCCACTCCGGCCGGATAGGCCGCAAGCAGCAGCGTCTCCCGTGGCGAGTGGGAGGCGCTGCTCGCCTCCGTTGCCCAGGTTCACCACGTGGAGGTTCCGGCCCGCACCCAACGTAGATGACCTGGGGTCAACTGGGGTGCGAAGGAAATGGGTTACCTTACACCCCGGTACGGTTTGATACGGGTAGTTGGAGCCCTAAAAATTTCGATAACAGTCTAACTACACAAGTTGTAGGTATATCTACCCATTGCCAGTGCGTTGTGGATGTCAGATGGCAGTCGCTTCACGGATTATCAAAGTTCAGACGATTCTTATTTAGATTAATGCTGATTCCAACTTTACCTGACTTAGCAGATGTATCGTCACTGCCATTTCCAGGGTTATTGCTATCTTCAACGGGTGTTATTCCATCGTTGGCATCTTCAACAGGTGTAGCTGTTTCTTCATTGTTATCTGCAGTGACTGTTGTAATTTCTCCGTTGTTATCTTCAACGGGTGTGTTTCCTTCTCCGTCGTTGTTATCAACGGGTGTATTTCCTTCTCCGTAGTTGTTTTCAACGGGTGTATTTCCTTCTCCGTAGTTGTTATCAACGGGTGTATTTCCTTCTCCGTAGTTGTTATCAACGGGTGTATTTCCTTCTCCGTCGTTGTTTTCAACGGGTGTATTTCCTTCTCCGTCGTTGTTTTCAACGGGTGTATTTCCTTCTCCGTCGTTGTTTTCAACGGGAGTAACTTCTTCAGCGTTGTTATTTTCAACGGGTGTGGTTTCTTCTCCGTCGTTATTTTCAGTGGGTGTTACTGTTTCTTCATCAATTTTTTCAACTGATTTATTTTCTACATTGTCCTCGTCAGTTCGTCTTGATGCGAAGTGATCTTCGCAAGTACCGGATGTTAAAATGTAAAATTCTATAGGGAAAGAAAGGTTTAAAATCAAACATTGTTGGCATGGCAGAAATACAGGATCAGTTTTGATTTGCGGGCAGCAATGATTGGTCATTCTGTCATTAAAATACATCATCATCATCATCATAATCATCATATCAGCCGAAAGACGTCCACTGCTGGACAAAGGCCTCCCCCAAGGATCTCCACGACGACCGGTTCTGTGCCTCTCGCATCCAGCGGTTTCCCGCGACCTTTACCATGTCGTCGGTCCACCTTGTCGGAGGCCTGCCCACACCACGTCTTCCGGTTCGTGGTCGCCACTCGAGAACCTTTTTGCCCCATCGGCCGTCGGCTCTGCGAGCGATGTGCCCCGCCCACTGCCACTTGAGTTTCGCAATTCGGAGAGCTATGTCGGTGACCCTGGTTCTCTGTGGATCTCATCATTTCTGATTCGGTCACGCAGGGAAACTCCGAATATTAAAATGCAACACAATAAATAATTAGGTATTTTACTCTCAGGGTCTGCAGGACAGGGTAGGGCTTCATTAAGATCTTCGGGGCTCAAACCTATCTCACCCGTGGGTAAGACGTTTATCGGTTGTTAATATAATTTCTACCCCTTCCTAGCCCTCCCCCTTCCCTTCAGGGTAGGCAACATGTGTGTAAAACCCTTAGTGTTGCACACGTCCATAGGCCACGGTAACCGCTTCCCATCAGGTAGGCCGTGTGCTTGTCTGCCACCTACGTAGTATAAAAAAAAATACAACTGCGCTGCGCCTGCACTGCATCGTATTGCGCATGCGGTTCCCTTGAGGCTCGATTCTGAACATAAATTTTTCTTCGATTTTTTGTCTTTGCGCGATGGACGTAAAAACTACTGAACAGATTTTGATGCGGTTTTTTTTTTGTTACAAAGGTCAGACTTAAAATCTTACGTATGTGTGATCACAATCGATTTGAGCAGAACCGGAGACAGCAAACAAATCTTACCTTTACCCGGATTATCGCACATATTACTCAAAAATAAAAAGCACGCATTTTTAAAATTCTTATATACTTTGGTATTATTCACATATCTTAGCGTGCACACCACAGTATTATTAGACCGACACATGACATCCCTATTCGAGCAAAAGAATTTAATCTTTGGCAATTCTAAATGTGCTTTTAGATCAAAACTATTTTCTATACTAATATTATTTTTTTCTTTACTAATATTATTTTTTACTAATAAACTTTCAAAACTTTTTTCTTTACTAATATAGGTAATATTGTTTAGAATAACGTTCGTTTTAATGTGTTTTATAAATGGAATTAATAAAAAATATAAATAAAATTTGGCAGCCATCTTGAATTGCAATATGGCCGCTGATTTATAGCGTAATTGAAATGTTATGGTATGTGACTTTTATTATTAAGATTTTAACTGACTAATCATGGAAAAACTAATTATGTCACCGTAAATACCGTACACGACTCGCGACGGTTTCATTCAGCTGTAATACGCGCTGCAGCGTGAATAATGCTAATATTTTTATTTTATTAACCCTATCGAAAAATCGCCATGTTTTTTTTTTCTTCGGCACTATCGCCTGTCTTCCTTCTTGCTCTTCCTCCTTGGTCTTCCTTTTAATCATCGTCAGTTTCCACTTTTTTTGACTACCTATATCTCCGGTTCTACTCAATCTATTGTGATCAAACATGCGTAAGAAGTCTGACCAAAATAAAAAAACCGCATCAAAATCCGTAGCTATTTGCGTCCATAGCGAAAAAACAGAAAAAAAATTAAAAAAAAAATTTATGTGCAGAATCGTTCTCTTTTTTTAAATATCGGTCGCGTCAATAATGTATTCACCTCGATGGTAAGCTAAAGGTAAAGTCTCAGGAAGGGAGTCACCATTATAAACACCAATAATGCTATACTGGTGGCCCTCAGCTTGACGGCCTCATCAAATGCTTTTTCACGCCCCACTTACAGGATCCGGGACTGTAGGAGGAAGGAAACACGTAGGTATTTTATGTTAACTCAAGTTTTTTTAATATATCTCCAATGTAGGTACGAAAACAGCAGAATAATAAATGACGGACACAATTACCTACATAGAGTATTATGGCGGACCGGCTCAAGAGAAAGGTTGTTTTAAGTAGGTACATGTTCTGATAATAAATTAAGATCTTGTCAAGGCCATCTTAGAGGCTCCACAGTCAGTGAGCTGTTTATAAAGCAGAATTAGTCTTAAATCTGTTTTTTTTTATAAAGCGTCAAATGGTAGGTAGGTAAGTTTTATGGGAACAATCATAGAAGCTATAAGTTAAGTAGGTACCTACTTAGGTACAGTTGCCAATGACTACGGTGGTGGTTGTATTAACTTAGAATATTCGAAGTTATAGATCACCTTAGATGTAAAACTCTAGGTACATAAAATAATAAAAAAATACAAAAATTAAAAAATGTTTCATTTTGTCTTCTACATCTATCTATACCTACCTACTATCATAAAATTATAACGTTATAGCTGTGCCTGTACATTGGAGATAATTAAAAAAATAACTACCTACTTGACTTAACAAACAATAAATTATAGGTACCTACCTACAATAATGCCTACAATACAACAATATTAATATGTACCTCAGACTACAAGATTTATACTTAAAAACATACCTACAAAACAGGTTTTAACAATTTTATTCTGAACACAAAAAAAAATTGGAATTCTTGTCTGTTGTTCGCGATGAACGAAAAAACTACTGCACGGATTTTGTTGCGGTTTTTTCAGGTTTTGTTCAGACTTGCATGTTTCATTCCAATCGGTTGAGAAAAACCGGAGATATAATCAAATAATCTGAAAACCGACGTCAACGCTGGCGGATCCGCGGGCGTGACTGGTTGTATGGATGCAAAAATTCTGTCGTTTTTTAAGAACTAACTGTTTATAGCCGGTATACAGAGGACATTACCAAAAGGCACAGTATTCTAATACAAATAGGTGTCAAAATTCATTAAAATAGGTACCTACCTACTTACCTAGGTACCTACCCAACTATAATAAGTAGGTACTATTTTAAAATTGAAAATTATTAATGTTTCTGTAGGTACATTGATGACATTTAAAAAAAATAGGTAGGTACTTATAAATATTGTGAACGATTCAACTTTGTTTTGTTTTCAATTCAACACAATTTTGTTTTTTGGGGTTCTTGTTTTTTTACTCGCGATAGACGTAAAATCTACAAAACTGATTTTGATGCGGTTATTTCTATTAGAAAGATCTTGTTTCAACTTAAAATCTGCCATATATTTGATTGCAATCGGTGTTGTAGAACCGGCGATATGACCAAAAAACGTCCTTCGAGCGAGCAGAGCAGCGGGCGACAGCTAGTCACAAAACAAACTTATTCGCGCAACAATAAATCCAAGATGGAGGCGATCTGCTACCAGACAACCTTTACATTATGCAACAGAACTAAGGATTTTATATAGAAATTCTTCAAAATCATTTTTATTTTACATAGGTACCTACTTAATATATTTTTCTATGTAATCATTGTAATAGGTAGATAAATACTGGCATACGGACAGCGTTCGGCAGCCATTAAGTACAAAAAAAAACTACATGTTGTGTTTACTGTCTTACGAATTATAGGCTTTTGTCAGCAACTAGATTAAATTAAAATGCAAGGTCACCGTATATTATCTAAAATTTTACAACGAAAAGCATTCAAATGGGCTAATCATGAGATTGCTAATGTGGTAGTTGATTTTCTGTTATTCAATAGTGATGTGAAGTCGGGCAATGAGACTATCTTGTTAGGTATATAGTCGATTTAGTGTTTTACAAGTCATGAACTACTAGCCGCGCATCATACAGGCTTCCCCCCGGTGTGATTAGATTACAGCTCCAAACCCGTGGACTGTTCAAAATTATATCTAATATCATTCAATTTTTTTACTATAGTTGTATAGCAACATAGTAGTATTTCCATTTATGGTTATACTGTCCCATCTACTATCAAATTATATTACAATATTAGCTCATCATGTGCGTGACTTCATCCACGTGAACATCGGCTCTAGCATTTTTTGACTAAAATATGAGTAAGATTTTAAGTTTAACCAAATTCAAACAAACAGCCGCATTAAATCTATTCCGTAGTTTTTGTGTCCATTGCGAACCAACAGACAGGAAATTAAAAAAATATTGTATTTAGAATCGTTCATATAACAAAACCCAAGTATTTTCTTTTTACTCACTCCAATGTACAGACACAGCTGCTTTACAAATTTATAATACTAGTTCGTAGTATAGATAGATAGACCGGTGATTAATCTTATTTCCACGAAACCTCCTCCTTTTCCACAGATAATAATTATATCCTCATGAAATCTATTTCTAGATACATTTTTAATTAATACGCAATATTTAGTGCAAATCAGTTATTAATTTATTTCAGTAAGTTTGTGCAAATTAATAGTGGCTAAAAATAATTAGTTTGATTAATCGATTTTTATTCTTAAATTAGTCGATCTCAAAGTCTAAAATATTGTGACGTAATTGGACAACACTAGTCGTCCCAAATCCCCGACGTTGTCGTGTGGGTTTCTATGCGAGGAATTGTTAAAATTGTAAATTAGTTAATAGATAACAGATTAAATTCATTACGAATTTATGAAATACCTGCAATATACATTGATACACATGTTATACAGCTATATTGATGTACAAATTCGCACCTGGGATCTATAACACAGGTAATATCTTTATGTACCTATATTGTTTCGTAGAAAGTGTATAGATTTGGGCTATTCTTGTATGTTAATGTCTTAAATTTGAATTTGATATGCTATTAACTTGTTTAACAAACGTTTTCATATAGGTAGTTCGAATACCATGAGGCTAGGTTGATAATTTCCGTGTGATGTCGAATCTAGACTCGAACTCGCTCTAACATTCCGCTGTGACAAGGATAGAAACATAGATAATATTATTAATATAGTATTACATCTAGAAAGCGCACGTGAGAACCATTGTTACTATTTTTGATGTTAATTTATTCTTAATTTGGTTAAAACTAGAATATTTCAATTACAATATTAGTAGAAAAGTATAAAATTATCAGTCCTTTTACTGTTACGACAGGTTACGCCATCTAGGGACGGAATGGTGAATCAATTTAGTTCTAGGAAAAATCTCATGTTTTTTTCTGCTATTCATTTACTTGTGTTCTCTTATACTACTATTAAGGCTGGGTTTGCTTGCTTCATATTTCAGTAAGTTAGTTTACTTACTAATTTCGTAACACAACGTAATGTTATGTATTCATTACTGCTTCCATGGACATTGACAATGGTTATGTAAATTGACCTCATATCAAGAAAAGCTTCATAATAATTGTACATACTTGTAATCTTTTGAATAAATTAGTCACATAATACTATTTAAACATAATAGTGTCTTAATTCCACTGTTTATTAATGGTTATACCACATTATAGGTAGGTACAGAGGATTCATGGTAGTTTTAATTTTTTGCTTTTTTTTATTTCTTCCCCAAAGGGGTAGCCACAGACAACATGTTTTACCCATTATAATCTATACTATTAATAAAATTGTAAAGTAGCTGTGTTGAGTACATTGGAGAAATAAAAAAAAACTTGGGTTATGTTTATGAACAATTCATAACACAAAATATTTATTTGGAATTTTTGTTTGTCTGTTTGTTTGTTCGCAATGGAGGCAAAAACTACTTACTACTTACCACGTAGTCCACAAAGGACTTGGTTAGACTTAAAATCCTACACACATGTTTGAGTAGTAGTAGATCACAATCGGTTGAATAGAACCGGAGATATAGTAAAAAAACGTGAAAATCAATATCCAGGCGGGCGGAGCCGCGGGCATAAGCTAGCCTTATCATACAACTTTCTCCTCTACTTTCATTATTATTTCCATACATACTCTCTGGTCACATACTATTTTTTTTTCTTTTTTTGTCGGAACGGATAATATTCAAACCAGTCTTTTTTTATAGTTTTTTTTTAAGCAAAGATATCTCAGCAGTTGAATAAGTACACTTCAATGATGCAATAAAAAATCTTTTCTGTGTTTCTTGTTGAGTACAAAATTAATTTTTATTCATTACTGTTATTTATTTAATTATTTATTTCTGCAAGGCTTACAGATTACTGCCATTGCATGACAGGAAACTTTTGGAATCAATTAATTATTAAGTCTAGATAGTAATACAAATATAACATAGACAATGTGATAAAGGTATTATGAAACATGTATGTATAAAGAACTTATCCATGGAGTTTCGCAGCTGCATTGTCAATTTGGACAATTGGAAAAAAATAGTTTCATATTACAAACCACCACGAGAAGAAGTACAGCTGTTGCCCTCAGCTTCGCCCGCGTGAATTTTCCTTTCCCGTTCCCATGGAAACCTATTCCAGGGATAAGAAGTAGTCTTTATGTTATTCCAGACTATAGTCTATCCCTATACCAAAACTTCAGCCGTTGGAGTGCGATTAAGTAACAAATATTATGATAATTGTCTGATATGTAACTCTTTTTAAATCACTTTATTTTGTAAAACCAATAAGGTTGCAAACAAGCACATGTTCCATCTGATGGTAAGTGGTTACCTACATGCCGCCCCTCCCCCCTTTTTTCCGTGCGGAAATTCTCATGGATACCCATCCAGCAGGCAGCATAACCTACCCCGGTTATGTCGGACTGTAACCGACTAAAACCGCTTGTCGTCTAGGGTCTTCTGATGTCAGGGTGTAAGGTGGTCCATAGTGCATTACCCTCGCACCCCGGCTTGACCCGGGCCATCTCCGGATTAGAGATGGCTCCCTCGGGTTTGGGAACCACGCTGTTCCCGTCATGGGGGGGGGGGGGGGGCGGCCTGCTTCTGCTAAGGTAACAGGCGGCTCCACGCGTCATCTCCAGGCCTTTTAAGATGGCCCCCCTCGACGCCGACAGGGGCTCCAATATAATCCCTCGTAAAGATAGCTACACCAAAATCGGAAATCCCTATCTAACCTACAACCCAAGTACTTTCTTTTGAGCAATTTCAAGTAGGCATAAATAATCTTTACTAAAGTTCCCCCCCCGCCGATCTCTCCCCCCCGCTCCGTTTCAAAAAGATAGAATCTAATAATTAAAATGCTATCTTGATTTTCAGATAAAAATGTCGACGAAATGTTCGAAGAAAAATATTACTGCCACCAAAAGTAACAACGCCATCGTCACAAGAAACAAGTCGGCACAAAATGGCCGCCAGCTTCGCGCCAAAAATAAGAAAACCGTAAAACCGGTTGTTAAAAAGCCAGAGAAACCAGAGACAAAATCGACTAATGTACCTGCTGAAACTTGTGAGAAAGTAACTCCACTTCAGAGTAAAGTAAGGCAATTAGTACAGCTGGTCGAACAAGTAGAGTATTATCCAGATAAGTTGAAACGGGGGGTGTGTGAAAAGAAAACGTTTTTGAAACCGAAGCATAATTTTAAATTAATTGCTAGTACTAATAAGAGGAAACTGTCTGTGCCGCAGAAAGGAGGTAATAATTATTCATTTATTTATACCTACATACATATGCTCACGCCTTTTCCCTCCGGGGTAGGCAGAGACAACAGACCGCCATCTGCCGCTGTCCTGAGATACTTCACGCTTCCTCTACTGTCATTAAGGCGTTAAGTAGACGGCGGGGCGGGCAGGTCTTTTTGACCGCGAAGTAATAATAACGACCGCGTCTGCCCGTTGATGCCCGCGACTGCCCTTACCGCGAAAACAAAGCGCCGTCAGGGCCCGCCGAGCCTTATAAGACCTTCTAGATGGACAGTACTATAAAGAAGTGTAATGCTTTACCCTCGCACGTGCTACCTTCCCCTTATAGCCCGGGGTTCTTTAAGCGGGGCTTGAAAAGTCTTCTGTCAAGGCCGTCTGGGTAGAGGTCACTGAGAATGGTGACTAGTACTTCTTGGACTCCACCTCAGCTTACCATCAGGCGGGGTGCAGTCTATCCAACGGACTAAATATATAAAAAAAGTTAATCTGTACTTTCATACTAATATCATTTCATATTGTTGGTTTCAGGACCCAAATCAACTCTACTGTTACCGGAGCATTGTGGGTATACCACTAAAACGCCTAAATACACAAAATGTAGTAGCACTAGTCGCAGTTCCGAGATATCCATGGTGGATATGGTGAAACTCATTGAAGACAACCACAGCCTCAGCGATGAGGACTTCATGGAGATACTGACCTGCCCCAGTCCTGTGTGGTGGGAGGATCCCCCTGATGAAGGATATTTTGAAGGTATGCTGTTTTCTTTATACCACGTAGGTAGCAGACAAGCACACGGCCCACCTGGTGGGAAGCAGTCACCGTGGCCTATGGACGTGTGTTCATAGGCCACGCAACACTAAGGGTGTCACACACGCGCTGCCTACCCTGAAGGGAAGGGGGGAGGCTAGGTAGGGATGGGGGGAGGAGGGGTACAGTGAGCTCTGGCTACCCTACTTACCAGCGGGAACACAACACGATGGTTATTATGGCCGCGGTGTTCTGTAGGGCGGAGGTACTACCCCAGTCGGACGGCTCAGTTCGGACGGGAGATACCGTCGTGTCCTACCTCCTTGGATTTATTCCTTCTACACTTATCTAGAATATGTAAACGCTCACATCTGTTGTATTTATTTTAGATGCGATCTGTACACGAGTGCCCAGTCCGTCACATACAAGTAGAAACTCAGACAATATCACAAGGCTCGAAGAACAGAATAATATCAGAGTAAGCACGCCAGTAGGAACCACTCCAATTGAACATGAAATTGAAGGATTCAAAACCAAATCTACAAAGACAAATGCAAAATTCACAAAAAAGAAACAAAAATTAGAAAATGTATTGCGTAATATGAAAACAGATAAACGTAACGATTGTAAAAATAATGAAGTAAAAGTTGATAAAAAATGTACAAAAAATAGAAAAAACAAAATTACAACTGGTAAAGTTGAACCTGAAAAAGTGTCTCACGCTAGTATTGAAAAAGATCTTTCAGACTCGAGTGTTAAAAATGGCGCTCAAAATAATATTAAAATAATAACCGGTAAAGGCGAAAATAAAAATATATCCCACACTACCGATGAAGAAGATTTATCAGACTTGAGTTTTAATGAGGATGAAGTATTAAGAAATTTAGAAAATATGGATATACCTATAGAACAAGGAAATGTCAAAATCAAGATAAATATACAAGACACTGAAACAAAAATAGCTAATGAAAAGACAAAAATAAAAACAGAACTTATAATTCCTGATGTATTACCGCCATTGAAAAGAAAACCGGATATAAAAGTTGTTAAGAAAACAAAATTAGATCATCCAGATTCTAATTTAAATTGTAATGTAGACATTGTATCACATACAAATTTCAGATTTATATCTGATGATGATGTTAGTTTTGTAGATGTTAATACAAGCATGCCTAAAAAGATGAAAATTGTTAATGTAAGTCCGACTTTAGCTGAAAATAGTTCAGTTATTCATGTAGATGATGTTGATATAAAAGACTGTGCAATTAAAAAAGAAGTATTCGATTATAATATTAATGATGGTAGTGATAAAAACAATGAAATTGTACCAAGAAAAGCAATAAATGATTTATCAGAATATATAACGGTTTACAAAATATTGGCAAATGATTCTGAAAATAATGAATTGAATGAAGAAAAAGCGATTAAAAGTCCCGGTAGTGCAAATAATGGTAAACTAGAAAATGTCAGAGGCAAGTTGAACAATTTTTTCAAAAAGTGCAAACGCAACAAACGCTCAAAGAAAAATAACGTTTCGTTTCCCGCCATTTCGGTGAAAAATATCAATGATTTAAAAAAAGAAAATAGTGGTGACCAGAGTGTTGGGAACGAAGAAAATCGACTAAAAACTTGCGATTATTGTGTCATGGAAACCGTAAATGGAATGAAAAGGTTTTCATGCGAGAAATGCAAACAGGCGCCAGTATTCGCTTGCGATTTATGCAATTTTTTAGCCGATACTAAGGAAGTTTATACAAAACATATTTCTAATTGTAAAGATGTCAATAGAATACCATGGAATAATAGTTTTATAATGAGCCAAATTTAATGAGCTGTATAAAGAAATATTCACGGCTCAGCATAAAATTTATACGCTTAATGCAAAGACTAAAAGCAACCCTCGCACCTACACAATAGAGTGCAAAATACAAAGTAACTTGGCAAGTTAAAAAAACTTTGCCCATAGTTTGCTTGTGTATTCGATTATATACTCAATTATCAATCCACTAGTGCTTCTTTTGCCTTAACCACGCTATAGACTGGCCAAGGTTGTTATAAGTTAATTATTTTTGTCGTTAATAGGCCTAATAAGCTATTCTGTTAAAAATATACCTCAATTTGAACTGATTCATTTTTGACTTATACATTGAAAGACTGATATTAGGGTTCTATTATAGTACAAATATTAGGTTATCATAACTGTTATTTTGAATACTAGTTAAAGGATTCGTAGTTTCTTAATTACATGCGGCAAGACCAAAATTAAATAGCAGTTTATAATGATTTCTATGAATACTGCTGAGCAGAGAATTTGGTCACATTGTTGCTATTAAATTGTTAACAAATATTTGCTAATAAAACTTACAAGCTGTTGTACAGACGACATTACAAAAAGGAACGCTATGCCCATAGAGATAGGTGTCAAAATTCATTAAATGTAGTTACTACATCCGATTCCATTTTTTTATACTACACTCGAGAGCAATGAATCCGGGTCACTTAAAGAATCCTAAAAATCTCGGAAACTAAAAATGCTAGGTTAATGCAATAAATTGTATTTAATAGACAATGTAATACTCCTTAAATGAAGGTATTAAAACTTCTTAGTTATTGTAAAGTTATATCATAAAAAAATCAAATTTGAAAAAGGGCCACTTTCGAAGATGGAACTACGAAATTACAGCATTTGGTTTTGCTTTTGTTTGTAATCTGTCATTTATGTGGGTACATAAACCATGTTGATAGTGCTCTATATTCATTATTCAAGCTGAAATTATGTCGCTTACGCCTGAAGAATGCACCAGAATACTTACAATGCTGGAAACCGGCCGGAGTCAGCGCGATACAGCCAGGACTGTCGGTGTGTCGCTGTCAACAGTACAAAGAGTTCTCCGACGTTACGAAGAAACTGGTTCTAACCTACGCAGACCAGGAACGGGCAGAACCAGGTGTACCACAGCACGAGAAGACCGATACTTGGTGAACACCATGCTTCGAAATCGCTTTCTCACAGGAACTGAACTCACCAATCAGTTTCGACGCCTCGGAGGAAGTAACCCAAGTGCATGGACAGTAAGACGTCGGCTTGCTGAATCTAACTTAAAACCCCTTAGACCTGCAAACGGCCCTAAACTGGAGCGTGGGCATCGTATTTCGAGACTAAGATATGCCCAGAGCCACGTAAATTGGAGTATTGAAGATTGGTCAAAAGTTATGTTCTCCGACGAATCAAAATTTATGCTCTACAAGCACGATGGAAGACACAGAGTGTATCGAAGACCAGGGGAAAGATTCAAGCAAGCATGCATCGAAGAAAAAGTAGCCTACGGTGGTGGGTCTGTACTTGTGTGGGCCGGAATTTCTTCTGAAAGTCGCACAGAGCTGGTGATCATAGAAAACGGCTCTTTAACTAGCGTAAGATATGTGGAAGAAATCCTCAATGATCACGTTGGTCCATTTATGGTCAATTTAGGTGAGGATGCTATATTTATGCATGACAATGCCCGACCTCATACAGGTAGGATTGTGAATGACTACCTTCAAGAGATGAACATTACTCGTATGGAGTGGCCAGCGCGCAGCCCGGATATCAACCCGATCGAGCATGCTTGGGACGAGCTAGGCAGATGCGTAAAACAACGAAACCCTCCCCCAATCACGCTTCGTGAGCTCAAAATTGCTCTCACAGAGGAATGGGAGAATATTCCCCAAAATCGTATAAGGAACTTGGTGTACAGCATGCCAAACCGCGTAAACGCAGTAATGGAAGCACGAGGAGGCAATACGAAGTATTAAAATTCAAGAAAATCGTAATAAAGTTCAAAAATTTCATGTTTCCTATTTTTGTTTTAAGGAGAGATCAGCAGTTTTTTTCTTTATGTAATTTTGTGTTAATAAAATGTATGGTGACTCATATTTTTTTTACTTTCATTTAAGGAGTATTACATTGTCTATTAAATACAATTTATTGCATTAACCTATCATTTTTAGTTTCCGAGATTTTTAACATTCTTTAAGTGACCCGGATTCATTGCTCTCGAGTGTATGTACAGATACAGGCACGTAACTTGGCCAGGTTTGGGATAAGTTCGCGCATCGTGCACTCTGAGCCAATCAAATGATTCAAAGTACGAACGAACTGAACGTTGATTCGCTACAAGACGTCTCTCGGAGACATCTGATTGATCCGTCAAGTGACCAATCATATGTCCGCGACGGCGCAACCGCGTCTCCGGCGACCCGCTCATACCTCAAAGGGGACCTAAAAATCGACCTTTGCGCATATGACGCGTCTGGCCAATTTACGTGCCGGTATCTGTAGGTGGCAGACAAGCACGCGGCCTATGGGAAGAGGTCACCGTGGCCTATGAACGTGTGCAACACCAAGAGTGTCACATGCGCTGCCTACCCTGAAGCCAGGTGGAAAATTTGGACACAGAACATTGAAAATGACGAGTTAATAGCTATTGAAAACACCGCACATCTCTATAATACCGCCATTTTTGTATTAAACATCTCATCATCATCTTCCTGCCCTTGTCCCAATTATTTGGGGTCGGCGCAACATGTCATTCTCCGCCATACATTCCTGTCCGATGTCATCTCCTCAGTCACTCCCTTCCTTTCCATATCGTCTTTCACGCATTCCATACATCTTTTCTTAGGCCTACCTCTGCCCCTGAAGCCCTCCACATTCATACTTTGAACCTTTTTAACATTTTTGTATTAAACATCTGTCTTGTTGAAATAGTATCTTGTTATTTTTTACTTAGCGCTTCTCCTGCGCACCACAAATGCGGGTACTTTTTTCGTAAAAACAATGAGTTAATCTCTAGGAATCTATGCTATTTGGATAGATTAAATATCTACCTATAGATCAGTTTTCTTTATATTCAACTGGGGTGGCAGACAAGCACACGGCACATCTGATTGGAAGCAGTGACTATGGCCTATATACGGACGTATGCAACACCAGGGGGGTCACACTGGCGCTACCGATCCTGGAAGGGAGTTTGGTGGTGGGAGGGGGGTGAGGTGAAGAGTGAGCTCTGGCTCCCCTACTTACCTTGGGGAACACAACACGCTGATTATTATGGGGCGGTGTTCTGTAGGGCGGAGGTACTACCCCAGTCGGACTGCTCATTTCGGACGGGAGATACCGTCGTGTTCTACCTCCGTAATATGAATGAAGCATTAAATCCCGTCCTATGTTGAATTTTTCCGATTTAAATTCACATAGAGAAAAAAGGTATTAAATATTGCATTTATTCATAAGTCCTTCTAAGTCTACTGTGACATTCTTTCCCGTACAATAAATTGATCATTTCAATATCTGTCGGGTTGAGATCGGAGCGGTGCCCCATGGAGAGCGTCCGTTGCCATAAGTGATCCTGAAATAAAAAAAATAGTCAGCCATATTGGATTACTTGTCAAATTAATTCGTATTTTCAAACAGCATTTTACTCCGCTGCATAGTGATTTAACTTTTTTTTTAATTTAATTAGGCTCGTTAAAATCTTCCGAGGCCCAAGTCTTTCGGGGTTGGGGTACGGCAGTTGGTCCCGTAAAAACTTAGATAAATTAACCAGTGGGGCGAGCACGAATTTTCTTTCGAAACGAGTTCGTAATGAGATTTGTACAGTTCCTTTTACGCACGATAGGGGCGCTGTACAAATTTCATACAATTTTTGTCGCACACGTTACGAACTCGATACGAATGAAAATTCTTGCTCACCCCACTGTACACACAGATGACGGAGGTGTTATCCTTTTCGTATTCAATATGGACCATTGCCTCAAAATCCGCACAGATTTTTCACACTAAGATACTTTCAAAATCCGTTTGAAGCAAAAAATTTAGCCGGAAGTTCGCGCGCTGTCTTCACTACCAGTGTGAAACGCTCATTTGCCACGTAGTCTATATAGAATATAGCGCTCGGCGGCCGCTGCCGCGGCACACGCACCGAGAAGTACACACCCTGGAGCGAATCACAGCTGCAAAGCTTGGTCTTTGGATCCGGTCCTGTTCTCTCGGAGCCTACACTAGAATCTCGTTTGTCTTTTACAGTACTTTGCGGTTTTTTTTTATAGGATACGAAAAATGACTTTACCTCGCCTGATGTGAAGCTAAAGGTAAAGTCTCAGGACTGAGGTCACCACTACATACACCGGTAGTGCTACAGTGGCGGCCCTCAGCTTGACGGCCTCATCAAATGCTTTTTCACGCCCCGCTTAAAGACCCTGGGACTGTAGGAGGAAGGTCTTACCTGTATTGGAGTGACGGTCTGCTGGCCAAGAGAACAGTCTGCGCACAGGTAGTTGGAGGGGGCGTGTGTCGCGCTGGTGTAGTCGTATGGAAGAGGCTCGCCTTCAGAGCTCAACAGCATGGCCGCTTCAGGCAAGCGTTCTAGGTAGTGCTCCATTCCTAGAATCCATACTAATATTATAAACTCACGCCTATATCCCCAAAGGGGGGCTAGCACCCACATTTCGCCAGTTTATGTTTAGGTCCCAATGTAATAGGTGGCGAGCCTATTGCCGTTAACCGGGCACTTATAAACCTGCGATAAATACACACATAACTTCGAAAAGTCATTATATTATAAATTATCATTAATATTATAAATGCGAAAGTAACTCCTAGTCTGTCTGTCTGTCTGTTACGCTTTCACGCCTGAACCGCTGAACCGATTTTGATGAAATTTGGTATAGGAGTGGATTAGACCTCGAGAATGAACATAGGCTATGTTTGGATTGTTTGGTCGTGGTAACCGATATCCACGAGGGCGGAGCCGCGGGCAACAGCGAATAGTCACAGTTTTTTTGCTGTATATGTAGGTACTTAGGCAAGTGGTAGGGGCGATGGTTTTCAAAAATTTTACGTAGGTACAATGCACAAGCAACATACGTAAAATTTTTGAAGTTGGATAATGGATTTTATAAACAAATTTGTTATACTTACTCCAATTTTATTGTTTTAAATCGTTAGTAGGAATGGAGGGTTATATTTCAGCACATTTTACAAAATCCTGTATATTCACCTCCCTCTTAAACAAAACCCTGTATATTTTCCTCCCACATAAACAAAACCCTGTATATTTTCCTCTCATATGAACAAAATCCTGTATATTTACCTCCCACGTAAACAATGTCCCGTATATTAACCTCCCACGTAAACAATATTCTGTATATTTCCCTCTCTCCTCGAACAAGTTACCAAATACTTACACTCCTGTATCAAATCCAATATATTTACCCCCCTCTATGGTCGAGATCCTATCACATACCTTTCCAAATGTTTTTCCAATGCACTGTGACATAGTTGTCCCGGTCGTAACGGTTGGACATCATGGGAACCCCCAGGATACGAAGCAGCATGTTGAGGGTATGCGCAGTGTGGCCGGGGGCTCCGTTTAGCATAGGGGAGAGCAACACCGTCTGCAAAATTGAATATATATAATTTTTTATGTAGGGCTGTAATATGATTCCACCATTACACTTTTTTTATACCACTTACTATAGAAGCGATTTGACGCTCGGCGGACGCTGCCGCGGTACACACGCATCAAGAAATGCGTACCCCGGCAAGAATCCTAGTTGCTTCGGAAGCTTGGGTTTCTTTTAACACTTAGGTGGCAGACTAGTACACGGCCCACCTGATGGAAAACGGTCACCTCGGCCTATGGACGTGTGCAACGCCAGGGGCGTTTACTCACGCTACCTGCCCTGAAGGTGGGGCTGCTATGAAGAGGTCGAAGGATCTAGGAAGAGATAGGGGGGGGGATGGGTCCAGTGAGTTCTGGCTACCCTACTTACCTTGGGGAACACAACACGCTGGTTATTATGGGGCGGAGGTACTACCCCAGTCGGACTGCTCAGCTCGGACGGGAGATACCGTGGTGTCATACCTCTTACCTGATTCCCTGCCATGGCGCCCAACCTTGGCATCGGTTCTCCATCCGTGATGGAGAACCAGATCAAGTGCTTCGGGTTTGGGTTATCTTCCAGTTCGTGGAACACGACGCAGGAACTCCGCTCTATGGTGGTCATGGCGAACCGAAGGTCGGCTAATTGCTTCATATGCACTGAAAGAAGTATGGTGTTAAGAAGATTTATAATAGCAACCCATTAATGTCCCACTGCTGGACACGGGTCTCTTCTCTAACGAGAGAGCTGAGAGGGTTTACACCTTAATCCATACACGCTGGCCTAATGTTGGTTGGTGGATCGGACATGTTCTTAGAATTTCTTCTAGGACATGTGGGTTTCCTTACGATGTTTTTTTCCTGGTAGCTCTGCAGAAGGCTAAGCTAGGAAGTGGAGAGCAGGCAACCCAGCATGGCGGCGCAATACTACTTTTGCTCGCGATAACCGGCATCCACACGATCCACGCGATCATCGCCCCATGGATACCACCCCCGTCGGCCTTTGGGGGTGGTTATGTCGGGATCGAACCGAATAAAACCGCACGCCGTCTCGGGTCTTAATTACCGGGGTTTAAGAATACCCAATAGGCATATCCCCCGGGCCATCTACGGTTTTAAGATGGCCCCCTTGACCTCCCAAAAGGGGGAGTGGGGCGAGCATCGCGCCACTTCCCCTTTTGGGAGATCAAGACAGAGACAGGCGGCCGTCCGACTGTGCCCTCTGCCAGTCAGAGGGACACGTGGAGAGCCTCGGAGCAACCCTCTAGTGAGCCACTCCCACCCCGGCCGGATTGGCCGCAAGCAGCAGCGTCTCCCGTGGCGAGTGGGAGGCGCTGCTCGCCTCCGTTGCCCGGGTGCACCACGTGGAGGTTCCGGCCCACACCCCCGCGATCATCTAGTAGGTAATAAAAAATCATTTTACGCACTGACGTCCTTGGGTACACCATATAAGACAATGCCTAGAGGCCAAAGTTTATCTTTATAGTAATTCTCATTGTCTCGTGTCATCTCGATGTTCTTGCCGCCAGCTCGTCGCCAGTTCTGTTCCTTCCCCAATATCAGGTCTCCGCATTCCTCGGTATAATGCGAATTGATGAAGTTACGGTCTCTTGAAGATAATAATGCTGATGGTACTTTGTTTTCCTGGGTCTGGAGAGGGATTAGTATTGATTTAGTTATGAAAAACTACCCCATATACATTTATTACGGTATGCCCTATGTATTAAAACCTTGCCAAGTTAGATGCCGTACACTATACCTACCTACTTGTTTGTCGCTAAATGCATCGCATAGAAACAAGTATACGGCATCTAACTTGGCAAGGTTTTGGAGTAGTGGGGCCCACACTACTCCTTGCCAAGTTAGAAAAGAAGTGAAAACCTAAGACTGGAAATCGCGACCAGTTTTAAGCTAATAAATTATTATCTAATCCTCTCCCCCGAACGAAATCATGTATATTAGCCCCATCTATCTCCCCAGACCAAATCCTAAACATTTGTCCCCTATCTCCCGTCTCTCCCGAACGAAATTCTGTATATTAACCCCCTCCTTCCACAAGCGGAATCCTGTATCGAGTAATTTAACCTGGTATAATAATAATACTATCTGGCGATTCCAATGTTTCCACCTTTCCACCCCTCCATTCTGTATATTGTCCCTCCCTAGCCCTAAGGAAACTGCAACTGCAAGTTTCTAAAAACATACATAAATCACGCCTTTTTCCCAGTGGGGTAGGCAGAGACAACATCTTTCCACTTGCTACGATCTTGGCATACTCCTTTCGCTTCTTCAAACTAAAAACTAGACTAAAAATAGTTCTAAAAACTAGACAAAAATATGTTCTTGGAATAGGTATACATTACCAGATCATAGGTGTTCGGGCGTCCTGTAACCAAACATATTTGGATAAGGTAAATTAACTAACAAGCTTGGTGTATGGGGGTCCACTAAGATAGAAGGGCCAAGCCAACTTCACCTGCAAGCCAGCACACATGCTGATTAACGGAACGAGGCTTTCCGCTCGTGGTTGGGAAGTCGGAAATCTAGGTCGTATAAGCAGGTAGCATGCACCAATCTACTACCGCTTAAATCGGAACCGATTCTTGTGTGTAATCGGTGCAGATAGTAAATACAGACTTTCTGTACAATGCCTCTGCCTCTCTCGTGTGAAGGGTCAGGGCGAGTTCCAACACCCTCCTGAAGATGATTGCTGACCGGGTAGATTGTAAGCACATAAAACCATTATTATTATTGATATTTGTATATGACTATGTACTAATGATATATGAGTGTGTTTGCTTGAAATAAATAATTATTGAATTGAATGCAGCAATTATGCCAAGCCAGCACTGACCGAAGCGTGTCGGCACCTATCGACGTTTATAACATCGCCGATTCGTACGCAGATCGGTCCCGATAAGCGCTGGAAGATCGTCCAGGCTTCCTGCTTCCTGTATATACGGCTTAACGAGGAGAATGTATACCGGCTTGCATGTGAAGGCATACTTGGTGGACTTTCAGTCTCCAGTGCTAACTCACCTTGGATAGAGATGCTCGCTCGCAACATGTCCACGACCGCCCTTGCGATATCGTTTTCATTCAGGCATTTGTAACCAATTCTCATATCCTGCAAAGCAATAAGTTAGACACGAAATATAAAATGGAGTACCTAGTTTAAAATATCAGGGCAAAATTTCTGGCTAAATTAACCTTTATTCCGTGCGGAAATCCTCATAGATACCCACCCTGCAGCCAGCGGGACAGGTTATTTCGGACTCTTACCGACTAAAACCGACCTCCGCCTCGGCTTGCTTCTGCTAGGGTGACAGGCGGCTCCACCCGTCACCCCTACGCCTGCGCTCATGGAGGACGGAGGTCGTTCATCGATCTCGACTAAATTATAATTATTTTTTTTATATTTAGTCCGCCGGATTGAATGCACCCAGCCTGATGGTAAGCAGAACGTGTGCAACACTAAGGGTGTCACACACGCGCTGCCTACCCTGAAGGAAAGGGGATAGGGCTGGGAAGGGGCGGGGAGGCTAGGTAGGGATGGGGGGAGGAGGGGTACAGTGTTCACCGGCGATAACACAACACGCTGGTTATTATGGGGCGGTGTTCTGTAGCGCGGAGGTACTACCGCAGTCAGACTGCTCAGTTCGGACCGGAGATACCGTCGTGTCCTAATGTCAAGGTGGTAGCTACCACCTTGACATAAAATAGTATTGGGAGACAGCCCTACCACCACAGTCTGGTCAAAATCGAAGTCTTCCGTCGGACAATCCTTCCGTTTGTCAGCGTTGCTGATGTACAGGATCTTATCTTCTTCATTCGCGCTGTAGTTCATTGGAGTGTTGAAGAACTTCACGCAGATCTCGCTCTGGATCTTGTCCAATGTCGAGATTATTATGTCTTGAGAGTGGAGATCTGAGAAATCGTTTATTTGTTAAATACCTACTATATAGTCGTTTTTGGTCCTATATCCGGTTCTACTACTTAAACCTAACAATGAAACATATATGGCAGATTTTAAATCTACCCAAAACCTTTCTACAAGAAAAAACCACATCAAAATCCGTTCGGTAATTTTCACGTCCATCGCGAACAAACAGACAAGAATCCTTCCTAGGGTATACCCAGGGTGACACACATTTTTCCACTTTGGAAGTGTCTCTCGCGCAAACTGTTCTGTTTAGAAAAAAAAAAAAAAAAAAAAAGTTTCAGTTCTTAGTATGGGGACCCCCAAAATTTATACTTTTTTTCTATTTTTGTGTGAAATTCTTAATGCGGTTCACAGAATACATCTACTTACCAAGTTTCAACAGTATAGGCCTTATAGTTTCGGAGAAAAGTGGCTGTGACATACGGACGGACAGACGGACAGACAGACAGACAGACAGATGGACATGACGAATCTATAAGGGTTCCGTTTTTTGCCATTTGGCTACGGAACCCTAAAAACGACTAAATCATGAAAAACGAAAATAATATATGTTTTAAAAAATATCTACACATACCATAGTCTTTCTTATTAATTGCGTAATGCACAATTCCTTTCTTCCATAAACACTCCCCATTTTGGATATATAAATTAAATAACAGTGTTGCAAACAATAAAAACATTTTTCCGTTTAAATCTGTTTCACTTCGGCGCAAGAGTTCTTATCACAAAATTGCTTCAATCAATTTTTATTGAATACTTTGGGAGGTGACTATAAAATAGTGTTTTATACCCGTTATATAAATATAGGTACTGAGAAGCGATGGTAGCTGAATGGATAAGGACGCGGCCTCTACTCAGAGGTATCGAGTTCGAATCCGGCCGGACAGCACCAATGTGAATTTCACTTTGTGGAATTTATATGTGCTAATCACATGATTTACCATCTGCTGACGGTGAAGGAAAAACATCGTGAGGAAACCCACATGTCCTAGAAGAAATTCTAAGGACATGTCCGATCCACCAACCCGCGTTAGGCCAGCGTGTGTGGATTAAGGTGTAAACCCTCTCAGCTCTCTCGTTAGAGGAGAGGAGACCCGTGCCCAGCAGTAGGACATAAATGGGTTGCTATTATATAAATATACTAACGGCTGTAATTTTTCAAAAGGGTAGGCAGAGGTTTGGTAAATGCATTTGGATAGCTGCTTTTCAATCCTTCTTAATATAGGATGACGCCATTTTAGTAACTGGACAATTTTTTATGTAGCCCTGTTCGTTGGTTTTTTGTTTTTTATACCACTTAGGTGGCAGATAAGCACACAGCTCACCGGATGGGAAGCGGTCACCGTGGCCTATGGACGTGTGCAACACCAGGGGCGTCACACTCGCGCTGCCGACCCTGTAAAAACCTTCTAATGCCCTTCTTGAAGAACCCCATATTGTAGCCGCCAGGGAAAAACCATAGCAGGGAGATCATTCCACAGGCTAAGCGCGTGTGCAGGATAAAATTCCTCTCAACATGTGAGGATGAATTTCGCGCCTGTGCCAAGCGTCGCGATGTCTCGATAAACTGTTTTAAAACCAAACTTCGGTGTTACCAGCCACCAAATAATTTTAAATAAAAACCAATTTATTATTTAAAACAATTATTTATTTAATCAATCACAACATTACGTACTTAATAATTATATACATAGTGGAATAAATCATAAAATGCAAGAAGCACAGCCATGGTTTAACCAGGACGGCGGGGAAGTCCCACCCACCCGGTACTTCCCGGGAAAAGTGGGTTTATTCCCGTTGGGAAGACCGATCCTGGGAAACCAACGAATAACGTCTAATAGCGGAATCCCACTTTGCTATTCGCCTATACTGTATTCGACGAAATTCTTATAGCCCCAAACCCTCGTCATATAAGAGCGAAAAAGACGAATATTCGTGCGAATAAAGCAAATGTACACAAATAGGCCTTCCCCACTTCGTTGTATACACGTAAATCGCTGATCCGATCAGTCGCATCCAAAGCTTTCACCTCGGATTCCGGGGTCCGCTTTACCAGTCTTAACTGCGGATTTGGCTGCACCTCGATATTTTCCGTGAAGAGACTGCCATCTGACCTTCACAACCCAATGGTGACATTAGGCGATATCGAAGCATTGCAGCTAGACCGTTGTTGTTGTTTTTAGGGCTCCAACTACCCGTAACGACTGCCATAGATGTTTATATGGCAACCGGGACGTCCGGGACCGACGGCTTAATGTGCTCTCCGAGGCACAAAACGTTGTATACACGTCAATAAAGACGATTAACGAAGTGGGGCGCCACCATAAAGACAGTGACAAAAGGTTTTTAGTTAGACGTCATATGGCGATTGCAAATGAACACGATATTATTCTAATAGTCTTTTCGCAATAATGGTTTTATGCCCTGTCGCTTTGGGCATTCATCGGCTCACAACCCCTCCTCCCATCTTCCCAATCCCCTCCTCTCTAAACCCTTCCCTCTTCGGAGTGCGGGCCGGAACCTCCACGTGGTGCACCCAGGCAACGGAGGCGAGCAGCGCCTCCCACTCGCCACGGGAGACGCTGCTGCCTGCGGCCAATCCGGCCGGGGTGGGAGTGGCCCTCTAGAGGGCTGCTCCGAGGCTCTCCACGTGTCCCTCTGACTAGCAGATGGCACAGTGGGGAGCGAGCGGGGGGCGAGCTGATTGTCTGCGCGCCGACGGTTGGGTGACAGGACGGCCTCCTGTCACCCTACACCCCACCGTCGGCGAAGTGGCGCGATGCTCGCCCCACCCCCCTTTCGGGGGGTCGAGGGGGCCTTCTTAAAACCGTAGATGGACCAGGGTCAGCTGGGGTGCGAGGGATATGCCTATTGGGTAACCTTACACCCCGATAACTAAGGGCCGAGTCGGCGCCGCCGTGCGGTTTTATTCGGTTCGATCCCGATATAACCACCCCCAATGGTCGACGGGGGTGGTATCCATGGGATTTCCGCACGATAAAAAAACGGTACGGACATAAATACCCGAAGTGTTAAGACATAAATCCATCATTGATTTCGAGACGTGTTCAAAAAAAATGTCTTCTACGCGTCACTCGGCGGTTGCCATGTAACTGCCGATATTTTCCTATTAATCTCCTGAAGTATGAGCCGACATCTCGCTAGCTGTGGGGGTCGCAGTTGCGGCGTGGGGTCCCGGGTTCGATCCCCAGAGTTTGTTGGCGCGGGCCGTTGAGCGCGGCGGAGAGCGCGACGGCGTCTTGCGCGGGCTAGTAGACAAAGAAAAATATTGTAGGTATTTTTTTTATATAATACTTAGGTAAGCACAGCACACGGCCCACCTGATGGGAAGTGGTCACCGTGGCCCTGGAGGGGGGAAGTCAAGTCAAGTCAAAAGTCGTTTATTCTGTATTGACCATTATATGCGGCACTTACAAAACGTCAAGATCAAAATATTTAAAACTAGAAACAAATGCATCACCGGTTCGAAACGCGGCCCAGACCTGAGAAGACTCCGGCAAGAAACTCAGCGGGCTGTTTTTTTTTTGGTCTATTTACAATAATTGCCTGTCTAGATACAGTTATGGTCCAGGAGGGTTAGGAAGAAGGGGGTTAGAGGAGGGGATTTGTGGGCTCTGGACACGTCAAAATGACTTCACCTCGCCCGATGGTAAGCTAAAGGTAAAATCTCTGGAGGTCACCACTACATACACCGATAGTGCTACAGCGGCGGCCCTCAGCTTGACGGCCTCATTAAATGCTGTTTCACGGCCCGCTTAAAGGACCCGGGGCTGTAGGAAGAAGATAATAAGACTTGGCCCAAAGTCAACCTCAACTGCTGATTGACGGATGATGCTCCGGCGCAGGCGCACCTCTCGGGATTAGAGGTCAGACGCCGTTAATTAAGTAAATTCTATCATGATACTAGTAATAAAAAAAAACTTACCGCTTTCATTTTTGTCTTTGGGCTTCACATCTTCATCCATAGATCTCGATAGTGACCTCTTTTTCGGTGACTGAAAAAATATATAAATAAATATTATAAGACTTTAGTAGTTTTGTGCCTGTGGACGTAAAAAGTACTGAACGGATTTTGATGCGGTTTTTTTATTAGAAAGGTCTTGCTTAGACTAAAAGTTTACCGTATATACGCCACCTATCCAAGAACACTCTGATCTGAATAAAAGGCTATATTTCAATTTCAATTTCAATTTCTTTATTTTTCAAAATAGTGTAACGTAATTACATCTTTTTGACGTCAAAAACTACTTAATACTAAGTTTACCACCGCTTCCTAGGCGCTAGTGGAGAAGAAACGGCGCAACAAATATTATTATTATTATCTAAGAACACTTGGGTTACCGAGACGAATCTAACAATATGTCAATTAAAGAAATCCGTTCAGTGGTTTGGAAGATACGAGGTAATAAAGAATCTTACAAACATACATACATACATACAATAAGATACGCGCGAAAAACATAACCCTTCTTGGCAGTCAGGTAAAAAAAAAACAGGGTTTCCTCATAGACCAACCACGTATACACAACTAGTTGTGCTATCGGAATAGTTTTAAAATTTTGTTCCTATTAGCACAACCTTGAAATTGTTATTCTATTTCTATTCCCGTTTGAACAACTCACTATTGGAATAACTTATTGCACAACTAATTGTGCTATTTTGCATAGTTGTGCCATAAGGAAATACTATTTTACTTGGCACAACTAGTTGTGCATACGAGTTGGTCTATAAGGAAACCCTCAAAAAAAACAACAAGCCAGTATTCCGACCACTTACCCGTCTCTTGATCTGTTTCTGATAGTGCTGTGCATCATAGAACTGCGGTTGAGACCTCCTCACGCGACCTGTCCGTCTCCTGATGTCTTCTACGGCCGGTAGACAGTCAGCTCCGCGCCGAGATGCGAAGAAAGTGTGGCCGCACTTGCATGATTTTGATGCTACGGCTACCTGCAAAAAAAAAACAAAATTATTTTTTTTAAACCATCAAGAAATCTTGTTTTTTTTATTTGCGCCGTGTGTTGTGGAGGTCAGATGGCAGTCGCTTCACGGAACATATCGAAGTTTGGCAGTCCGTAATTAGACTGAAAGTTGACCTTAATTGAGTTGGTAAAAGGCTCAGAGGTTAAAAAAGGCTGTTTTAATTAAGCTCTAATTATTGTAAGGTATTTAATACTTGCCTGCATCTCGCATTTCGGACAGCTCTTCGCGATCATTTTATTTTTACCCATTGTCCTGTTTCTTGTGCACTATCTCAATCTCATGTTAACAAACTCATTAATGCAATTTATTGACAAAACCTCAAAGCTAATGAATTTTTAATAATAGAAATTAGAACGAGATAAACAAAGGCAACAAATTAAAAACAATACGAATTTCTACACGAATGACACTAGTGACGGTGACGTGACAATAGATTGTTGCCAACTCCTAGATATGTTTACCACTTTTTGAATGCGAAAACTCTTTCGGGCTTTACTTCAATTATGATGAGGTTCATCCGTCGGTATTTCAAACTCTCGCATCTCGGTTTTAGAATTTAGTATAATCTAGAGAAGATATTCCAATTTCCAGAAGAGAACCCGACTTAACTTGACCGTTAGCATAAGCGACCCCGATATAATTATGTTCTTGGGGATCAAAATCTCGCTTTGTGACCCGTTGCAACTACGACCTCTTTTGGGCCTGCTTTTACCAGGGTGATGTAAGAGACAAACGGTCATTCCTAGGCCCACGACTGCCCACGAGGACTTAGGTAAAGAAACTTTAAATATATTGTAAATATTAAAAGTTTTGTGTATTATTTCATTTATGAAATGTTATCAATATTTGTACTTAAAATATCCGTAAAAAATTCACTCCCCAAAAATTCCCTATACAATTTTTCTCGCGAAATTTAGCAGAGAATCCCGAAGCTGGTATCACTATATTGACATTATTTTGACAGTTTGTATCAAGCTGGCTTCCAATTTTTTTCCTTGGATTAGCATAGGTGTCTTTTGATAACACCGTTCCGTTATTTATTTCTTAAACTGCGGATTAATTTAGCAAAATAGGATTAGAGATAATGCAATATATTTCAAATAGAGATTTTTAAATAAAATTGTAGACAGGTAAAACTCACAAATTGAATTTCCCTCGGTCGCCATGGTAACGCGGCTGCGCATTGAGTTGCTCGTTGCCTGGTAGCTGTCGCTAGGCGTCGTTGGGCACCGGGACCGGGCGCGCTCAGTGCCTACTAGCCGGGCATCCTGTATACCTTTAACTCATGTTGATATTAATTAAAATACCTATATTACGATAGTAAAATTCAATTTTGGGCCTTTTGGCTACTTGACTTTCCAACAGGCTTCCGAGAAATTCAAGAAAACGTAAAAAATTGTGGAGTTACGTTCTAAGTTTAGACTTTTATTGACATAAGATGAGGTAGGTATTTATCCTTCAACTTAATTTTAGGATTAATTTTTACTGTAATTACCTTCCCATTGTGAAAAATTTATTTTATCTTTAACATGCAAGAAATAGGACATTTGGTTCTCTCTTTGCAGTTTTTACATATGCAAGCCGGTTGCTCGGGTACTCTTTACCCTTCCTGTACCTATATTATTCATTGATTTTACGCCTTGATATAATGTACAACAATGATATTGATGTACAACTAAAACATACGGCATTAGAAAATCTCTTTTTGAAAAGTCGGTTAAAAAATTATCAGCTGAAAGAATACAGCTGTATAATCTGTGACATTGTTTACATACTTTTTTGACACTGACAGCAGTTCCTAAAATCCTACTGAAACCCATACAAATACAAATCAATTATTTTCGCGCAAATTCTACTGAAATGTACAAAAAGAATTTAAAACGTAAGAAAGTTTTTGCTTGCGACTACTGTGGAAGAAGTTTCCCATGGAAAGCGATCCTCAGGAAGCATATATTAATACATGCGGCCCAAGAGCTTTTGCCTAGAGTTGAAGGATTAACTTGTGAAAAATGCAATCTTGTATTTAAAAATAAAGGTTTGCTGATGTGTCATAATGTAAAAGTACACGAAAGAAAAGACAGGTAGGTACTCTATTGATAGTTTTCAAAACATTTTAATTTCTACTTACTTTAGTATTTAAATAGGTTAACATACTCTTTCGATAGTTTTTTAATGCTTTGCCACGACTAAGGGATACATAATCAAGCTAAGGTATTTTTTTTATTACCTGTTAGGAAACTAGTGTCGCAAAACCGTTACATTTATTAACCAATTACATCACTTATGAAATAAAAAATTACTTTCCTTTTTGCGTCATATGTATACCTAATGCGGGCTAAAATAGTGATATGAATGTTATAATTTTCAATAGAGAATAAACTTAATGACCTTTTAATTATCCAGCTTCTAAAATTCATAATACAAGCTAGTGTAGAAATATTAATAAATATTCTACAACATTCTACACAGCGCTATCCAGACTCAAAGTAATCACAGCTTAACTAGCTTGTGTTATGTGTTCTAGAATGCGGATATACATGCTTAATATTTTTTTTTGTAAATACATAGTATTATTATACATAGAAACACCCAGACCAATGCAAATATTCATGCACATAAATATTTAAACTGAGCGGGCATCAAACCCGCGTCCACTGTCGTAACAGTCAAATGCACTACCACTCTAGCCACAGTGGCCATCCTTGGGTCTATATGACTCTGTGTATAATGTCCTTAATTTTTTTTTAATTTCCAGCGGTCAACCGAAAATAATTGAAAACAAATTCAGACACATATGTCAAGCGTGTCAAATTAACTTTTTCTACCTGAAAGACCTCAAAAACCACATACGGGAGTTCCACTTTAACTTACTCGCTCAAATACCTTACTGCCACTACAAAAAAGTCAACCAAGTATGGTTCGAGAAGGTTTTAAATTCATCAAACATCGTGGAAATCAAGAAAGTGGCCCAAAATACATTACTAATGCGGAAACTGGACACGAATACAGCTATGAAAGTGAGTGATCATATAACAGAAGTTATTGATTTACATAATATATATCCTACGCAACGTAAAAACAACGTACAGTGCGAGTATTGTATGAAAATGTACGATAAAACGTATATCAATAAACATATCAATGATATACATTTAAAATATAACGATACAGAACTTGCTAAGCAGTAGCTATTCGTGAGAATCGTTTGTAAATATAATTTAAAGAAATTGGTGTATATATAAGATTTTAGATTGATATGGCCATTTAAATCATTGGTATTATAATAGTTAATGGAATATTTACTGAGTTTGTTTTATAGAGTATCCCTTCCCTTCAGGGTAGGCAGCGCGTGTGTGACACCCTCAGTGTTGCACACGTCCATAGGCCACGGTGACCGCTTCCCATCAAGTGGGCTGTGAGCTTGTCGGCCACTTACGTTGTATTAAAAAAAAACATAATTAAACAAACAACCTTTCTATGTCGTGCGGCTAAGAACTGGAATGATGTAGCCACACACATGTTTCCTTCTTACAAACCGGGGTTCTTTAAGTGGGGCGTGAAAAGACATCTGTCTAGGCCGTCAAGGTAGGGACCGCTGTTCTGGGACAAATGGTGTCTGGAATGCCGGCCCGTACCCCCTGGACTTCACCCTAGCTTATTACAATTAATCGTAAAGTCAATTGAATTGAATTGAAAAAAAAAATATCCCTTTAGCTATTATGATGCCAGTGAATTGGTGTATTAGCTACATTAAATTGATTGAAAGATTGAAGACTATAGGAGGAGAAATACAGGAAGTATATATATTTATTCCCAAGAATATGGTACATCGAGGTATTTATCGAGAATAGTATCTCTATACTATATAATCTCGATAAGACTAAATCTTCATAGGATTGGAATACTAAAAAGTGCTGGTTTGGCACACATACATAGGCCTCAGTGACTGCTTCCCATCAGCTGGGCCGTGTGCTTGTCTGCCACCTAAGTTGTATACTTTGAAATAATTTAAGTATGTTTATTAGTTTTAAATCAAATCGATTACCTATTATAATAAGAATTGCCTGATTGGACAGCTCTTTAATTAATAATTTAAATAAGACGTCAGATCTCATTGCCTTAGGCCCTACGTTGTCTTATGCGAGTGCGCACACGCACTGCATATTATATCGTGCTAATATTATGTAATACTGTGTATGTATCTGTGCGCTGCTGTGTGCGGGAGACCGCTTGCATGCGACCGCACATGGCAGTGGACAGCCTTATTGTATTGTACCTTCCCGGCTTTTGATATGGTATAGTGCACGGCATCTAACTTGGCAAGATTTTGGAGTAGTGTGGGCCCCACTACTCCAAAACCTTGCCGAGTTAGATGCCGTACACTATATTTGTTTATATGCGACGCATTTTGCCACAAACAAGTATAGTGTGCGGCATCTAACTTGGCAAGGTTTTGGAGTAGTGGGGCCCACACTACTCCAAAATCTTGCCAAGTTAGATGCCGTGCACTATATGTCGGGAAATAAGAGCGATAGTTCGGCTATCGGCTTTCTTCGGCTTGGTATAGCGCTGTCTCTCTCGCACAGCGCATGCCAAAGCTGGATATATTTTAAGAGTAGTTAAACCGAAGCTATTAATAATATTAATTTTATTAATCCTACAAATATTATAAACGTGAAATTTTATACGTATGCATGTTTTTACTCTCACGCAAAATCAGCTGAAGGTATCTGGATGAAATTTGGCACAGGGATAGATTTTGGTCTGGAATAACATAGTCAAAGTCAAAGTTGAAGTAAAAAATCATTTATTCTATAAAGACAATTTTAAGCGGCACTTACAAAACGTCGAAATCAAAGTTAATGGACCACCGGTTCGAAACGCGGCCCAGACCTGAGAAGACTCCGGCAAGAAACTCAGCGGGCTGTTTTTTTGGTCTATTACATAGGTCTAGGTTCTCGTGGGCCGCGAAAACGAAATCAGAATTTCATGCACGCTGGCGGAGCCGCGGGCAACAACTAGTATTTTATAAAGAAACGGTTCTAACTACTCTATAAGGCCACGTTCACACGGCGACAATTTTCCCGTATACCGAATACAAGATTTTATCGAATAGAGTAGTGACAACAGAATATATATGAAAACTTAAAAATTGTTCACACGGCGTTCATACGGGAAAATCCCGTGTTCTAGAAATATATTTTAACGTATACCGTGCGAAGTTGTCACTGGAACGCCGCGTCTCGAAACGATTTTATCGAATACGACACGCAGTTGCGCTTGTGTTCATGTTGTCTCGTTCACACGACTCGCCCGAAATCTCGCTTCGAGAATCGGCGAAAATCGAATCGAATGGTTGCCGTGTGAACAATTGCATCGTATACGGTAAAACCGTATACGTGAAAACGTGTGTGCCGTGTGAACGTGGCCTAAATGTATCAAACCGTCTATCTAATGTGCGACAGAGAGAGCGCTCTACAAAACCGAGATAAGCCGATCTTAGCCGAATGCTCACTCTTCTAGCCGAAGCGACGCGACATTCCAAATCATAAGTCGGGTTCTGTATGTCTGGTAATAATAATAATAATGTATACGAGTATGACTGCTACGACGGAGGGCGCGGGTTCGATTCCCGCTCAGTGCAAATATTTGTATGCATGAATATGTCTATTTGTATTGGTTTGTTTAATGTATTTACAAATATCGGTGTATGTAGTGGTGACCCCCGATCCTGAGACTTTACCTTTCCAAAAAGTGAGGTGAAGTCATGTTGACGTGTCGTGTATAAAAAAAAGTATATAAGTATGTTTATCCGCATTCTAGAATCCATAACACAAGCTAGTTAAACTATGCTTACTTTGGGTGTCGAGAGCGCTGTTCACAAACTTTTGTATATATAATATGAATAGGATTATCCTGTCACAAAATAAGTCATCACAAATGAATATTGCCGCTTTTATTGACTATGAAGGTTATGGACTTTTGTAGATATGGGCTCGGGCGGGCGTGCGTGTGTGCATGCGTGCGTGCGTGTGTGTGTGTGTGTCTTGTTCAAGAATATAATATATGAGAGACTGAGTGTGATATAAGTACGCTAGACCAGTATTTAAAAAAAAACAGCAATATACATCTTTAAATATATGCTACATAAGTACAATTAAACTTTCTTCATAAGTAGATACTGCAGCGTGTGTGTGTGTGTGTGTGTGTGTGTGTGTGTGTGTGTGTGTATGTGTGTGTGTGTGTGTGTGTGTGTGTATGTGTGTGTGTGTGTGTCAGTGTTCGCACGCGCGTGCGTGTACATGAACACACTGTGTTGTGTGAGATGCTTGCGTGCGTGTGTGTTTGTTTTCCCGCCTTCGTGAGATAGAATATCTATAGCATGACTAGCTGTTGCCCGCGGCTCCGCCCGCGTGGATGTCGAAATCCGTTTCAAAAACTATCCTATCTCTCAAGTTGGATCGAACTGCACATGGTGTGCGAATTTTATTATAATCGGTTAAGTGGTTTAGGAGTCCATTGAGGACAAACATTGTGACACGAGATTTATATATAATTAAGATAACGCTGTTGTTTAATCGATGTCGCTGAGTGATGGCTTTATTCCTGATACTTCGGGCATTTTTTATTTAATGCTCAAAATGCTAGGGCATAATCGGCCTTAGTCTCTAAAAAATATATAATATTAAATAATAAAATATTAATTATAATATTTATATTTTATCTCTAAAACTGACTTTGAATAAAATTCCCGATTTATTTATTCTATTACCACATAATATAATTCTTTTTGGAAATAATTTCCTATTAAGTATAATTGTATATTTTTCACTTTATTTTAATTTATTTTGGTACTTGTAATTTAAATATACTTATTATTAATTGTCGTGGGCGTGGTTTGTTAATTAAAATGCAAATTGTTTTCCATATTGTGTTTTATTTAATTACATTTATTTAATGTGAATGGTCAGGATTATGACTAAGCAGACCAAAAAATGACCAGCTGAAAAATAATTCCAGGATGTACAGGCCTCTGTGGCGATGTGTGACAAAATACCGGTATTAGTCGGTTCGAATCTGACATGCCCACAAGAAAGATATTTAAGTCTTCTGTACGGGACCGATGGCTTAACGAAACGTGCTCTCCGAGACACGGACGAACGAAGGTTTAGACTGGTTTCACAGCTATCCGGGAAATCCGTACGGGCTGTCCGTAGGGGATAAACCTGTACGGAACACGCCCGCAGCGCTCTGAAACGTGGATTTATTCAGTACGATACGGTTGCTAGCAGGAGACAGTCGCTACATGAATACAACGTTTTAAAAATTATGAGTGTATATTTAATTTATAAAAGACGGCGTCGACTGACAAAAAGACTATGGGTACATCCCATCCTCGAAGCAAGATGTTTTGAAAGTGCATTACTTGTAAAGCAAATATAAGGACAGTGGACAATATTATTTAAGAAATCAATTGATTGGTCTTCACTGCGACAAGCTTAAAATCGACTAAACAGATCCAGGACAACTCTAACTAGGAACCGTAACTTGTCATTTGTATTGTAAACATGCAGTACATCTCTAGTTAATGCCTGTATAAAAAACTTAATATTGAGTTTTGTTTGTTGTTCGCAATGTAATAAATTCGTAATTTTTATTACAAAAATGACTGAATACAATAGTTTTGATATTGATAATATGAACAATACGTGCAGGGCTTGTCTCAAAGTTAGTGAACCAGTTTTTCCAATGAGCCCTGAGGAAATAAATGCTTATCAAAAGATCACAAACAAGGTTATTATTTAAATTAGATTTTCAAATCTGTTTTGAGATTTATATCATCACAAATATGTAGAACTTTTGTTAAAACTATTAGAACCCGCCACTGGCACACCTCACTGCCATTTCTGCGTAAACAAATTAAATAAATCTAAAGTTTACGCGAATATTACATATTGTAAGAAAACTATTTTTGAAGCATTTGACTAGGCCGTCAAGTTGAGGGCCACCTCTGTAGCACTATGAACCCACTCCTGAAACTTTGCCTTTAGCTTACCATCAGGCGAGGTGAAGTCATATTAACGTGACATATTTACAGGTGAACTCAAATGAATGCAGTATGATAATTTGTTTAATATGCAAATGGATGCTGAGGAAATGTATAAAGTTCACAGAGCAAGTGCAGAAAGCCTGTCAAATATTGGATCAAGTATCGGAAAAGGTATTATTTTGTTTATTGCCCACCCCAGAGGAGAAAAAGGTGTGAGTATTTGTATGTATGTAACATGCCCACCCAAACGCTAAAAACGCACCATGATGTAGAGTTGCGGACAACAGCCAGAGAAACCATACCATACCATGTATGTATGTAAAACAAAACAAATATATATAAAAATATTGGCCCATTGGTGCCTGGCATCACAGACAGGGACCAAGCCACTGGTGGTTAGGGCTTGAATATCGAGGAGTGCCGTCTTCTGCATCAAGCAATAATGGAGGTAGCTCACGACGGTATCTCCCCTCCAAAATGAGCTGTCCGGCTGGGGAAGTACCTCCGCTCTACATAAGACGTGTGTTGTGTTCCCGCCGGTAAGTAGGGTAGCCAGAGCTCACTGTACCCCCTCCTCCTCCCCACCGCTTCCTAGCCTCCCCACCCTTTCCTACCCCCGCCCCTTCCCTTCAGGGTCGGCACATCCATAGGCCATGGTGACCACTTTCCATCAGGTGGGCCGAGTGCTTGTCTGCCACCTATGTGGTATGAGTAATAAAAAAAAGCCTTTGACCCCAAGTGCCTAACTTCCCAAGGTGAACTAATGCCTAATGCCTAACTTCCAACCATGACGCTGGGGGGGAGGGGAAGGGTTATCAATCATAAGGAACTCGGGACTGCATGTGTGGGTTAATAATTCCAAATCTTCTCATAAATGTCTATTTGCATTGGTCTGGGTGTTTATATGTATAATAAGTATGTATTTACAAAAAAAAGTTAATATTATATGTTTATCAGCATTCTAGAACCCATAACACAAGCTAGTTAAACTATGCTTACTTTGGGTCTAGGGTGCGCTGTGTAGAATGTTGTAGAATATTTATTTATTTTATTTATTTATTTATATTATTTGTTTTAGGAATCAAAAACATTTTTATATACACAAATATCTGAATACGATATTGGGACTACCGCCCCAGTTGTGGTCCACGTAGGCCCAGAAGCGGACCAAGAAGTAAATGTTATAGAAGAATATATGGCAGAAGATAATATAGAAGATGATGACGAGATACCGTTAGTGATGCTACAAGACTTCAAGAGTAAGAAGAGAAAGAAGGAGGGAGAGGTAAGGGTTCCTTTTTTTACACTAGGTGCTTAGGTGGCAGACAAACGTCAGGCCCACCCGATGGGAAGTGGTCACCGTGGCCTATGGACGTGTGCAACACTAAGGGTGTCACACACGCGCTGCGTACCCTGAAGGGAAGGGGGGAGGGCTGGAAGGGGTGGGGAGGCTAGGAAGAGATGGGAGGACGAGGGTACATTGAGCTCTGGCTACCCTACTTACCTTGAGGTACACAACACGCTGGTTATTATGGCGCGGTGTTCTGTAGGGCTGAGGTACTACCCCAGTCGGACAGCTCATTTCGGACGGGAGATACCGTCGTGTCCTACCTCCGTTAGACTCCTTTAGACCCTCGAACCAACTAAAACTGCATGCCACCTCGGGTCTTCAGACGCTGGGGTATAAAGTTGACCCCACCTGACCTTGGGCCATCTATGCTTCTAAGATGGCCTCATCGGCAATAGGTTCCTTTAGGTTAACGTTAACACGTGCTTGCATGCTAGCTTGCCACCTTAGTATGATAAAAATAATAACATCCTTTATTATTTACAGCTAAAACTAGACCCAGATATAAAACTAGAAGAAGATATAAAGAGTGAACCGGAGATGCAAGAAGACAAGTCTTTTAGCAAGAGAAAGAAGAAGAAACAGACCATGAGGGAGGGGTTCACTTCTAGAATGAGACAAGAGACTGATGAATACGTAGTTATTAAGCTGACACCAGATCAGGTAAGTGCGGAAATCCACAAGGATACTCCCCCTAGTGCACCCGGGCAACGGAAGCGAACAGCGCCTCCCACACGCCACGGGAGTGGGAGGAATCCGGCCGGGGTGGGAGTGGCCCTCTAGAGGGCTGCTCTGAGGCTCTCCACGTGTCTCTCTGATTAGCAGAGGGCACAGTGGGGAGCGGGCGAGGGGCGGGTTGAATCTACACGCGTGGATGGGTGGGTGATAGGACGGCCGCCTGTCACCCTCAACGACTTGGAGTGATGCTCGCCCCACCCCCCCATATCGGGGGATCGAGGGAGCCATCTTATAACTGTAGATGGCCCAGGGTTAGCTGGGGTGCGAGAGATATGCTTATTGGGTAACCTTACACCCCGGTAATTAAGACTCGAGATGGCGTGCGGTTTTAGTCGGTTCGATCCCGACATAACCACCCCCGATGGCCGACGGGGGTGGTATCCATGGGGATTTCCAGACAATAAAAAAAGGGGGCGTCATACTCGCGCTGCAGACCATGGAGTGGGGGAGGTTTGGGGAATTGGGGGGGGGGGGGGGATGGGGAGGGAGAATTCATAGTTTATATATATACATGCCATCCTCGGAGAGCACGTTAAGCCGTCGGTCCCGGTTGCCATACAAACATCTATGGCAGTAGTTACGGATAGTTGGAGCCCTAAACAGTCCAACAACAACGGTCTAGCTGCAATGCTTCGATATCGCCTAATATCACCATTGGGTTGTGAAGGTCAGATGGCAGTCGCTTCACGGAAAATATCGAGGTCCAGCCAAATCCGCAGTTAAGACTGGTAAAGCGGACCCCAGACTCCGAGGTGAAAGCTTTGGATACGACTGGGATTAACGCTAGGTTGAAGATAGTGTTAATAGACAAGCAATGTAGATACTTTCTATCAATGATATGTGTATAGTCTATGGGCAGCATCGTGACTGTCTTTTGTTTTTTCTCTTCGAATGGCTCCATCTTTGTGTGTGGTAATGATTGTACCAAGTACTGTTTAATAAAACATTTCCATATTATAAAATACAGTTTCATTTACTCAAAGAACAATAGGTTATGGGCCCAGGCACGGCTACCTATTTAGAAGGAAGAATAAAGAAAATACATCGTGCGGTTTTGAAGACTGACTAAAAGTGAGGTTAAGTTGGCCGGCACGTGCCGACTGAAAATTGTAGTCAGGAGGAATATTAATAACGATAATTACGCAAGATGGAAGTAAACAATACCACTCATGTGATGAAACTGGAAGGTGCGAAAAATTGGAATGTTTGGAAGTTTCAGATAACAGTATTGTTGAGAGGTCAAGGATGGTTGGACGTTGTTGAAGGGCGGACGGTAAAACCAGAAGACGCTGTTGCAAGAGCTGCCTGGGAAGTAAAGGATGCTAAGGCTCAATCATTGATAGTCACCAGGATGTCTGAGGATGTCATGCTGCATGTCATAACTTGTACATCTTCTGCTGAAATGTGGCAAAAGCTGTTATGTGTCTACGAACAAAAGTCGGAAACCAGTATTCACATTATACAGCAACGGTTCTTTCAATATAAATATGAGAAAGGAGTTGATATGTCGGTGTTTATATCTAAAATCCAAGAAATGCAGAGCCAATTGAAGCAATTGGGTGAGGAGATCTCAGACAAATTTACAATAACTAAAGTTTTGATGAGTTTACCAGATGAATATAAACATTTTATATCAGCATGGGAGTCCGCACCCGATAATAAACAAACATTTGATAATTTGGTGGCAAGGTTATTAGTAGAAGAGGAAAGGTTGAAGGAAAAGATTGAAGAAAACCAGGAGACGACGTCAGCGTTCGTAGCCAAGAGAAATGTTAAGTGTTTTAAATGTGGCAAACCGGGACATTACCAGTCAGAGTGTCGAAATAATAGAGGCAATGAGAAAAACGTGGACTTTAATAAGTGCTTTTATTGTGGTAAACCGGGACATGTTAAGGCGCAGTGTCGTTATAGAAAGCTAAAGGACAATAAGAAAATGAGTAATGCGTTCGTTGTGTGTAACTCAGAAGACGAAAAATATGAAAAATCAAAGTGGCTAGTTGATTCAGGGGCTAGCGAACATATGTGCTGTGATAGGTCATTGTTGTCATCATTTTCTAGTGTCTCGCAAAAGTCGGTGATTGTAGGTAACGGTGCTACTATTAGTGTATTAGGATCTGGACAGATGACAGTACAGGTCCATAATGGGAGTGAATGGGTTGATACAACGATAGAAAACGTATTGTTCGTTCCCATTATTATCACATGAGTGGTATTGTTTACTTCCATCTTGCGTAATTATCGTTATTAATATTCCTCCTGACTACAATTTTCAGTCGGCATGTGCCGGCCAACTTAACCTCACTTTTAGTCAGTCTTCAAAACCGCACGATGTATTTTCTTTATTCTTCCTTCTAAATAGGTAGCCGTGCCTGGGCCCATAACCTATTGTTCTTTGAGTAAATGAAACTGTTGTTTGGTGAATGATACCCCTCTTAGAGCACATTTCTTTCACTTCTTTGTTTATGAATTCCAACCCATTGTCTGTTCGAAAAGTCTTGACCTTGTTACAGGTTACATTTTCAGCTCTGTTTAAGAAGTTCTCCAGACATTTCTTTATTTCGTCCTTCGTTTTGACAAAATACACAGTTCGGAAATTTGAGTAATCATCCTTCAGGACTACAAAATATCTCGATCCACCAATGGACTCTACTTCCATGGGTCCACATGTGTCTCCATGTATTAATTCGCATGTCCTAGTGCTTACACTTTCGCTTTTCATAAATGGTAGCCTATGTATTTTTCCTTTTAAGCAGCTTTCACATTGTGGCACATTGGTTTGTTTCACAACAATGTTGTTTTTCGCCAACACTTTCTTTACGTGATCAAAGTTCTGATGTGCTAACTTCTGATGCCATTCATATAAGTCATTCTTCACTACTTTAGCTACATTTACATGCTCACTTTTAAAACGAAATTCCATATAATATGAGTTATCGAGTCTATTCGCAACAGCACAAACAATGTTATTCTTGTAAAACCGGCAAGTATTGTTATCTGTCATCATGACATAGCCACGGTCTGCAGCGCGGTTCACAGAGAATAAATTTGTCTTTAGTTCGGGAACGAACAATACGTTTTCTATCGTTGTATCAACCCATTCACTCCCATTATGGACCTGTACTGTCATCTGTCCAGATCCTAATACACTAATAGTAGCACCGTTACCTACAATCACCGACTTTTGCGAGACACTAGAAAATGATGACAACAATGACCTATCACAGCACATATGTTCGCTAGCCCCTGAATCAACTAGCCACTTTGATTTTTCATATTTTTCGTCTTCTGAGTTACACACAACGAACGCATTACTCATTTTCTTATTGTCCTTTAGCTTTCTATAACGACACTGCGCCTTAACATGTCCCGGTTTACCACAATAAAAGCACTTATTAAAGTCCACGTTTTTCTCATTGCCTCTATTATTTCGACACTCTGACTGGTAATGTCCCGGTTTGCCACATTTAAAACACTTAACATTTCTCTTGGCTACGAACGCTGACGTCGTCTCCTGGTTTTCTTCAATCTTTTCCTTCAACCTTTCCTCTTCTACTAATAACCTTGCCACCAAATTATCAAATGTTTGTTTATTATCGGGTGCGGACTCCCATGCTGATATAAAATGTTTATATTCATCTGGTAAACTCATCAAAACTTTAGTTATTGTAAATTTGTCTGAGATCTCCTCACCCAATTGCTTCAATTGGCTCTGCATTTCTTGGATTTTAGATATAAACACCGACATATCAACTCCTTTCTCATATTTATATTGAAAGAACCGTTGCTGTATAATGTGAATACTGGTTTCCGACTTTTGTTCGTAGACACATAACAGCTTTTGCCACATTTCAGCAGAAGATGTACAAGTTATGACATGCAGCATGACATCCTCAGACATCCTGGTGACTATCAATGATTGAGCCTTAGCATCCTTTACTTCCCAGGCAGCTCTTGCAACAGCGTCTTCTGGTTTTACCGTCCGCCCTTCAACAACGTCCAACCATCCTTGACCTCTCAACAATACTGTTATCTGAAACTTCCAAACATTCCAATTTTTCGCACCTTCCAGTTTCATCACATGAGTGGTATTGTTTACTTCCATCTTGCGTAATTATCGTTATTAATATTCCTCCTGACTACAATTTTCAGTCGGCATGTGCCGGCCAACTTAACCTCACTTTTAGTCAGTCTTCAAAACCGCACGATGTATTTTCTTTATTCTTCCTTCTAAATAGGTAGCCGTGCCTGGGCCCATAACCTATTGTTCTTTGAGTAAATGAAACTGTTGTTTGGTGAATGATACCCCTCTTAGAGCACATATTTAAGTGTCTTATAATCAATTCTTTACACAAAGAACAATAGGTTATGGGCCCAGGCACGGCTACCTATTTAGAAGGAAGAATAAAGAAAATACATCGTGCGGTTTTGAAGACTGACTAAAAGTGAGGTTAAGTTGGCCGGCACATGCCGACTGAAAATTGTAGTCAGGAGGAATATTAATAACGATAATTACGCAAGATGGAAGTAAACAATACCACTCATGTGATGAAACTGGAAGGTGCGAAAAATTGGAATGTTTGGAAGTTTCAGATAACAGTATTGTTGAGAGGTCAAGGATGGTTGGACGTTGTTGAAGGGCGGACGGTAAAACCAGAAGACGCTGTTGCAAGAGCTGCCTGGGAAGTAAAGGATGCTAAGTTTAATTCAGTGATGGCAAGAGAAGGATTTACAAGATCCAAGTATGACTCATGTTTATTTAAAAGATGTAATGACAATAACAAGACCTATTTGTTACTTTATGTTGATGATATATTGTTTTTTGGGTCAAGTAAGAAAATTGTTTTACAGGTTAAAGCTATTTTGAACAAAGAATTTAAAATGAAGGATCTTGGTTTTGTATCTAATTTTCTTGGTATAAATGTAAAGCAAAATTTGGAAACTGGCACTACAGAGTTAGATCAAAGAAGTTATTTAGAGAGTGTATTACAAAAATTTAATATGGAGAATTGTAAGGAAATGCTAACTCCTATGGACCCTAACCTAAATACTAAAATATTTTCAAATGAAACCATATCTAAAGATAAAAATTGTGAAACATTGTGTAGGCAAATTATAGGATGCTTAATGTATGCTTCATTAGGAACTAGGCCTGATTTGTGTTTTCCAATAGGTATCTGTGAACCGCGCTGCAGACCGTGGCTATGTCATGATGACAGATAACAATACTTGCCGGTTTTACAAGAATAACATTGTTTGTGCTGTTGCGAATAGACTCGATAACTCATATTATATGGAATTTCGTTTTAAAAGTGAGCATGTAAATGTAGCTAAAGTAGTGAAGAATGACTTATATGAATGGCATCAGAAGTTAGCACATCAGAACTTTGATCACGTAAAGAAAGTGTTGGCGAAAAACAACATTGTTGTGAAACAAACCAATGTGCCACAATGTGAAAGCTGCTTAAAAGGAAAAATACATAGGCTACCATTTATGAAAAGCGAAAGTGTAAGCACTAGGACATGCGAATTAATACATGGAGACACATGTGGACCCATGGAAGTAGAGTCCATTGGTGGATCGAGATATTTTGTAGTCCTGAAGGATGATTACTCAAATTTCCGAACTGTGTATTTTGTCAAAACGAAGGACGAAATAAAGAAATGTCTGGAGAACTTCTTAAACAGAGCTGAAAATGTAACTGCTAACAAGGTCAAGACTTTTCGAACAGACAATGGGTTGGAATTCATAAACAAAGAAGTGAAAGAAATGTGCTCTAAGAGGGGTATCATTCACCAAACAACAGTATGTTATACTCCTGAACAAAACGGTAAGGCCGAGAGGGAAAACCGAACTCTTGTTGAGGCAGCAAGAACAATGTTACACGCTAAGAACTTACACAAGAAACTATGGGCTGAAGCAGTTAATACTGCTGCTTTTGTATTAAATAGAACTGGTAAAGGCAGAGAAGGGAAGTCACCATTTGAATTGTGGACAGGCAGAAGTTATAATATTCACCAACTGCAGGAGTTTGGTTCACCCGTTTATGTCCACATTCCTAAGGAAAAGAGAAGGAAATTCGACATGAAGGCTGAGAAGGGAGTAATGGTTGGCTATGGCGAAGAGACCAAGGGTTATAGAATCTATTTCTCTGAGAAAAATTGTGTATTTATAAAGAGAGATGTGGTATTCTTAAATAAAGAGGAAGATAAGGAGGAAGAAACTACTGTTATGCTGAATCTAGATAGTGAACCTACAAATGATATGGTTGATTCAGTGACAGTGGAAAAAATAACTGAAAGTGAAGCATCTCCACCTAACCCAAGTGATACTCATACTAGTCTCATTACAGATACATCCTCAGTGGAAAGTGAGAGTGAGAGTGAGTGTTCAAGTGAATACATACCTTCGGAGGATGAATTGTTGAAGGTTGATGAAATAGTACAGGTACGAAATGAAAGGCCAAAGCGAACAAAGAAACAAACATTGTTTTATGAGTGCAATAATGTAGTAAGTGAGAAATATGAACCAGCTACATATGAAGAGGCCATTAATAGAACTGATTCAAGTAAATGGAGAGATGCAATGAATAAAGAATTGCAAACCTTGAGGGACAATAACACTTGGGACTTGTGTAGTGTACCAGCAAGTGGAGAAATTATAAACAGTAAGTGGGTTTTTAAAATAAAGGAAAGTAAGGATAACATTCAGCAATATAAAGCGAGGTTAGTCGCTAGGGGATTTGAGCAAAATAGTGAATTTGATTTGGGTGAATTATATGCACCAGTAGCAAAGTTATCTACTTTCCGAGTCTTTGTAGCTATAGCAACTAAGTTAAATTTGCCTATACATCAAATGGATGTTACTGGGGCATTTTTGTATGGTGATATAGATAGGGAAGTATATATTAGGTTGCCAGAAGGGGCTTTCTCTGGGAAGAACAACATTGTTAAATTAAATAAAGCTTTATATGGGTTAAAAACTTCTCCTAAAAGTTGGAATGCTAAGTTTAATTCAGTGATGGCAAGAGAAGGATTTACAAGATCCAAGTATGACTCATGTTTATTTAAAAGATGTAATGACAATAACAAGACCTATTTGTTACTTTATGTTGATGATATATTGTTTTTTGGGTCAAGTAAGAAAATTGTTTTACAGGTTAAAGCTATTTTGAACAAAGAATTTAAAATGAAGGATCTTGGTTTTGTATCTAATTTTCTTGGTATAAATGTAAAGCAAAATTTGGAAACTGGCACTACAGAGTTAGATCAAAGAAGTTATTTAGAGAGTGTATTACAAAAATTTAATATGGAGAATTGTAAGGAAATGCTAACTCCTATGGACCCTAACCTAAATACTAAAATATTTTCAAATGAAACCATATCTAAAGATAAAAATTGTGAAACATTGTGTAGGCAAATTATAGGATGCTTAATGTATGCTTCATTAGGAACTAGGCCTGATTTGTGTTTTCCAATATCTATGTTAAGCAGGTATCAAACATGTGCAAATAATGAGTTACTAAGTGCATTAAAGAGAATCTTAAGATATGTAAAGCATACTTTAGATTATAAGTTGATTTATAAGTGTAACTCTCAGAGTGTAACGGGTTATTGTGATGCTGACTGGGGAGCAGATCTTAAAGATAGAAAGTCTACCTCAGGTTATTTGTTTTTATTGTCAAATTGTTTAATTTTATGGTGCTCTAAGAAACAGGCTTCAGTTAGTTTGTCATCTACAGAAGCTGAATATGTGTCAATGAGTATGGCTGTGAGCGATGCTTGCTGGCTAGCAAATCTACTAAATGATTTTGAATTTGAAAGCATTTACCCAATTAAAATATATTGTGATAATCAATCAGCCATTATAAATGCAAAAACAGATAATATAAAGCGTTTGAAGCATGTAGATATACGCTACCATTTTGTTAAGGACTTAGTTAAGGAAAATAAGATTTGCATTGATTATATAAACACTAGTCAACAACCAGCAGATATGTTGACAAAAGCTTTGTGTAAAGAATTGATTATAAGACACTTAAATATGTGCGGTGTCCAAAACAAATATTAAAACTAAGTTCAAGAGATTGTATTGTGTGTTAAGATTAGAAGTTGATATGTTTGTTATTGTATTATAGAAATGTATTTACATTGAGAAGGGGTGTTAATAGACAAGCAATGTAGATACTTTCTATCAATGATATGTGTATAGTCTATGGGCAGCATCGTGACTGTCTTTTGTTTTTTCGCTTCGAATGGCTCCATCTTTGTGTGTGGTAATGATTGTACCAAGTACTGTTTAATAAAACATTTCCATATTATAAAATACAGTTTCATTTACTCAAAGAACAATAGATAGATGCCATCATACTCTATTAATTTGCAGGTTCGTCAAGAGCTATCAGAGAAAGCGCGCACCGACGCATACATACGCGCCCCCTTCAAATGTGATAGTTGCATCAAAGGATTCAATTTTGAAGATGTACTGTATACGCACATGGAGAAGCATAGACAGGTGAGTTTGTATAGCAAGGTGTGACGTCACACCGAGATTTAGTATAGTATGTATAGTCTACTTACATTTTACGGAGGTAGGACACGACGGTAGTCCGACTGGGGTAGTACCTCCGCCCTACAGAACACCGCCCCATAATAACCAGCGAGTTGTGTTCCCCAAGGTAAGTAGGGTAGCCCCGTCCGAACTGAGCAGTCCGACTGGGGTAGTACCTCGGCCCTACAGAACACCGCCCCATAATAACCAGCGTGTTGTGTTCCCCAAGGTAAGTAGGGTAGCCCCGTCCGAACTGAGCAGTCCGACTGGGGTAATACCTCCGCTCTACAGAACACCGCCCCGTAATAACCATCGTGTTGTTCCCAAGGTAAGTAGGGTAGCCAGAGCTTACAATCCTTCCCCTTATACCCCAGTTCCATCTCCAATCCCCACCTCTTCCCGAACCTACGAGGGAACCGATCTTGGAGGGATTGTTGAGAAGTTTGGAGGGAGGAAGGGAATAAAGAGCTCTGGCTACCCTATTTTTTACCGGCGGGAACACACCACGATTTTTATTTATGTTTCAAATAATATTTTAAACTAGCTGTGCCCCGCGGCTTCGCCCGTGGCATACGTCGTCCCCGTGGCAGGATAAAAAGTATCCTTATGTCCGTCTCCTAATAAGTTAATATGGTCGTAAGTTTTCTTAAATTGTCTAATGTCCCGCGCAACTTTCTTGACTTTTTCTTTCATAAGAACCTTTTCCTGACAATAACAAACACAACAAAAAAAGAATTAACGAAATCGGTCCAGCCGTTCACGCGTGATGCCGTGACCAAGGGAAATAGGGATTCATTTATATATATATATAGATAAGAAGTTATGGTTTTGCAGGAAAATGGCTCCTTCCAATGCAGCATATGCACACAATATTGTCCAAGTATTGTATCACTAAGAGGACATTTGAAATCACACACCACTAGGTAAGTGTACCTCAACATATTTTTACTATAGTGTGACGCCCCTGGTGTTGCATGGCGAGCCGTGTGCTTGTCTGCAACCCAAGTTGTATAAAAAAAACAAAAAAAAGGTGTGAGGGCTAAAATAATTTGCACAAAGTTCCATTCAGAGTAGAGAGGGAAAGGGGGGTGTAGAGCAAATATACTCGTTTGCCAGACAGATGGGGGGGGGGGGGGGGGGCAATATATTGGATTGGATGTCGTTCCTTTCGGGCAAGGGGTAAAGAATTTCGTTCTTTGTTTGTTTAAAATTTCACCCCTATATTCGCCCCTATGCCCCTATATTCACCCCTATACCCCCTATATTCACCCCTATGTCCCCTATATTCAACCTTATGCCCCTATATTCACCCCTAAACCCCCAAATTCACCCCTATACCCACTAACATAGTATCTATTCCAGATACAAATGCAAGCTATGTGGTCAAGTGCGTCTCTCCCGTCAGCACCTACTGGAGCATTACACGATCACTCACACGTCGGCGCCTATAACATACAGCTGTGATAAGTGTGACTTCACTACCAAGTGAGTACTTATATACAGGGTGCTAGTACAAGCCATGTGGCATATACAGGGCCTCGATTCTGTTAAATTAAGCCACTGTTGTCATGCCACTGATATTTCAAAAACATAGACATATTTGACTCTAGTTTTAACAGATTCATTAAAAGTCTGAAAGACATCCTCCATAGTGGTTCGACCTTAAAAAATATTTTAATTTAAATACGTTTTGTCATTATTTAGTTAATTTAGAGCTTTCATGTTTTTAACATTGTTTTAACTGTGTGCACATGTTGTTATGTTACAATCCAGAACGGAACTGTTTTTGTAATTATTGTTATTTTTAATGATTGTAATGTGTTTTGTGCGCCTCAATAAATAAAAATAAAAAATACCATTTAATTTTGGACTTTACTCTTATCATGTTAAAGTCTAAAATTAATAGGTATTTTGTAGAGCGAATGAAAAAGTTTAATAATAAAATAATAATAAATTTCTTTATTTCAAGCAACAAGACTCAATCGGTCTTATTACAAAACACGGACTAACTTTAAACCCAGGTTTAAAACGTCTTTAGACCATGGTTTAACGAAAATGTTATTACAAAACGCGTTTTAGTACTAAACCTGGGACTATCTCTGGTCTAAAGATAAACCTGCGTGACACCTAGTTTAACGTTGGTCTAAGTATCTAAACCACGAAAATAAAACGTCAAACTTGTCATTTTGATTTCATTTGTGGAAAATACCAAAATACATCATATTTTGGCTTACTTTTTCCTCGGCAGTCCAATTTTCGCCCCTCTTTTTCTTTTCTCCTTCCATTATTTAATTCAAATTTAAAAGTTTAAACCACTGGAAACGTAAAAGTTAGTACGGGTATTGAAATGATTCAAAAGTGGGCATAAAAATTTAAAAAAAAAATTGAACAACGCGCGGGCTCCGAAAAACTATGCTTCATTTAACGTTCATCATAGATCGTCCAATATTATAACAATGATTGCTAAATAAAGGCATGATAATGATATTTTACTATAAAATAAAGTCCAACTATCGTTCATGACTTTAAATTTAATAATTATAATGTTGTAAATATTTTTTTCACCATTTTTTAGTAAATAATATTTATTAACGATTTCAGAAAATTTTTGCTTTCTGAGAAAACGGAACGTTGCGACCGAATGATATCACAATGAACGAACAAAAGTTTAGAGTAATCTGTGGTTGTTATTAGGCCAAGATTTAAACCATGGCCTAAGTAGTCCACGGATTATTCTGTTTTTGTAATAAGAAGAAGTTTAAACCTTGGTCTTAAGATTAAGCCTGGACTTCATAGTCTGGGTTTAAACCTGACTTTAGTCCGTGCTTTGTAATAAGACCGAATGTGTTAGTAACAATTGACTTATATCTATCTATGTTAGTAATAATTTAAGACAAGTCTGGAATTAATTCAATTAAAATCAAAATAACAATCAGAATAAAATTAAAAAGTCAACGAAATTTACAATTTACAATTGCTAATGAATTCTTTTCATTTGATTTTAGACTTTAACTGTATAATGGTAAAGTCTACAATTAAATTTTATTTTGCAAATGTAGGTACCTAAGGGGATGGTATAGATGTTCTATTTCACGAAGGCGGTTTATCTGTCATTGTAGTAAAACATAATACCTATACACATTGCTTTTAAAAATGAATTACTTGCAATGCAATTATTGTTCTACTAACTGCTACATGAATTTCTTTTGACGTGACATGAACTTTCGCACACACATGTACGCGTATTTACAAGACACAGATACAGATACAGGCACGTAACTTGGCCAGGTTTGGGGTAAGTTCGCGCATCGTGCACTTTGAGCCAATCAAATGATTCAAAGTACGAACGAACGGAACGTTGATTCGCTACAAGACGTCTCTCGGAGACATCTGATTGGTCCGTCAAGTGACCAATCATATGTCCGCGACGGCGCAACCGCGTCTCCCGCGACCCGCTCATACCTCAAAGGGGACCTAAAAATCGACCTTTGCGCATATGACGCGTCTGGCCAATTTACGTGCCGGTATCTGTACTACTGTTTAATTGTTCACCCGCCTTCTTGAGATAGAATATATAATGTTTACAAAGTATACATAAGTATTAAATGTATTAGTTTGTTAGTTTTTAAAATAAGATTTTTTTTTTTTAATTTTTTTTATTCATGATAGGCTTACGTTTGACCTCAATCTCACCTGATGGTAAGTAACGATGTGGTCTACGATGAATCACGCTTGCCTAGAAGGAACCTATTCACTCGTGACTTGAAAACTCCCAGGTTATAGCTTTCCGGAAACACAGACTCAGGCAAGGAATTCCACTCCTTAGCTGTACGCACGATGAACGTGTCAGCAAATTATTATTTATTGTCATGCAACTATTTTTTGTTGAATTAAATAAATAAATATGAAAATGGTGGGACTTTTTTTTTCCAGTAAGCGGACAGTTATCCAGCGCCACGTGAGGTCCCAACATGGCGCCGGTGAGCGACACTCGTGCCACACTTGTGGGAAACTTTTCAACACCATCGAGAGCCTCAGAGTGCATACTATGTAAGTTTATCACCACGGAATAAAGAATACCTACTACAATGGAAGTGTGATACTACTTATTCATAAGGGGAACCGCTGTCGCCAAACTCACACATACAACCAGTCGCATATCTTCCATACCAAATTAGCCTAAATTATGCATACTGCAAAACGAAAATACACCTTACTAGTTCGTGTTAGAGGTTTCTTTGCTGTAGATAAAAAAAATATTTGCGGCGAGTCGTACTTTGAATCAAACAAACTTTGACTTAAGAAAAACTCCAGATAATCAAACCTTGCGAAACAACGCATACCAGTGACACGCGTGCCACGCCCACTTACCACTTCTACTTACTTCTCTTTTCTGTGTTTATCACCCATTCGTGAGACTACCTTTAGCACACGGCCCACCTGATGGGAAGCGATCACCGTGGTCTATGGACGTGTGCAACATCAGAGGCACCATACTCACGCTACCGACCCTGAAGGGAAAGGGCAGGGTAGGAAAGGGTGGGGAGGCTAGGCAGGGGTGGGGGGAGGAGGGGCACAGTGAGCTCTGGCTACCCTACTTACCTTGGGGAACACAACATGATGGTTATTATGGGGCGATGTTCTGTAGCGCGGAGGTACTACCCCAGTCGAACTGCTCAGTTCGGACGGGAGATACCGTCGTGTCCTACCTACGTGTAAAAGAACCGATATAAGATACCTCTATGTCCTTTAATATATATTTATTTATGATGAAAACGTTCATATCGCGGTTCAGTAGTTTCAACGTAGTTCGGCTTATTTTCGCTAGATAGCGTTGTATGTACATAGTAAAGTTTTGTCGTAGTTCGACTTATTACCGCTAGATGGCGTTGTATCATATTTTTTTATCGTCGCAGGCGCCACGACAAGTCCAAGCGCCTGCACTGCTCGCGCTGTGACAAGTACTTCATCTACCCGTCTCTCTTGCACAAGCACGTTCAGGCGGTGCATGAGAGGAAGGAGTACTACTGCGTGGAGTGCGATATCAAGTTCAAATCTCCGGTGAGTAAATATTCCGGGTTCGGTTCCCGTTTAGTACAAATATTTTTAGTAGGTCATACAATCTAAGATTGCAGGTATTATCTCCGGGTTCGTTGCTCGTTCAGTGCAAATATTTTCGAGCATGAATAATGAATGTTATGTCTATAATAAATATTCTACAAAATTCTACACAGCGCAGCCTAGACACAAAGTAAGCTTAGTTTAGCTAGCTTGTGTTATGGGTTCTAGAATAAACATACTTATATACTTTTTTTGTAAATGCAGACTAATGCAAATAGACATATTCATGCATACAAATATTTGCACTAAGCGGGAATCGAACCCGCGCCCCCTGCGTAGCAGTCGCATGCACTACCGCTACGCCACAGAGGCCGTCGACTATTCTATATATATTTGCATTTTTTTTATACCACTTAGGGCGCAGACAAGCACACGGCCCACCTGATGGAAAGCGGTTACCGTAGCCTATACACGCTTGCAACACCAGGGACGTCACACTCGCGCTGCCGAGTTTTTTAAACGCTTTTATTTAACTTGACCTGTTTGTTTGTGTCAAATCTAGTATTTGAGAATTGACCCCCTTCCTGTGGACGGATTGTTCTGATATTAGGCACATATCTTTAGTTCTGGTGACAATACAAGTTAATCTATTCTGTATCATTGTAAATCTAAGATGGCCGCCGCTACAAAATGGCGACTTACGTATTTTTTCACAACTACCGCAATATGGATATCAAATGAAAGGGCTTGACTAGTAGAATATAGTTCATTGAGAAAAAAAAGAAAATCCAATATGGCCGCTTTTAGGGCATAAAAGCGTTTAACTTAAAACATTTTTTACTTAATTTATTTTATTTCTTTTGACAGGAGAGTATGAGATTGCATTTTAAGAAAGCTAAAAGACATCGCGACGATTCTTCTTACAAGTGAGTTTCTTCAATCAATCCATCTATCTACAGGGTGAATTTTTGAAAAGGGCTTGGATGGCCAAATCCGAAACTATAAGGAACTAGCGACCCGGGACCCGGCTTCGGCCGGGTGTAAATTCCAGTTTTCTTTGCTATAAACCTCACGGAGCCCGAGACCTTTCCAACGAATGCAAAACCGTGGAAATCGGTTCGTGCATTCTGGAGTTATAGCGTCAGGAAGGAAACCCCGACTTATTTTTATATAGTAGACTAGCTGTTGCCCGCGGCTCCGCCCGCGTGGATGTCGAAATCCGTTTCAAAAACTATCCTATCTCTCAAGTTGGATCGAACTGCACATGGTGTGCGAATTTTATTATAATCGGTTAAGTGGTTTAGGAGTCCATTGAGGACAAACATTGTGACACGAGATTTATATATATTAAGATTTGAAACTATGGTCAAAGGAGTCACGAGCCCGATTTTGATGAAACTTAAAACCTCATCATTAGATTTTTGAAAAACCAATAATCCTAGCTAGGAATCGAACCTGTTGATTTTGAAAAAAAAAAACACACCCCTATATTATTACACCATACGATAGTTTTGCTATTAAGGATCTTATTCTGGGAAGTATAAACCGCTTATTTTTTTTTTATACCACTTAGGTGGCAGACAAGCACACGGCACACCTGATGGGAAGCGGTCACCGTGGCCTAGGGACGCGTGCAACACCAGGGGCATCACACTCGCGCTGCCGACCCCTATCAAATCAAATCAAAGTTGCTTAGTCGCTGCTTAGTTCTTGATGGAATTTTTGCACTGTATGAGGGTGATGTCTAAGCCTAATCTCCCCCCCCCCCCCCCAGGTACAGCTGTCCCCACTGCAGCTCTCGCTTCGTGTCTCCGTCGACCCTGGCGGTCCACCTAAGCAGTTCCCACGGGGAGGCGAAGCAGCACATTTGCCATATGTGTAACAATCACTATAGCAGCAAGGTATGTTTGTCTCGATGTATTATTGTTATTTAGGAGATAGGACACGACGGTATCTCCCGTCCGAACTGAGCAGTCCGACTGGGGTAGTACCTCCGCGCTACAGAACACCGCCCCATAATAACCAGCGTGTTGTGTTTTCCCCCCCTCCCTTCAAGGTCGGCAGCGCGAGTGTGACACTTCTGATATTGTACACGTCCATAGGCCATGGTGATCGCTTACCATCAGGTGTGCCGTGTGCTTGTCTGCCACTTACGTAGTATAAAATAAAAAAATACCACCCGCTTTGGCCATTGGGAATGGTTATGTTGGACTTTAAGTGACTAAGAACCGCACATAGGGTGGGTTGGTTCAGTTCTTTTATTTAACCGGGTAGTTGGAGCCCACAAAAGTCCAACCAGTCTAACTTGGAACTTCGATATCGCCATTGGTCATAATGACCATTGGTTGTGGAGGTCAGATGGCAGTCGCTCCACGGAAAATATCGAAGTTCAGCCGCATCACAGTTAGACTGGAAAGCCGACCCCAACTGAGTTGGGAAAAGGTTCAGAGAATGATGATGATTTAACTCGACCTGTTTGTTTGGGTCAAATCTAGTAATTGAAATTTGACTCCCTTGCAGTTGTCTGATTGCTCTGATAGTTGGCAGAAGTCTTTAGTTCTGATGTCTGAATTTAAAATGATTTTATCATAATTTATTTGCAGGAGTCCCTCAGAGGGCATATATGGAGGGTCCACAATGAGAAGCGGGAACCCCCGGCCAGCTGTCACCTCTGCGAGAAGAGTTTTACGGTATGTGTGCCCCTCATTTCCCTCTAATTTCTATATTAATGAGTTATTGAAGAAAGGGCAGGTCAAAAGCACTGTATACCGGCGGGCTTGCATGAAAGGTTTAATGATAGTAGAGGAAGCGCGGAAAGTGTGTCAGGACAGAGGCAGATGGCGGGCTGTTGTCTCTGCCTAGCCCGGAGGGAAAAAGGCGTGAACATATTTATGTATGTATGTAAAAAAAAACCCTTCCCCTACATTCCCTCTAAATCCTCCCCCCCCCCCCAATCTCCACCCCGGTGACCGCTTCCTATTAGGTGTACTTGTCTGCCATCTAAATGGTAACTTACCATCAGGCGAGGTGAAGTCATATTCACGTGAACGATATAAAAAAAATATGGCTCTTGCTCTTTTTTTTTTTGGTGTACTTGTCTGCCACCTAAGTGGTAGCTTACCATCAGGCGAGGTGAAGTCATATTAACGTGAACGATATCAAAAAAATATGGTTCTTGCTGTTTTTTTTAGCTGATGCTAAAAAAATGGCTACTTATTACCCCTGTAATAATTATGAAAGTTGAAGAAGCGAGAGGAGTATGCCAAGATCGTAGCAAGTGGAAAGATGTTGTCTCTGCCTACCCCAATGGGAAAAAGGCGTGATTTGTATGTATGTATGTATGTATGTAATAGTTTCCCATTCCCCATATTCCCATCCCATCCTATTACAGCGATAAAAAGTAGACTTGGTGGCAGACAAGCACACGGCCCACCTGATTTGAAGCAGTTACCTTACCTATGGACATGTGTAACTTAACTTTTTTGTCTCCAGCGCAAGAGCATCCTAAAGATCCACGTCCGAAGCCATACGGGCGAGAGGCCCTACGTGTGTGGGTGTGGGGCCGCCTTCACGCAGAGGGCCAGCCTGAAGGTACACGCAGCCAGGCACACCCAGGTGAGGTAACTAGAACGGGAACACAGCGGGCAACAGCTATTATTGAATATATTTAGTCCGCTGGATTGACTGCACCCCGCCTGATGGTAAGCCGAGGTGGAGTCCAAAAAGTAGTGGTCGCCATCGTTCCTAAGGGATGCCCTTGGAATTGGAGTTTCAACAGAAGTTACAGAGATTTGAATATTGGTATTTTTAATTTTCTACTGGCCTATCAGACAGTAGACAACAGAAATTGCGAGATTTCTTCAGTAAATAAAAAAAATATATGGCCGTCGGACACGTCCTTGTTTAGATTGGTACTAGCCCCCTCTCCCCCCCCGCCCCCCGCCCCCCGGGGGCACCCCCTCCTATACCGGGGGCATGACGGGAACCCCATGGTTTCCAAACCCGAGGGAGCCATCTCGAATCCGGAGATGGCCCGGGTCAAGCCGGGGTGCGAGGGAAATGTTCTATGGGTACATTACACCCTGGCGTCAGGAGACGTTAGACGGCGTGCGGTTTTAGTCGGTAAGAGTCCGACATAACCTGCCCCGCTGGCCGCGGGGTTGGTATCCATGAGGATTTCCGCACGGAAAAAAGGTTTTTTTTTAATAAATATTTTACGACATTCTACACATCGCATAGTGTATTTATCGCAGGTTTATAAGTGCCCGGTTAATGGCAATAGCCTCGCCACCTATTACATTGGGACCTAAACATAAACTGGCGAAATGTGGGTGCTAGCACCTCTGCCTACCCCTTCGGGGATATAGGCGTGAGTTTATGTTATGTTATGTCTACACATCGCTCCCTAGACCCAAAGTAAGCTTAGTTTAACTAGCTTGTGTTATGGGTTCTAGAATGATGATAAACATACTTATATACTTTTTCGTAAATACATACTTATTATACATAGAAACACTTGTTGTCACTTTATTAGAAATCCTACTAATATTATAAACGCGAACGTTTCTAAATGCATGGGTGTCTGTACGCTGTAGGTATGGACCTTACCTCGCCTGATGGTAAGCTAAAGGTAAAGTCTCAGGACTGGGGTCACCACCACATACACCGATAGTGCTGCAGTGGCGGTCCTCAGCTTGACGACCTCAAGTCCAGTCCCGTCCTAGATATTAAACTTTTTCCGTAATAAAATATTATTTTTTTACAGAAGGACCATCTACCAGGCGTGGATATACAGAACTTACCGCAAGAAAGTTGAAAGCATTATCTAATTTCGTGTGATATTTATATATTTGAGGGTACTTTCAATTTTATATAATTGTGTCTACCTACAATAAAAACAGTTAAAATAATCTGTTTTTCATTACACTCCATATACATATAAATAAAATTGGAATCAGACATTCCAATTTTATTTCGTTATATTAATATAACCGTTTTTACAATTTTTGCCTGTCTGTCTGTCTGTCTGTCGTTTTGTTCCGGCTAATCTCTAATGTCCGATCCACCAACCCGCATTAGGCCAGCGTGTGTGGATTAAGGTGTAAACCCTCTCAGCTCTCTCGTTAGAGGAGAGGAGACCCGTGCCCAGCAGTGGGACATTAATGGGTTGCTAAATCTCTAAAATGGCTAAACCTATTTTGACGAGACTTTCTCTTTCAGACAGCTGATGGAACAAGGAATAACTTAGTATATATTTGCTTTCTTTCTATTTCTTTTATAATTGCCGTTAAAAGTAAATTAAAAGTTCCAAATAATAGAAATACATAATTATTTATCTATTTATTTATAAAAAAATATATTGTAACAAGATTTAAACAATACGCAGTAATTATATTTTATTTGGTGAATAAAATAACTTATACGACCAACCACACACATGTGCCAACTTTCCAACTAAAAAAGGATGGTCGAAATCTGTTCAGTCCGGTTTGGCCTGATACAGTAAATTTTACTTTTTTTTAAATAAGGATTATATCAATACGACTTCACCTCGCCTGATGGTAAGGTAAAACGTGTGGTTTTAAAAACTTTACTGAATCAGACCACAAGTCGGCAATATAGCTGAACTTACATGAAACCCGACCCACCTTTTTCCAAGTCGGTTATAATAATTTCGCCCCACACACTTCAATACTTAATAATGTTAATTATTGCTATTATACTATATTATAATAAATCCTATAACTATATCTGAATGTAATCCCCACGGAAATGTCGGAATTGAGCCGACTAAAACCGCACGCCATCTTGAGTCTTCTAGCGCCAAGGTTTAAGCACTCGCACTGCGGCTAACCCGGGCCATCTCCGACTTCGAGATATTGTTGCCGAAATATCGATAGGTTTCATCTGGAAAAAGCTAAACTATCGATAGCTCAGAAAGAGGCAATACTATTGATTGAGTGCGATACTATCGATAATATTGTAGCTCGAAGAAAAAACTATCGATAGTATAGTTGCTCGTAAACAAAAAACTATCGATAATATCGATTGTTCTAGACCATCGATAGTATAGATAACATCGATAATTCTAGACCATTAATAATATCGGTACTATCGATATTTGAGTGATTTGTTGGCTATCGATAGTCGACTATCGATCGGCAACACTTCGAGTTCACAAGTTCGAGATGACCCCCTCGGGTTTGGGAACCACGGTGTCCCCTCAAGGCTGCTTGGGCCCTCCACACCTCGGTGGGCCCCTACACAAGACATTGTATTCAATACTATATGCATCATTATGATAGCACCGTTGACAATATTGCGATTAACACCGCGTCTAGATAAATTTTATATACAGGGTGTTTTCTTTTCTAACCAGCCCCCTTAGACAAGTGGCACAGCGTAAATCGCTAAGGAATCGAATAGATTAGGTCGACCAATCACATCCAATTTCGTCGCCGGTTTACGATGCGCGCGCCGTGGCGGGATCACGAGCTGGAGTGTGATTGGTCGACCTAATGTAGTCTATTCCTTAGCGATTTAGACTTTTGACACTTGTCTACGGGCCCAGGACAGTATGGGGAGACCTGGGCCTCGATTCTATTTAAACAAGCCACTTCAAAAAAAGTGCCAATTTAATTTTAGAATTTATTGTTATCAAATTACATGATATTTTGTAGAGCGAATGAAAACGTTTAATGAATTCTTTCCATTTGATTGTAGACTTTAACTGTACAACGGTAAAGTCTACAATTAAATAGCATTTTTAGAGTGTCAGTGGCATGACAGTGGTTTGCCTTTAGCAGAATCGAGGCCTTGAAATCATGTAGATATAAGGCAACTATCTAAAAAACCATTAGCTATATTTTTGTATAAAAATTTTGCCTAACTAATTTTTTTGGATCAAGAGTGAACTTGCCATAAAAATAATTCTCCTCCCCATACTGTCTCAGCTAAAAAAACACCCTGTATTATTATGGACTTATAATTAATTTAACAATTTCACATAATTATTTTAGTTGCGATTACCAATGACCGCAGATAGGCCAAATTCTCGTATAAAAATATGTTTTTTTTTATATCGTTCACGTCAATATAACTTCACCTCGCCTGATGGTAAGCTAAAGGTAAAGTCTCTGGAATGGGGGTCACCATTACAAACACCGATAGTGCTATAATGGTGGCCCTCAGCTTGACAGCCTCATCAAATGCTTTTTCACGCCCCGCTTAAAGGGACTGTAGGAGGAAGGAAACACATGCGCTGGTACAGAATTTCAAGTCTTTATGGTGCGGCAGAGAAAAGAGGTACCGAACCGCTTGGTTCTTTATGAGGGTGATATCTCAGCATTCAAAATTGAGTCTAGTTTCCATCTCATGTCGATCTACATCATCGTTCTCTGAACCTTTTTCCCAACTCAGTTGGGGTCGACTTTCTAGTCTAACTGTGATGCAGCTGAACTTCGATATTTTCCGTGGAGCGACTGCCATCTGACCTCCACAACCAATGGTCATTATGACCAATGGCGATATCGAAGTTCCAAGTTAGACTGGTTGGATTTTGTGGGCTCCAACTCATGTCGATCTACCAAATGTCGAATAAGCTAATCTTTTTGTTACAAAAATTTCTTTTTCTGATATTTAAGATCGAGATGAGATCAAAACTGAATTTTGAACATATTTTTGACGAGAATTGGCCATTGAATCTCTAAGTTACTAACTACATTAATATTTTATTCTTAACTCAGAATATAAGGCAAAGGATTGTTTTTACCCGACTGCCGAAGAAAGGAGGGTAATGTTTTTTAAAATCTCACAGTGGGATATGTAGACCACAATTGTTTTTCTTATAATTTCGGAAAAACTCAATATTCAGGACGGAACCCACGACCATTTTTTTATTGCAACTTAGGTGGCAGACAAGCACACGGTTCACCTGATGGGAAGTGGTTACCGTGGCCTATTGACATGTGCAACACAAGGGTGTCACACTCGCGCTGATTAACCTGCAGGGGGGAGGAGGAGGGGGGGGGGGGGGGAAAGGAGGCTTTTGAGCGGGGTTGAAAGGAGGGATTGGGGAGATGGGGGAGGGGTATTGTGAGCTCTGGTTACCTTAATTTGACGGCATCTGTGGCGTAGCGGTAGTGCATGCGACTGCTACGCAGGGGGCGCGGGTTCGATTCCCGCTCAGTGCAAATATTTGTATGCATGAATATGTCTATTTGCATTGGTCTGGGTGTTTCTATGTAGGTATAATAAGTATGTATTTAAAAAAAAAGGATATAAGTATGTTTATCAGCATTCTAGAACCCATAACACAAGCTAGTTAAACAAAGCTTACTTTGGGTCTAGGGAGCGATGTTTAAAATGTCGTAGAATATTTATTTATTATTATTATTATTAATTACCGGCGAGAACACAACACGATGGTTATTATGGCCGCGGTAATGGTCGCGGGTTCATATCCAGTCCTATATATTGATTTATTCCAACTTTTTATAAGAAAAACTTTAAACCATTAATTAATTTATTATTTCTTCCTATTTTTTAAGGTTTTCAAAAATTTCATCATGGCGGACCATACACTTTCAGGCCTTATTAAGGTCGTCTTGCCTGCAGGGAATAGGGCATAAGGGACAGGATAGGTGTGTCATGGACTGCATATCTCGCATTTGCCACCTGCATAGATCTTGTCAGAACCGGCCGACATTATCATCCCCAAAAAATTGTATGTCAGTTCTTCCTCATACAATTTCTCTTTTCTAATACAATTATGGATTTCAATGCGCTAGCTACAGTATATCTTAGTTCGTGAAACTTATTCACTGATAGACGATATGTGTGCGTTTGTCCGTCTGTTAGTTTCATAGTAAGGATGACGAATATGTGTTGACCTTGGATTTCTTGGCTATTGGATGAATTTGATGTGTGAGTAGATTGCCTGAAAAAAATGTATCATTAGTCATTTACTTCTAGCGTTAATCCCAGTCGCATCCAAAGCTTTCACCTCGGAGTCTGGGTCCGCTTTACCAGTCTTAGCTGCGGATTTGGCTGGACCTCGATATGTTCCGTGAAGCGACTGCCATCTGACCTTTACAGCCCAATGGTGACATTAGGCGATATCGAAGCATTGCAGCTAGACCGTTGTTGTTGGACTTTTTAGGGCTCCAACTACCGGTAACGACTGCCATAGATGTTTGTATGGCAACCGGGACCGACGGCTTAACGTGCTCTCCAAGGCGTCATTTACTCATAGCAGCGCCTCTCACCTGCAGGCGAGACTCGTAGGTAGCAGACAAACACACAGCCCATCTGATGGAAAGCGGTTACCGTGGTCTATAGACGTGTGCAACACTAGAGGTTGCCACTCGCGCTGCCGACCCTGTAAAACCTTCTAATGCCCTTCTTGAAGAACCCCATATTGTAGTCGCTAGGGAACACCACAGCAGGAAGATTTTTATTTGGACACCTCAGTATGACTTCACCTCGCCTGATGGTAAGGTTTCAGGACCGCGGGTCACCATTACGTCAAAGTCCTAAATCATTTATTCTGTATAGAATAGACCATTAAATGTCGCACTTACAAAACGTCAAAATCGAAAATATTTAAAACTATGGACCACCGCCTCAGACCTGAGAAAACTCCGGCAAGAAACTCAGCGGGCTGTACATACACCGATAGTGCTATTATGGAGGCCCTCAGCTTGACGGCCTCACCAAATGTTTTTATTTTCCCTCCCCGCTTAAAGGACCCGGGACTGTAGGAGCAAGGAAACACCTGCGTTATCCAATAAAATCTTACCCTAATGAAATATCAATTTTCCAGGTCATACTGACTAGTCCGGGTTTGACCCTCAAGTGTGCGGGTACGTTTTCATACATTTTGTCGGTGCATAGCAGCGCTGTGAACTCCGCAACACACTCTGGTGAGAATCTGGAAATAATACATCACTTTTAAAAACTGTGCTGTCAGTGGGGAGACCAACATCTCTCGCAACCCCCTTCTCCAATCTTCAGCCTTCAGGGTCAGCAGCGCGAGTGTGACACCCTTGGTGTTGTTGCACACGTCCATAGACCACGGTGACTGCTTCCCATCAGGTGGGCTGTGAGCTAGTCTGCCACCGTAACCGGGTTCATCTTTATCCAATTTAAATCATCCCCCTCGGCACCCTTATTGTGCGGAAATCCGCATGGATACCACCCCCAATGGCCATTGGGAGTGGTTATGTCGGGATCGAACCGACTAAAAATTCATGCCGACTTGGCTCTTAATTACCGAGGTGTAAGGTTATTATTTCTATTGGGGACGCCGATAGCCGGACGGACGGTCTGCTCGCGATACTTACGAACCACTCCATCCATTTCCCCCTAGGTGTAAGGTTAACAAGTGGTCATATCCCTCACACCTTAGCTGATCCCGGGCCATCTAGCCTGTACACAAGACCCTAGTTACCTTAATCCTTCTAAAAACATCTTGACGTCATCCTGCGCCCAAGGCTCTCTGATTGCCGAGCGCAGTCTTGCAAAGTGTCTCACCACTTCTCGGACAGCTGAGAACTTGTCAGCGTTCATGAGACTTGAAGTCCGACTGTCTGGGTTCCCTTCCAGTTCTTTTAAAGCCACTGGAAAGAGATACGAATAGTATTTTTTTAATTCATTCTGACTTTAGTGTGTGTGACTGTCATATGACTAGCAAATCCTGAGAGTAATGCCTGCGCCAGAGCCTCATCTGTTATTAGCATACTGCAGTTGATTTTGACTTGGCTCGCAATGTCTTTTCGGAGGTCTTTTGGAGCCCTATACACCCGAACTAATTTCCATGGTTAGTTTAACTCAGAAACAGTCAAAAACTTGTACATCACAATTTTTATTACAAAGTTTTGTTAATACTTAACTTCTGGTTAGCTTTGAAAACATATGATGCGGTATGCTTCAAGACTATTTTAGGCCGCCCTCAACCTGCTTTGTATATTATACAAATATTCTCAAATAACTAGTCGATAACAGTCGATAACAAAGATTTTTATTAAAACTTTTTTATTACTTACGTATTACAAAAGGTTTTATCTCCTTCCTTTGTATATCTGGCGTCAACAAAGATACTGTTGTCCATTGTGACGGACTTTCTGTTAGCAGTTCTAATTGTTGAGACATTATTTTAAATTATTAAAAATTAATTACAAAAATAGGAACACAAAATCAAAACAATGTGAAATGTCAACGTCATACGAAAAAAACACTTGCTTTGTGACAGTAGAGTAGTCGACTTTATTTTATCGGTTTTTTAATTCTTCAACTACTTTACTTCAACTTTGGGTATGATTCAAATACATACTGAACAGACATATTATTAAAGACCATGTTAAAGACCAATTTCAGTACAAAAATATGCATTGTAAAATTCAAACTTGAATATTAACCGTCACAAAAATCGACTAAAAAATTATTCCATAAAGTAGCAATTGCCGCTTACGCGTCGCATCTTTTAGTTATCTGTGGACCTTACTGTGAAGTGTGAAGTAGACGGCTTCACGACGGCTTGTTTGGCGTTTTCTCGTTATCTAATTTCACTGTAAATCGTTCGGTTTTAATAACATATTTACGATTATAACAGTTTATTAATCATCTAATCCATTACCAAATACTTTAAAGTGATATTATTCATCTAAATTATCAATAATGACCGCTGTACAAGGGCCCCCTGGTAACAAGAATTGGCCGGCGAGGCCCGGGATACAACATCAGAACAGTCAAAACCAACCTAATTTAACTCTTAATAGGACAATAAACTTATATCCATTAACGAATTACACTTTCGGAACGAAAGAACCTCTATTTGAGAAAGATGCGTCGGTGCCAGCGAGGTTTCAGAGAATGCGAGAGGAGTTCACCAAAATTGGCATGCGGAGGTTAGTTTACGTTGTATAAATTAATTTATTTGTTCTCACCGGTAAGTAGGGTAGCCAGAGCTCACAAACCCCTCCCAATCTACCCAAACCCAACACCGCCCGAACGCCTCAAGTCAATGGCATTTATTGGTAAAACCAGTAAAAAGTAATCTATATCTGGCCTGCAAATTCACTGCTTGAGAACTTTGTACAGTGCAAGTTAAATGAAAGATAGCAAGTAATGATGTCCAGCTCATTCTCTGAACATTCATTCGCATCATTCTCTGAACCTTTTCCCAACTCAGTTGGGGTCGGCTTTCCAGTCTAACTGTGATGCGGCTGAACTTCGATATTTTACGTGGAGCGACTGCCATCTGATCTCCACAACCAATGGTCCAATGACCAATGGCAATATCGAAGTTCCAAGTTAGACTGGTTGGTCTTTTGTGGGCTCCAACTACCCGTAACAACTACCATAGATGTTTGTATGGCAACCGGGAACGACTGCTTAACATGCTCTCCGAGGCACCAATAAACCTGCGATAAATACACACATAACTTTGCAAAGCATCGAAAAGTCATTGGTGCATGCCATGGTGAACTTGGGATCGAATCCGAGACTTCGTCTCAGCAGCCCATTACTCAAACCACTAGGCTTACTGCGGTAATGATGTCCAGCTATAAAATAATATTGTTCATAGGTTCATATTTACAAAAAAAAAAGTATATAAATATGTTTATCAGCATTCTAGAACCCATAACACAAGCTAGTTAAACTATGCTTACTTTGGGTCTAGGGAGTGATGTGTAGAATGTCGTAGAATATTTATTTATTTATTTATAGGTCAGTAGAGGGTGTGTTGTTGGTCCACGAGCATGGACTTCCACACGTGCTACTTCTGCAACTGGGGACGGCATTCTTCAAGCTGCCTGGTGGAGAACTTAACCCTGGCGAGGTAAGGAATTTGAGGAAATTCAGTACCCAACTGTCAAGTCTGTTATTAAAATTGAACATAGTAAAAAGTGATCTGTAGAATTATAATCTTTTTTTATTCTGCGGAAATCTCCATGGATACCACCCCCGTCGGCCATCAGGGCTGGTTATGTCGGGATCAAACCGACTGAAACCGCACACCGTCTTGGGTCTTAATTACCGAGGTGTAAGGTTACCCAACTCGACTCGACCCCGCGACAGGGAGGTGAGGCGAGCATCGCGCCACTTCGCGTTGGACTGTAGGGTGTAGGGTGACAGGCGACCGTCCTGTCACCCAACCGGCGGCGCGCGGACAATCAGCTCGCCCCCGCTCGCTCACCACTGTGCCCTCTGCCAATCAGAGGGACACGACGTGGCTCACCTCGGAGCAGCCTGTGGCAGCAGCGTCTTCCGTGGCGAGTGGGAGGCGCTGCTCGCCTTCATTGCGTGTGCTTATATGACATCTCGTTTTCCTCAAGGACTCCACTGTTCCGCACAAAATTAATTACCTTTCTCTTTTAGGATGAGATCGAGGGTCTTAAGAGGCTCCTGACTGAAACTCTGGGAAGACAGGACGGAGTGAAGCAAGAGTGGGTCATTGAAGACACCATTGGTAAGTAGCTGACCTATGTCTTTCCTTATTTACTAGTTTTTTTTTATACTACTTAGGTGGCATTGGTCATAATGACCATTGGTTGTGGAGGTCAGATGGCAGTCGCTCCACGGAAAATATCGAAGTTCAGCCGCATCACAGTTAGACTGGAAAGTCGACCCAACTGAGTTGGGAAAAAAGGTTCAGTGATGATGAGGACCACTTAGGTGGCAGACAAGCACACGGCCCACCTGATGGAAAGCAGTCACCGAGGCCTACGTGGTCAAAAGCACTCTATACCGGCGGGCTTGCATGAAAGGTTTATTGACAGTAGAGGAAGCGAGTCAGGACAGAGGCAGATAGCGGGCTGTTGTCTCTGCCTGCCTCGGAGTGAAAAAGACGTGAGCATTATGTATCTATTTACTAGATGTACTGCGGGCACAGGTCAGGCACAGCTAGTTTTCACAAAAACGGGATGGTCTAAGGGTTGGATTGCAATTAGCCAGCCCCCCCTATCTCCCCCCCTCCATTCTCGCCTAAACTCCTCAACTCCCCTCCCTCTCCAGGGGTTGGCAGCGCAATTGTGAGAACTGATGTTGCACACGTCAATAGGCCACGTTGACCGCTTTCCATCAGGTGGGCTTAATGCAAACGACTTAGTGAGCTCTATTATCATATTTTGAAATTATGATCTAAATATTTTATTAGTTTCATATTTAGTAATATTTGTGAAATTCGGTACTTCGATATCGCCATTGGTCATAATGACCATTGGTTGTGGAGGTCAGATGGCAGTCGCTCCACGGAAAATATCGAAGTTCAGCCGCATCACAGTTAGACTGGAAAGCCGACCCCAACTGATTTGGGAATAAGGTTCAGAGAATGAGATTTGTGAAATCTGTACATCATCTATTTTTACGCTGCCCGTACAAATGTTTATACTAAGTAATTATAATTTTTCCCAATTTTTCAGGTAACTGGTGGCGTCCGAACTTTGAGCCCCCCCAATACCCATACATACCTCCCCACATTACCAAACCCAAGGAACACAAGCGGTTATTCCTCGTTCAGCTCCAAGACCGGGCTCTCTTCGCAGTTCCTAAAAACTACAAATTGGTCGCAGCCCCGTTGTTTGAGCTGTATGACAACGCACAAGGCTACGGGCCAATCATATCGTCCCTAAGTCAAAGTTTGTGTAGATTCAATTTTGTGTATATGTAATTTTTGAACGCTGGTCTTTAACGGAGGTTGTCATTTTTGTGTTAAGATGTTATTTTTATTTTGTGTGTACCGTTACCATCAGAAGTAGCTGAACAATGTAACTTTGGAGTATGTTTTTTTAATCTGCCACCTACGAAAAATGTATCCTATAGAAGGGTACCTACTACGAAAAACTTTATTCCGGCACTCACAAATACATAACTTAAAAAAAATTTTTTCAAAATACCGATTTTCATAATTCCTTCACCGTCAGCAGATGGTAAATCATGTGATTAGCACATATAAATTCCACAAAGTGAAATTCACATTGGTACTGTCCGGCCGGATTCGAACTCGTTACCTCATAGTAGAGGCCGCGTCCCTATCCATTCAGCTACCATCGCTTCGCATTATAGTTTTGTATAATGACACGTATATTATGTTTAAATTAGAATTGACAACCTTCGTGCTTATATGTATAACTATAAAAACTCTCGCCCTATATAGTAGAGGAGCTCAAATAATATATGGATTGACCCTAGATTTTAAAGGACATGATAAAAAGGAAAAAAACCTATCCATTACCAACTTCATGTTTACATACGTCAATCATGTGGGCCGTGCGCTTGTCTGCTACCTAAGTAGTATAAAAAAAACCCAGACAAAAACGTGATCATTATTTAAAAAAAAGGTTGTTATTCTACCGCGCTTAGGTTGGCTCAGGTTGTTATTCTACCCTAGGCCACGGTGACCACTTCCCATCAGGTGGGCCGTGTGCTTGTCTGCCACCTAAGTGGTATAAAAAAAAGTTAATAACGAACTCTTGGGCTCCCTACTTATAAAATGGCGTAAAGTGTGTCAGATGAAAGTTCTCATTTGAAAAAAAACTATATTTGTAATTTTTAGTTTTAAGTATGAAATATTTTCATCCAAAAAAAATATTGACCATATTTTCAGAAGACTTTTATTTCTCCAGTGTACCTCAAGAAAGAAGAATGTATTAGTTATAAGATTTATTTATAAAAAAAATATTTATTATAAAAAAATATTTATATTAACACTGTTGTTATACAGGCATAGGTATAGAAGTTATAACTAATTATCAGAATATCGGTATTGTTAGGTACCAGTTACGTTTTTAGTAAAAAAACCGGTATTAACCGGTTACGGTTTTACTAAAATACCGACGAAGTTATGTTTAACTGAACTGTGATAAAATAGATTTTGATATAATTTATTAGGTAATCAATGTTTGAATAAGTTCAGCCGCATCACAATTAGACTGGAAAGCCGACCCCAACTGAGTTGGGAAAAGGTTCAGAGAATGATGATGATGAGAGAATGAATCAATGTTTGAATACTGGTGTTACGGTTTTCGTAAACTACCGGTATTGTTAACCGGTTACGATTTTACTAAAATACCGACGAAGTTACATTTAACTGAACTGTGATAAAATAGATTTTGATATAATTTATTAGGTAATTAATGTTTGAAGACCATTGTTATGGTTTTGTAAAAAAACCGAATATGTTAACTGGTTACGGTTTTACTAAAATATTGACATGGTTATGTTTAACTAAACTGTGATAAAATAGATTTGATATAATTATTACGTTTGAATAAATACCGGTAAAATACCGGTACTACGTTATATGAAACTAAACTGTGATATAATCTATTTTGATTTAAACCTACATAACGCAATGTTTATCAAAAGTTGTCATAATTTGAGAACTGTATACAGAAGGACCCTCTTATGAGTATTGATCATATACGAAATAGGCTAGATGCTGTAACCGTAAGAGTACCGGTTACGGTTTTGTAAAACACCGAAAAGAGGCTAAGTAACTAAACAATGTTTTTTGAGAAGCATAACATCATGAGGACTGTAAAAATAAGATAAGAATTCCAAGCTGGTATTGTCAAGGTCCGTGCATTTTTAGTCGATTTGACCCCGATATGCCGATCTTATTGTAAACTCCGGTGAGGTGAAGCCCGAGAGGGTTTGCCGCCCAATAAAAGGGGCCGCCTGATGAAATTTTACCAATAAACTGTTATATTATTTAATTTACATACCAAGTAAATGTTACGACAAAAACTTGATATTGTAACCATAATTGAATTACCGGTATTGCCGGAAAGCGGTTACGGTTTTGGCATTATGTAACCGGCGTTGTAATGTATGGCGACTGTAAAATCAAAACAAAACAAAAATCTGTAATCACGAAACAGTATTAGTGTCAATTTATAATATGCAACGAGAAAGACTTGTGATATAGCGAAATTGTTATTATTGTTTGAATACCGATATTTACAGTGACCGGTTACGGTTTAGTAAAAACCGGTACCAATCTATTTACAACACTAATGTGTGATATAATTGATTTTGACATATTACTATTAATATAAATAGGGATTGTGAACAGAATGGAATACATTATTGATGTATTATGAAAGCAAGATATAAAAATAATCAATTTTATAAACGCAGACCGGCATTGTCACTGACCTGTTCAACTAGTAATAAGTAACACTACGGACAAGTAGATGGTAGGCCGTTGTTTCTGCCTACCCTGGAGAGAAATAGGCGTGAGTATATGTTACGTATTTATTATAAAAATTATTGTACTATATAACCAAAGATATTAATCGAAAACCGGTATCGTCAACCATTTGTTATTTGAAGAAAACATCTATTGTTAGCCACCGGCTATGTCATCTGAATCGAAAATCGGTATCGGCAGTTACCGGTTATTTCATCTGAATCGGAAACCGGTATTGTTGACCACCGGCTATGTCACCTGTATCGAAAACCTACGATAAATGTAAGTATTATACAACTGTACTCCACATAATTATTGTAAAATTTAGATTATTACAAGCATTATAGTAATATACCGGTTTTGCCCGACACTATTTTCACAGTACTTCACAAGATGTACTTATTAACTTTTTTTTATCTGTGATAGGATCGAAAACCGATCTACTTATTGTAAGCATTTGTGCTGTAATGAAATAGTTAAATAAAACTATTTAAATAAAAATATTTTTAAGGATTCATCATCGTCGCGTTCCTTGCAACCTGAGACTCCTTCAGATTTGGCTATCTAGCTTTTATGGGAGCGAGTTTTGGCCACTTAGAATGAGTATTGACCGAATGATACCAAGCAAAGATATTATATATGTAAAAAGAGGCAGATATGTTATTAGAGCGCGTCTGGTGAAGACGCGAAAAAGGCCCAATTGGGACATTTTTTCTTTAGTACGTGTCTTGCAAACGCCAAGTTGACACGCGTGTAATTGTGTAAAGCGCATGATAAAATTGCAACAAAAATGCCATCGTGTGTTTTAAAAACTGTACAAATTACGACACTAATATTAATAAAATACAAGGGATCTCCTATCACATGTAAGTACATACAATATTACCGATTTATTAGTGTATTTTAATTAAATTAGTTAAATAATATTTTTAAAATAATGGCGGCGGCAAAAAGAGATAAAAACGAGACAAAGATACTTTTTGATGTGACATGACAAAAGCGCAATCATCCGAATTATAGCTATCCTTTTTACTCACGTGCTTATCCCATCTTTCGTACTACTTATCGCTAAATTGACAACTATTGTGCACTTTATAGTTATGTCATAGACAGCGGGATCAGATTTGAGGAGTCAGTTACTATGAACATGACATATCTTGTGTATAAAATATCATTGATACCAAGTATGTATTTTAACAGGTAGGACACGACGGTACCTCCCGTCCGAACTGAGCAGTCCGTCTGGGGTAGTACCTCCGCCCTACAGAACACCGCCCCATAATAACCAGCGTGTTGTGTTCCCCAAGGTAAGAAGGGTAGCCAGAGCTCACTGCTTCCCTCTCCCTTCAAGGTCGGCAGCGCGAGTGTGACGCCCCTGGTGTTGCACACGTCCATAGGTCACGGTGACTGCTTCCCATCAGGTGGCCGTGTGCTTTTCTTCCATCTAACAGTCCTAAAATACCTATACTCCGTTGATTTATAAATGAAACACAGACATACACGTGATAAGTTTTTATTAAATATTAATACTTATTAAATATAAAGTAAGTATACAAAACGTATTTAATATAATACATTATTTAATAATATTCATTGTATATGTAAACACTGTACAATTGATAAATAGTCTATTTTAGGCATTGATGCTATGGCAACATTATTTTTTAATACCCATCCAATGACGCTGTACATTTTTTTCGAGGGTAGTTGCTTTTATTTCAAAATAGCAACACCGATACTGATTTAGATAAGAAAAAGTGATCATCTAAGGCGGGACTTGAACCCGTGACCAGTCCCTTACAGGGGGAATACTCTGACCAATTGAGCTACCTGGACCCGTGCAAGATATTTGAAACTCGATACATTACACGGCTTAGAGCGTATTTTCGATCTTAAAATCATTAAGAACAGCTAGCATTATTGTTGCCGAAGTATCGATAGTTTCACTGTCGATATTTTTCATCTGTAAAAGCTAAACTATCGATCGGTGTATCGATAACTCAGAACAAGACAACGCTATTGATAGTATTGTTGCTCACGAAGAATATACTATCGATATTATTGTTGCTCGTAAATAAAAAAACTATCGATACTATCGATAGTTCATTCTAGCGAGCAACAAGACTTACGATAGTATGGATAGTATTGCAGTCATTTAATAGTATTGCTTTATTCTCAGCAATCGATACTATCGATAGGCCTATCGATATTTGAGTAATTTGTTGGCTATCTATAGACTATCGATTATCTATCGATAGTCGACTATCGACTGGCAATACTAGATAGTATACTAATTGCTTTTCATTGCATTGCATTTCAAAATATAATTCGAGATAGGTACCTAATACAACATCAGTCTCATATAAATATTTATTCGGAACAGTCAATGTCCAGAACGGGAGTTTAACTCAGGGCAGTCACATATCAATGGGTTTATTCTGCCTAAAATAAATAAAAACAATCATAATTATTGTTTCTGTGTTCTAACCATAAAGGCATTAAACTGGGCCTCGATTCTGCTAAAGACATACTACTGACATACCACTGACACTCTAAAAAATGCCATTTAATTGTAGACTTTATTGTTATCCGGTTAAAGTCTAAAGAAAGAAACAGATGCAGTTAGATTTTTTTAGAGAAATTTATGTTTAGGGACGTAACAACAGAATTAGCAGCATTTTTTTTTGTATGAATGACCTAACTGACCTAATTAGATACTGTATTGTTGTCTAAGAATGGGTATCTTTATAATACATCAATGCGAGTCTATATTTCGTCAATAACATTAAAAAATGTATACAAAACTAATATTTTTGTCATGTTTATAGTTTTTTCCTAATCACAACTTACCTTTAGGTAATAATCTGGTCGCTTCTCTATGTCCACTGTCCGTAGCACCATGGACTGTGGAGAAATGTTTCGTGTCGGTCGCTTCGCCCGCGAACAGGACGCGTGGGGCTCCACTGCTGTCTAGCAGGGGCTCCGCGAGAATAGCGCGCGCGTTCGGGTGCTGGGGTGTTTGGATATTGTCGTACGTGTAGCTACCTCGGGTGTATGGGTTCGAGTACCAGGTTGACCTGGAAATTTTGGAGTTGAATCAGTTAAACTAAATAGCTTGTGTAATAGTATGTAGCGATGGTAGCTGAATGGATAAGGACGCGACCTCTACTCAGAGGTATCGAGTTCGAATCCGGCCGGACAGCACCAATGTGAATTTCACTTTGTGGAATTTATATGTGCTAATCACATGATTTACCATCTGCTGACGGTGAAGGAAAAACATCGTGAGGAAACCCACATGTCCTAGAAGAAATTCTAAGGACATGTCCGATTCACCAACCCGCGTTAGGCCAGCGTGTGTGGATTAAGGTCCAAACCAGTCTCCTGCCTTGTTAGCACAAAAACTCTCTCAGCCCCCTTATAATATCTTAGCGATGTTTTCTCCACATATAGTGCGCGGCATCTAACGTGGCCAGATTTTGGAGTAGTGTGGGCCCCACTACTCCAAAGCCTTGCCAAATTAGATGCCGTACACTATACTTGTTTCTATGCGACGAATTTGCCACAAAAAAGTATAGTGCACGGCATCTAACTTGGCAAGGTTTTGGAGTAGTGGGGCCTACACTACTCCAAAATCTTGCCAAGTTAGATGCCGTGCACTATACATCCATTCATCGTTGTAGCCTTTCACATTTATACCTAATAATAAAGTAAGATATTATGGATATAACTTACCTCAACATATCTATCGGGTCCGGTATAGTCTTGTCTTTGCCCATAAATCTTCTGATCAGTTCCATAGCTTTCCTCTTGACGACATCTTCGGGCAATGTTTCTATCTAAAATGTGGGTAGATGCTTAAAATAATGTGAAGATTCAAATGTATACCCATCTCTCTTACTCTCTTTAAAAAAGGTGAGGATACATTTAATTTTTGTCGAAACCTATTTAAATTTAAGTTATGACGGGGCCCTTCATGCTGCAATGAAAATGTATACCGCCATGTTTCACCGTTAGAGGCGCCACCAGCGCAAAACGTCAATTGTTACCACAGAGAATTTTTTTTTTTGTTGGTGTATGGCGCTTCCTATGCTTCCAATAACTCAGTACAGATTATAAATGATTTAGCTTGGGAAGAACTTTAGAAATTAATAGCTGAGGATCGAAGATTTGTGAATGTACAAGAGACAGGTTTCACAGAGTAATAAATTTCCGAATCAGCTGTCAAAGTGACGTTTAGTTTTTTTTTAAGAGAGCGATGGTGGCGCTGGTAGTGTTAAGTGATTATTAGTTGAATGAAAAGGGTTAGTGCGGATAAATACTATATGAAAAGTTATAAAAATAAACGTAGAATGCAGTGGACATACACATACTCAATTTGAAATATGTGCCAAATATCAGAACAATCCGTCCACAAGGGCGTCAATTTTCAATTTGATGTTGTACTATCCTTTCAAGTCTCCCCATACTGTTGCAATTTTAAAAAAATAGCACTCCGGGAGTGCCGGCAGAAGTGAAAACTTCAATATTAACGTTGTGTTTAATTATAAGTATAAAAGTACTATCATTTATGAGGTAGAATACAATGTTTATTTATTGCGCTATCGTACACAAATATGACAATTTATATGTTGTTATTTATTCACATTTACGAATACACAACAGTGTATTTACTACACAACAGTCAAGCAATCAGCTGTCACCATCCTTGGATACGCGTGGGACGCTGTACATAAACACACACGGTCATTCGCGCAAGCGCCCTGTGCCGCCTAAACAGAGCAGCACACTCAGGCACGGTAGAAAGAGTGGGAGATACTAGTTCCTCTCCCTTCCCCTCGATCTTACGCTTTTTCGATCAGCATCACGTGACCCTGACGCGAGTTTGAAAGTTTTTACCCATACAAAAAAAGTGCTCAGCGCCGCTTAAGAAGTTTTCACTTCAAAAACACCCTGTATATTACAAATATTTACCATTTTAGCCATCCGACCGCTAGTCCACAGCGTCAAGGCTTTCTCCGACCCCGTGGGGCTACTAGCGCCAAATATAGTTGTGATCCAACCATCCTCCTCTGATACTTTAGCCCTCTCATCTTCCCTCCACACAAATCCATAGACAGTGAGGTTTTTAGACCACCATACATGATCGAAGAGCAACACTATTTTATCGACTATTCCTATCGATACACTATCGATAATCGCTGCTTTTTCTTCGGGTATTGGGGGGTCGAATAGAGTTGTGTATCTGTAATTGCGATTTTTTAAACTAGACATGTGATATTTAATGGAGGAACCACACTTCGCTATTCGCTTTTATTCACGTATATAAATCGAAGTGGAGAGGGCTTATTCGGGTATGTTTGCTTTATTCGCACGAATATTCGCCTTAGTCAGTCTTCTATGACGAATTGTGGAGGGTTTAGTCATCTATAAGAATTTCCTCGAATACAATATAGGCGAATAGCGAATGGCGAAGTGAGGTTCCATTATATTATGCGAAGCGAAGTAATGTATTAGTTTTTTTTATTTATGCAATGAAGGTTTAGCAGTTGGGCGACCACGAATTTTCTTTCGAATCGAGTTTGTAACGTGTAGGCGTGTGCGACAAAAATTGTATGGTATTTTTACAGCGCCTCTATCGTGCGTTAAAGGTACTGTACCACCCTCACAAAATTTCATCAAAAACCAAGCGGTTCGGTGCATCTTTTCTTTGCCGCACCATAAAGACTTGGAATTCTTTACCAGCGCATGTGTTTCCTTCCTCCTACAGTCCCGGGTCCTTTAAGCGGGGCGTGAAAAAGCATTTGATGAGGCCGTCAAGATGAGAGCTACCACTGTAGCACTACCGGTGAGTGGTAACCCCCATTCAAGAGACTTAACCTTTAGCTTACCATCAGGCGAGGTGAAATCATATTGACGTGACCGACATAAAAAAACGGAATCCTTTCTTCAACATAAGATGTTTTGTCCTAAAATGTTTTGTCATAATGAAATTGGCATATTTATTTTGGCATAGTTTTACTATTAGACCAGTGCCGATAGCTATGAAAATGGTAAAAAGTAAAAGAAATTTATAGTAGGATGAAACCTGTTGTAAAAGGAAGAGAATATAATAAAAATGATAGGAAAAATAAATTACGGGCGATCTGAGGTCGGGAAGTGGGGTGGGGGGTGAGTTTTAAGGGTAAAAACGGTTTATCTCGATTTCCGGCAAAACTACAAGTCATATGGAAAAAAGTTAAATGACAAAGTTGTAGGTAATAAAGAGACCTACAACTTTTGTATTTACACTTTTTTCACATAACCTCAAGAAGTATGTGAAAAATTCAAATAATCAAGTTTTTGGTTTTTTATTTTTATCTTAAGCAAAACAAATTTGTTTTCCACGAAATTTGGTGAAAACTTAGCTTTTTATGTCCCAAAGACACTGTAATTTTTTTGATTTGAAATACTCTTTTTTTCAGCTTATTTTGACTAAATATCGAAAAACCACCCTAATTTTCAATCGAAAATTCTCACGTCAAAATATCAGCTTTTAAAAAAAAGTTGAAAAGCGTTTTGTTCGTTGAAATCTCTTCTTTCTGATAATGTAAAAATATATATACATTACTATGGAAAATTTTCTCAGAAAATGCAAAGAAGAATAACTCGAATTCGAAATTAATATTTTTGTATTTAGTCATTTCCTCGCTGAGGTGGGATGAGAAGTTACACGTTGCACTATAACTTCATGGTTGCACTCGAGTGCAAAGATTTTTCACCTTGTGCACTTTTAATTCCCTCGCTAAAGCTCAGGGTTCTATTTATTTTTACAAAACGATGTTCGACTTTTTTTAAAAAGCTGGTATTTTGACGTGAGAATTTTCGATTGAAAATTAGGGTGGTTTTTCGATATTTAGTCAAAATAAGCTGAAAAAAAGAGTATTTCAAATCAAAAAAATTGCAGTGTGTTTGGGACATAAAAAGCTAAGTTTTCACCAAATTTCGTGGAAAACAAATTTGTTTTGCTTAACCCTTAAATTGGCAGAGAAAAAAAAACTTAAAAATATGAATTCTTTCAATAGAACGGGATATTATATGTATAAATAGGCCCCCAAAAAATATTTAAAAAAATATATATATATTAGTAATACGAGAAAACTTGTGTTTTTTCTGGCATACACTGCCAACTTCGTAGAAAATTACACTTGAATTTTGATGTATACTCTGGCATACTTTGCCAATATACGGGTGTAAAAAATAGGTTAAAATAAAACTCAAAACTAAGGAAAATAAGTACTTTAATCGACATAATGACAGCAATACAATCATTTTTTTGAATGGTATACTCGTACAAGTTGGCAGTTTTGTGAGCTTTTACCAGTGACAAAACACAACCTTTGGCCCGGCGCTGATAGTGCCTTTTTGTCACCGAGACTAGGACTCGGTTACTGTTACTGTTATTGTTACTGTCACCTGCTGTCACCCACGATGCGCTCACTGAATCTGTTCTTGGGTAACAAATCGCATTCAGTTTTGTATGGACTTCAAAGAGGTTGCCATGATTTGACAGTCACCTCATTCCGTGCCTCGGTGAAAATTTTGGCGAGATCTTGCCTTTTTTATATACAATAATATACATCGGTCACGTCAATATGACTTCGCCTCGCCTGATGGTAGGTAAGCTAAAGGCAAAGTCTCAAGAGCCCGGTCCCCATAACATACACCAACAGTAACATAACGGTGGCCGTCAACTTGACGGCCTCATGAAAGAAGTGATTGTCGTCGCAGCACTGCATGACAAAGCGCAGATATTGGTTTAGACTACGCCAATACACACTGGTCCCACAAGTGCTTTGACAACCATCACCTCAAGCCCAGCTTTGCACCTGCCCAACCCTGAACGCAATCCAACCGGGGTTGCAGAAGCGGAAACGGAAAGTATTTTCGCCACTATACAGCCCAGCTCTAACAAAGTTTTTGAAGCTCCATTTATTTTTGTCTTTCTGTGATAATTGGCGTCTTTTACCAGCTTTAGTCACTTTATACGGGATTATCATTTCGTCAATACTGAAAACTTTTTGAACAACAGGGCGAACTTTGTAGCAGCGATCAGAATCCTCATTGATGCAGTTAGGTCCTAGTGACAAGCTGGGATAAACTTCATGCATTAATAGGTGTAAGACAAATGCCTTGCCCTTGGACATTGAGCTATCATCTTCGGATAATAGCATACATCTTTCTAGAGAGCTAATAATAGAGGGAGCTGGCGAAGAAGAACAGTGAGAAGCATGGACATGGCGAATCGTCTGATCCTGAAGATGACGAGGATCAGACGATTTACTACACTCAGAACATGCATTTAAAACTGGGACCAATGCAATAATTCTACCACCTCCTATTAGTAGCTTTCGCTGCAAGCAAAGAAAAACAAAAAACGTAAGCAATTGCAGGCAGGCCACAATTATAAAAAAAAATGTAATTAGCAAAAAACACAGCCTCAAATTGGCAGTGTATTTCACACCATACACACGAAAATGTTACTACTATTCTATCAAATTGGCAGTGTATGTGGTGGAAAACAACGTGTTAGATGTCAGATAAAACTATAGTAAGTTTCGTTATATTGTGTTTTTTAGTCTGATTAGCATTCACTGATATTTCAAGCACAAAATACCAATAAAATACACTCAAAATATCTACAAAGTAAAAAGAAAACAAATGATTTTTACCTTGGTGTGCGTCACTTGTTTCTGCATCGCTGCCTTTTTGTATTTTATAAGATCAGAAGTGTTTCCAGGTCTAAGATAATATTTTATACTAAAAATATACTAATGTTATCATCGTAGTAATAAAAGAAAACCGAAAATAAACTTAATAATTAGGCTCCAGATTTTTTGGATTTTGCGTATGTTCCGACATACTCCTCCTCCACCTCAGCGAGGAAATGACTAAATACAAAAATATTAATTTCGAATTCGAGTTTTTCTTCTTTGCATTTTCTGAGAAAATTTACCATAGCAATGTATATGTATTTTTACATCATCAGAAAGAAGAGATTTCAAAGAACAAAAAATTTTTTGACTTTTTTTAAAAAGCTGGTATTTTGACGTGAGAATTTTCGATTGAAAATTAGGGTGGTTTTTCGATATTTAGTCAAAATAAGCTGAAAAAAAGAGTATTTCAAATCAAAATAATACAGTGTCTGTAGGACATAAAAAGCTAAGTTTTCACCAAATTTCGTGGAAAACAAATTTGTTTTGCTTAAGATAAAAATAAAAAACCAAAAACTTGATTATTTGAATTTTTCACATACTTCTTGAGGTTATGTGAAAAAAGTGTAAATACAAAAGTTGTAGGTCTCTTTATTACCTACAACTTTGTCATTTAACTTTTTTCCATAGGACTTGTAGTTTTGCCGGAAATCGAGTTTTTACCCTTAAAACTCACCCCCCTCCCCACTTCCCGACCTCAGATCGCCCGTAATTTATTTTTCCTATCATTTTTATTATATTCTCTTCCTTTTCCAACAGGTTTCATCCTACTATAAATTTCTTTTGTCTCAAATACTATCTGCACTTGTCTATAATATGTAATTGTGTCAAAAGATCATTAGTCTTAATTACCATAATGCCTTAATAGGTTATGGTTTTTTTTTATGCAAATGGATAGTGAACCAAAAACCGCGGTAGCCTAGTGGTTTGGGTAATGGACTGTTGAGACGAAGTCTCGGGTTCGATCCCAGGTTCACTATGGCACACACCAATGACTTATCGATGCTTTTCGAAGTTATGTGTGTATTTATCGCAGGTTTATTAGTGCCTCGGAGAGCACGTTAAGCCGTCGGTCCCGGTTGCCATACAAACATCTATGGCAGTCGTTACGGGTAGTTGGAGCCCTCAAAAGTCCAACCAGTGTAACTTGGAACTTCGATATCGCCATTGGTTGTGGAGGTCAGATGGCAGTCGCTCCACGTAAAATATCGAAGTTCAGCCGCATCACAGTTAGACTGGAAAGCCGACCCCAACTGAGTTGGGAAAAGGTTCAGAGAATGATGAATGATGATGGATAGTGAACCAAAAAAAAACATATTTTTTGTCGCACACGTTACAAACTCGATTCGAAAGAGAATTCGTGCTCGCTCCACTGTAGTAATTTAACCGTACCAAGTATTAATTTTATGTTAGTTAAATGATTATGTTAGTAAATGTTTGCCACAATCAAATGTATATCTACCATTGACAAAAATTATTAAAAAAAAACCATGTACAATGTCTCATGCATGTAATTTACTTGATGAGTGAAGTATGTTAGCTTAAATAGGGCCATTACCGAACTGTTTAAATTTAATGTTATTATTTATTGTTAACTACAACGGTCTAGCTGCAATGCTTCGATATCGCCTAATGTCACCATTGGGTTGTGAAGGTCAGATGGCAGTCGCTTCACGGCAAATATCGAGGTCCAGCAAAAAAAGCGGACCCCAGACTCCGAGGTGAAAGCTTTGGATGCGACTGGGATTAACGCTAGGTTGAAGATTTATTGTTGTTTTTTAATGTTTTTAAATTTACTCACACATGGTTAAAGCGAAAGCCGGCTTTTGACAATGGGATATAATATAATACTAGCTGTTGCCTGCAGCTCCGCTCGCGTGGACGTCGATTTTCGCGTTTTTTTACTATATCGCCGGTTCTAATAGCCGCTTGCGATAAAATATGCATAAGATTTCGAGTCTAAGCAAGACCTTTCTAATAAAAAAGCCGCATCAAAACCCGTTCAGTACTTTTGACGTCCATCGCTATCGCGATACAAAAGATAAGAAAGAGACGATAAATATACCAAACGGATTTTGATGCGGTTTTTTTATTAGAAAGGTCTTGCTTAGACTAAAAATTTACCGTATGTTTGGTTGTAATTGGTTAAGTAGAACCGGAGATATGACCAAAAACGAAGCTGGGGCAAAGCCACGGGTATCAGCTTGTATAAAAAGTAGCCTATATGTTGCCCAGAACTATGAACTATAATCGTACCAAGTTTGATCAAAATCCCTCCAGTAGTTTTTTGATTTTTGCGCGCACAACAATTTCCGGACAAACAGACAAAAATTCTTAAAATCATTGTTTTGGCATCCATTACATTCATAGAGTCCCCTATTATTTTTTTTCTTATATATCTTCCATGTACAGACACCGATCAGTTACAGATTTATTATAATTATGTATAGATGATATCCGCGATAGACCGCGGCAGCGACTGCTGAGACGAGGTCTCGGGTTCGATCCCAGTTTCACCATGGCACACACCAATGACTTTTCGATGCTTTTCGAAGTTATGTGTGTATTTATCGCAGGTTTATAAGTGCCCGGTTAATGGCAATAGGCTCGCCACCTATTACATTGGGACCTAAACATAAACTGGCGAAATGTGGGTGCTAGCACCTCTGCCTACCCCTTCGGAGATATAGGCGTGAGTTTATGTTATGTTATATGATATCCTATAGTCAAAAACCGGCTTAACCGCTACCAATTTTGTGACTCAGTCTCACTTCAACTCTTTCCGTTTGCCTTATACATGACACTAACCATTATAGTAGCATCTCCTGTAGTCCACAAAGTAACGGACGTGTTCAAACTCATAACCTTCCCCAGTCCCTCGACGTTGAGTAACCATCTATCTTCATAAGCAATTTCCTTTCTACCCTCTCCGAGCCACAAAAATTCATTGTTGACTATATCTGGATCCCACCACACGTGGTCGAAATTTAGAACAATTTTGCCTTGGTATGCCATTGATACTGCGTTTATCATATCGACTTTGTCGCTAGGGAGTTTTGGAGAAAATAGTGTGTCGTGTCTAAAACAAATGTTTAACGGTTAAGGTCCGTTTACACAGACCGGCTCGGAGAGGAGAGCTGGGGGGCTAAAAAGGCCACATTTGATGTTCATCATATCCGTCAGTTGACATATTTTATTATGTAAATTATGTCACCTTTTTTTTTTTACCCGACTGCGCAACGCAAAGGAGTGGTAATGTGTTTAACAGCCTATGTTTGTATGTATGTATGTATGTATGTTTGTATGTTCCTTTGAAGCACTATACAGACCAAACGCCTGGGCCGATTTTCATGATTCACACGTCAATCGATTCCTCTTAGTCCGGCGAGTGTCACTAAAGACATGACGTCAGTGAAAATTCAATATGGCGACTACTGGCCGCCATATTGTGAAAATTAAAAAAATGAAAGTCAGCAAACTATGTCAAGTGGCATATCGTTGAATAGGTATTTAAAAATCAATTTTAGTTTCCTTTCAACATTTTTCGATTCCATTGACCATTTAGGATCTATAGCGATTTAAAGTTGCGTAACAACAATTCATAGGTTTTTATTAGACAGTAGAAAGTCCAATCGGGTAAATAGCTGGCTAGGACACTTATAACTAAAAAGCACTCAGATGTCCGGTGGTCTAGAAACATAACAACTTAACAGTCGGGATCCATTATTCAACAGCCAATCTTATTTTTCAATGGATCCCGACTGTTAAGTTGTTATGTTTCTAGACCACCGGACATCTGAGTGCTTGTTTTTTTTTCTTTTTAGTTTTTTACGCAGTCGGATTTTTTAATTTCTAAATTATATTTATCGTGCGGAAATCCCCATGGATACCACCCCGTCGGCCATCGGGGGTGGTCATGTCGGGATCGAACCGACTAAAACCGCACGCCGTCTCGGGCCTTAGTAACCGGGGTGTAAGGTTACCCAATGGGCATATCCCTCGCGCCCCAGCTGACCCCGGGTCATCTACGGTTTTAAGATGGCCCCCTCGACCCCCCGAAGAGGGGGGTGGGGCGAGCATCGCGCCACTTCGCCGACGGTGGGGTGTAGAGTGACAGGAGGCCGTCCTGTGACCCAACCGTCGGCGCGCAGACAATCAGCTCGCCCCCCGCTCGCTCCCCACTGTGCCATCTGCTAGTCAGAGGGACACGTGGAGAGCCTAGGAGCAGCCCTCTAGAGGGCCACTCCCACCCCAGCCGGATTGGCCTGTGGCAGCAGCGTCTCCGGTGGCGAGTGAGGCGCTGCTCGCCTCCGTTGCCCAGGTGCACCACGTGGAGGTTCCGGCCCGCACCCTAAATTATGTCACCTGACAGATAAGATGATCATTATGAAACATCCAATGTGGCCTTTTTAGCCCCCCTGATTCTTATCACGTTGAAAACAGAGTTTTTAGTATTTGTAGTAAGGTTTATTTTTGCATCTGCACTGCTTTTGTCATTATGAAAATCATTTGTCAGTGTGAAAAGAAAAATGCGCGCCGATGCTCTCCGAGCCGGTCTGTGTGAACGGACCCTTAAGTGTACAGTTAGCGGCAAAAAAATGTGATCATTTTCAGATTTCTAAAATTGAAATAGCAATAAAAGTGGTCTTTATGTACTTATTGGGCTGAATTGAAATATTGTTAAACTTTGATCACAATATGTTATTCATCTGTAGTGTAATGGCCAGGATTCGAACCCGGGATCTATCGATAATAAGGCCGATAAGCTATGGTCCACCAATAAGCTATGTTAATAAATATTTGGAAACGCCCAAGTATAATTGATTAAACACTTTTATATTGTCTATGGCAGATATTTTTGATTGTGGCAACACTAGGCAGAAAAGGGTTGCATGACTGAAAAATAGTTTCTACTTATATTAAAAGCAAAATTAGACTCTTAATATCTATATTAGCTTTTTAGTAAACACAATTTTGGCATACTTAATTTCCCAATCAATTCAATCTAAGGAGGTAGGACACGACGGTATCTCCCGTCGGCACCCTCCTCCCCCCTCCCCTTCCTAGCCCTCCTCCCTTCCCTTCAGGGTAGGCAGCGCGTCCCCTATTCCGGGGGCATGACGGGAACACCGTGGTTTCCAAACTCGAGGGGGCCATCTCGAATCCGGAGATGGCCCGGGTCAGGCCGGGGTGCGAAGGAAATGCTCTATTATGGGCCACCTTACAGCCTGGCGTCAGAAGACCCTAGACGGCGTGCGGTTTTAGTCGGTAAGAGTCCGACATAACCTGCCCCGCTGGCCGCGGGGTGGGTATCCATTAGGATTTCCGCACGAAAAAAAAAGGGTAGGCAGTGCGTGTGTGTCACCCTTAGTGTTGCACACATCCATAGGCCACGGTGACCGTCCCATCAGGTGGGCCGTGTGCTTGTCTGCCACCTACGTAGTACAAAAAAATATCCCGCCCTAAAATATTTTATGTTAATTTTTTCTCTATTTATCATGTTTTTGGATCTCCCCATACTGTGAGGCAAGCACGAATTTTCTTCCGAATCGAATTCGTAACGTAATGCGACAAAAATTGTATGAAATTGGTACAACGCCCCTATCGTGTGTAAAAGAAACTGTACAAATCTACTATATAATAACCCTCCTTTCTTCGGCAGTCGGGTAAAAATAAGTCGGGTTTTCCTTCCTGACGCTATAACTCCAGAACGCACGAACCGATTTCCACGGTTTTGCATTCGTTGGAAAGGTCTCGGGCTCCGGAAGGTTTATAGCAAAGAAAATTCAGGAAAAAATTTTCGACGTCCACGCGGGCGGAGCCGCGGACAACAGCTAGTCTCATATAATTTCTATCGCACACGTTACGAACTCGATTCGGAAGAAATTTCGTGCTCGCCCCACTGGCCTACTGGCCTTGTATGGATGGGTGAGCATACCTTTCCTTCAGCACGCCGAGTGACACAGTGACGATGACGTTCCTCGCCTTGTACACGGAGCCGTCCTTGCAGCGCACCTCCACGTCCCGCGCGGGCTCCTGGGGGTACGAGATCCTGGTCACCTCCTTCTCAAGTTGAAGATCCAAGGTTGGGTACCCTGGCCCCCCTTTATATGTGTTCTGGAAAGGAGAAAAAATTCAAATTTTAATAGCTAGTTTTCCGATCTGGCAACTGGGGAAGAAATGTGATGGTTCAGTTAAGATCGGCTCATTTGGATTTTTTTTTAATACTACGTAGGTAGGCAGACAAGCACACGGCCCACCTAATGGGAAGCGGTTACCGTGGCCTATGGACGTGTGCAACACTAAGGGTGTCACATGCGCTGCCTACCCTGAAAAGAAGGGGGAGGGCTAGGAAGGAGTGGGGGAGGAGGGGTACAGTGAGCTCTGGCTGCCCTACTTACCTTGGGGAACACAACACGCTGGTTATTATGGGGCGGTGTTCTGTAGGGCGGAGGTACTACCCCAGTCGGACTGCTCAGATCGGACGGGAGATACCGTCGTGTCCTACCTCCTCTTCTAGAATAATTAAAAACGAAGCTATATTTCTATATACCTACTATTATAAAATTTTAAAGTAGCTATAAAAAAAATCTTAGGTTATGTTGTATGAGCGATTTTCTTAAAAAATCTTTGGTTATGATGTTGTATGACCGATATCATCACATCAAGATGACTTCACCTCGCCTGATGGTAAGCTAAAGGCAAAATCTCAGGAAAGGGTCCCCATTACAAACACCGACTGTGCCATAGTGGTGGCCCTCAACTTTTCTACAAAATTTCAAAATCTGAACACAAAAATTTTTTTTTTGGCAGTCTTGTCTGTTGTGATGCAAAAAGTACTGAACAGATTTCGATACGGTTTTTTTTGTTTGGAAGGTCTTTGTCAGAACTAAACTTTAACGCATGTTTGATCACGATCGGTTGAGTAGCATAACATAAACTCACGCCTATATCCCCGAAGGGGTAGGCAGAGGTGCTAGCACCCACATTTCGCCAGTTTATGTTTAGGTCCCAATGTAATAGGTGGCGAGCCTATTGCCATTAACCGGGCACTTATAAACTTGCGATAAATACACACATAACTTCGAAAAGCATCAAAAAGTCATTGGTGTGTGCGATGGTGAACCTGGGATCGAACCCGAGACCTCGTCTCAGCAGTCCATTACCCAGACCACTAGGCTACCGCGGTTATTATTAATCGGTTGAGTAGAACCGGAGATATAGTTGAAAACCGCGAAATTTAACTCACCAATAGTATGTCGAAGAGTGTGCGATACCCGTGGGAGTGCCAGCTCAAGTGCAGGTCCCCCCGCAGGTCTTCATACTGGGTATGCGTAGTGACGTCACGCCAGCTGTCCGAACCCTCATAGTTGTTCACCACCAGCTCCATAAACTTGAGGAACTGCTCTATAAAATCCTCGTCTTTCAAGAGATCCGGGTATTTCATTCTGATGTACTCCATTAATCTATAAAGATTTGCCAAGATATGAGTGAGGGATTGGAGGGGTGCACCGGGGCAACGGAGGCGAGCAGCGCCTCCCACTCGCCACGGGAGACGCTGCTGCCTGCGGCCAATCCGGCCGGGGTGGGAGTGCCTCTAGAGGGCTGCTCCGAGGCTCTCCACGTGTCCCTCTGACTAGCAGAGGGCACAGTGGGGAGCGAGCTGATTGTCCGCACGCCGACGGTTACACCCCATCACCCCACCATCGGTGAAGTGGTGCGATGCTCACCCCACCTTTCGGAGGGTCGAGGGGGCCATCTTAAAACCGTAAATGGTCCGGGTCAAGCCGGGGTGCAAGGGATATGCCTATTGGGTAACCTTACACCGTAATTAAGACCCGGGACGGCGTGCGGTTTTAGTCGGTTCGATCCCGACCGACATAACCACCCCTAATGGCCGACGGGGGTGGTATCCATGGGGATTTCCGCAAGATAAAAAAAGGAGGTAGTAGCACCCCAATCCTTTAATATAAAGTTCTTAAAATAATGCCGACATCTTATGAACAAAGTTAGTCTCTACCTACACCAGACACAGAGTAGCGTGAACTTTTTCATCAGACTCACCTTGTCGTAAGATGCTGTCCCAGAGGTTCGGGGTCTTTGGGGGGGTCATCAACGGCCTCCAGGGTGTAGTTCATGAGTTCGTTGATAAGTGCCGTGTCTAAGGTGGAGCCATCGGACCTGGAAGATATGAAAATCGAGTGGGAATAAGTAATTCATTTTTAAAGACTTTAAAAAATAAAAAATCCGGACTGCTGTTAAAATGAGCCGTTAGGCCTATAGAGGGGAACAAAGGAAACTACATCCATACGCGCGAAACACTTTACCCTCGCTGGCGGAGTCGGGTAAAAAACAAGCTTTCTAGTAAGTGCACGTTTTTTTACTATATCTCATAAGATTTTTTTTTATGTCGGACACGTCAACATGACTTCACCTCGCCTGATGGTAAGCTAAAGACAAAGTCTCTGGAATGGGAGTCACCATTGCAAACACCGATAGTGCCACAATGGTGGCTCTCAGCTTGACGGCCTTTTTTTTATCGTGCGGCAATCCCCATGGTTACCACCCCCGTCGGCAATCGGGGGTAGTTATGTCGGGATCGAAGCGACTAAAACCGCACGCCCCGTCTCGGGCCTTAATTACCGGGGTGTAAGGTTACCCAATGGGCATATCCCTCGCACCCCAGCTGTCCCCGGGCCATCTACGGTTTTGGCCCCCTCGATCAGCTTGACGGCCTCATCAAATGCTTTTTCACGGCCCGCTTAAAGGACCCGGGACTGTAGGAGGAAGGAAACACATGCGCTGGCAAAGAATTCCAGGTTTTGATGGTGCGGTAAAGAAAAGAGGCACCGAACCGCTTGGTTCTTGATGGAATTGTTTGCACTGTGTGAGGGTGATACCTCAGCCTTGCACGTGTTGTTTTGTATAGGAATGGAGAGGGTGGGACTAGTTTTCTATTCAAAATAATATATACCTGAACACTTGGAAGGAGACATCTTGAGGTATTATGGAGACATTGTTCTGAATAGCGAGCTCGTAGACGCGACTTTGGTGTTGACCGTGGATCCTGAAGAGAGAACTTAGTAAATAAAACAATCCAACATATTTAAAACTACGTTTAAAAAACCGACTTCACAAACTAATATTATTTACTTTTTAGTGTACAGAAATAGAAAAGTAACTATTTATGAGGTTTATTATGTACAAAGGCATCAAAAACAGAATTTTTGCCGTAAATTTGATGATTTCCCCTCGATTTTCCCAAGATCCCAGCATCAGATCCTGACACCCTGGATATGGGACCGCCTCTTCAAACAAAAAAAAAAATTTTCAAAATCTATCCATAAATTGGCGCCGCTATCGCGCAACGTACATACAAAAACATAAGCCACAGTGGCCACTTCCCATCAGGTGGCCATGTGCTTTGTCTGCCACCTACATAGTATAAAAAAAAAATTAGGGTAGCCAAAGCTCACAATCGCCCAATCCCCTCAACTTTTCAACCCTCCCCCTACAGGGTGGGCAGCATGAGTGTGACACTTGATATTGCACACGTCTATAGGCCACGGTAACTGCTTGCTTCCCATCAAGTGGGCCGTGTGCTTGTCTGCCTCCTTAGATTGAAACATTCAAAGCAAGCTGTGATACGGCCAACAAGGCTATTAAAATGGCAGCTTTCTTCAAGATCAAAGGAGTACCTATAACTTCTGTATAAAGTACTATTAGTAGTATATATTCTATGCCTCTTTACAGTTAACTAGCTGACCCACCCCGGCTTCGCCCGTGGCGTATTTCGAACCCCGATGCACCCCTTTTTACCCGACTGCCGAAGAAAGGAGGGTAATTAACTCACATAATATGCTCATAATTTATCAGCTTTCCTAAAATGTATGGGAATCTACCGGAATTGTTCACATTTATGATTATTGCTCCGCTCCCTTGGGCAGTAGCGTGATGATATTCAGCCTATGACATTCACGGATAATGTGGCTTTCTATTGGTGAAAGAATTTTTAAAATCGGTTCAGTAGATCCCGAGATTACCCCTTACAATTTAGCAAATATACAAACACACAAACTTTACTTCTTTATAATATTAGTATAGACTAGCTTCCGCCCGCGGCTTCGCCCGCGTGGAAGTCGGTATCGCCACCAAGTCCACTCCACTGGTCTCCACTCGTCTAACCAAAACCTTTCTAATAAAAGAAACCGCATCAAAATCCGTTCAGTACTTTTTACGTCCATCGCGATTAGCGAAAAAAAAGTACTGGACGGATTTTGATGCGGTTTGTTTTATTAGAAAGGTCTTGCTTAGACTTAAATTTGACGTATGGTTGATTGCATTTGGTTAAGCAGAACCGGAGCTATGACTAAAAAACGATAACCTACTTAAAAACGACGCGCAGGCGGAGCCGCGAGATCAGCTTGTATAAAAAGTAGCCTATATGTTGCCCAGAAGTATGAACTATAATCGTACCAAGTTTGATCAAAATCCCTCCAGTAGTTTTTGAACCATGCGTGCACATACAGACAGACAGACAGACAGACAGACGGAAAGACAAAAAATTTACTAATTGCATTTTTTGCATTAGTATCGATCACCAATCATCCCCCAATAGTTATTTTGTAAAAATATTCAATGTACAGAATTGACCTCTCTACAGTTTTATTATAAGTATAGATTACTCACCACTCAGCTCCGAGTTCCACTATACCGCTTCCAAAAGGTACAGTGTGGACTCTCCCGCCCACTCTGTTCATCGCCTCCAGAGCCAGCACCCTTCTATTAGCTTTACAGAGCACCGAGGCAGCCGTACAGCCTGCGGCTCCCATCCCAACTATGATTGTGTCATAGATAGGCATCTCGCTGCTGAAATGTGCAATCAAACCCAAGAATTAAAAAATCAAGACGCTGCACACTCCATCATGTTGTGGTCCTAGCGGTAAGTAGGGTAGCCAGAGCTCACTGGAGGGGTTCTGTGCTGTTAGCAGGTAGACCAATCTCCTGTGTTGTCCGCATAAAAAATACTTGCGTTATGTTATTAAGAATGAAATTTTTTTTTTTATACTACGTAGGTGGCAGACAAGCACATATGGTTTGTTTGTTTTTTTTATGTGCGATGGACGCCAAAACTAACCAACGGATTTTGATGCGATTTTTTTGTTTTAAAGGTCTTGGTCAGACTTAGAATCTTATGCATGTTTGATCAAAATCGGTTGAGTAGAACCGCAGTGATATAGGCAAAAATATGAAAATAATAATTTTATAAAGAGGTGAAAATTGAGGTTTTAGCACTGTTTAAACTTACGATAGCTCACCGTTCTTCTGCTGCTAATATTCTATAACCTTTTGTGGAGTATATTAAACACGAATAGAACTGAAAACTTAGTTCATTAACATTAAATTTTAATTATTTATAACATGAAACTCGCTCGAGCCAATTTATTTTTATAATAGGTTCGTATTCACGTATCACTATACAATGTTGCAGTTGACGAATGTATCAGATTATCTTATTAATAGTATTCAATGCTAAGCACTTTGCCAAGTATAAATGAAATGCATTTTTAAAAATAAATATCTAATTTAGAGAAATACCATTCTGACATTTGTGAACACGGTGTTCGTATACGGGATACCTGTACTAAAAATTTAGACTGCCTAATTTAAAGATTTGCTCTACTGGAAATAATAACATCAATGACCAACAAAATTAACAAAAATTCAAGTTTTGTGTGAGGATTACGATTCGAATATCAACAAGGAAATAAGGGAAATTATATTATACAATTACAAAGCCTGAGCTTGTAATTAGATAGTTTATGTTATATGCACCTCACCAATAAATCAAATTTTCCCCAATCTATGATAAAATTTATTAATTGGCAACAAAAGAAAAATAAATGTCAAAGTAAATAGTCGCGTTCCATTTCTTTAAATCCGTATTTTAAGCGTGTCACGTCACTCACGTCAATATGACTTCACCTCGCTTAATGGTTAGCTAAAGGTAAAGTCTCAGGAATGGGGGTCACCATTACAAACACCAGTATGCTATATTGGTGGCCCTCAGCAGCTTGACGGCCTCGTCAAATGCTTTTTAATAGGTACCGCGGTACCTACTTACTATTTAAATAAATAGGTAAATTATTATCTTTGAACGGTCAAGTGTAGAGCCATTGATAACATTTAAAATTTACCTAAACATTTAATCTTTGTTAATAAATTGTTGTTGACCATCTCGCGAGAGTATTTTCAAGGCTTGTGATCATAGATTTTGCCTACCTACTCTACTCTCATAAAATAGCGGTAGGTATTATGCCATTATAATACTTACCTACATTGAACATGAACAATATGCAGTAAGCTCTATAAAAGCCACTTGTGTAATAGGCAACCAAAATAATGTAATTAAAAATCTATTACTATTATAAAATTACTAGCTGTTGACCGCGGCTCCGCCCGCGTGGATTTCGATTTCCTTAATTTTGAAACCAAATTATAGCCTATGTTACTCCCAGATATTGTAGCTTTCTATAGGTGAAGGAATTATTGAAATCGGTCCAGTAGCTTCGGAGCCTATTCGTTACAAACAAACAAACAAAAAAACAAATCTTTCCTCTTTATAATATTAGTGTAGATAGAAGATAAATAATGTCTTTAAGTTGGAGATATAAAAAAAAATAGGTAGCTACTTGGGTTAGGTACCTACATAAATGAACGATACAATGAACAAGACCTTTTTTTTTGGAATTCTTGTCTGTTTGGATGCGATGGACGCAAAAATTACTGAATTTTGATGCTTTTTTTTTGGCTTGGTTGAGTAGACCTGGAGATACAGTCAAAAAATGCGTAAACCGACTTCATGCGGACGGAACCGGGTCCGTAAGCTAGTAATTGTAACATTAATGAGATTAGTCTTATAACAAAATTCTACTTACGGATTAGAACTCCCGACCGCGGCAAGCGCTAATAAAATCACTGTTAGATCCAACATGGCTGACGCGTAACTGACTCTGTGTTGGGAATAGATAAAAGTTGTAGTGTCTCATCATGGACTTATGAAACCTATGGAAGGAACGCGTTGAAGAATATAGCTGACGACACGAGAGTTCAAGTCGGCACGCACACACTCGCACTAGTCGTTGCAAAATAGACGGGACGGACGCGTTGAACAATACAGCAGCTGAGCTGATGACACTAAAATCGGTCTACTTGCGTACAAATCGGCACACAGGTTCATGGCACACACACATACACACACACTCACACGACGCGACAAACATCATTCGATTTAGTCAGTTAAATACCTATAGTAGCGAAAACAAATACAGCAAGCATGTCTTGTGTAGTAAAATGGTGTAAAAACCATAGTCACAGCAAGAAAAAATATCCAGGAATGACATTACAATTTTGTGTCATCATCATCATCATCATTTCAGTCGAAAGACGTCCACTGCTGGACAAAGGCCTCCCCCAACGACCGGTTCTGCGCCTCTCGCATCCAGCGGTTTCCCAGGTCGTCGGTCCACCTAGTCGGAGGCCTGCCCACACCACGTCTTCTGGTTCGTGGTCGTGATCAATTTTGTGTAACACGTTGCAAATGCTGCAATGCAACACAAAATTCACTCACACATTGTTAGCTTCCGCCATTTTTATGACACACAGTCCAGTCTCGTTTTTAGCGCGTTCTATCCGTGAGATTTATATGTCCACGTGTCATATTTATATGCGCGAATTGATTTAAGAGTAACCTGTTTGATTCGCAGTTGATTTGTTTTTTTTTATTATAAATTAGTAGATTACTAGCTGATACCCGCGGATGCCAAGGTCAGTCGTCGTTTATGGCTCATATCTCCGCCCCCCCTCCAGGGTCGGCAGTGCAAGCCAGGGTGCGAGGGAAATACTCTATAGCAGTGGCGTAACAATAGGGTGGCAGGGGTGGCAAAATGCCACGGGCCCCCGACCTAAGGGGGCCCCGGCCCAAGAGGCTGCGAGCGCAAAAAAAAAAATTTGCATTGTACCTGAGTATTTTATTTTATTTGAAAAGTATATATTTATAATTTCTGGGCCTAGATTGTGCTAAAGGCAAACCACTGTCATGTCATTGATACTATTCAATTGTAGACTTTACCGTTATACAGTTAAAAGTCTAAAATCAAATGAAAAGAGTTCATTAAACTTTTCGATTCGCTCTACAAAATATCATTTAAGTAATTTTAAACTTTAAATTGATAACAATAAAGACCAAAATTAAATGGCATTTCTTGTAGTGTCAGTAGTATGACAGTAGCTTGTTTTAACAGAATCGAGGCCCTGTTTAAATCTAAAGTGAGACAACTAAAGATCATACAATTTTAAGTTAATGGTTAAGCATTTCAACCAACCTCAACAAAAAGATGTTGATTCATTTTTAGAGATGTACATTTGTACCTACATATTACCACCAGTGAGGCGTAATTTCACTTGTGACCGTCAAAAACCGTCAACCAAAATACCTGTAAATAGCACATTTCTATTCATTTTAGAACGCATCCATAGGTTTCTACAAATATTTTGTCGCAGTACGTTGCCGTGGGTAGCGCAGGCGAGCTAGCAAACACTATGTTAGGGGAATCCCGGGCATGGAGTGGAAGGACCGACTTGGAGTGGAAGGACCGACTTGGGCAACCAAGCGCGGGGCACGCCGTTGTAGCGGCGTTAAGATCCGTCATGGAGGACTGGCTGGACAGGCCTCACGGGGGCCTCTCGTACCGGCTGACGCAGGTGATCTCTGGTAAGGGGTGCTTCGGGGATCACTTGTGTCTGGGGTCTTACTCCGAAAAACGAAAATATTCGTATCCGTTGACGTTTTGACCATTTAGCTACCCCGAAAGTGTTTCGTTTCGGATTTCGGATCCGTCTTCGGTCGTTTGACATTGAGGTTGTCGATCGTTATCAGTACACCTCCTACTCCCAAAATACATTTGACGTTTTCGCTGTCGTTGTTTGACAAATTGTCCGTCTTCGTTCGATCCGAAACGTTCATGTTCGATTTTCAGAGTAAGGCCCCTGATTCGGAAGGAGCCAACGCCCGAGTGCCATCACTGCGATGGCACTCGGGGACTCAGGGCTGCACACGCTGGCCGAGTGTCCGGCGTGGGAGGTACCGAGACAGGCCCTCCTGGCAGCCCTCGGGGTGGGAGTCCTCACACTGCCGGTGCTGATCGCAGCGATGGTGCCGAGTGCGGACGCGTGGTCGACCGCCGCCACCTTCTGCGAGCAAGTGATGCTCGAGGCGGCGGAAAAGGTTTGGTAGAGGCTGCACAGAGCTCGCCCGGACGGCGGCGGGTGCGGACGCCGAAGGCGTCGGAGGTCTAACGAACTCCGTCCTCCATGAGCGCTGGCCTGGGGGTGATGGGTGGAATCCTAGCAGAAGCAGGCCGAGGCGGCGGCGGGCGAAAGCGCCCCCCTATTCCGGGGGCTTGACTGGAACCACGTAGTTCCCAAACCCGAGGGGGCCATCTCGAATCCGGAGATGGCCCGGGTCAAGCCAGGGTGCGAGGGAAATGCTCTTTGGGCCACCTTACACCCTGGCGTCAGAAGACCCTAGACGGCGTGCAGTTTTAGTCGTTAAGAGTCCGACATAACCTGCCCCGCTGGCCGCGGGGTGGGTATCCATGAGGATTTCTGCACGGAAAAAAAAGAGGAATCCAGGGCATCCGGATTTTATATTTTTTTATGAGGGCACGTGGTGCACCCGGGCAACGTAGGCGAGCAGCGCCTCGGCGCGAGAAAGGGTCAGCTAGGTTGCGAGGGATATGCCTATTAGGCAACCTTACATCCTGGTAATTAAGACTCGAGACGGCGTTCGATCCCGACATAACCATCTCCGTGGTATCCATTTCCGCACAATAAACAAAGGGAAAAAACTGAGCGAAGAGTTTTGGCAGGTAATCAAGTGAATGGCGCACTGCATTTTATGAGCAGTCAGAACAGAAAATGTCTAAAGAGGCACGACTTGCTGTACAAAGAGGAGTTCTCGTTCCCACATCGATGTATGGGTATGTATGGTAGTGAATGTTGGGTGTGGCAGAAGAAGCATGAAAGTAGATTGAATGCTGTAGAAATGAGAAGCCTAAGAAGGATAGCTGGAGTAAAGCTGATGGACTGAATGAGGAATAGTGTGATAAGGGAACGTTGCGGTATAGTTGAAGATGTAGTGACCAAGATAGAGAAAGGGATACTTAGATGGTTTGGACATGTAGAGAGGATGGATGAAAGAAGATTGACAAAACAGATACCTATATGAGGTGAGGGTGAATTGGCAACCCGGTAAAGGCCGACCTAGGCGTACATATTTTAATCAGATCCAAGACGTTTTGGAGAAAGGCCTAGGTCAAGAGTAGGTACCCGCAACCGGCGTGCGTGTATGAAAAAAAATATGAAAGTTGAAGAAGCGAAAGGGGTATGCTAAGATCGTAGCAAGTGGAAAGATGTTGTCTCTGCCTACCCCAATGGGAAACAGGCGTGATTTGTATGTATGTATGTACCTATGTATATAAAAAAGGGCTCTAGGTACTGACTGCGTATTCTTTGTGTAATTGTTTTGACATTGGTTTTGGTTACATAAATATTAAAATTAAACTGAGTACAACGTGACAATTTTTACTGATAGGGCCTGCGGGGGAGGTATCCACGAGGATTTCCGCACGAAAAAAAAAAAAAAAAAAAGGGCCCCATCAACAGAATTTGCCACGGGCCCCAGATGGTATAGTTACGCCACTGCTCTATAGGCCACCTTACCCCCTGGCGTCAGAGGACCCCAGACGGCGTCCGTTTCCGTGCGGAAATTCTCATGGATACCCACCCCGCGGCCAGCGGGGCAGGTTATGTCGGACTCTTACCGACTAAAACCACACGCCGTCTAGGGTCTTCTGACGCCAGGGTGTAGGGTGACCCATAGAGGCCATAGAGCATTTCCCTCGCACCCCGGCTTGACCCGGGCCATCTTCGGATTCGAGATGGCCCCCTCGGACGGATTTCCACTCCTTAGCAGCTGTATGCATGATGAACGTGTCAGCAAAGCGCTTCGTGCGTATGAGTAGAATATCGACCATGTAGCGGTTTGTAATAAATTAGTGTCAAGGGCTACTGATGCCGTGAGTGAAGTCGCGGGGGATTGCTAGTATCACAATAAAATAGTCTGTTATAGGACAAAAGGTCAGTAACCTCATTATAAGTCCCCCATTGTGCTACGGATTGTCTAATACATCCATTATGTGCAGCTAATACGCATCCATGTTAAGCAAAATGTCGGTTCAATGATCTAATTATCTATACATTTTAATAAAAATCAAATAAATACTACTTAAAGTGACTTCAAAAACAAAAAAAAATCTAAAAACTGACTCTAGAAGGATAAATAACCGGACCTCGATTCTGCTAATGGCAAACCGCTGTCACGCCACTGACACTCGGCCCATAGCACATGGCGTATTTTTAACGCGCAGACGACGCGCGTATTAAGATCGCGCGTTTTCGGCGCCGTAGACGCTGATTGTTGCGTTTGCATTAATGATACACGCGCGCGCATGAAGCGCGTATACGCGCGCTTGAAGCCATGCAAACGCGCGTGCACGTACAGAGGAGCGGAGTAACTGCAGAGGGAGAACCAATAAATTCGTTTTTTTTACGTTTTTTTCTTTTTAAAAGAAGTACTAAAGCCAGCGTAAGCAGTGCTGTCTCAACCGACGCCATTGTACAACTGAAGTGCGAACAGTCTCTGTTCAAAAACGCAAGCTACGAGCGACTACAGCGCGTATACGCGCAGGAGAGGCGCGTTTCACAAACGCCCCGTGTGCTTAGGTTACAAGATTGCGTTCAAATCTCGTATGAAGCGCGTACAAGCGCGTCATCTGCGCGTCGTCTGCTCGTATAAAATACGCCGTGTGCTATGGGCCTAAAAAAGGCTAGTATAAGTTATGTATACATAATCTTTTTTTCAGTACGTATTTTAGTTGCTTTTTGGTTTTTTGATTATTTTTATTAGTTACCTATTATTTTTTTATACCGGTCACCTCAATATGACTTCACCTCGCCTGATGGTAAGCTAAAGGTAAAGTCTCTACTAAAAGCACAAGTCAGTACTAAAAGCAGTAAAGGAATGGGGGTCACCATTACAAACACCGATGTGCTATAAATATAATGGTGGTAAGCTTGACGGCCTCATCAAATGCTTTTCACGCCCCGCTTAAAGGACCCGGGACTGTAGGAGGAAGGAAACACATTCGTTGATAAAAAACGGTCAAGCTAGTACTTTATTGTATCACAATTTACTTCTAGACAACAGTCTGCTAGCCTCTCTACGGCCCGTGTCTATTGCCCCGTGGACAGTTGAGAACAGCCTGTTATGAGTGGCTTCACCGGCGAATAGAACTCGTGGGGCCCCACTGCTATCGGTGAGCGGCTCTGCTAGGATAGCTCGCGCGTTTATTAGCTGGGGTGTTTCGAGATTGTCGTATGTATAGCTTCCTCTGGTGTACGGGTTCGAGTGCCAGGTTGATCTGAAATTATATTATATTATAGGTGGATGTTTCTGAACTTTCACGCAGTGCACCTGGGTAACAGAGCCGGCAGCGCCTCTCAGTTGTAAGGGAGACGTTGCCGCCAAAAGCCAGCAGAAAGATGACGCTATACATACCTAGTGCATAGCTGTATCTCTCTCCCTGAGTTGAATTCCCATCGCATTTGAATCGCGATTAAGATCTCATGGTAAGGCCCTATAGTGTCTATAGTGTATAGTGGTCTGAGTAATGGACTGCTGAGACGAGGTCTCGGGTTCGATCCTGGGTTCACCATGGCAAACACCAATGACTTTTCGATGCTTTTCGAAGTTATGTGTGTATTTATCGCAGGTTTATAAGTGGCCGGTTAATGGCAATAGGCCGCCACCTATTACATTGGGACCTAAACATAAACTGGCGAAATGTGGGTGCTAGCACATCTGCCTACCCCTTCGGGGATATAGGCGTGAGTTTAAGTTATGTTATGGTAAGGCCCCAGCTGTTTCAGAAGTCTACTTTTTTATATCGGGCACGTCAACATGACTTCACCTCGCCTTTTTTTTATACCACTTAGGTGGCAGACAAGCACACGGCCCACCTGATGGGAAGTGGTCACCGTGGCCTACGGACGCGTGCAACACCTGATGGAAAGCTAAAGTCTCAGGACCGGGGATCACTTCTACATGTATACACCGATAGTGGCGCACCTCAGCTTGACGGCCTCATCAAAAATGCTTTTTCACGGCCCGCTTAAAGGACCCGGGACTGTAGGAGGAATGAAACACGTGAGCTGGTAAAAAATTCCAAGTGATTATAGTGCGGCGAATAGAAGAGGCACCGAACCGCTTGGTTCTTGATGGAATTGTTTGCACTGTGTGAGGGTGATACCTCAGTCTGGCACGTGTAGTTCTGTATAGGAAAGGAGAGTTCTATGTTATGGTAGATGTTCCACGTATTACTAACCTAAGCATATCTGTAGGCTCCGGTATAGTGATTCCTTTGCCCATAAACCGTCTGACCAGCTCCATCAGTTTCCTTTTAACAACATCCTCAGGTAGCGTCTCCACCTGGAATATAAAAAGTTTATTTTTTCATTTATTGCCCGTGGTTCACCCGCATTGTCCACCTAGGTGGTCCATGGGTAAAAAATATTTCCCGTGGTCCACTGGAATATCCATATTATTCCATCATTGTATAACGAAAGGATAACATTGATAGTGAGACATGGTGAGAAATAAACGTTTATTATTATTATTATATTAAGCATACAAGTAATTGTTTATAGCTATAAATATATATTAGAATAACTGATAAACATACTTTTTTTGTATACATACTTATTATACATAGAAAACACACCCAGACTCGGGACAATTCATTATGGGTCACACAAAGAATTGTCCTTAGTGTGAATCGAATCCACGACCTCCGGCGCAGCAGGTAGGGTCTCTATAACCGCTGAACCAAGAGGCCATAATAAAATATACATGAATATAATGAGTGTACCACGGGAAATAATAATTACCCATGGTTCACCTGGGTGAACCACGGGAAATAATAATTACCCGTGGTTCACCTGGGTGAACCACGGGAAAAAAATATTGCCTGTAGTCCACCTAGGTGGACAATGCGGGTGAACCACGGGCAATAAAGGAGTTTATTTATATATCAGAATTACTCGTAAGAAAAACCTATAGGGTATGATAGAGAGTTTATATCTTAATCACTATATAGCCTACGTCCGCGGCTTCCCTCGCACCCGGATTGACCCGGGCCATCTCCTCCTAATCATTGTTGAGGAGGTAGGACACGACGGTATCTCCTGTACGAACTGAGCAGTCCGACTGAGGTAGTACCTCCGCCCTACAGAACACCGCCACATAATAACCAGCGTGTTGTGTTCCCCAAGGTAAGTAGGGTAGCCAGAGCTCACTGTACTCGTCCTCCCCCCACCCCTTCCTAGTCCCACCCCTTCTTAGTCCCCCCCCTTCCCTTTAGGCTAGGCAGCGCGTGTGCGTCACCCTTAGTGTTGTACACATTCATAGGCCACGGTGACCGCTTCCCATCAGGTGGGCCGTGTGCTTGTCTGCCACCTACGTAGTATAAAAAAAATCTCCGGATTCGAGATGGCCCCCTACTCCACCCTCGTGGGTTTTTGATCCTGTTGCAGGTACAGGATCAGAAACCCCAGGGAACCTATTGCAGAAATAAACAACCAGTCAATGCAGACTAGCTTTAATCTATTCCTTTACCAAACTTTGGCCATAACCGTCCAGCCGTTCGAGGGTAACAGAGTAACAAACATACAAACATCTTCACCATCCTTCACCTTTATTATATTAGTAGGACTAGCTGTTGCCCGCGGCTTCGCCCGCGTGGATTTCGAATTCCGTTTCAAATTCCTTTTTTCGTGCGAAAGTTCCTTCGGATACCACCCCCGTCACCCATAAGGAGTAGTTAAGTCTGACTCAGACCTCATAAAAACCGCACGTCGCCGTCTCAAGTCTACAGTTGTAAGATTGCTTAGAGAATATCCCCAGTTGACCCTGGGCCATCTACGGTTTTAAGATGGCCCCCTTGACCCCCCGACCATCGCGCCACTTCACCGACGGTGGTCACGCGTCGATGGTTGGGTGACAGGATGGCTGCCTGTCACCCAACCATCGACGCGTGGACAATCAGCTTGCCCCCCCGCTTGCTCCCCACTGTACCCTCTGCTAGTCAGAGGAACACTTATGGAGCCTCGGAGCAGCCCGCTAGAGGGCCACTCCCACCCCGGCCGGATTGGCCGCAGGCAGCAGCGTCTAGTGAACTCCACTGCGGGTGACGTACCTACGACAAACTTATCATTTGCGGTTGGTACAGTAAGCGGGTCTAAGGATCTAACCGCAAAATTAAGTTTGTTTTTTATTGTATGTATTTTTCCGGGATAAAAGTATCCAGTGTGCTGCCCAGGATATTGAAGAATAATTATACCAAGTTTCATCGTAATCGAACCGGTAGTTTTTGCGTGATGCCTGAACAAACAGACAGACAGACAGACAGACAGACAGACAAAAATTTTTTTGATCACATATTTGGGATCGGTGTCGGTCTAGTAACACCCCCTGCTACTTATTTTTTTGATATTTTCAATGTACAGAATTTTCACTTCTACAGATTTATTATAAGTATAGATTATATAGGATACTCACCACTTTACCTACACGACCGCTGGTCCATAGAGTCAAAGCCCTTTCAGACCCTTTGGGGTTACTAGCTCCAAATACTTTTGTCACCCAGTAATCTTCTGGGGGTATTTTGGACCTATCTTCGTCCCTCCATATGAAAGCGAAGAAGCTGCGTTCTTTAGGCCAAAAGGCATTCGGGAAAAGTAATATGATTTTGTCCATAACCCCTATCGATACTGCTTCGATATTTCTTGCTTTTTCGTCTGGTAGTGGGGGGTAGAACATTGTAGTATACCTGGAAATAATCATATTATATAGAGCCGACCCTGGACGCCGAGGTAAATACCTCAGATGCGACTAGGAAAAACGCTAGGATCATGATGATGACAAGATGGATTGGGGTGTATGACTTTTTTATACTACTTAGGTGGCAAACAAGCACACGGTCCACCTGATGGGAAGCGATCACCGTGGCCTATGAACGTGTGCGACACTAAAGGTGTCACACACGCGCTGCCTACCCTGAAGGGGGTGGGCTAGGATGGGGTGACGTATGATACTATACCTTTCCTTCAGCACGCCGAGCGAGACAGTGACGATGACGTTCCTCGCCTTGTACACGGAGCCGTCCTTGCAGCGCACCTCCACGTCCCGCGCGGGCTCCTGAGGGTACGAGATCTTGCTCACCTCCTTCTCGAACCGAAGATTCAAGTTTGGATACCCTAGACCATCTTGATGTGTATTCTGTAAAGGAGACAAGATGGATAAGTAATGGTCACATATCATTATAGCGTTACTTCTGACTGTTTTTTTTATCACACTTAGATGGCAGACAAGCACACGGCCCACCTGATGGAAATCAGTCATTGTGGCCTATGGACGTGTGTAACACCAGGGGCGTCAGGTATCCAATGCAGCCTGGAATTTGGAAGTCTTCTCTCCTACTCCTTCAACAGGATTTATCTTGATTTTTACTCCAGTAACTACTTGCTCAACTCTCTACCTCCTCTTGGTTTGGTTTGAGCAACTGCTATCTTGGACCGAAAGACCGATAGCTGAACCGACGTTAGGTCCTCATTAGCACAGGTGGTAGGTCACAGCAACGGAGGTAGGACACGACGGTATTGCCCGTCCGACTGGGGTAGTACCTCCGCCCTATAGAACACCGCCCTATAATAACCATCGTGTTGTGTTCCCCAAGGTAAGTAGGGTAGCCAGAGCTCCTCCTCCAACCCCTTCCTTTCCACGTTACATACGTCCATAGGCCACGGTGACCGCTTCCCATCAGATAAGACGGCCTCTGTGGCGTAGCGGTAGTGCATGCGACTGCTACGCAGAGGGCGCGGGTTCGATTCCCGCTCAATGCAAATATTTGTATGCATGAATATGTCTATTTGCATTGGTCTGGGTGTTTCTATGTATAATAAGTATGTATTTACGAAAAAAAAAGTATATAAGTATGTTTATCAGCATTCTAGAACCCATAACACAAGCTAGTGAAACTAAGCTTACTTTGGGTCTAGGGAGCGATGTGTAGAATGTCGTAGAGTATTTATTATTTATTATTATTATTTATTATAAACCGTGTGATTGTCTACCACCAAGTAGCATAAATATATAAAAAACAGCAAGAGAGGTGATTGCACTTACCAGTAAAACATCGAATATGGTCTTATACCCGTTCTTGTGGAAACTCAAATGCAGGTGACCATCCAAGGTCTGATAGTACCCATGAGTGGTGATGTCGTTCCAGCTGCTCGTTGCGTTGTGGTTGTCTATGAATTGGTCTATGAACCTATAGAGGTTGTCTATCAAATCCTTGTCGTTCAACAACGCTGGGTGTTTTGACGCGATATGGTCGTTTAACCTGAAAAATATCGTGAATTTTTTATTGATAAAAGTTGTTTTATATGAGGTGAAGGGAGGGTGAAGCGAAAGGTGTATGTCAGGCGTGGAAAAGTTATCGTTGTCTCTGTCTTTCGCCTTTGTCTGGAAGAAATCGCTTTTACCGATATTATGACCGCCCACCACTACCACCATACCACTTACCACCTAGGTGGCAGACAAGCACACGTCTCAGCTGATGGGAAGCGTTCAATGAGACCTATGGACGTGTGCAACACCCAGGGGTGCAGCACTTGCATTGCCAACCTGCTGCTTCTGGGGAGGGGTTAGAAGAGGATGGGAGGCTAGAAAGTAATGGGGGGTACAGGGGAAAGAGCTCTGGCTACCCTTCTTACCTTGGGATACACAACACGCTGGTTATTATGGGGCGGTGTTCTGTAGGGCGGAGGTACTACCCCAGTCGGACTTACCTTCTTGTTAGATACTGGCCCAGTGGTTCAGGGTCCTTAGGGGGCTCATCCACGGCGTCGAAGGCAAAGTCCACAATCTCGTTGATGACTGCGTCTTTATCGGATTGGGAGCCGTCTGATCTGGTGGGAGAATAACAGGTAAGGTCAAATAATATATATATACCTTTAACGTGTATCGCGTTAAGTCCCGTTTACGTATAATAAGGTCAAATAAAATAGATTTATGTAATGGTAGAACCACACTTCGCTATTCACTTATCGCCGTTATTCACGTGTAAAATCAGGGAGGGCTTATTCGTGTATATTTGCTTAATTCGCACAAATATTCGCCTAGTCACTCTTCTATGACGAATTGTGGAGGGTTTAGTCATCTATAAGAATTTCCTCGAATTCAATACAGGCGAATAGCGAATAGCGAAGTGAGGTTCCACCATAATAATAATGAATAGTTAGTAGCCTAACAGTACACTTTGAGACGCACTTTCCATCAGGCAAGATGAAGTCATGTCCATACAAAAAAATGTACCTAGCTATATTTGGCAGAACCCTGCCTTTTCGGTAGTTTTCTCTACAATTTTGCGGATACAACCTGCCAGAAATTCAAATTGTAACCAAAACCACCAAAATGGTAGAATCCGGTGACATTATGGGCACACATTTTTTCCACTGCTTATGGACTTAACCTCAGCTTACCATCAGGTGAAGTGCAGTCAATCTAACGGACTATTTATTCTATGCTATTAACGCAAAGATGATGAAGTGAGTAAATAAAATTACCTAAATGTTTGTAAGGTGATATCGTGGGGCAGTAATGGCACCTTGTGCTGATCAGCAAGCTGGAATACGCTGTTGTTCGTCTCCCCGTGGACCCTGAAAACAGAAGTTGACGTTGCTAATATTATTACCAGCCAGCAGAAAGGTTCCATAATATTATGGTTCAACCTTATAAGTGACAATAGGTACGTTCATACAGTAATTATTCAACCACTATTTCACCCTCTTAGGAGTGAAATTAGGAAAGCGCTGATACATAGGTACATTTATTACTCAGCAGCATGATACATACTCTTAAGCCAGATGGACTGACGACCTGGGTCTCGATTCTGCTAAAGGCAAAACCACTGTCATACCAATGACACTCTAAAAAATGCGGTTTCATTTTAGACTTTATTGTTATGTTTTTAAAGTCTAAAATTAAATTATATTTTATGGAACGAACGATAAGTTAAAGAATTCTTTTCATTTGATTTTAGACTTTTGTATAACATGAAAGTGTGAGGGTTCATTAAAATTATTAAATTGATAATTTTCATGCAGATTTTTAAGTTTTAAATCTGAAAATGATCATCTACTTTAACGTATGTAGAATTAATTGTATAAAAAAATACATTATTTCCAGTGACTCACCACTCAGCTCCCAGCTCCACAACTCCATCACCAAAAGGCACAGTGTTGACTCTCCCCCCCACTCTGCCCATCGCCTCCAGAGCCAGCACCCTCCTGCCAGCTTTACAGAGCACTGAGGCCGCGGCACAGCCTGCAGCCCCCATCCCGACTATGATTGTATCGTAGTTAGCCATTGTTCTGAAGAGAAGATGACATACAGGATAATTTAATCTAAATTCTAAAGGGTACAGTGCGAGTAACCGTACGGGTTGGAACTTTCACGTGGTGCACCCGGGCAACGGAGGCGACCAGCGCCTCCCACTCGCCACGGGAGACGCTGCTGCCACAGGCAAATGCCGGCCGACGCGGGAGTGTCCTCATAAAGGCCTGCTCTAAGGCTTTCCACATGTCCCTCTCCACTGAGCAGACGGTGGGTGGGCTGGTTCTCCACTTGCAGACAGGGGGTGACAGGACGACCGCCTATCACGCTATTTCCGCTATATTTCGGGAGGTCGAGGGGGCCATCTTAAAACCGGAGATGGCCCGGAGTCAGTTGGGGTGCGAGAGATATACCCATTGGATAACCCTTGGTAATTTAGACATGAGACGGCGTGCGGTTTTAGTCGGTTTGATTCCGACATAGCTATGGGGGGATATCCGCATGATTAAAATAGGTCCCATACAGTTTTAGTCGATTTTCTGTAGGGCGGAGCTACCCCAGTCGGATAGCTTGCCGTCAGCGGTTGCCGTCAAGCTGAGAGCCACCATTTTGGCAGTATCGGTGTTTGCAATGGTGACTCCCATTCTAGAGACTTTGCCTCAGCTTACCATCAGGCGAGGTGAAGTCATGTTGACATAAAAAAAAAAGCCACAGTGAACCACGTGTGAAATAAGATATAGTAGGTATGTACATAGGTATTGTATAAACATAGTTCTTTAGATAATAAGTTGTAATTTTTATGAGTACGATAACAATCTCATAGAAATCTACAAGTTGCCGACTGTATCTATACTACTTACCTATTGTAAAATTGTGTCTCTACATTGGAGATATAAAAAAAAACCCTGTGTTATGCTAATATGAATGATTCTGAACATTATTTTTTTGTTTGTCTGTTTGTTCGTGATGGACGATAAAATACTGAATGGGTTTTGATCACGGAATAAAGAATACCTACTACAATGGAAGTGTGATACTACTTATTCATAAGGGGAACCGCTGTCGCCAAACTCACACATACAACCAGTCGCTTATCTTCCATACCAAATTAGCCTAAATTATGCATACTGCAAAACGAAAATACACCTTACTAGTTCGTGTTAGAGATGTATTTGCTATAGATAAAAAAAATATTTACGGCGATTCGTATTTTGAATCAAACAAACTTTGACTTAAGAAAAACTTCAGATAATCTCTCTCTCTCGCTCTATCTCACTATGCAAACCTTGCGAAACAACGCATACCAGTGACACGCGTGCCACGCGTTTTGATGCAGTTTTGTTATTAGAAAGGTCTTGGTTAGACTTAAAATCTGCCGTATGTTTTTTATATATTATATCTTTTTTTTATACGACGTAGGTGGCAGAAAAGCACACGCCCCACCTGATGGGTCCCCAACTGGTCGCCGTGGCCTATTGACGTGTGTAACATCAGAGAGGTGTCACACTCGCGCTGGCGACCTTGGAGGGGGTGGGGGTTGAGGAGTTTGGGCGGGGTTGGAGCGGAGAATTGAGGAGAGATTATTTTATTTATTTTATAGATATAGATCATTAAAGTTATATTTAACTCCCTCTGTGGCGTGGCGGGTAGAGAGTTCGACGGTTATGCCGCGGGAGGTCGCCTGTTTGATTCCCGCTTAGTACAAATATAATGTGGGTCCATAAATTGGAGTGTCTGTTTGTAATATTAAAATAACGGGTTCCGTGTAAAAAGACCACGCGGTCAAAGACGCGGGCAAAGCTAGTATTTCAATAAATTATTTAAAAGTAGGTACTTATTAGATATCTAAGCACATGTCCGATCCACCAACCCGCGTTAGGCCAGCGTGTGTGGATTAAGGTCTAAACCCTCTCAGCTCTCTCGTTAGAGGAGAGGAGACCCGTGCCAGCAGCAGATAGATAGTACAGGAGGTTCTGTCTAGAAAGGCACTCAGTCCATATTTTGTAAGTACTCCTAAGTACAATCACTAATGCAAACACAGTAAAATCACTACATATTTACATACAAAATATTACATATACATAAAACAAAGTCGCCTTTTCTGTCCCTATATCCCTATGTGCGCTTAAATCTTTGAAACTACGCAACGGATTTTGATGCGGTTTTTTCCAATAGATAGAGTGATTCAAGAGGAAGGTTTATATGTATAATACATGCATCATATACTAAGGCTAATTTAGTATCAGCATTGCACCCGTGCGAAGCCGGGGCGGGTCGCTAGTAAATTAATAAATGGAAAATCCATGATTGAAACAGGACTGGTTTAATGAATAGTAGTTTTTTATGTATGGCTCCACGAATTTACAACAAATTACCGAAAAGAATTATGGAGATTGGGGAACTTAGCATATATAAGAAAGAATTTAAGAATATTTTGTTAAGCAAATGTTATTATACGGTAAATGATTATTTAAATGACAAAACAGTAGATGTGTAGTAATATAATAAATGAAATTTAAACTTTGACATTCTTATCATGCATATAAATATTTTGTAATTGACTAAGTAATTTAATGTTATTGTGCTGCTTGAAAGTGACTATTATTTTGAACACGAAAAAACAGACAGCTATAAATCGTGACATGTACTAGTTTATAAATTCTTAGATCCTAATTAATGTAGATTATGTTGTAATAATATGTTATTATCAATAACCTATGCAATATTATTGCATGCCAATATGACTGAAATATGGTGAGCCCAAATTTAATAATTGTAAGACCTTTATATTATACCCATAATTCGCAATAAAATATATTGAATTGAATTGAATTGAATTGAAAAACTGAATGCGTAAGCGACAATACCTATTGCCACGGAAAACTCGCTTTTCAGACAAGTGTTTACGACTTCGATAAGGTTGCTTTTCCTATAAACATCGATGTCTCTTACACCATATTGTTACAGTAACAACTGTTAATAGGTATATCGAAGTTTGAAATGCTATAATGGTTTTGAGTGACAATTCACATGAAAATCGCTTTTCAGTAAAGTGTTTCTCATGTCTTTTGGGATCTTTTTCCCTTGAACATTCAATGTCGCTTACGCCATTTTTGATACTCAACCGTCAATGTAAACAACTCTACAATGGTGTCAATTCTGTTGCAGTATCTACTAAAATGTTTCTAACGTGTTTTAATATTGATTTAAAATTTCTAGGCCCAAAGTAGGTACCTAAGCATAGTTTAACGCTTGTGTTATGGGTTCCAGAATGTGGAACAACATATTTTATACTTTTTTTGTAAAAATAATTTATTATAAGTACATAGAAACACCCAGACCAATGTAAATAGACAACAATTATTCTTGCATACAGATATTTGCAATGAGCGGGAATCGAACCCGCGCTCCATGTCGTAACAATCGAATGCACTGGCGCTACACCACAGAAGCCTTTTTTATCGTGCAGAAATCCCCATGGATACCACCCCTATCTGCCATCGGGGGTGGTTATACCGGGATCGAACCGACTAAAACTGCACGTTATCGGTGTCTTAATTACCGGGGTGTAAGGTTATCCAATAGGCATATCCCTCGCACCCCAGCTGACCCTGGGCCATCTACGGTTTTAAGATGGCCCCACAAAATAGTCAGAATAATTTAGTTTTATAACATCAGAATTAACACATGTTTACTTACCTATCTATTCCAACAGCTGTATTTAGTAGCACAAATGATAAATAACATTAAATAATCTTTATATCTGATAACAGTTTCAAACACGTAATGATAAAATAGACACTTATTATCAACACAATTATAGGTGAACTATTCTATATTATTATCAGATCTGTGACTTATTATATTCACACGTGGAGACATGCCGTGCTTGACGATCAGTCGAGCGACTGGTCATCTAATGTTACAAGCAACAAGTTTGTTTATTATTATCTTGGCTGGGTTGCCAACGCATAGAATTTTTTTACCTTTTTTTTTCAAATACAGGTAATTTTTTAATGAATTTTTTTTTTATTCATGATAGGCTTACGTTTGACCTCAATCTCACCTGATGTGACGATGTGGTCTACGATGAATCACGCTTGCCTAGAAGGAAATGCATCACTAAAGCCACTGAAGCTTGTGTGTGATACCATACGAATACCTCGTGCAATGCGTGTCGGGGAGAGTGGGAAGAGGGAGGAGTTTTTTGGAGGTTTTGAGATTGGTTAGTTAGAGTCTAGTTTTAAATATTTTTAATTTTGATGTTTTGTTAGTGTCGTCTAGAATGGTCTATACAGAATAAATGATTTTTTACTTTGACTTTGACGTTAGAGAACTTTACACTAGCCCCTCAGCATGTAAAATAGCTTAAAACTTAAAACTTAAACTTAATAGATGGAAGGAGCACTTGAAAATCTTTATTTATTGATAGATTGAGCGCACCAAAAAATCAGTTTGACTTGATTGCCCGAAATGAGATGATTTTTGTCATTTCTGCGTTCAACTCACACTAACCCGCCGCAAATGGGGGATAATTCCCGCGATTGGCAACACTGTTGTTATCTCGTTATTCTATTCATAGACATTATGTTGCCACTATAAATCTTAATTACCTATATACTGCATGTAAAGTTCAGGTTTGACAATAACACAAAAAATAGTTTCTTCTTTTGGCACAATTGCTACTATTGTGGCGAGAAGTCATAGCGGCAAAAAGGTAAAAATATCGGCTTTATAATATTAATACGACTGGTAACCCGCGCCCACTCTTGCGCAGACGTCTATCTGTCAAATGATAAAGCGCGCGAACTTCAACTAGCGAAGAGATTAGAATCTAATTACTTACACTATTTTAAAATTGTAAAGTAGCTATGACTCTAACTCTACATTTGAAAATTTTTAAAAATGTACTTCGGTATGTATATTGAAAGAGTGAACAAAAAATGTTTTTTACTAAGTAGGTACTTAAGCACGTTAAGCCGTCGGTCCCGGTTGCCATACAAACATCTATGGCAGTCGTTACGGGTAGTTGGAGCCCTCAAAAGTCTAACCAGTCTAACTTGGAACTTCGATATCGCCATTGGTTGTGGAGGTCAGATGGCAGTCGCTCCACGTAAAATATCGAAGTTCAGCCGCATCACAGTTAGACTGGAAAGCCGACCCCAACTGAGTTGGGAAAAGGTTCAGAGAATGAATGACTAAGTAGGTACTTAGGTGGCAAACAAGCGCACGGCCCACCTGATGCGAAGTGGTTACCGTGGCCTAAATTGACGTATGCAACATCAGAAATATCACACTCGCGCTGCCGACCTTCGAAGGGAAGGTGGTTTAGGGGTTGGAGGGGAGGCTTGGGGAGAATGGGGGTGGGGGTTGCGAGGTGAAGTCATGTTGATGTGTTCATTATATAAAAAAAGATCACCATACACTTTTGAAAAGCTATAAACTGCCATGGAATAAGTCAACTTATTATTAAACTTAAAATTTATAAGAAAACTCTTAAATGTCATTGTAATAACAAAATCTTTCGTCCGTTTTGCTCTGAAGTTTCAGATGTATAATATTATTTAATAGTAACCGCTACAGATAATGATAAATAGTCGTCTATAAATAAGGCAATACTACGACATAGAGACTCAGTTACGCGTCAGCCATGTTGGTGCGAACAGTGATCTTGTTAGCGCTCGCCGCGGTCGGGAGTTCTAATCCGTAAGTAGACAATCCTTGTATAATCACTTATCATTATAATTAATATCATAATGATTCGGGTCAATCTTACCTGTAAACCGACGAGCATATTGCGCAGGTTTTCTCTCTGGAGTTTTTTTTATACTACCAGACAAGCACACGGCCCACCTGGGTCTCGATTCTGCTAAAGGCAAACCACTGTAATACCACTGACACTCTAAAAATGCTACTTCATTGTAGACTTTACCGTTATACAGTTAAAGTCTAAAATCAAATGAAAAGAATTCATTTAACTTTTTCATTCGCTCTACAAAATATCATTTGACTTTAGACTTTAACCCCATAACAATAAAGTCTACAATTAAATGGCATTTTTTAGAGTGTCAGTGGTATTACATTGGTTTGTCTTTAGCAGAATCGAGGCCCTGATGGGAAGCGGTCACCGTGACCTATAGACGTATACAACATCAGGTTCTCATCAGACCCTGGGGGGGTCTTCTGTCTTCTGTACTGTCTGTATTTCCATACCGGCCGGCGCGGTGGCGGGGCAGGTTATGTCGGACTCTTACCGACTAAAACCGCACGCCGTCTAGGGTCTTCTGACGCCAGGGTTTAAAGTGGCCCATATAGCATTTCCCTCGCATCCCAGCTTGACCCGGGCCATCTCTGGATTCGAGATGACCCCCTCAAGTTTGGGAACCACGGTGTTCCCGTTATGTCCCCGGAATAGGGGGCGCGCTTCCGCTTCTGCTAGGGTGACAGGCGGCTTCACCCGTCACCGCCAGGCCTGCGCTCATGGAGGACGGAGGTCGTTAGAACCACCGTCCGGGAGAGCTCTGTGCAGCTTCTCCCGGACCCACATAGTAACTGTAACTACCTAATCCTTTGGTGAGACCTAAAATACTTAAATAAATAAATAAATAAATATTTTACGACATTCTACACAGCGCTCCCTAGACCCAAAGTAAGCATAGTTTAACTAGCTTGTGTTATGGGTTCTAGAATGCTGATAAACATACTTATATACTTTTTTTTTGTAAATACATACTTATTATACATAGAAACACCCAGACCAATGCAAATAGACATATTCATGCATACAAATATTTGCACTAAGCGGGAATCGAACTCGCGCCCGCTGCGTAGCAGTCGCATGCACTACCGCTATGCCACAGAGGCCAAACTTAGGTATACAAAACAAAAAAATATGTTAGTACGGTCGTCCGCACTTCATTGTAATTGTTATTATGTAGGTATGACTCTTGCATCCTTTTGACTTTAACTAACGATAATAATTAGATTATAGTGGCAAGGTAAAGGTCGTTATGTCATGATTGGGGCTTAGTAACATAATAAAGATGCGTACAGACCTACATTTAACAATTGTATACATTATACATTGATATCTTGATAGCAAAACCTATTCATATAATAGTTAGAGGAGGGGAGACCCGTGTCTCCTCTCCTCTAACGAGAGAGCTGAGAGAGTTTAGACCTTAATGCACACACGCTGGCCTAATGCGGGTCGGTGGATCGGACATGTCCTTAGAAATTCTTCTAGGACATGTGGGTTTCCTCACGATGTTTTTCCTTCACCGTCAGCAGATGGTAAATCATGTGATTAGCACATATAAATTCCACAAAGTGAAATTCACATTGGTGCTGTAAGGCCGGATTCGAATTCGATACCTCTGAGAAGAGGCCGCGTCCTTATCCATTCAGCTACCATCGCAATATTACCTACTTAAAAACTTTAATAAATATTCTTTACGTAGGTACCTACTATTTGGTTATGTCACTAAGAATAATGGTGTTTGAAAAAAGGTGAAAAGTCAAATTGTCTTGATAATGTTTTGTAAACAATATAATAAAATGTATTATTAAAACAATTTAAGTATTATTGTTAAGTCGTTATGTTTATTATCATCTCAAGGTTTCGCACCTCTGACATTTGGTTTGATATCTCCGCTGGAAGGTTGGATGAGGATAAGGGCTTCTAGAGATTTAGGGCCCAAGTTTTCAAGGAGGTAGGACACGACGGTATCTCCCGTCCGAAATGAGCTGTCCGACTGGGGTAGTACCTCCACCCCATAATAACCAGCGTGTTGTGTTCCCGTCGGTAAGTAGGGTAGCCAGAGCTCACTGTATCCCTCCTTCCCCCACCCCGCCTAGCCTCCTCACCCCTTCCCAGCCCTCCCCCTTTCCCTTCAGGGTAGGCAGCGCATATGTGACACCCTTAGTGTTGTAGTATAAAAAAAAGGTCGGCCTGACCTACAAGCTGGTAAAGATGCTGGGCCTCGATTCTGCTAAAGGCAAACCACTGTCATACCACTGACACTCTAAAAAATGCTTTTTAATTGTAGACTTTACAGTTATACAGTTAGTCTAAAATTAAATGAAAAGAATGGTTACGTACCTATTACTACACCTAAAGTTGTTATAACACTAATCTATACATATAATAATACTGTAACTGATCGGTGTCTGTACATGGAAAAGAAAATATTAGGGGACTTTATGACTGTAATAGATGCCAAAGCAACGATTTTTAGAATTTTTATCTGTTTGTCTGTTTGTCCGCAAATTTATGTGCGCGCAAAAATCAAAAACTACTGGAAGGATTTTAATCAAACTTGGTACGATTATAACTTCTGGGCAACATAAAGGCTACTTTTTATATATACCTACAAGCTGAATGGCTTCGCGCGCGATTCGAATTTATGCCGTTTTCGGTTATATCTCCGATTCTATTTAACCAATTACAACCAAACACAATGTCGATTTTGAGTCTAACCAAAACCTCTTTAATAAAAAAACCGCGTTAAAATCCCTCATTAGCATTTTTGTCCATCGCTATAAGAGCGAGTTGTAATCATGTATTTTGTCTCTACAGCACAACGCCTGTCTACGACACAATCATAGTCGGGATGGGGGCTTCAGGCAGTGCTGCGGCCTCCGTGCTCTGTGAAGCTGGCAAGAAGGTCCTGGCTCTGGAGGCTATGAACAGAGTGGGGGGGAGAGTCAACACTGTACCCTTCGGAGACAGCGTTGTGGAAGTAGGAGCTGAATGGTGAGTCATTTACACTTAGATGTTATGTAACCAGGGGTCTCTAGACGGGGTAGGAACCTCTACGGCAACAGAGGCGGCAGCGCCCCCCACTCGCAGGTAAGACGCAGCCACTCTCCACGTGTCCCTCTGACTAGCAGAGGGCACAGTGGGGAACAGGCGGGGGGCGGGCTGGTTCTCCGAAAGCAGACGTAGATAGTTTTTTTAAATATAAGATACTTACGTCAAAATGACTTCACCTTGCCTGATGGTAAGCTAAAGGTGAAGTCTCAGTACAGGGGGCACCACTAAACATACTGATAGTGCCACAGTGGCGGCCCTCAGCTTAAAGGCCTCATCAAATGCTTTTTCACGCCCCCCTTAAAGGACCCGGGACTGTAGGAGGAAGGAAACACGTGCGCTGGAAAAGAGTCTTTATGGTGCGGTAGAGAAAAGAGGCACCGAACCGCTTGGTTCTTGATGAAATTGATTGCACTGTGTGAGAGTGATACCTCAGCCTGGCACGTGTAGTTCTGTTATAGGAAAGGAAAGGATGGGATCAATTGGAAGAGCTCATCGGAAAACTCACCATGGTAAATGGTATTTTTTTAGAATTTCCCTGGCATGACAGTGGCTGGCTTTAACAGAATCGAGGCCCAGATGGCTCATGTGCTTTTCTGCCACATAAGTGGTATAAAAATGTGACTTCTACTTCATAGGATCCACGGCGAAGGTACAAGTCCTGTGTATAACCTCGCTGTTCGCCACAACGTCACCTTGCGCTCACAGGACGTGTCTACCTTCAATGTGCTCAGGTAATTAATTACTTTTTAAAAGAATATTAATAACCAAAATTACTAATAAGTATTCTGGTAAGGATGGTAGCTGAATGGATAAGACGCGGCCTCTATTCAGAGGTATCGGTTCGAATCCAGCCGGACAGTACCAATGTGAATTTCACTTTGTTGAATTATATGTGCTAATCACATGATTTACCATCTGCTGACGGTGAAGGAAAAACATCGTGAGGAAATCCACATGTCCTAGAAGAAATTCTAAGGACATGTCCGATCCACCAACCCGCATTAGGCCAGCGTGTGTGGATTAAGGTGTAAACCCTCTCAGCTCTCTCGTTAGAGGAGAGGCGACCCGTGCCCAGCAGTGGGACATAAATGGGTTTCTATTATTATTATAACTAATATTCCTCCTAAACTCTCCAGCTAAGCTGAATTGTTGGGAGTTAGAGTAAGTGAGAATTCACTAAAGGGATTCTGTGCGTCATGTTTGGGCTCATTTGATTTGTCTGGTTATGCACTTACCAGAAAGCTTGGTTATTTTTAAAACTATATTTTATTTTTATCCACAGATCGGATGGGACGGACAAAAACAAAGAATTGTTCGTTGAACTTCTCGGCTATGGGAAACAAGTGACAGCCACCTCGCCAAAGGACCCTGAACCTACGGGACAGTACATAACAAGAAGGTAAATTATTTTTATTTAGCATAACATAACATAACATAAACTCACGCCTATATCCCCGAAGGGGTTGGCAGAGGTGCTAGCAGCCACATTTCGCCAGTTTATGTTTAGGTCCCAATGTAATAGGTGGCGAGCCTATTGCCATTAACCACGCACTTATAAACCCGCGATAAATACACACATAACTTCGAAAAGCATCGAAAAGTCATTGGTGTGTGCCATGGTGAACCTGGGATCGAACCCGAGACCTCGTCTCAGCAGTCCATTACCCAGACCAATAGGCTACCTAGTAGACACCTAAGTAGTTCAAAAAAAAATTAGAATTCCACGCCGCCAATGTTGTAGGTAACAGCTAAGCACAGATGCCAATAATATTACGACTTTCCAGGTTGACAGAGTACATCACCTCCAAACATCCTGAACTGCTGAGTAACCAAGAGCTGATAGACCAGGTCCTGCACACTATGGAGGCGATGACCAACGGCTACGAGGGTTCCTACAGCTGGAACGACCTCACCACCGAGAGCCAATATGAGGAGCTGGACGGAGATCACTACCTGAGCTGGCATGAGCACGGCTATAAAACTCTCTTTGAGATATTATTGGTACATACATACATTCTCTGAACCTTTTTCCCAACTCAGTTGGGGTCGGCTTTCCAGTCTAACTGTGATGCGGCTGAACTTCGATATTTTCCGTGGAGCGACTGCCATCTGACCTCCACAACCAATGGTCATTATGACCAATTTATTGGTATTTTATTGGTTAACTGATATAAATCATCATATACATACACGCACATCGCTCCTAGAGCCGACGGCCGATGAGGCAAAAAGGTTCTCGAGTGGCGACCACGAACCGGAAGACGTGTGGTGGGCACGCCTCCGAAAAGGTGGACCGACGACCTGGTAAAAGTCGCGGGAAACCGCTGGATGCGAAAAGCGCAGAACCGGTCGTCGTGGAGATCATTGGGGGAGGCCTTTATCCAGCAGTGGACGTCTTTCGGCTGAAATGATGATGATGATGATGATGATGATATAAATGTACATCCATACAAATGCTCACGCCTTTTTCCCTCCGGGGTAGGCAGAGACAACAGCCCGCCATCTGCCTCTGTCCTGACATACTTCACGCGCTTCCTCTACTGTCATTAAGCCTTTCATGCAAGCCCACCGCTTTCGAGTGTTTTTGACCTGCCCTTTTTGCTTTGTGGTATAATAATATACTGTCTTTTTCCGGAGGTACAGCCCCCGTCGGCCGTTGAGGATGATTGAGGACTTGGGGACTACTGGTAGCTGAATGGATAACGAAGCGGACTCTATTCAGAGGCATCGAGTTCGAATAAACAGTACCGGCAACAGTACTGTCCAGCCGGATTCGAACTCGTTACCTCTGAGTAGAGGCCTCGTCTTTGTCCATTCAGCTACCATCGCTTGTATCGTCATAGTCAATAGTGTGAACTATTTAATTGCTATCTGCAATCCTTTTAGAATGCATTAGTACTTATCTCTCAAATATGCGATGCAAAAATTTCTTTTTTCTTCACAGAAAACATACAAAGGAGGTCCAGGGTGCCCAACCTTGAAAATAGAACTTGAGAAGGAGGTGACCAAGATCTCGTACCCCCAGGAGCCCGCGCAGGACGTGGAGGTGCGCTGCAAGGACGGCTCCGTGTACAAGGCGAGGAACGTCATCGTCACTGTGTCACTCGGCGTGCTGAAGGAAAGGTTTGCTCACCCATCCATAATTTATTGCGTATGTCTGTTTCAACAATTTGCTCATTCTGCGGGCTGTATTGATAATTTTTAAAGTGCCATAGGACGCCTATCTATTGGAGAACCCGCGAAAACCGCATCAGAGATTAAGCAATCTCTGATTTGAAAGTTCACTTATTGACCTAGGCCTCGATTCTGCTAAAGCAAGCCACTGTAATGGCACTGGCACTTTAAAAAAATATCATTTAATTTATGACTTTACCCACATACAATTAAAGTCTAAAATGAAATTAAAAGAGTTCATTCTACAAAATACCATTAAACAAAATTTAAAATTATAGCAATAAAGTCTAAAATTGAATGGCATTTTTTTAGTGTCGGTGGAATGGCAATGGTTTGTTTTGACAGAATCAAGGCCCTAGTATGTTTGTATGTTTGCTTGTCCGTGACTATCTCGCGTTTGCCAATACCGATTTTGATACAGTTTTCAAAAACGTATTTTAACTTTCTGGAAAAGTTTTTAGTAGGTATACTTAACCGACTTAAAAAAGGTGGTAAGTCGGTTCCATTACTTTATTAAGTTTCTTAAATTTTTTTCAGCCACACAACGTTATTCTCACCAGTGTTACCAGCATCAAAAACATCAGCCATAGAGAATATATCTATGGGTTTGATTGGAAAGATAATTCTATTGTTTCCGAACCAGTGGTGGGGGGACAGCAATCTTCAGGAGATCGTATTCTTTTGGACTGAGGAAGATATCAAATTGTTGGGCAAAGACTGGTCTAACATCGTTGGAGTTTCCATCCCTATGGGAAATAGGAACGCCATGACATTTTGGACCTATGGCAACACTGAGAAGTTGGTTAGTACTGAATTTCATTAGGTTTAGATTTCTATTTATATAAAATTAATCACCGAAATGTATGTACGCGCATTTGTAATTATCACAGATTTTTATGAAAAAAAAAATTATGAAAAGTCCACGGGTATAATACGTCCCTATTATAAAATTGTAAAGTAACTGTGTCTGTACAAAGTCAAAGTCAAAGTCAAAGTCAAAGTCATAGTCATAGTCAAAGCCAAAGTCAAAGTCAAAGTCAAAGTCAAAGTCAAAGTTAATTCTAAACGTTTAGTAAAATTCTTATAATTTAATTATCTATCAAATGATGACCCTGACACTGGAGTTGGTGGCGCGGATATAATTCGGAACAAAAGGCGGTATCTACCTAATTTTGTAGGCTATTAAAACGGCGCTTTTCTTTAAGTTTAGGTATAGGAATGCAACTTCTGTACATACTACTATTATTTAATTACTACTATAGTCAGAATAGTCACTATGATCGGCCTGTACGAAATATCTGTTATTATCGTCGTTAATAACTATATCAGGTGTATAATTCATTTCAATTGTGTTATTAACCTTATTAGTTATGGTATTATTCCTAAAAATTGGAAGCTTCTCAGCAAGAAACTCTTTCTCGTCATCTTCTAGACCTTGAAACCAATCTTTTGCCATTTCTTTTTTATATTCCTGCCATCTTTTTAACAGTGCTTTTCTCTTTTCGATATCCTGCTCCACAGTAGTTGTTTCAATTTCGTCTGAAGCATGTTCATATGGATATGAAGGGTCCTCTGACTCGACATCTTTACTCTCTGAAGTGATATCTCTTTCTCGTAGCAAAGTGTGTTTGTTTCTAGATCTTTCTTCTTCATCTGATGGCAATGCTACATTATATTTGTACTTTAACTTTGTGCCGAGTTTAAGAACCCCATCTAAAGTGTAATTGTATGAATTGACTGTTGTCAAGGAATCTGCAAAAATCGTTTCTTTTAAATCCACGTTATCTAAGATTAAGAGGCAGTGGAAGGAATGATTTAAGAAGAAGAGTAGGGCGTGAAAAAGCATTTGATGAGGCCGTCGAGCTGAGGGCCGCCACTGTAGCACTACCGGTGTATGTGGTGGTGGCCCCAGTCCTGAGACTTTGCCTTTAGCTTACCACCAGGCGAGGTAGTCATTTTGACGTGTCCTATATAAAAAAAAGGTAAATTTTATCATTAGTTTACCTTTTTTTAATTCGTAATAAAAATGTAATATTACTTACATACTATTACAAAAATGTAAAACATGAAACGTTTCTTTATCGGATCGGTGAATAGAAATAGATTGAAATGTAATACTTAAAACATCAAAAAGTTTAATAGCATACATTATTTTTTACTTGCCATAAAAATCTGTCAATAAACGATAATCTAGACTAGTTTGAAGTCTATAAATTCAATATGCGTGCTATAGCCGAACCACAGAACATTAATAAGGATTTTTCTTTGTTCTGTGAGCCGAACCGACCGACCGGCTAACCATATGCGAGTGAATTTTGGGTTGCAACTAGTTACTCAAATTGGATTGAAATGTAATTCCTACCCCCGTAGACAAGTGCATCTAATTTGGCAAGATTTTGGAGTACCTAGTGTGGGCCCCACTACTCCAAAACCTTACCTACAGTAGCGGCACGATATAATGGCCGGTTTGACACATTACAATAGTGATGTGAAATGTCAATTTACTCTCGATAAAAATATAATCAAATCTATAAGTTTTTATTGCAAGCAGTACTTACTTACCTGATTCAAAAACTTTAGTAAAAAAATATAAATTTTTACCTACTAAATAGGTACATTTGAACGAACTGAATATTGGAATTAGGAATGAAAATGAGTATACAGGGTCATTTGTAATTAACTGGCATCCTTCCAGGGGTAGGTAGCAGACATCATAAGTAGCAAAGTTTGTTCTGCGACTTTCAATAAAACTGAACACAATACTTAATAATGAGTTTTCAAGTTTATTATTGTAAGAACGAGATACTATTAAGCCTATGTTGAATTCATAAAACAAACATCGGTAGGTAGGTAGATAATGCATTAATGATTCAATTTAGATTTTTTAATGCGGGGTATTAGAAAAGTAGAATCATCGTATTTACAACAATTGAACTAATAGTTGATTTTTTTACAATATTACAAAGTATGTACAATTAGTTATTACCTCTGAGGTTCAAGTCCCGCGCATGCCGACGAGTATCGCTCACAAAACCACTTTCAACATTGACACATTTAACACAAAGACCACACCTAAAAATTTACTTTTCAGTTCATTAACACGGCCCGATTAGTTTTAATTTGCTTATGAGTATTCCACATTGGAATTCTGATAAGGCATGGTGATAGTCAGATCAAAACAACACGGTAACGCGAAAAATCGTGGCACACAAAGACAAGTGATGCACACCTGTAACGACTGTGACGCGCGCGCATCTAGCGACCGACTGGCGGCTCGCAAAAAGAAATGGGTCAAGGTCAAAGGCGCTAGCGCCGCGCCCCGCCTCCTAATTGATGAGACGAGTTTGTTTACCTAATTTTTACGATGCGCGTAAACTGCGGCGGCGGCGCACGTAGAGTTAGTAACTTTTAGACGCAAAACTAAACTAATATTTAATTTTGTATGAAAGTAATATTTAACGAATTATAAAAAGTCGTAGAACAAAAATGATCAGTTATGATGTCAGCTATCTACCCCTGCGAGGATGCTAGTTAATTACAAATAATCCTGTATATTAATCCAGCTTCCTTCAGTGATTGCACTAACTTTTTTTTGTTGGATATTCCTTCCGTTAATAGTTGCTACACACATGTCTTCGACTGGTTTTGCTCGTTTTTTTCTGTTTTAATGTGTGAAGTTTATTTTCTTCTGTGCCAGTCTCGCCAAATTTTTCTTTAGTTATCTATTCGTCTAACAGTTATAGGTAAAATTGACCTTCCATTTTGAAATTCACGATCGAAATGTGACCGTACGTTCGGCCATATCGACGAAATCCACAACAAAAGGCGTAAACAGAGTAAGTTGAGGGCCACCATTATAATTATCACTGTTAGTGTATGTAATGGGGACCCCTTCCTGAGACTTTACCATCAGGCGAGATTTACCATTTAGCTTACCATCAGGCGAGGAGGTCTAAACTATATCGCAATCGCAGTGCACTCCTAGTTTGTGCTTTTCGAAGCAACGTCAAGTCGAAAATGCTTTGTTTTGAAGTAAGTTTGCCGGAGGTATTATTGGGCTTGCCAGTGGTCCTAGTGTCGATTATATAGATTTTATTTAAAAAATTGAATTCCGAAAAACAAATACCGAGTTGTGTGAATTACCAATAGGTATTATAAAAATAAAAAATAAATGATCGTGGGACACTAATATACATTATATAATTCAGAAATCAATGTAATAAATAAATATTGTGTCCTAAAATTATACCTACTGTATTCGATAAAATTTTATGACTTACTGTACGTCACTATTGACAATAAAGAACAGCAATTTGCTCTTTCAAAATGTCACAATAATAAGTACGAAACTTCATGAGCGGACAAACGTCAAACCGGCCATTATATCGTGCTGCTACTGTAGTTAGATGCCGTACACTATTCTTGTTTGTGGCGAAATGCGTCGCATAGAAACAAGTATAGTGTACGGCATCTAACTTGGCAAGGTTTTGGAGTAGTGGGGCCCACACTACTCCCAAATCTTGCCAAGTTAGATGCCGTACACAATATATCGTCAGTTCGGCTTCAAAGGGTTCCGTCGGCGTCCATAGGTTTGTGAAGCAGCTATATGCTAAAATGGTGGTCTTTAATTTGACCCTTATGAGACCCGTTACCCTAATTTCTCCTTTACACCTTACAGATAGAGACCTTACCCGACGATGTGGTGAAGAGCAAGACTATGGCACTACTCAGAAGGTTCATTACCAATGTGACCATACCGGAACCTATAGACATGCTGAGGTGAGTTTTGACCAGAATACGTCTTTAAAATTTGAGATAATTAAAAAAAACAGTCAAGTGTGAGGGTTACACTGAGGGTTCTTTGCAACGGAGGCGAGCAGCGCCTCCCACTCGCCACGGGAGACGCTGCTGCCTGCGGCCAATCCGGCCGGGGTGGGAGTGGCCCTCTAGAGGGCTGCTAGGTGAGCCACGTGCCCCTCTGACTAGCAGAGGGCACAGTGGGGAGCGAGCGGGGGGCGAGCTGATTGTCCGCGCGCCGAGACAGGACTGCCGCCTGTCACCCTAAACCCCACCGTCGGTGAAGTGGCGCGATGCTCGTCCCACCCCCCCTTTCGGGGGTCGAGGGGGCCATCTTAAAACCGCAGATGGCCAATGGTCAGCTGGGGTGCGAAGGATATGCCTATTGGGTAACCTTACACCCCGTTAATTAAGACCCGAGACGGCGCGCGATTTTAGTCGGATCAATCCCGACATAACCACCCCCGATGACCGAAGGGAGTGGCATCCATGGGGATTTGCGCATGATAAAAAAAAAGTGTTCTTTGCAAAGTTGAATTTTTTCAGAACGACCTGGTATACAAACCCTTACACCCGAGGCACTTACTCCTACGAAAACGCGCAGACGCCCCTGCACCCAAATTCTCGCGCTGACCTAGCGGAGCCCCTCGTGGACAGCAGTGGAGCCCCACGAGTGCTGTTCGCCGGTGAAGCCACAAATAGCATACACTTCAGCACGGTGCACGGCGCCGTGGAGACAGGATACAGGGAAGGGAATAGACTTGTGTCAAGTCTGAAGACTGCTTAAGAAAAGAGAATTATAAATGTACATACAAAATAAAAAAATATTAACATACATTTTTATTTATTTTTTCTTCTCAATTAAAATAATGAAGCCACGGATAAGTCTTCAGGAGGGATTTTTTTTCCAAGTGTTGAGGAGGTTAAGGTTAAGTGGTTTTGAAGGAGGTAGGACACGACGGTATCTACCGTCCGAACTGAGCAGTCCGACTGGGGTAGTACCTCCGTCCTACAGAACACCCATAATAACCATCGTGTTGTGTTCCTGCGGTAAGAAGAGTAGCCAGAGCTCACAAACCGCCCTCTCTCCCATCCCCTAATCCCCCCTCAAACCATGAGGCCGTCAAGTTGAGGGCCACCATTATGTCACTATCGGTGTATGTAATGGGGATCCCCTTCCTGAGACTTTACCTTTAGCTTACCATCAGGCGAGGTGAAGTCATTTCGACGTGACCTATAAAAAAAACTGTCCCATATAAAAAAAAGATGATAGAACTACCCGTGAGCGGAGCCGCGGTAATTAGATAGTATTTTATATAATCCATACTAATATTATAAATGCGAAAGTAACTCTGTCTGTCTGTCTGTCTGTTACGCTTTCACGCCTGAACCACTGAACCGACTTTGATGAAATTTGGTATTTGAGTAGATTAGACCTCGAAAATGAACATAGGCTTGGTTGCGATAACCGACATCCACGCGGGCGAAGCAGGCGCAAGTGGTACCTATATATGCTATAGTCATAAGTCACAAAAAGCTAGATTATGATAAACTTTCGCATATTATAAATATGACAGTACTACAATACAGACTCAGTCACGCGTCAGCCATGTTGGTGCGAACAGTGATCTTGTTAGCGCTCGCCGCGGTCGGGGGTTCTAATCCGTAAGTAGACAATGCCTCAATTGTGTCGATTCTGACGTGCAAATTCACTAAACTTTACTAACCCTCCCCCCTCCCGAACCCTGTCTCTTCAAAGGTCGGCACACGTCTATAGACCACGGTGACCACTTCCCATCAGGTGGGCCGTGTGCTTGTATGCCACCTAAGTACTATAAAAAAAAACAAAATAATTTCGATTTTATTCGGTTTTGCTCGGTCAAGGTCAGTTCTCGTAATAAAATATAGGTATTTAAAATTCAATTGCGACCAAAATCTAAGTCTAGTATAAAGGACAAATACCTTCTTAGGTATTTGCCCTTTTTCAACCTTCGGTCACGATTCAGTTATAATCAAGAATACTTTTGACATTTTGTGAGAGCGAGATGAGATCGGAATTGAATTTTAATTAATTGCGAGAAATTGACTTGGCCAATCCAACCCAGGATTCAAAGTGTATCCAGAGCTTGCATTTTAGATTCTGGGTTTTTAGCATCATAACATAAATTCACGCCTATATCCCCGAAGTGGTAGGCAGAGGTGCTGCTAACCCACATTTCGCCAGTTTATGTTTAGGTCCCAATGTAATAGGTAGCGAGCCTATTGCCATCAACCGGCATTTTTTAGCATTTTTAGCATCAAGGGGCGAATTATGTTAAGGGTGAAGCCGCGGGGCACAACCAGTATAATACAAGTTCATTTTCAGTTGAAGCCTCTGTGTTATATGTACCAGATACGATTAATACCGTTAGACAAATTATGTATAAAATGATGCAAGCGTGGTGGCAGTTAACAGAAAAATTACCGTGTTTTATACTGTTTCTAATGTCATTAAGACGCAGTTTTCTTTGAAAAGTTAATGTCGTTTACGACCTTTGGCTTTCAACCGATGTTATTATTAGATTGTGGTCGCAAGGTAAGGGTTGTGTGTCATGATCGTAGGTCGGTTATGTAATAGCAATAAACGATATCTGATATTACCTATAATATAGGTCCTATATCATAGACCGACCTCTCCTATGGCTTAAATTACCTCGCCCCCATCGCGGTTAGTAGGTATCTTATATATAAAAAAATCTAAAAAGCGATGGTAGCTGAATGGATAAGGACGCGGCCTCTTCTCAGAGGTATCGCGTTCGAATCCGGCCAGACAGTACCAATGTGAATTTCACTTTGTGGAATTTATATGTGCTAATCACATGATTTACCATCAGCTGACGGTGAAGGAAAAACATCGTGAGGAAACCCACATGTCCTAGAAGAAATTCTAAGGATATGTCTAACCTAACCCGCATTAGGCTAGCGTGTGTGGATTAAGGTCTAAAGCTCTCTTGTTAGAGGAGAGGAGACCCGTGCCCAGCAGTGGGACATAAATTAATGACTATTATTCTTATTCTAAAATAATGGAAATTTGCCTGATTCGTCGAGATGATTACTGCTATAGTTCCTGAGATCAGCTCTTTCTACCTAACAAACAAACTCTTTAGCCCACTAGTTTGCCCGCGTGGATTATGATGCCAGTGAAAGACCAGTCAAAATCGGCTCAACCTTTCCAGAGATGTCGTCGTTCAAACAGAATGATGAGAGAAGAGATTGGTCAGAATAATCCCCCTAGAAGGGACTGGTCCCGGGTTCAATTCCCGTTCTGGATGTTCACATTTACCGTGCTAAATCGTATTTACAAGTCAACTGTGTCAAATGTCAGTCAAGTTCAAGTTAATTTTATTGATAAGCTTTTATTAAACGGCAAATAGTTGTTGCTTAGAAACTGTACCTATCTATTATTATCTCAAGGTTTCTCATCTTTGACTTCGCTCAATATCTTGGCGAAAAGGTTATCATAATACACCTATTTACATTCAAGGCTTAGGTCGTGAGTAGTACACCCTTTTTACCCAACTGCGCAACGAAAAGGAGTGGTAATGTGTTTAACAGCCCATGTATGTATGTATGTTTGTATGTTCCTTTGAAGTAAAATTTTTTTCAATGGATCCCGACTGTTAAGTTGTTATGTTTCTAACTAGACCACCGGACATCTGAGTGCTTGTTTTTTTTCTTTTTAGTTTTTTGCGCAGTCGGGTTTTTTAATTTTTTTAATTAAGTATGTTTTTTTATTTATATAGAACTCGTTAAAATGACTTTACCTCGCCTGATGGTAAGCTAAAGGTAAAGTCTCAGGACTGGGGTCACCACTACATACACCGATAGTGCTACAGTGGCGGCCCTCAGCTTGACGGCCTCATCAAATGCTGTTTCACGCCCCGCTTAAAGGCCCCGGGACTGTAGAAGGAAGGAAACACATGCGCTGGTAAAGAATTCCAAGTCTTTATGGTGCGGCAAATAAAAGAGGCACCGAACCGCTTGGTTCTTGATGAAATTGATTCCCTTAGAAAGGTGACCTCTCTCCAGATAGCCTTGACAGATGCTTTTTCACGGCCCGCTTAGAGAACCCGGGACTATAAAAAGAAGGGAACACGTGCGAAGGTAAAGCATTCCACTTCTTTATCGTACGACTAAGAAAGGAATCACCAAACCGTTTGGTTCGTGATGGTATGGACTGCACCTCATCTGATTGGTCTGGTAATGCAATAGAAAGCTTGTTTTCAAAAAGTGCGAAAAGGGCGAAATGTGGGTGCTAGCACCTCTGCCTACCCCTTCGGGGACATAGGCGTGAGTTTATGTTATATGTATATCAAAAAGTATTTTCAAATAATAATTTATTTTGTTTCTAAAGCACAACGCCTGTTTATGACACGATCATAGTCGGTATGGGGGCTGCAGGCTGCACAGCTGCCTCTGTGTTGAGTGAAGCTGGCAAGAAGGTGCTAGCTCTGGAGGCGATGAACAGAGTGGGGGGGAGAGTCAATACTGTACCTTTTGGCAACGGTATTGTAGAAGTAGGAGCTGAATGGTGAGTTTTTTATATCTCGGTCACGTCAATATGACTTCACCTCGCCTGATAGTAAAGTATCAGGAAGGGTCCCATTCAAGAACATTAGAAATTTCCTTGTACTCTTGGTCCCATTACATACACCGACAGTGACATAATGGTAGCCCTCAACTTGACGGCCTCATGACAGAAGAGGTGATTGTCGTCGCAGCACTGCGTGACAAACGCATTTATTTTGGTTTAGACTACGCCAATACCATAACTAATATTATAAAGAGGTAAAGTTTGTGCGTTTGTTAAATTGTAAGGGGTAATCTCGGGATCTACGGAACCGATTTAAAAAAAATTCTTTCACCAATAGAAAGCCACGTCATTCGTGAGTGTCATAGGCTATATTTTATTGGAAAATTTACACCCGGGTAAAGCCGGGTCCCTAGTATATGATAAAATAGTGATCAGGATTTCTTCGGAGATGTCTAGGTCCTATTTACACCCGGGCGAAGCCGGGTCCCGGGTCGCAAGTATATGATAAAATAGTCATCACGATTTTTTCGGAGTACTAAGCCACGTTTATAATTGAGAATTTCTTCTTTGCAGGATCCACGGAGCACATCCGAGTCGCGTGTACGACCTCGCAATGCAACACAATATCTCCATACGCGCCCAGAATCTAGACCCCTTTCGAGTATTCAGGTAATAACATAGCTAAACGGGCACATCGCTGGCGAATGCAGATGGCTCCACCAAGACATTCATTCAGGACCTAGGCCAACCTAGAAACACCGCGGTTCCTAAGCCCGTGGGGGCCTTCTCGACTCCAGAGATGGCCAGGGTAAAGCCGGGGTGCGAGGGAAATGCTCCGTGTTCCGGTTTTCGTTACAATGGCGCCCAACGTAGGGCATGTTGGGCGTCATTGCTGCTAAGTCTGTTGTTACATCTCTAGACTTAAAATTCTCTAAAATTTTCTATCTGCATCTGTTTCTTTCATTATCAGATAGAAAAGGACAGATGATTTATTTTAGTGAACACCTGTCAAATTAAGTCGGCGCCTTGACGGTACCCTTCAATTTTAGTCGACATCTACGAACATGCGACTTAACTTACTATGCACCAACAAGGCGATGTCTTAATTTGACAGGTCTTAACTTAAATAAAATCATCTGTCCTTTTCTATCTGATCAAGAAAGAAACAGATGCAATTAGAAAATTTTAGAGAATTTTTGGTTTAGAGATGTAACAACAGAATTAGCAGCATTGTATGTATTGATAGTGGTTAAATAATAGCAGTAAAATTATTGTTATGATAAAAATATCTTTCTTATCCACCAGGTCGGATGGTTCGGACACAAACAAGGAAGTATTGGTTGAACTCGTGAATTATGGACTGGGAACTGCGAGGGCCCCGCCGAAGGACCCTGAGCCTGTGGGACCGTATGTAACGAGAAGGTACTAACAACCGATTCATATTTATTTGCTGGTAGGGTAGACATGAACGTCAGTAGCGGGCCGTGTGCTTGTCTGCCTACCTACGTACCTAGTATTAAAGAAAATAAATTGTGAAAAAATCTTTTTCAAGTTAAACGGTTTTAAATTGTATTGTCATCAGAACTAAAGACTTCTGCCAAATATCAGACCAATCAGACTACAACTGAAAGGTGGTCAAATTTCAATTACTAGATTTGACCCAAACAAACAGGTTGAGTTAAATAAAACCGTTTAAAAAAATCCTCGCCTCTAAAAACTATCACCCTAATTTCTCAGCAAGCTGGCAAATTCTCCACAAGAGACGCTTTTGACCTTTCCTTTCAGAATCACGGAATACATATCAACAAAGTACCCAGCATTACTGAACGACCAGGACTTCATAAACCAGCTCCTGCATATTATCGAGATGATGATTAACAGCAACGTGGGCGCGTACAGCTGGAACGACATCTGCACTTATAGTAAATACGAGGACCTGGAGGGGGACCTGTACTTGAGCTGGCACGAACATGGATATAAGACTTTCTTCGAGTTATTACTGGTAGGTAACCGGGGAATAGACAAAGTCACATTCTACCAATGGAATCACTTCGAAGCGTATTGTCAAAAGGCCGAAAGGTATAAGGGAGGCATTTTTTGTTACACCAAGTTACCCTTAGCTAACTTACATATTTCTAAAAACAAGCTGAAGTGGTAATAGGCTGGCCACATCTGTCGAAGAACCGATGACGGCCGGTGGCGTAAACGAGTCCTAGAGTGAAGACCGCGGACCAGTAAACGGGGAATGCCACACAGTGGTTCAGATTTAAAAAAAATTAACTAAGCATAGAATCAAAGATGGCAATTTCATTTGGGATAGAACATTTTAATGCCAATTAATATCTATAAATATATATATATTTCTATAAAATGACTTCAATACTTTTAATCTTATCTCGACTTTTTTTTAAATCCGAGGGGCGCACAGTAGGCACCCCTCAGCCAGACGGATTAACGACCTGAAAACGGGAGCTACGATAGATAGAACTCGTTTATTCCGATAGCCGTTGATCTACCGGCAGATATAAGTAGTCATTCGTCCATTGCCAAATCAATAAGTCCGTAATCTATCTAATTCTATCGAATTTGTTCCTAAATAGCGTGGAATGTATTTTAAGATTTACAATACTTTTCTTCTTTGCAGAAAACATACAAAGGAGGACCAGGTTTACCGAATTTGGATCTTCAACTTGAGAAGGAGGTGACCAAGATCTCGTACCCTCAGGAGCCCGCGCAGGACGTGGAGGTGCGCTGCAAGGACGGCTCCGTGTACAAGGCGAGGAACGTCATCGTCACTGTGTCACTCGGCGTGCTGAAGGAAAGGTATGCTCACCCATCTATATTACTTTTTTTATATTATGGTCCGAAAATTCGACTGCAAACCGCCTGATGCAAAACTAAAGATTAATCAGAAATAAGAAGCCGCCATACTATAAGCTAAGTTTTCGCTAAGAAATCGCTTTTTATATACAACTTAAGTGGCAGACAAGCAAATGGCCCACCTGATGGGAAGCGGGTCACCGGGGCGTCACACTCGCACTGCCGACCCTGGTTGACCTGCTGACCCGAAGGGGGAATGGGAGAGAGGTTGAGAGAGGGGGATTGAGAGAGTTTTGATGCTGCACAGAATCCCTCTCGCGAGCTCTGGCCTTTGACCTGTTTTTGTTGCCGGTCGGATAGAGGAGACTCCCATGGCACAGGTAAGCTGGTATACTTACTGATTAACGGATGAGATAATAGCGCATACTATCCACTTGGGGATAGGGAGGGAGGGTCAGACGGCTTGATCTCTCAACTTGAGACGAAAACCTGCGTCAGAGCCTTATTCGTCAATCGGTAGTGATACCGGCTTATAGAGAGGTTGGTTCGCCCCGTAGGTCTTGGTGGGGTATAACACCCGGGGCCAGCCAACAGTCACTCCAGTAAAAGCATAAAAGGAAAAGGATTAAGGATTGGAGACTCCGGGCTCTGAAATGCTAGCTTTGAATGCAAAAAAGATGGAGCTCTTCTGGAAGGGCGTTAAAAGTATTTGGCGGGTCAACACGCGAGTTTGACGCTCCTAGTGTTTTACACGTCCATAGACCACGGTAACTGCTTCCCATCAGATAGGCCGTGTGCTTGTCTGCCACCTATGTGCTATAACAAAACCAGGATTCGCTCTAGAATGACGAGAAAGAAATTCACACCAAGTAATTTGTGTTTCAGCCACAAAACATTATTTACACCAGTGTTACCACCATCAAAAACATCAGCCATAGACAACATATCTATGGGTTTGATTGGAAAGATTATCCTATTGTTTTCTAATCCATGGTGGGAAAATAGCACGAGTGATGATATACTATTCTTTTGGACCAAGGAGGATATGCAAGCGTTGGACAAAGATCTGATTGATATGGGAGGGGCTACAAACCCTTTGGGAAATAGGAATGCAATAACAGTTTGGACATATGGTAACACTACTAAACTGGTAAGTACCAATATCAATAAAATTTTGAAGCGAATTTTTCCTATAAGTACTTACCTAGTTTTCGATCGAATAAATTAAGTATAAAAACTGGCCATATAAAATTTTCTTTTTTTACACAGTAAACTATACCTATTTTACTAGTGAAGAAGCCCTTTCATTTGATATCAATATTGCGGTAGTTGTGAAAAAATTCGTTAGCCGCCATTTTGTAGCGGCGGCCATTTTGGATTTACACTGGGCATCGATTCAGGCCAACCACTGTCATGCCACTGACACTAAAAAATGCTATTTAATTGTAGACTTTACCATTGTACAGTTAAAGTCTAAAATCAAATAAAAATAATTCATTAAACTTTTTCATTCACTCTACAAAATATCGTTTAATTTTAGACTTTAATCTGATAACAATAAAGTCCAGAAATAAATGGCATTTTTTTGAAGCGACAGTGGCATGAGAGTGGCTTATTTTAACAGAATCGGGGGCCCCCCTGCCAGCCCCCTGGGTATTTGAAATTCTCCTATATACCTACGTCTTGGGCGACACTGGAGCTAACGAAATTCTTATGAACTAACATAAACAATGTCTCCATATTGGTCCCTGTTTTCTAGACTTCACCCTAGCTTCTTATCCTCCAGCGCGGTGTAGGCCATTGACAGTCTGATAATGAAAATGTTACTAGGTATATATTTTTTTCTTTTCACTTTACAGATAGAGACATTACCCGAAGATGTGGTGAAGAGCAAAGCAATGGCACTACTCAGAAGGTTCATGGGAAATGTGACCACCATACCGGAACCCATCGACATGATAAGGTGAGTTATATTTTTAACCCCTGAAGCAACCGGCGTCCTGTCACCCAACCGGAGAATCAGCCCGCCCTCGCCTGGCCCCACTGTGTCCTCTGCTAGTCAGAGGGATACGTGGAGAGCCTCGGAGCAGCCATCTAGAGGGCCACCCCCACTCCGGCCGGATTTGCCGCAGGCAGCAACATCTCCCGTGGCGAGTGGGAGGCACTGCTCGCCTCAGTTGCCCGGGTGCACCACGTGGAGGTCCCGGCCCGCACTCACGATTCCAACTACCTAGTTAAGAGCGAGACCGAAGGTATAACAAACTTTGAAAGATTTTTTTATACCACGTAGGTGGCAGACAAGCACACGGCCTACCTGATGGGAAGCGGTCACCATGGCCTATGAACGTGTGCAACACTAAGGTGTCACACACGCGCTGCCTACCCTGAAGGGAAAGGGTGGGGAGGCTAGGAAGGGGCGGGTGGGGGGAGGGATATAGTGAGCTCTGGCTCCCCTACTTACCTTGGGGAACACAACATGATGGTTATTATGGGGCGGTGTTCTGTAGCGCGGAGGTACTACCCCAGTCGGACTGCTCAGTTCGGACGGGAGATACCGTCGTGTCCTCCCTCCATCAAGTTCTGCGAATATAGATTTCTTTCCAAATTTTATTATAGACCTAAATTTGTTTTTCTAGAACGACCTGGTACTCGAACCCGTACACTCGCGGCACCTACACCTTCGACAACACACAGACGCCCCTGCACCCAAATGATCGCGATATTCTAGCGGAGCCCCTCGTGGACAGCAGCGGAGCCCCACGAGTGCTGTTCGCTGGTGAAGCCACAAATACCTTACACTATGGAACAGTCCATGGGGCTGCGGAGACAGGATACAGGGAAGGGACTAGACTTGTACCAGAACCCTAATTAGTAAAAAAAAATATAATTTTTTTTATTAGCTAACCTTTCATTTTTGACTTGAGCCGACTAAAACCGCACACCACCATTTTCCTCGCACAGCGACTTACCTACCCTTTTTTTCCATGCGTAAATTCTGCGTGCATACCCACACCGCGGCCAGCGGGGCAGGTTATGTCGGACTCTTACCGACTAAAACCGCACGCCGTCTAAGGTGATCCATAGAGCATTTCTTTCTCATCCCGGCTTTGACATTGATAGTATCGTTACTATCGAGGCAATACTTTGAATGACGGCAATACTATCGATAGTATTGTTGCTCGTAGATAAATGATAGACTATCGATAGTCTAGACTCTAGAACTATCGATGGTACCGATAGTTTATTATTTACGAGGAACATACTATCGATCTTATCGATAGTATTGCCTCGTTCTGATCTATCAATAGGCTTATCGATAGTTTAGCTTTTTCAGATGAAAAATATCGATAGTAAAGCTATCGCTCGCGAAGCGCTGCAGGCATAAGAATAGGTATATTAAAAAAACGATAATTCATATGTAAAAAAATCATTTAATATAAATAAATTACATAAAAATTAAGATTACTTTATACGTACAACGTACATTGAAATAAATGCAGAGTGAGGCTCATAGTAGCTACAGATACCGGCACGTAAATTGGCCAGACGCGTCATATGCGCAAAGGTCGATTTTTAGGTCCCCTTTGAGGTATGAGCGGGTCGCGGGAGAGGCGGTTGTCTCCGAGAGACGTCTTGTACCGAATCAACGTTCCGTTCGTTCGTACTTTGAATCATTTGATTGGCTCAAAGTGCACGATGCGCGAACTTACCCCAAACCTGGCCAAGTTACGTGCCTGTATCTGTATCTGGTATAAAACACAATAGAAGCTCAGGGTCTCAGTTATGTTATGACACAGGTATTAAATTAATACTGTTTATAATGGCTTTAGATTTAGGTAAAGATCGAAACATTTCTTTTATGTTGGTCACGTCACTATTTTTTTACGGTTTTTTTATTTAACGGTTGAAGAATATAACTGACAGTTCTATCCGTAAGTTTTATAGTATCATTATATTAGATGTATTTATACATCAAAACATTAATAGTACAAGTTTAAAAATTAACTTAACTAAATAAAAAGCGTATAAAAGATAGCGTCCATATTGTTTAACTAAATAAATATTCACTGGTCAATGCAGTGATTTTATAAAAATGTTCTGGTGAAACCAGTGACTTCATAAAAATGTTTTGGTTCAACCAGTGAAATAATAATGTTCATAAAAATGTTCTAACATTTTAAAAATTAAATAAGCTGCGGAGGTTTCATATTCCTTAGTTCAACCAGTGATACACTATTACATAATGAAGTAACCAGTTAACAATTTAGTATATACTTTAAATTAATTCTATGAATTAATAAATAAATATAATAATTCTAACACTAATATTGTGATTCCACCAATTCACTAAATATATTAATTGCAGTGATCATATAAAGAAATATGTCATCCAGTGACATTATAAATGTTCACTGGTTATTATAGTCATTATTTAGCAGCCACTTTATATATTTATATATTATATTCTAGGCGAAATAGTGTGCTCGGTAAGTATTATTTTGTAGTAGTATCAAGACTTTTCATTTCGTTTTCAAGGTTTTCGTTTTATATCGAAATATTTACTTTAATAGTTTCGCAAAAACGTGCTTTTGCTTTGAAATTGGAACGAAGGACGGCAACCACAGGCGCGGATATAGCTGCAATGGGTACAATTATCTAATAACTGTTCCAAATTCCCCGCCCGCCCCCCTCTTCCCTAAAAGTAACAGTATACCCCATACCTCCCCCCCCCCCAATTCATTCCCCAATGTTCTGTAATTTCTTCACAAATTATATATTAAATTATTTCCAAACAAAATTTTGTTACCGCACCCATTTCTCCCCCTGACAAAGATCGTACTCCCCCCCCCCATAATCATCAATTTATTCCCCCCAACAATAATCTTCCCCCCCCCCCCCTTTTTCTCCCCTTAACAATGATCGTAACCCCCCTCCTTGCAATAATTATCCATTTCATTTCTCCCCCCCCCCCCCCTTTCCCCCTGAAGAAAACCTCACATCCGCGCCATAGCGGTCAACACCATTCTCAATCTTGACTAGCGAGCGCCGCGAATTTGTTCGCCATTATAGTCTGCTCCTCCTTATCGTCGCTGCTCTCGTCGGCGTCGGCATCATCATCCGACTGCTGGCCCTCGTCCGATGACGTCACTTCTTCGATGACGTCCTCGGATGAAAGGGCTTGTACCCACTTGATGTACTTCATTTCGTCAGCCGTTTCGAATTTTTCTGTAAAATAATTTTTAGTATAATGACCAATGACTTTTCGAAGTTATATGTGTATTTATCGCAGGTTTATAAGTGCCCGGTTAATGGCAATAGGCTCGCCACCTATTACATTGGGACCTAAACATAAACTGGTGAAATGTGGGTGCTAGCACCTCTGCCTATCCCTTCGGGGATATAGGCGTGAGTTTATGTTGTTATGTTTTTTTTTTCTATATTTTCTGAATGGTCTAAACTGCGGGTGACCTAACCTCCGACAAACTTATTATTTGCGGTCGGTACAGTAATAGGGTCTAGGGATCGAACCGCAAAATTATGTTTGTTTTTTATTGTATGTACTTTTCCGGGATAAAAAGTTCCCAGTGTGCTGCCCAGGATATTGAAGAATAATTATACCAAGTTTCATCGTAATCGAACCGGTAGTTTTTGCGTGATGCCTGAACAAAGACAGACAGACAGAATCACAAATTTTTGACTCGTTGTCGGTCTAGTAACACCCCCCTTTTTTTTCCGTGCGGAAATTCTCATGGATACCCACCCCGCGGCCAGCGGGGCAGGTTATGTCGGGCTCTTACCGACTAAAACCGCACGCCGTCTAGGGTCTTCTGACGCCAGGGTGTAAGGTGGTCCAAAGAGCATTTCCCTCGCACCCCGGCTTGACCCGGGCCATCTCCGGGTTCGAAATGGCCTCCTCGGGTAATATAATAATCTATATATATATAAATGAATCCCTATTTCCCTTGGTCACGGCATCACGCGTGAACGTCTGGACCGATTTCACTAATTCTTTTATTATTGTGTTTGTTATTGTCAGGAGAAGGTTCTTATGTAAGAAAAAGTCAAGAAAGTTGCGCGGGACATTAGAAAATTTAAGAAAACTTAACGACCATATTAACTTCAACTTTTCTAGGAGACGTACATAGGATGCTTTTTATCTTGCTACGGGCGAAGCCGCGGGGCACAGCTAGTGAATAATAATATATACTGACCTTTTTGGCTGCAGTACCCTGGAGGCCGAAGCCATAGACATATCTTGCCGTCCAGCGCCATCCGCAGAAGGCTGTTCGCCGCCCTATACGTGTCCAACCTGAAAATAATGTACTCTTTAGTCAAGTCAAGTCAAGTCAAAATCTTTATTGCATTCATGTGTTTCACAATGATGTTAGGAGAATATTATGGTTTCAACATGAAGCCCTGTTGGGGCACAGCAAATTTATTAATAATTTCACAGAATAATAAATTATGTCATATACAATAAAAATTAATATTAATTTTAAAAGTAAAAATAAAATAAAAATAAAACAGAACAAACAAAATCAAAAATCAAAATAGGTCCTAGTCAAAATTAAAATTAAAATCAAGGTCGAAAAATTTATATAATCACGCTTGTATACCGCTGAAAGAGTTAGGCAGAAGTGTATAAATAAATATTCTACGTCATTCTACATAATTCTTGAGGAGGTAGGGACACGACGGTATCTCCCGTCCGAACTGAGCAGTCCGACTGGGGTAGTACCTCCGCCCTACAGAACACCGCCCCATAATAACCATCGTGTTGTGTTCCCCAAGGTGAGTAGGGTAGCCAGAGCTCACTGTACCCCTCCTTCCCCCTTCCCTTCAGGGTAGCCAGCGCGTGTGTAACACCCTTAGTGTTGCACACGTCCATAGGCCACGGTGACCGCTTCTCATCAGGTGGGCCGTGTGCTTATCTGCCACCTACGTGGTCCAAAAAAAAATCTAAACCCAAAGCATAGTTTAACAAACATACTTATATACTTTTTTGTAGTAAGTACAATAGTTACCTTGCAGCTTTAGCTGTGATATAACCCCTCTTCTTTGCCCACCCATCACAAATGTCTCGTGGAGACCACGTACTGTCCCCCTCCGGGTGGTCCAATCGGAGTAGCTTTGGCAGGTCCAGTCTCTCTGCTACGTACCTATAATGTTATAAGGTGAGATGTTTTGCTACGTTAGTACACACATTTAAAAATCACGTGATCCTTCACGAGTGAATAGGCTCCTTCTAGGCAAGCGTGATTCATCGTAGACCACATCGTCACTTACCATCAGGTGGGATTGAGGTCAAACGTAAGCCTATCATGAATAAAAAAAAGCCATTTAATTTTGGACTTTATTATATAATTATATTCTCTGAACCTGTTTCCCAACTCAGTTGGGGTCGGCTTTCCAGTCTAACTGTGATGCGGCTGAACTTCGATATGTTCCGTGGAGCGACTGCCATCTGACCTCCACAACCAATGGTCATTATGACCAATGGCGATATCGAAGTTCCAAGTTAGACTGGTTGGACTTTTGTGGGCTCCAACTACCCGTAACGACTGCCATAGGTGTTTGTATGGCAACCGAGGCACTAATAAACCTGCTATAAATACATACATAACTTCGAAAAGCATCGAAAAGTCATTGGTGTGTGCCATGGTGAACCTGGGATCGAACCCGAGACCTCGTCTGAGCAGACCACTAGGCTACCGCGGTATGGTTAGTGGTCTATATCGTAGGGGAGGCCGGCCCGCTAAATTTGCAGTTACTAAAGCGTCATGGGGACCGATTAGATTGTGAAGATTTAGGCCTAAAACGAAAAATAATTTATTCATTTTGCCATTTTAGTGAGGAGGAGAGCGTGTGCTAATTTTCAAAAATGTTAAAAAAATCATTCACATAAAAATACTCGAGCGCGTCAGACATTCACGGTGTTTACCCGCTTTGTTTTTCTAACAACCGAGAGATATTATTCTGACGAGTATATAGGGGAGGATGACTGTAGAAAAGGGTAGAAAAAAAAATAAGAAAAAAGTTATTCGAGCGTGTCAGATATTTGAAGGGAATATTTAGAAAACTCAAAAAAGTGTCTTATTAAAATATCTGACGATTTGGATGTGGTCAAAAGTTATGGTAGATTTTTGAAAATGTAAAAAAATAAAGTGACCTTGAAATACTCGAGCGCGTCAGATTTTTACACAAACGGTTCAACTTGATGTTCTAGTCGTCCCAAATGATAATCTGACAAATATATGAAGGAATATTCTTAATCTGATAATTTGAAAGAAAAAATTTTTTTTTCCTGAATGGAATAAATTATTACGCATATTATGTAGGTGAAACTACACCTACAAATATAATTTTTTTTTTTTAATCTTCATCCTCACTGGATTGATCTTCAAAATTGATTTCTCCTTGGTCAATTTCTTCTTCATTTTCTGTTTCTAAATATAATATAATAAATATAATAATATATAATAATAATATAATAATATAATAATATAATAATATAATAATATAATAATATAATAATATAATAATATAATAATATAATAATATAATAATATAATAATATAATAATATAATAATATAATATAATTTTCTATTTCTTTTGTATTATAGTATTAAAATAAACGTACCTGAATCTACAGTATCTCCTGATATGTAAGGTCGATTTTTAGGTCCCCTTTGAGGTATGAGCATATGATTGGTCCGTCAAGTGAGGTCACTTGACGGACCAATCAGATGTCTCCGAGAGACGTCTTGTAGCGAATCAACGTTCCGTTCGTTCGTACTTTGAATCATTTGATTGGCTCAAAGTGCACGATGCGCGAACTACTCCAAAACCTGGCCAAGCTACGTGCGATGATTATGTGATGTGATGGTGCGAGAGAGTGAAATATAAAGAAAAAGTGAGAAGGAAACAGAAGCGCGGAGTTTCAATCCAGTTCTCAGCAGCTGTATAACACCACACTTTATTTATGCTTTAAGCTACATCGCCCCATGAAAATCGTCAGATTATTTTATTCTGTAATTCTCATAGGATTTCCTTCAAAATAAAAAAAAAATTAATCGCGCTCGAGTATTTCACAGCGACGTTTTTTTTTTACAATTTTGCCACTCACCCATTTCCATATGCCACGCAAAAATCATCAGATTATTGAAATATAGTCTGTTCTGTATGTATTTAACTTACCTGGCCTTAATCTGACGCGCTCGAGTTTTTCTGAGGTTTGATTTTTTTTTACTAATCTGACAGGCTGTCCTCGGAGCACGCCCTTATATAAAGGGTTTATATTTGGTAGGAGTACATTACAAGTAATAAGGTTTCTCCTCATATAGTTTTCTGACGCGCTCGAGTAACTCTTCAAATCCCTTCATGGGCTCCCCTACCAATAGTGTCTATACAGAATTAATGATTTTTTACTTTTTTTCTTTTTGAATGGGGTTAGTATATATGGTAAATTTTCACAAAATTGATGGTGATAAATACCTTATAGCAGTATATGGTTCCCTGAGCTGCGCTATGGGGTACGACCCCATAAGGATCTGTATCGGCCGGGGCACTGTGGACGGGAACACCAGCCCCGGACAGTCACATAAGCGTACCTGAGAAAAAATGTATAGCTATGAGTACGAAATTTAAAAATTAACGAGGTTTATTTTTTATATCGGTCACGTCAATATGAGTTCACCCCGCCCGATGGTAAGCTAAAGGTAAAGTCTCAGGAAGGGGGTCCCAAATACATACACCGACAGTGATATAATGGTGGCCCTCAACTTGACGGCCTCATGAAAGAAGAGGTGATTGTCGTCGCAGCATTGGTTGTGTATTTTTTTTTAATAATTTGTAATATTAGTAGGATTAGCGGGCATTATACTCATTAGTGGGATATGCAATAATTGAAATATTAGTGCAATTAGCCGTATTTATAATATTAGTGAGTTTAGTGATCATTGAAATATTAGTGCAATTAGCAATATCTATTAAAAATGAATCCCTATTTCCCTTGGTCACGGTCACGGCATCACGCGTAAACGGCTGGACCGATTTGGCTGAAAATTGATGAGAAGGTAGCTTACAGGTGGCTAAACAGTATCCTAGGTCCGTCTCCTAGTCCTAGGAGACGGACCTAGGATACTGTTTATCCTGCCACAGGGACGAAGTTTGCCACGGGCGAAGCCGCAGAGCACAGCTAGTTTCCAATATTAGTGAGATTATCAATATTTAAAATAACAGTAAGTATCGTGAATTCGCTTCTGCAATTTCTAAAAATATACATAATTTTATAAAAATACCAGTCACATCTGTGGATTTAGATTTTTATGTCTCTACCTACCCGTAGGGGTACCTACAAAAGCGTATACGCATGTATAACATTTTCTTACCTGTGGAGTCAAGAATATGGTCTGGAAATGCTTCGTATGTCCAGGGGTCTTGGAGACTGACACCACGGAGCGACCCATCAGAGCGTTGAGTAGCGAGGACTTGCCAACATTGGGCTGACCCACACACCCCACAGTTAGGACCCCGGACTTGTACCGCTCGTGGGTGTAGTAGGAAGTGTCTGCCTTCTCGAGAATTGTCTCGCCTGGGAACAGAACAGTAACACGTTTATATGTAACTAGCGACCCGGGACCCGGCTTCGCCCGGGTGTGAATTCCAGTTTTCCAATAAAATATATAGGGTATGACACTCACGAATGACGGGCTTTCTATTGGTGAAAGAATTTTTCAAATCGGTTCAGTAGATCCCGAGATTACCCCTTACAATTTAACAAATATACAAACACACAAACTTTACTTCTTTATAATATTAGTATGAAGTATGAAGGTGGGACACGACGGTATCTCCCGTCCGAACTGAGCAGTCCGACTGGGGTAGTACCTCCGCCCTACAGAACACCGCCCCATAATAACCAGCGTGTTGTGTTCCCCAAGGTAAGTAGGCACTGTACCCCTCCTCTCCCCACCTCTTCCTAGCCCTCCCCCTTCACTTCAGGGTAGGCAGCGCGTGTGTGTCACCCTTAGTGTTGCACACGTCCATAGACCACGGTGACCACTTCCCATCAGGTGGGCCATGTGCTTTTCTGCCTATGTAGCATAAAAAAAAGAAGTCGGTGGAAAGTACTATTCCAACTCACCAACTTCTGCATTCTCATCATAATCGAACTCCACATCCGTCTCCTCCTTAATTTTCTTCTCCCAAGATGATAGGTCCACATCTCCCTTCACTATCTCCTTGCACGCCTCCAAGATCTTAGTGGCGCCCTCTGCGCACATGCGCTGTTTGCCCTTGCGACGGCGGACTTGGAGACCTGGGAAGAGAAGAATACATTATAGAATAGAATACAGTACAGAATATAATACAATATTGAATAAAATAAAATATAGAATACAATACAATGTGTTTTAGGATGCCTACACTAAGATAGTCGATAACAGAATACAGAACAGAATAGCCGATAATACATTACAGAATACAATACCGATCCAGAATATAATGGAGATCCAGAATAAATAAAATGTGTTTTGGAACCCACCAAAATTGACGATATAATAGAATACCCATGAGAATACAGTACAGATACAGAATACAATAAAAAATGTTATCTGACCCACCAAAATCACCGATAATGGAATACAGTACAGAATATAATACAGATATAGAATAGTCCCATACTCATAGATGCCCTGGGCCGTGCGTAACAGAATTCCCGTAGAAGTCTCGTCGATTGTTTAGCAAGTATACTGGTTTGTAGGAAAGGTTGGCTTGTGCGTGGTGATCTTGTAGCCCCAAAAATATCCATTGTATTGTATTCTGTATTGTTTTCTCTATAGTATTCTATATTGTATTCTGTGCTGAATTCTGCATTTTATTCTGTATTGTATGCTGTATTGTATTCTGTATTCTATTTTGTATTGTATTCTGTAATGTATTCTTTTCTATATTATGTATATCTAATCCATCAATCAGTAAGGTATACTGGCTTATAGGGGAGTTCACTCCCCTGGGTAAAATACTTACCAGCTTTATCGCTAGTAGCTCCTCGCAGGTTGTATCCGGGACACGACGTGAAGTACACAACTTTGAGTCCCGGGTAGGCCTCGGTGAGGAACTGCTTCCATGCAGCCACTACGGTGGCTGGTACCAGATCTATCTTGTTCAGGACCAGGATCATGTCTTTTTTCTCTTCTTCCACTATGTACTTGTAGAGGGATGGTGGGAACATCATACCCTGGAAGAAAATTGTATGAAATACGGAATATGAGAGCCCCATTGTCTTAGCGTAAATACGTGTTATACGGTAGGTACACCTCGCCTGATGGTAAGCGAAAGGTAAAGTTTCAGGACCAGTCCAATACATACACCAGAAGTATTACCCCGCTTAAAGGCCCCGGGACTAATAGGAGAAAGGAAACATGCGCTGGTAAATAATTCTAAGTCTTTATGGTGCGGCAAAAAAAATATAATTTAAAAAATCTAAAAACCCGACTGCGTAAAAAACTAAAAAGAAAAAACAAGCACTCAGATGACCGGTGGTCTAGAAACATAACAACTGAACAGTCGGGATCCATTGAAAAATTAGATTGGCTGTCGAATAATGGATCCCGACTGTTCAGTTGTTATGTTTCTAGACCACAGGACAGCTAAGAGCTTGTTTATATGTATGTGTATATGTGTATGATATACCTTTTTAAAATCCTCGTGATAAGCCCTTTAATTTGATACCCATATTGCAGTATACAATTATTTTTTATTTTTTTCCCTTCAAACTATACTGTATTACAGCGGCCATGTTGTTATTTTTTTTCTCGTCACCTATCTAAGAACACTTGGGTTACCGAGACGAATCTAACGATATTTTATTTAAAGAAATCCTTCCAGTGGTTTGGAAGATATGAGGTAATAAAGAATCTTACAAGCGAAAAACATAACCCTTCTTGGCAGTCGGGTAAAAAAAAGGAAAAGTGTTCATCTATTTTTGACATTACTCACAGCATATCTGACATCTACAATGAGCAGCAGTATGTCACACATCTCCAGCACCCTCCACAGCTGTCTCCAGGTCTCCAGGTTCAGTTCAAAGTATGACATATCCTTCCAGTGCGGGGTCGCTTGCAACTGGTCTACGTAATTCTGTTGGCAGATAACACAGATTATAACCATGGACGTAATGGATGAAGGGGTCAATATGACTTCAACTCGTCGATGGTAAGCTAAAGGTGAAGTCTCAGGAAGGGGGTCTCCATAACATACACCGACAGTGCCATAATGGTGGCCCTCAGCTAGACGGCCTCATCAAAATGCTTTTTCACGGCCCGTTTAAAGGACCGGAGACTGTAGGAGGAAGGAAACACCATGTGCTGGGAAAAATCCAAGTCTTCATGGTGCGGTTCCAAGTTATTCTGCTAAAATTACCTTGAAATATCTCTGTTCCTGTGCATCGAGTTGCGCATGAGTCATGTTAAAATCCCATTGTGGTCGCTTAGGGAACGACACGTCTGCCGGGAAGTAATCTGGAGGGTTCACTTCCAAAGCCACCTCTGGCACCGGTTTTAATTCTTTCCTGAAAAAAAAAACATAAATTTATGTAAATACTAGCTGCGCGTGCGACTTCATGCGTGAATTTAGAATTTGCTTCAAATTTTTTTAGACCTGTTTTTAGCTTATTCTTTCTTCAACCTAGCGTTAATCTCAGTCGCATCCAAAGCTTTCACCTCGGAGTCTGGGGTCCGCTTTACCAGTCTTAACTGCGGATTTAGCTGGACCTCGATATTTTCCATAAAGCGACTGACATTAGGCGATATCGAAGCATTGCAGCTAGACCATTGTTGTTGGAATTTTTTAGGGCTCCAACTACCCGTAACGACTGCCATAGATGTTTGTATGGCAACCGGGACCGACGGCTTAACGTGCTCTCCGAGGCACTAATAAACCTGCGATAAATACACACACAACTTCGAAAAGCATCGAAAAGTCATTGTTATGTGCCATGGTGAACCTGGGATCGAACCCAAGACCTCGTTTCAGCAGTCCATTACCCAAACCACTAGGCTACCGCGGCTGATTCAACCAGGTACAATGCTAAGATTAAGACGTAACGAGATTAGATACTTACAAAGCATACTCCTTCTTCATGGCCAGTTCCTCGTCTGTTTCCCTGTAGAACTTGAGAGCATATCTGTTGGCGTCCCTGCCACCCCTCGGACGTGAAGGTTGGTAGTTGACGGACACCACATCGTATGCATTTGTGCCGGCAGTTGCTGTAGACATTAGAAATTTATTTTTAACAGTCCGTAACCTTTTAACACCGTATTGTCTAGTCTTAGCGTCTGTCAGTCATCGAGTCTGTTCTTGTACGAGTTTATGGAAGTAGCGGATACAACCTCCTTGGGCAGTGTGTTTTAACTATGAATTCTTGAAAAATTGAAAAATTAAATTTTAAGTCACGAGTGAATAGGATCCTTCTAGGCAAGCGTGATTCATCATAGACCACATCGTCACTTACCATCAGGTGAGATAGTGGTCGAATGTAAGCCTATCCTGAATAAAAAAAAATTAACTACTCTATTGCTTTTTTTTTTGTATTGTCTGGAAATCCCCATGAATAAAATTTATAAGGTTTTGCTAGTTAAAAAAAATTAAGTAATTTGGAATATGGAATAAAAATAACTTACTAGGCATTAACAATGTCTTATTCTGCTTCTTGGACTGCAGTTGTTGCTTCTTAGCTTTCCCGCTGAAGGGAGTCTTGCGTCTCGCTTGCGGCATTTTTGATCAGATCTATAAATGAAATACAACTTCAATTTATCAGTCTCCAGCTCTTCGTACTAATATTAGTCAAAGTTATTCAAGAAGAATGAAGATTATTTAATTGTATAGGCATTATTTTATTTTAGTACTTAAGCAGAGATAAAACCTTTTTGTCTAGTTTCTGTAGTTTCGAAATGTACAACTTTTTTAATGCTTCTGGAGTTCTGCCAATAAACAATAAACACATTGTATCTCTAAATATATATCTGTTTTTTCACAGTAATGATATTATTGAGGATAAAAGTAACTCGTGTTCATGACGGGGTTAAGACTTTAAGCGAACGGTACATGCATGGTATTTTTTTCTTATACAAAAAAAAATGGTAACCATAGCACTACCGGTAATTAGCCGGCTCATAAAACAATAATACAACATCCAGTGAGGTAATTACGCTATGTATACCTTGAAGAGAGTTTTATAGAATAACTATATGTCCAAATTGTACGGTTATACCATGATATTTATAGTAAAAAAAGGGTTTTTTAAATGAACACGCGGTGATGTAGAATTTTGAACATATTTTATGAAAAGGAGTTGTGTATTATTATGCGACAAATCAACAACGTACTAAAATCACTTACAATCCTTAGTTATCAGAGAATTTCCAGATTTCAAGTAAAAACAGCAAACACAGATTAATAGTAATGTACTACGTACAGATGAGGCACTCTCTGAACAACAACTAAACTAAATCGTAGGATTTTGGGGGTCCATGCCATTGGCATTAATCCACCAGGGGCGCTAGTGAGCTTCAGCTAGTGCAGCCCATACTCATATTTTTACTTAACATCGATTTCGATAAAGTAGTGATGTGCGTGATGTCGATGGTTCAATCCATTTTTCGCTATTATTTATATTTCTACTAGGAACTGAATGAAACAAGCGTTAATTTTTATTAACTCTATATTTTCTGCCCTTTTTGTATTTTTCAAATGCTAACTTCTGAATTTTATTGGAATTAACCCAAAATGTTGCATATGATGATGTCAATGTCACGAGGCCTCTTAACTTGCCAGGTGCTCTCCGTCCTCTTGATCCATTACAGCTATCAAATAATTTATCGAAGAATTCAAAAGCATCTGCCATATTTCCAGGTCTTGCTGTCCAAGCTTCCATCCGTATGTTGTCCTATAAATAGAATATTGAAATAAGAATGATTATTGTCTATTTTGATATCTTTCACATATGTGTGATCAGTGTCATCTGAAATATAACATTACAGTAACAAAATTATAAGAATCAGTGCTTTAATTTGTGATAGCCAACAATATAGAAATTCTAAAAAGTATTAACACAGGAAGTAGGCACAGTATTACGATGTGGTAACATTAGTGTGAAACAGTGTTTTAAAAGGGTAGGACTTCGGTTTATCCCCACACGATATAAGGGCTGTGAGGGGGTGGGGAGGGAGGAGTGGAGGGTGTACAACCCCCCCTTTGAAGGATAAGTTGAGAAACCCCCCCATTTTTGAGATACGATTTTTTTAATATTCTAACCTAACTTTCGTAAAAACAAGATTTCTTGATGGTTTAAAAAAAATACCAACCTAACCTAACCTAACCGAATCTATCCGAGTCGGGGTGTTGAAAATTTCGTAAAAAAACAAGCTTTCTTGGTGGTTTAAAATAAAAATACTAACCTAACCTAACCGAATCTATCCGAGTCGGGGTGTTGAAAATTTCGTAAAAAACAAGATTTCTTGGTGGTTTGAAATAAAAATACTAACCTAACCTAACCTAACCGCATCTATCCGAGTCGGGGTGCTAATAAAGTTAGTGTTGTGTAAAAAAAATATGAACTCCGAACCCGTGTGGGGATAATCTAAAGTGTAATTTGAAAACAATATGGCAGCCATGGCAGCCAATGGCAGCTTAGCTCACTAGCGGCCTCTGTAGGCGTTTCGTCATGGGCCCCCAAACTCCTAACGCCGTAAACATGAAGTAGTGTTGTTGCGATAGCGATTAGTCTATCGATAGTATCGTGATACTATCGTGGCCTTGATAATCAGTCATACTATCGATTGTCCTATCGAAAATATCGACCCTGGACGATACTATCGATACTATCGATAGTATCGATTGATAATAATAAATAATACTATTGCTTTAGATCAATAGTATCGATACTATCGATAGTATCATTACAGACACAAACGATAGTATCGATAGTATCAATACTATCGAAAGAAAGCGTGTCGATAGTATCGATACTATCGATACTATCGATAGTTTTGCCCTATCGATAGTCTAACATTTTACGATACTATTGCTTGCTCTAAAAAGTAATATAGCTGGTGATTACATAGTTCATCTATCACATTATTCATGTTATTTTATGTTCGCAGTTCATTATAAGTTCCTTTATTATATTGACAATACTTAGTTACGCGTTTTATTCTCAATCGATAGTATCGATAATACATCGATAGTTACTAAACCATAACTATCGATACTATCGAAGCGCGTAGATATATCATGATAGTATCGATAGTATTGTCTAATTTGACGCGATACTATCGATAGAATCAATACTATCGATAGTATCGTATCTCGATAGTACCGATAGTATCGATAGTATCGACAAAATTCAATAGTATCTCCTAATTTTCACTATCGATACTATCGATATTATCGATAATATTGCAGCATTTCGATATTTTCGATTGGCTTATTCGCGCTATCGACTGTTTTTCAAGGTTAACTATCGATAGCTAAACTATCGCTATTGCAACAACACTAGTATGAAGTGTCAATGCCGTGACAGTAAACAGTCGATTTGAGAAATGCCACTGAGAAATGCGAATTGAGAACTTTCCACTTTCCAGTATAAAACATCAAAATCAAAGTTTAAACTTAACATAAGTTTTAGCTGTCTCTTTCTGTTACATACGTTCGCTATATTTCGTGCCTTCTCATTCTTAACGGAACAAAAATTAAAAAGATCGAAATGTCAAATAGTGAAGTAGGTATGAAACGCGGTTAATGACAACCGTAGTTCCGTTCTGTAATAGAAATCTTGTTTTCAGGTTTCGTTCTGAAAATAACAACTTGTAGCAAAGGACAAGGAACAAGGACAGAAAAGTTTTATACTTCTTTGCTCCTCTCATAGTTCAAGCGTGAGATGGTGATAGAAGCTTGATTCGCGAACGTACCCCCAAGCCACAGATAACATAAAACTCTAAGTTCCTAGTTTGGGTTCTTTACTATGTCACGTAAAAGTAAAAATTACAATGCATTCCGAATATAATTTTAATTTTTTCTTTTTCAAGATTTAAGCAAGTAAAAGATTTTTTATTTGAATTACGCACTACGATACAACCATAACAATTAATAATAGAGTAAATAAAGTCACTATCACAGAGTACTTTTTGGAAGTAGTGAAAGTTACTATCGTGTCAACTATAAAGAACCCATATCCATAACCTCAACTTTCACAATAAACAAATTGTAAAAACTGATTTTGTCGCTTAAATTGTTCTAAATTATCTTAATAAATCAAGAAAATGTTGCCTTTATCATTACTCCGGACGGCGCAGAACCATCCGATGTTGGTTGAATTGAAAAATGGTGAAACATACAACGGACATTTAGTGAGTTGTGATAATTGGATGAATATTAATCTCAGAGAAGTAATCTGCACGTCTAGAGACGGCGATAAATTCTGGAGGATGCCAGAATGCTATATAAGAGGCAGTACGATAAAATATTTGCGAATTCCTGACGAAGTTATTGACATGGTCAAGGAAGAAACTCAGGTGAGATTTCTAACACTGCTAAACAAATAAGAATCCTATTGAAACTACTACTCGTGCGCTATAAAATTGAGACCTGACCTGACCTCTACGACGTCACCGGCGCGTGTTTCTACAGCGCACAAAAAATATCGTAAACAAGCTTCCGCCCGAGACTTTACCTACCTGTCTACCTATTTTTTTGCGAACAGTACGTCATGGGCGACTGAGGGGCAGTGCAGGGGAAGATAGGCGGAGAGCCCAAGTCTCAACTTATAGCGCACGGGTAGTACTAGACCGACTTTAGTTAACATAATAATTATTTTTCCTCATTCCTTTTTTTTTGTGATTTTTAAAACTATAGGTAAACGTTTCCTATCTATTTTAACGGTTTTTACCCTCAAGTTATGTACCAATAAGACCACAGTTTTGACCACTAATTGCCATCATTTTTTTTTACTAGTTAATAAAATGGTCGGATGGAATGCTGTGTGTGTCTATTGGAGCATAGACTAATAATATACTATGGTATACATGGAGTCTATGCATGGAGTTACTCCTGTGACTCCTTTTTTCCCAGGAGTAAGAAGGTTTTTACAGAGTCGGCAGCGCGAGTAAGACCCCCGTAGTGTTGCACATGTCCAATAACCACAGTGACCGCTTCTCATCAGGTGGGCCGTATGCTTGTCTGCCACCTCATCATCATTCTCTGAACCTTTTTCCCAACTCGGTTGGGATCGGCTTTCCAGTCTAACTGTGTCGCGGCTGAACTTCGATATTTTCCGTAGAGCGACTGCCATCTGACCTCCACAACCAATGGTCATTATGGCCAATGGCGATATCAAAGTTCCAAGTTAGACTGGTTGGACTTTTGTGGGCTCCAACTACCCGTAACGACTGCCATAGCCACCTAAGTGGTATAAAAGTTATAGTCTCAATGAATACCATGCTTGCATGCCATCATCCATCCATACATCCAGTTATAGTATCTCTACTGATTAACAGACAACTTAAAAACGTTACTCTCCTTTCTTCAGCAGTTGGGTAAAAAACAAACTCTCATTACAGGTTAAATCCCGAAGCCGAAATGAAGTCCAAAAAGGCCGTGGCGGTGGTCAGAACATGAGGACCGGGCGAGGAGGCAACCGAGGTGCCTTCGGTAACCGCGGCCGGCCTGCGCCCCTCGCAGGCCGAGGCGGAGGCAACCAGGGTAGAAATCCAAACCAGAACAAGAAGAAATAGTGAATCTAGGTTTTTTTTAAGTTAATAAATTAAGGTTAAGTTCGTAATATAAATGGAATTTTATTTATTAATAGCCTTAGCCCTCGGTTCCGCCGCGCGGACGACGGTTGTCGCATTTTTAACCTACTTCAAAAAAGGAGGTAGGACACGACGGTATCTCCCGTCCGAACTGAGCAGTCCGACGGGGTAGTACCTCTGCCCTACAGAACTCCGTCCCATAATGTTGTGTTTCCCAAGGTAAATAGGGTAGCCAGAGCTCACTGTACCCCTCCTCTCACCACCCCATCCTAGCTTCCCCGTGTACAATAGAGGCAAATAGCGAAGTGTGGTTCAATTTAATAAAAGCACAGATTAAATAAAAAGTATTTATTTTTTTATTAAAATATGTTGTATAAATCTTAGTCTATCTGTTCGTAAAACTTATAATATTATGGCAATTCATCACTATATAGTTATAACTTATATTAAATTTTGATTCACACCCAACGGTTGTATATGTACTATGTTCAAAAACTGCATATGGTTCGCCAGTTCGAGTCCCGGATAAGGCTCTTCTTTCTTCACCGGTGGGACGACGCGTGGGGGCTGTAATCAAAACAACAGATACAATTAGTTTCTAAACGAAAGAAAAAAACCGGTCAAGTGTGAGTTGAGATTCGCGCATGAATGGTTCCGTACTGATATACAGCAAAACGGCAAAAATCATCGTCGTCAAGTACACGGCCCACCTGATGGGAAGCGGTCACCGTGGCCTATGCACGTGTGCGGGTGACGCCCTTGTAGTAAGGGCGTCACCCGTTTTCTGTATGGGAGGAGTCCCCGACTTTTTTCTTGGGAAAATTCCTGCGGATCCACCCTCGCTATATAGTAGGCGGGACTTGACCGACTCAATTACCTTCACAGCCTTTTTTTATCGTGCGGAAATCTCCATGGATACCACCCCCGTCTGCCATCAGGGGTGGTTATGTCGGGATCGAACGCACGCCGTTTCGGGTCTTAATTACCGGGGTGTAAGGTTACCTATATACATAAGAGGCATATCCCTCGCACCCCAGTTGACCCTGGTACATCTACGGTTTTAAGATGGCCTCCTCGACCGCCCGAAATGGGGCGAGAATCGCTCCACTTTACCGTCGGTGGGGTGTAGGGTGACAGGCGGCCGTCCCGTCACCCAACTGTCGGCGCGCAGATCCCCACCGCTCGCTTCCCACCGTGCCCTCTGCTAGTCAGAGGGACAGCGAGCGTTTAAAGGTACACAGCGTGGAGGTCCCGGCCCGCACCCTACTTGTCTGCCACCTAAGTGATATAAAAAAGGTTCCCAGACTTGTAGGGTAACTATAACGCGTGCTCTATAAGTTGAGACCTGGGCTCTCCACCCATTTCCGCCTGCACTGCCCCTCAGTCGCCCGTGATGTACTGTTCGCAAAAAAATAGGTAGACAGGTAGGTAACGTCTCGGGCAGAAGCTTGTTTACGATATTTTTTTGTGCGCTGGTGACGTCTAGCGGACAGGGCTCAACTTATAGCGCACGTGTGGTACATACCTTGCTCTTCTTATTAGTGTCATGCATCATTTTCATATGCTTATATATGCTGGTCTGCCAAGTGAACGTAGCGGGGCACAGCTTGCATTTGTAACTCTTTGTGTTCGACCTTTTTGTGTGCATCGCCCACACGTGGCCTTTGAGCCGTTTCACCGTCTGTAAGAAAAAAAAAGTTACTGTGACGTTATTGTGTTTAGCGACATCTAGCGAAATTGAGGTGAACTTTTAAGGAACTAATGGTATTATAAGACTGTTTTTAAGCGAAATTACAAGCTGCTATTTAAAAAAACCTTTTTCAAAACAAGCTTTTATTATTTACAATATTGCATTGTCATGGGACTTGCATAAGTATGCCAAATTTCAGCTCAATCGCATAACCAGAAGTGGTCGAAAATGGCTTGCAAGATTTGATTACAGACAACGGGACAGGTGAAACTAAATAAAAGCTTGTAAAAAAAGTTACTGTGATGTTTTTATTGTGTTTAGCGCCACCTAGCGAAATTGAGGCAAAGCGTTTGAAGGTTGGATTGGGGAGATGGAGGGGTGGGGAGGAGGGGTTTAGCTCTGGCTACTTACCTTGGGGAACACAACACGCTGGTTATTATGGAGCGGTGTTCTGTAGCGCGGAGGTACTACCCCAGTCGGACTGCTCAGTTCGGACAGGAGATACCGTCGTGTCCTACCTCCGTCAGAATTCTACCACAGCTTCAAAGAGAGAAACATTTGTACTCGCCTTGTAAGACTTGCCGCAGATCTCACACAGGTGCTCCCCCTCAGCCTCCTTCTTCTTACCCTCGTGTATATTGTTCACGTGGGCCACCATTATTTTAGCCGTTTTGAAAGCCTGTACAAAAAAAATGGTCAATAATCAGTATTAAATGGTTTAAACACAAGCCATTCAAAAGCCTAATCAAATCTTAAAAAAAATGTCTGTCTTTCTGTTTTTATTAGGTATTCTCTGAAAAGGCTGGGTCGATTTTGACGGTACTCTCATTGGCAGATTATAAGTAGTAAGTAGGCTACTTTAATTTAGAAAAATTAGTAGGAATCCGCGAGAAAGAATTAAAAAATTAATCAATTAATCAAATTAATTCCGAAGTTGCCAACACAGCTAGTATAAAATTTGTCAAAGCTAAAAACAATATGTTTTACAATTTTATCTATCTTTTTGTTTGTTCCGGTTAATATCTAAAACGGCTGGACTGATTTTGACGCGACTTTGATTAAAACATACCTTAAAACACACACTGCACTGGTATTTAATCCGCTTCAGATGGTCCCAATCTATATGGTCGGTGAGACACCATTTTGTGGGGAATTTCTTGCTGCAGTACGTACACTCGTGTCTATAACAAATATTTTTGGTATCAGAAGTGGGGTGATTATGATATAATATTGACATTTTGATGCCAATATCAGATTCATATTCAAGTGGGGCTATAAACAGAAGTTACAGTGAAATAGCGCCGTTTATATATATTATAATGACCGGGGCTAATGTCACTGCTGCGTGGTCAATGTGACGCGCAAGCTTTGTATTTCATTGGGATATGTTAACTACAAAAATGTCAGTGAAATAGCTACATTTAAACGAATACCGGGGTTAATGTAACTGTTGCTTCTCACTGCAATGATTACGCGTATGACGCGTTAGATTCCACTTTCATTAAGCACCGCTAATGCTGCAGAAATTTCAGTGAGATAGCCCCATTTTAAACAATGACCGGGGCTAAAAACACTTGTTACATGCTAACTACAGAAATGACCGTGAAACAGCCCCGTTTAAGCAAATACCGGGGCTAATGTGACTTATTAGTCGTTGCCATACTGCCTTGTATGCTGCGAAAAGTTCCTCTTCCATAAGAATATACTAAGTAAATAAATTGCAGTGAAATAGCCCCAAATCAACAAAAATGTCAAGCCCTTTTCATCACCGAACGACCAGACGGCTATGCGCCATCGTTATATTTCCAGAAAATTATAACCTGGGAGTCTTTAAGTCTAGAGTGAACAGATTGCTTCTAGGCAAGCGTGATCCATTCCTAGCCTATCTATACTAATATTATAAAGAGGTAAAGTTTGTGTGTTAAATTGTAAGGGGTAATCTCAAGATCTACTGAACCGATTTTAAAAATTCTTTCACCAATAGAAAACGTCATTCGTGAGTGTCATAAGCTATAATATTTTATTGGAAAACTGGAATTTACACCCGGGCGAAGCCGGGTCCCGGGTCGCTATCTACTATATAAAAATAAGTCGGGTTTTCCTTCCTGACGCTATAACTCCAGAACGCACGAACCGATTTCGGTCTCGGGCTCCGTGAGGTTTATAGCAAAGAAAATTCGGGAAAATTTTCAACAGAAAAGCGGGAAAATCATAACCGACATCCACGCGGGCGGAGCCGCGGGCAACAGCTTGTCAGTTATGAAAAAAAACCGGGGCTATATCACTGTACTCACTGGTAAGCATCCTCAGGTACGTGTCTCTTGCTCATCCTCATATGGTTGTTATAGCAGTCCCGGCTGGCGAAGCTCTTCCCGCAGGCCCTGCACTCGTGTAGGGCTCCGGCTTCCCTCTCGCGGTGGTTCCGGGTGTGACGCGCGAGGTTCCGCTTCCATTGGAAGAGTTTGCCGCAGATCGGACATGGATATGTTAGACCGTCGTGGATTACGCTAGAAAAAGTAAAGATTTATTGTTATAAAAGCTCTATCTATGATTCTACTCAACATATTGTGATAATTTTGACGTGACAACGTCTTATAAATTGGTTTGCCGGGTGACACTTCAAGAAACTGCGTTACGCTCCGCTCACGTTATGCGCTCACAATGAGAGCGAGTGAGAGGCACGCGTCCCTTCCACTCGGGCATGGTTAGCCCGCCTAAGAGCGAGAGAGACAGACATAAAAATTATTTTACCACTCAAAGTCGTTGTCACGTAAAACTTTCGCCCGTATACCGACTTTATTTTTTATAGTCGATAGGCTTGCATTTGTCCACTATCTCACCTGATGGTAAGTGACGATATGGTCGATTATGAATCACGCTTGCCTATTCACTCTAGACTTAAAGACTCCCAGGTTATAGCTTTCCCGAAACAGACTCAGGCATACGCATAATGAACGTATTGCTGAAGCGATTCGTGCGTAATATTTTAAGTTTTACAAAGACTTTTCTAATGAAAAAATCGCATCAACATCTGTTCAGTAGTTTTGCACTGCACCAGCGTCGTCCGCCAAAACTAAAACCTGATTCAATGATCAGTGATTTTTTTTTTTTTTACAATTTAAGGTGAATGTTTGTAGCAAGCTAAGCTAAAATTATGTACCTGAAAAACTTGGAAACCCTTGGATAAGTCCTGTCCCTTAAACTAGGTTAACCTGTACTATAAGGGACAGTGATTCGGCTCGAAAATGTCGAAAGTGATATACAGAAGAATACGGATAACTGGAGTCCTAAACACTCCGACAGCTGATCTAACTACACAACTGGTATATCGCCAATGCCTCGATTCTGCTAAAGGCAAACCACTGTAATACCACTGACACTCTAAAAATGCCATTAATTGAACTTTATTGTTATCAGCTTAAAGTCTAAAATCAAATGATATTTTGTAGAGCGAATGAAAAAGTTTAATGTATTATTTTCATTTGATTTTAGACTTTAACTGTATAACGGTAAAGTCTACAATTAAATAGCATTTTTTTGAAGTGTCAGTAGCATGAGGCCCAGTTATATAGTGACAACCCATACTGATGGTTTAACGTGCTCTTCTCTTACTTAGGTGGCAGACAAGCACACTTCCCACCTGATGGTAAGCGGTCACTGTGTCTGTGTTTAAATATTTATTTATACTTACACGTGAGCCCTATAACTCTTCTTAGAGTGGAATATCTTGTCACAGCCCTTGCATGGTATGAACAACTTTTCCTTTGGCTTCTCGTCTTTATTGTGAGGCAATATTCTGTGGAGTAAACAAGATAATATTAACATACATACATACATACACACACAGCCGCGGTAGCCTAGTGGTCTGGGTAATGGACTGCTGAGACGAGGTCTCGGGTTCGATCCCAAGTTCACCACGGCACACACCAATGACTTTTCGAAGTTATGTGTGTATTTATCGCAGGTTTATTAGTGCCTCGGAGAGCACGTTAAGCCGTCGGTCCCGGTTGCCATACAAACATCTATGGCAGTCGTTACGGGTAGTTGGAGCCCACAAAAGTCCAACCAGTCTAACTTGGAACTTCGATATCGCCATTGGTCATAATGACCATTGGTTGTGGAGGTCAGATGGCAGTCGCTCCACGGAAAATATCGAAGTTCAGCCGCATCACAGTTAGACTGGACAGCCGACCCCAACTGAGTTGGGAAAAAGGTTCAGAGAATCATCATCATACATACGCTCACGCCTTTTTCCCTGCAGGGTAGGCAGAGACAACAGCCCGCCATCTGCCTCTGTCCTGACATACTTCATGCGCTTCCTCTACTGTTATTAAACCTTTCATGCAAGCCCGCCGGTATAGAGTGCTTTTGACCTCCCCTTTCTTCAATAACTCATTAATTTGGTCAGTGTATACTCTGCGAGGTCGACCCCGGCTTGCCTGCCCACTTATTAGTATTTTTTTTAAATTAAAGCGTATATTTTTTTTTTTATATAGGACACGTCAAAATGACTCCACCTCACCTGATGGTAAGCGAAAGGCAGAGTCTCAGGACTGGGGCCACCACCACATACACCGGTAGCGCTACAGTGGCGGCCCTCAGCTTGATGGGCTCATCAAATGCTTTTTCACGCCCCGCTTAATGGCCCCGGGACTATAGGAGGAAACACATGCGCTGGTAAAGAATTCCAGGTCTTGATGGAATGCATTCCACAGAGCTATACTCAAAACTGTAAAAATGTCTAAACTAAACCGTTGCAGAATGAATGTTGCTACACAATACTTACTTGAGATGATATTTGAGAGTCATCTTGTTAGCGAACACCTTTCCACAGCAGTCGCACTGCGGCCTCTCCTGGCGACACACGGAGCGATGGTAGGATAACTTCGATTTTGTACTGAAAAACATATTAACATAACATAAACTCACGCCTATATCCCCGAAGGGGTAGGCAGAGGTGCTGGCTACATTTCACCAGATTATGTTTAGGTCCCAATGTATAGGTGGCGAGCCTATTGCCATTAACCGAGCACTTATAAACCTGCGATAAATACACACATAACTTCGAAAAGCATCGAAAAGTCATTGGTGTGTGCCATGGTGAACCTGGGATCGAACCCGAGACCTCGTCTCAGCAGTCCATTACACAGACCACTAGGCTACCGCGGTCTCACTCAAAAATATTATACATGAAAAATACTTTCAAGCTTTTCAAGGGTGGCAGACAAGCACACGGCCCACCCGATGGGAGGCGGCCACCGTGGCCTATGGACGTGTGCAACACTAAGGTGTCACACTCGCGCTGCTGATTCTGGAGGGGGAAAGGGTTGGGAAGTTTAAGGGGGGGGGGGGGGGATAGTGAGATCTGGACGCAAATATTTGCACTAAGCGGGAATCGAACCCACGACCTTTGACTTACCAGTCGACCACTCTACCGCTTCACCAAAATGCTCTTGAAAAAATTATAATTTATTTTTGTTATACAATTATACAACTAAGGTGTCAGACAAGCACACGGCCCACCCGATGGGAGGCGGCCACCGTGGCCTATGGACGTGTGCAACACTAAGGTGTCACACTCGCGCTGCTGATTCTGGAGGGGGAAAGGGTTGGGAAGTTTAAGGGGGGGGGGGGGGATAGTGAGATCTGGACGCAAATATTTGCACTAAGCGGGAATCGAACCCACGACCTTTGACTTACCAGTCGACCACTCTACCGCTTCACCAAAATGCTCTTGAAAAAATTATAATTTATTTTTGTTATACAATTATACAACTAAGGTGTCAGACAAGCACACAGCCCACCTGATGGGAAGCGGTCACCGTAGCCTTTAGACGTGTGCAACACCAGGAGCGTCACACTCGCGCTGCCGACCTTGTAGGGGAGCATCATATTTAGTGTGACGTGAAATGTGTCATAAATGTCATTTTAATTCGCGTCCCACCAACTCAGGCGCGGCGTCCATAGAGCATAGATGGCCTATCTATGCTCTATGGACGCCGCCAATAGACGTGTTAGTCTATTGGCTGGTGGATCGTGGACTTTTGCGTCTGTTTGTTGTTTGTTGGTGATTTTTATACATACATACACTCACGCCTATATCCCCGAAGGGGTAGGCAGAGGTGCTAGCACCCACATAATTTTTATGTGTTTATAAAAACCTAATGTGCGTTGTTTTCATGAATAAATACAGTTTTCTTTCTTTCTTTCTTTCTTCTTTCTTTTTCTCACCTGAACTTACTGCCACAAGTATCACAGCTATGCTGCTGCACGTCCCTGTGCGTCGTAATATGCTTGAGCATACGTATTTTAAGAGTCGTCTGCATCCCACAAATGGTGCACTTGTAGGCGGAGAGGTGTAAGGCGCGGTGGGACGCGAGATTGTCTTTGGTCAAGAAATACGCCTGGCATATCGTACATTGATGGGAGTTCTCGCCTTTCTGTGGACAAACAGTGTGTCATTCATCGAGGGGTGAAAGGGACCGGAGACCTTCTACTGCGCGTAAGGCGTAAAAAAGCTTAAATGATAAATGAATGAGTGAATGATGAACAAGGGTTTGATGAAAGAGTGAATGATGAACAAGGGTTTGATGAATGAGTGAATGATGAACAAGGGTTTGATGAATGAGGAGTAATGAACAAGGGTTTGATGAATGAGTGAATGATGAACAAGGGTTTGATGAATAAGTGAATGATGAACAAGGGTTTGATGAATGAGTGAATGATGAACAAGAGTACGATGAATGAGTGAATGATGAATGAGTGAATGAGTGAATGATGAACAAGAGTACGATGAATGAGTGAATGATGAACAAGGGTATGATGAATGAGTGAATGATGAATGAGTGAATGATGAATGAGTGAATGAGTGAATGATGAACAAGGGTTTGATGAATGAGTGAATGATGAACAAGGGTTTGATGAATGAGTGAATGATGAACAAGGGTTTGATGAATGAGTGAATGATGAACAAGGGTTTGATGAATGAGTGAATGATGAACAAGGGTTTGATGAGTGAATGATGAACAAGGGTATGATGAATGAGTGAATGATGAACAAGGGTATGATGAGTGAATGATGAACAAGGGTTTGATGAATGAGTGAATGATGAACAAGGGTTTGATGAATGAGTGAATGATGAACAAGGGTTTGATGAATGAGTGAATGATGAACAAGGGTACGATGAATGAGTGAATGATGAACAAGGGTACGATGAATGAGTGAATGATGAACAAGGGTACGATGAGTGAATGATGAACAAGGGTATTATGAATGAGTGAATGAATTCTTTTCATTGAAACCACTCACCTCTTGATGTTTCCCGTTCAAATGATCCAGCTTCAATTTCTCCGTATTAAACGCAATAATACAATCATCGCACTTAAACTTGAGTTTGACGAACTCCTTGCTCTCCCTGTCCTCCGCTCTTATCAGCCACATCTCCTTCTCTGTCATAGTGTACAACTCCACCATATCTTCTGGAAGATTCTTTAGTTTTCTATTCTTCTTCTGTATTTGTTGGACTTCTGTTTCCGTTGTGTCCTATTAAAAAGTTAAATAATAAAATTTCATGCATAAAATTCATATATGCTTTTTTAGCACACAGCCCACCTGATGGTAAGCGGTAAAGGGCTAGAGGAAGGCGGGGTAATCGGACGCAATGTTTACGACGTGTGTGTTTGTGTGTGTGTGTGTGTGTGTTTTGCTTTTTATAAAACTTAGGTGGCAGACAAGCATACGGCCCACCTGATGGAAAGCGGTCACCGTGGCCTATGGACGTGTGCAACATCAGGAGCTTTACACTCGCGCTGCCGACCTTGAAGAGCAGGGGGAAGACGGGGGGAGGAGGCGTCAAGTGAGCTCTGGTTACCCTACTTACCTTGGGGAACACAACACGCTGGTTATTATGGGGCGGTGTTCTGTAGCGCGGAGGTACTTCCCCAGTCGGACTGCTCAGTTCGGACGGGAGATACCGTCGTGTCCTACCTCCTACAGTGCGAGTGTGTGTACATACCTCAAACTCTCTCTTCTTAGACTTCCGTTTCTTAACTCTATCAGTCTTGTCTCCGGTATCATAGTCCCTTAATTTACTATTCTGTAAATAAATAAAATAATATATATATACTGTCTCATCGCTTTTCTCGAAATTTCGTTTCTCATAATGTCCTTTCTCATAATGTCCTTTTCTCGAATTAACCTTTCTCATAATGCCCTTTACTCCAAATGTCCTTAAGTATAGTATAAGTAAAATCTTTATTTTCAAAATAGTGCAACATAATTACATCTTTTTGACGTCAAAACTACTTAGCACACAAATTTTACCTCTTTATAATCTTAATATATATAAATCTCGTGTCACAATGTTTGTCCGCAATGGACTCCTAAACCACTTAACCGATTATAATAAAATTCGCACACCATGTGCAGTTCGATCCAACTTGAGAGATAGGATAGTTTTTGAAACGGATTTCGACATCCACGCGGGCGGAGCCGCGGGCAACAGCTAGTATTAGTATATAGATATAGAAGTTGTATAGATTAGTATAGATATAGATATTCATACGAAGCTAATAAAAGCGTGTTAAAAGAAGCAAATACCCGCAACTCCTTCTTCTTCCTCTTCTTCTTAACCTGGACTCTTCTTTCTTTGAGCAAGGACAGCTGTACATCATCTTCGGATGTGACGTCACGAGCTGGTGACGGCAGGTCCTCGAACACCACATCCTCATGAAGGTCTAGCAACTCTTCTTTTATAGGGACATCTGTAATTTATACTGTTAGGGTCAAAATAGGCTCCAGGGTGTGAGGGAAAGGTGTAGGACGGAACCCCTTCTCCCCTCACCGCGGGAGACGCTACCCGTGGCTAAGTATGAACGATAACGACGAATCCTATGCATATAATAGCAACCCATTAGTGTCCCACTGCTGGGCACGGGTCTCCTCTCCTCTAACGAGAGAGCTGAGAGGGTTTACACCTTAATCCACACACGCTGGCCTAATGCGGGTTGGTGGATCGGACATGTCCTTAGAATATCTTCTAGGATATGTGGGTTTGCTCACGATGTTTTTCCTTCACCGTCAGCAGATGGTAAATCATGTGTCATGATCACAAAGTGTACATTGGTACTGTCCGGCCGGATTCGAACTCGATACCTCTGAGTAGAGGCCCCGTTCTTATCCATTCAGCTACCATCGCTTACCTATGCATAAGGGCAACAACACCGCGTGCGGTGTTCTATAGGGCAGAGGTACTGCCCCAGTCGGACGGGAGATACCGTCGTGTCCTACCTCCACAGTAAGGTACCTAGCATAACATAACATAAACTCACGCCTATATCACCGAAGTGGTAGGCAGAGGTGCGAGCACCCACATTTCGCCAGTTTATGTTTAGGTCCCAATGTAATAGGTAGCGAGCCTATTGCCATTAACCGAGCACTTATAAACCTGCGATAAATACACACATAACTTCGAAAAGCATCGAAAAGTCATTGGTGTGTGCCATGGTGAACCTGGGATCGAACCCGAGACCTCATCTCAACAGTCCATTACCCAGACCACTAGGCTACCGCGGTAAGGTACCTAGGTGGTATACAAAACCAAATTCTCACCAAATACAAACTCTTCTCCCTCCGTCTCCGCTTTGATATCATCATCCTTCACATCCTCTACGGTTGGTGAGCAGTCTTCTAAGAAGGAAGCTCTCGACAGCCTCGTGGTGGCATGGGCCTTGAAGTCATCGGGAGAGTTCAGGAATGTGTTCTGTAACAATAGCAAGGGATATGCCTATTGGGTAACCTTACAACCCGGTAATTAAGATCTCGACATAACCACCCCCGATGGCCGACGGGGGTGGTATCCGTGGGCCAACAGCCAGACAGACGAAAAAAATAAAAAAATATATTTTGGTATAAGATAAAGATTACTCACCTCTTGAGAGTAACTAATGAGGAAATCATAAGATTTTAACATTAGGTCTCTAAATTGCATTGCATTTTTCACATAAGCCAAGCACTCCCAGCACACTTGAATATCTAAACCATCTGATACCTGAAACCATGATTATTTCATGATAATTTAAAAAATCATAACAGATAATTTAAAAAATGTATTGAACAAGAATGTACAAGGTCCCATTATGGGTCGAGGGTTAAATGGGTCACTCCAAGTAAGAGACATAGTGTAGAGGGGGGGGACGGGGGGACCTTGGACTCCAGCTGTGAGCTTAGGCTGCAAGCTGCAACTGGAATGCGGTCAATGAAAAATATTCTAGTTGTCAGAGTATTTCCCCTAAAAAGACTATGGGAGGTTTAAATCTCTGTCCGTGTGTTGAATAAACCAGATTTTAAAGAAAATTATATATCACTAGTAAAAAAAAATCTCGAAAAAAAACAATGGCGTATCCAAGGATTTTTGTTCTATGTTTATGCCTAAAAATTCATGAAAACTGAATGGAACTATATTGGTATCAATGTGCTTTATAGGTTTTGATGAATTCCAATTAGATTTGGAGTAAAATAAATTAATAATAATGCTTCTTACGTCTATATCACCAAGTAATTTGAAGCATTTCTTTATGTCACTGTGGTAGTACATAGCACGATTGTAATTTAAACAGCCCACACATATTCCATTTACGTTGTATCCTTCAATATTAATGTTTATTTCCTTCATTTTGGAATAACTTTATCACTTAGTTCACAAAATTTCTTAAAAATTAAGGAAGCTTCATTCCTTTCCTTCGGCCATTTTGTCTACATTTCTTTTAGTGCTATTTTGTTTTTTTATTTAAAAAAATACATTAGCCCTAAATTTTTAAATTAGGTACATCTGCTTTCTACAAAACTTAATCAAATCTGAATTAATTCTCAGAATAAAATAATTACTATTTCAGGTAACGCTTTTGGTTATGCTAAGCAAAAATGTTAAGATTTAAGGGTTTCAAACATTTTGTGCTATGAGTGAAAGGGAATGTAAAACAGGTTTCGTTCCATAGACTCATTTATGTATTTCGTTGCTTTTCCTGCTATCTCACTTTAGCGTGAGATATGCTGTATTGCTTTCCTTATTTAATGCTATTAATCCAACAATTTCTTTTCTCATGAATATTGTTTGTCAAATGGAAATGTCAAGTTAATTTCACATTTTTTGTCAGATTGTTTACCTAATAAATAGCATTTTATAGCTATTATTATTGATTGAAACTCAATTAATAACGTCTTGGAACAATTATTAACTGAATCAATGCCTTAATAATGTTCCGCTCCTACAAGGACACTATTAGAACACCAGTCAAAGTCAGCAGGGAAGCGTCTAAGAAATATTTCTGTGATTTATGTGATGACAATCATAACGACAGGATTTGGGAGTCGGAGTCCGACTTGGAGATTCACAGGAGGAGAGCTCATAATGTACAAATCATTCAGTTGATGCAGGAGCCTAAGAACTACATGTGTAGCGTAAGTACTAAGTTGGTAATACGTACCACCATTATGGCACTATCGTTGTATGTAATGGAGACCCCCTTGATGAGACTTTGGCTTTAGCTTACCATCAGGCGAGGTGTAGTTATATACATACATACATACATACAAACCACGCCTTTTTCCCATTGGGGTAGGCAGAGATAACAACAATATTACCGTGATAGATAGATATAAAAAAAAGCTTTCCTTTCTTGTATTGGCCTTCGATTTAAAACTGCCGTTCAAGATCTGAAAAAAATCATAGATCTTTGATGCCAACTGTACATGAGTGAATAAGTAGAATTTGATATATGCACATAATTCCATTCACTTACTGTTTTGTCTTTTTTCAGGTATGTCTAAGACCACAGGCAGACAAAGCCACTCTACTAGCACATATTAAAACCGACCATCTTCTAAGTTCACCCGATTCTACCAGAGTCAAACGTGAACTATTTGTCTGCGACTACTGCACGCACATCTTCTTCAATAAAACATTACTAACAGCACACATTAAGTCGTTCCATTTACATACGTTCTCAGAGAAAAAAACCGCTACGGCCGCCTGCCCGATATGCGATAAAAACATAAAAATCAGATCGATATGGTTCCATTTTTTATATCACGGTGTTATGACTACCGGTACTTGTCCGATATGTTTGACACCGTTTGACGATTATGAAGAGGTTTTAAAGCATATCGAGTGCCACCCCGGCAATTATTTCTGTTCCATCTGCAATTATGAAACGAACAAAGAGAGTCTTTTCGTGAGTCACGTAGAAAAACATAAAAAAACCGTCAACTTGGAAGGCAAAGCGGATTTGAGTGCTATTTTGAAATATTTCGTACCGGAGCGAAGATTACAAATGTGGAATCGGAAAGTTGTGAATATATTTAAAGGTATAAGGCTCGCACCGGAGATACAGATCTGTATTCTATGCAGAACGATGTGCGATACGGACGAACAAATGCTGCAACATATACATGGGGACCATTCTCCGTCGAATAAGGTTGAGATTACGAGGTACATGTGTGTGTGCGGTGAGGAGTTTTTCAACCGTGTGCTGTTGAAGCATCATATATTTATGTTAAAGGGATACCATAGAGTTTATGACGGTAAGTCAAAATCTAATTCATATTAAAAGACATATATATAACATACTAGCGGACCGGGACCCGGCTTCACCCAGGCATAAATTTAAAAAAATACCCAATTGCAACAACACCCGCCGGGCCTTTAATATTGAATTTCATGCATTTCATGCTTCTTACTTTAAAACTTAAGCACTGTCCATATAACAGACTTCTCGTCTCTACCCTTATTTGCCCCCTTAGGGGTGTAATTTTGAAAAACGTTGATATCCGTGTTCATTTATTTTTAATCAGAAGTGTATGAAATTTCATGGGTGCTTTGAAAATGACTGACTTTCCGTACAACGAGTCATCGCCTATTAGTTGTAAAATTTAAAAAAAACGCTGATAAACGTGTACATTTATTTCTAACCAAAAATCTTCCATTTTGAAAACTGACGAACTTCCCATATAAACTTTCAACCCCTATTTCACCCCCTGGGGGGTAAAATTTGGAAAAACGCTGATACACGTGTTCATTTATTTCTAACCAGAAGTAGGTGTATGAAATTTCATGTATCTAACCTTGAAAATGACAGACTTTCATACAAACGTTTATCGCTTATTTTGCCACTTTACAAGTGGAATTTCTAAAAATCCTTTCTTAGTGGATGCCTACAACATAAGAAGCATCTACTGTCAAAATTTCAAGTTTGTAAGTCCAGCAGTTTAGGCTCTGCGTTGATGAATCAGTCAGTCACTCAGTCAGTCAGTCATCGGGCCAAGCAATTATATAATACATAGATTAAAAGCTGGTAAGTACAGTGTACTTACCTTGGGGAACACAACACGATGGTTATTATCGGGCGGTATTCTGTAGGGCGGAGGTACTACCCCAGTCGGACTGCTCAGTTCGGACGGAAGATACCGTGCGTCGTGTCCTACCTCCGTGTTAAAAGATGGTATAGACTATAGAATAATCATGCGTAAAAATCTGTTAGTTATGAAATTATCCTTTCAGGCAAGACACCACTACCAATCAAAAAGAAACCTCCAGCAGATAAACAGAATACTACCATAGATAACAAACAACCTGATCGTGCAGTACAAGAAAATGTAAACATTGATCATATAATAGAAGAAAATATACAACCTGATCATAAGGTACACATCGATCATATAATAGAAGAAAACATACAACCTGACGATCATATAATAGAAGAAAACATACAACCTGACGATCATATAATAGAAGAAAACATACAACCTGAAGATCATATAATAGAAGAAAACATACAACCTGATCGTGAGGTACACATTGATCATATAATTGCAGAAAATATACAAACTGATCCTGCAGTACAAGGAGAAATTTTTGGTGTTGTGATACAGACAACTGATGATGTGGAATTCAAAGATGACGGTAATTCATCTAACACTATCATTGATAATACCTCGAAAGCTACACTTAGAGAAGTTGAAAAAAATACGAAAAATCATATCGTACAGTACTATAAACGTAAAAAAACAAATCAAATTCCAATCAAATCACAAAAAGACAAAAAAAATAACGAATCACACAGTGAGATTCAATCGCAAGTCGAAAATATCGCAGATATTGAAATTGAATCGCAAGATACTGTTAACGAATCGCACAATATCAATGTGGAATCAGAAATTGAATATGAAATTCAATCGCAGAATAGCGATAAAAATGTTGAAGATGATGTAGATATCGCAACAAATTCTGTTGGGTCTATTAATGAAGATCAAATTATAATAGATGGAAAACATTATACTGTGGAATTGAGCGATGAATATAAGAAATCTATCAGTTCTGATAGTTTTTGTATACAAGTTGTTACTGATACGGATATGAGTCTTGAAAGTGAACCGTCTCCAAATGTTAGGAAACGTGGTAAAGAAAATATATTAAAAGATGTGTTATCTAAAAAATTTAAATCGACAAAACAATTCTATGAGCAGGTATGATAATTTTAATTTCATTATATTAGGATACTTTGTTGATAAAATTTTGACATAATTTTTTTTTTATACCACTTAGGTGACAGACAAGCACACGACCCACCTGATGGAAAGCGGTTACCGTGGCCTATGGACGCGTGCAACACCAAGTGCGTCACACTCTTTATGTAACATTGAATTGTTCACATTTATGATTATTGCTCCGCTCCCTTGGGCAGTAGCGTGATGATATTCAGCCTATGACATTCACGGATAACGTGGCTTTCTATTGGTGAAAGAATTTTTAAAATCGATTCAATAGATCCCGAGATTACCCCTTACAATTTAACAAATATACAAACACACAAACTTTACTTCTTTATAATATTAGTATAGATTATAGATTTCATACAAATAAATTTATCTGTATTTTTTACAGGTTTTAAGTATAAGTGGTGAAATTGACGAGACTTGTGAGTCAGTCAAGTCATCGATTGATGATGATTCGTCTCAGAAACAGATCCAGTACACAACCGACCCGTCTCAGGATGTAGCTGTGTACGAAGTTATTGAGGTTATTGGTGAGTATACAGTATATAGCAACCCATTGATGTCCCACTGCTGGGCACGGGTCTCCTCTCCTCGAGTTTGATAATATAATATGTTTTCAATCAGTTTATTAGTTAATTATTTCAATTAGAGACCGCGGTAGCCCAGTGGTCTGGGTAATGGACTGCTGAGACGAGGTCTCGGGTTCGATCCCAGGTTCACCATGGCACACACCAATGACTTTTCGATGCTTTTCGAAGTTATGTGTGTATTTATCGCAGGTTTATTAGTGCCCGGTTAATGGCAATAGGCTCGCCACCTATTACATTGGGACCTAAACATAAACTGGCGAAATGTGGGTGCTGGCACCTCTGCCTACCCCTTCGGGGATATAGGTGTGAGTTTATGTTATGTTATGTTATGTAATAAGATATGAAACAGCATGTTTTAAGATACCTACACACAATGCTCAGTCGGGCCCCTGTATAGACTTTTATTAATACCATTTTGATAGCAACCCATTTATGTCCCACTGCTGGGCACGGGTCTCCTCTCCTCTAACGAGAGAGCTGAGAGGGTTTACACCTTAATCCACACACGCTGGCCTAATGCGGGTTGGTGGATCGGACATGTCCTTAGAATTTATTCACAATTTTTGTGATTTCAGCTCATTCCACAATATTTCTATCGCTACTATGATATTGAATTACATATTTACTTCCTGATTCCACATTGATATTGTGTGATTCGTCTTCGATCTTCAACTTTTGTGATGTGATTGACAATTAAGGACAATCCGTAATAATATTTAATGTTTTAAAAAACATCCAAAACAAGAAAAACGCTTTAAGATCGAATATTAGAGGTTTTATTTAAGTTTATGAAAAATTTACGTCAGAATCGACATTAATGTAAAATATTTCTCTAAACATACAAAACGAACAGTGCCCCTCTTTTTGAGGTCGGTTAAAGAGACATACATACCTCTGTCTAGCCCCCTTTTTTTTATCGTGCGGAAATCCCCATGGATACCACCCCCGTCGGCCATCGGGGGTGGTTATGTCGGGATCGAACCGACTACAACCGCACGCCGTCTTGGGTCTTAATTACCGGGGTGTAAGGTTAAATAGGTATATCCCTCGCACCCCCTGACCCCGAGCCATCAACGGTTTTAAGATGGCCCCCTCGACCCTACGAAAGGGGGGTTGGGGCGAGCATCGCGCCACTTCGCCGACGGTGGGGTGTAGGGTGACAGGTAACAGTGACCTCTGTCTACCCCTAACAGTATAAATATGATAATAAATAAATATTTCCTTCACAGGTAACACAAACGAAGACTCGGAAAAAATGGATGAAAATATCGAAGAACCTTTACTATTTAGTTAGCTAATACGTTAAAGGTGAACCAAATTTATAAGTCGACAAAATTCGCCTGCGCAGAAGAGAGCAATCTAACGCCGATAAATTACGATTGCCAACACTTTGAAACATCGACTTTATTGCGTTAACTTAAGATCGAAAATGCAATACGAGTAAATGCAGAGAGTAGTGCCACGTCGCTCGCTGACTGACGCGGCAACGCGATTCTACGGGCATCCAACATGGCGCGCAGGTGGCAGCCAATAAAAAAATGCTATGTTTGGCGCATCCATGCGGAGTTTTGTGATTGGTTAAGATTTTTTCGCGCGTTTCAAATATCGGACTTCTGCGCAGGCGCAGGTACATCGATATAACTTATAAACGTGGTACTACTGTACCTAAATTAATACCGGCATTAAGGCCGAATACATCGGGGAAGCACCATTACCCCTTCTTAAGTTGCAGATTGTCTTCCCGTCTTGCCCATCGTTTGCCCCATTCTAGTCCCACTTTGCCCGGGAAGCCCCATTCCTTTTGAGTTACAGAATGCTGTTTTACGACCAATTTGGGAAGCCTTCCCGACTTTCTCATTGTATTCCCACTTTTCCCGGGAAGCTCCATTCCTTTCTTAAGTTACAGAATGCTGTTTTACGACCGATTTATAAAGCCTTCTCGTCTTTCCCGTTCTTTGCCCGATTGTGGTCCACTTTCTCCGGGAAATCCCGTTCCTTTCTTAAGTTGCATTGTGCTTCTTTAGAGCGATTTGTGAGGCCTTCCCGTTTTTCCCAACCTTCCCACATGGTAGTATATATACTGTAAGTACCTAGATATGTTCGTGGTGTTGTAAACGTTAATACATTATGTATACCGTTTACCATTAGGCAGGTAGTATGCTTAATACGTTAGCTGTATAAAAAAATGTTAGTGTATGTAGTTTTATAGTTAGACGGCCAGAAAAGATTTTAGGAACAAAGGCTGGCCCAAAAAAGATGTATGTATTAGGTATATAGAGGCTAAAGGAGATGTTTCCCAAATGTATGGACCTTGGGCCCGATAATTGTACACTACTTAGAAAAATAGCTAGGCAATGTAGTTTTCATTTTTCAATATTCAATTCTTATAATATTGCTTCGTATTATGGGCGGAATCTAACTAAATAAACACTTTCTTGCAACACAACAAACATGGCGGACTAAAACTATATAAAAGTACTCATATTTTATTAATTTATGCCCCTGAATTTCGGAGGCGAATAAATATAATTGTATTTTTGCCAATAACCGGTATTATTTCTCTTTTTTTTCTTTATTGTGTACAATTAGGGGGCCCAAAAGGAAACATCTCCTTTGCTTCGAGAACAATATGTCTGCTTGACGATAGTTTCAAATAGGTTTATATTAATTCTATAATTGACATTGTACAATAAAATTTCATTATTTTTGTTATTTTCAAGCATGTTATTATAATTTAATATTGTAATATTTTATGGTTCCACGCTTTGCTATTCCCTTATATTGTATTCGAGGAAATTCTTATAGATGCATAAACCTTCCACAATTCGTCATAGAAGAGTGACTAGAGGCGAATATTCGTGCGAATAAAGCAAATATACACGAATAAGTCCTCTCCACTTCGATTTTCGAATAGCGAAGTGTGGATCCGCCATTTAAATTTTGACATTCAATTCTATTTTTCTTATTATGACATTTACTATTAATTTTTATTATTATGACATGATTCAATAATACATCTTAGAATTTCTATTCTAGAAAATTCTACACAGCACTCTCTAGACTCAGAGTAAGCATAGATTAACTAGCTGTTATGGGTTCTAGAATGCGGATAAACATACTTAAATACACATTTTTCTGTAAATATATATATACATAGAAACACTTAGTCCAATACAAATATACATATTTATGTATAAAAATATTTGCACTGAGCAAGAATCGAACCTTTCACCTTCAACGTTGTATTCGCGCTACCATCGCGGCCGTCACAATTATTTATTAAATAAAGTGAATGAAAAAAAAAAAACTTTTCTTTATAGTTATATCGAGAGCCTTGTAGCACACGTCCATAGGCCACGGTGACCGCTTCCCTTCAGGTGGGACGTGTGCTTGTCTGCCACCTAAGTGGTATAAAAAAAATTGCTTCTTTGGAAATATTTTACCGCCTCTACCATGGCGAGTGTTCCGATGAGCTCTTCCAATTAAACCCACCCTCTCCTTTCCTATACAGAACTACACGTGCCAGACTGAGGTATCACCCTCACACAGTGGAACCAAGCGGTTCGGTGCCTCTTTTCTTTGCCGCACCATCAAAACCTGGAATTCTTTACCAGCTCACGTGTTTCCTTCCTCATACAGTCCCGGGTCCTTTAAGCGGGGCGTGAAAAAGCATTTGATGAGGCCGTCAAGCTGAGGGCCACCATTATAGAACTATCGGTGTATGTAGTGGTGACCCCAGTCCTTTAGCAAACCGTACTTATTTGTAGGAAAATATTAAAAATAAATGCCTTTAAATGATCAATGTATAGCGATATCAATAATTATATGTAGTACATAATGTATTCGCATTAAATGTAAATAAAATACAATTAAATATAATAGGTATATTTTATTTATTATCATTTCTACCTACTTCGCTCGCCACAGGCAGGGAATTAATAGGTTCCTTCTAGGCAAGCGTGATTCATCGTAGACCACATCGTCACTTACCATCAGGTGGGATTGAGGTCAAACGTAAGCCTATCATGAATGAAAAAAAATCTGTGGAATGATCTCCCTGCTGTGGTTTTCCCTGGCGGCTACAATATGGGGTTCTTCAAGAAGGGCATTAGAAGGTTTTTACAGGGTCGGCAGCGCGAGTGTGACGCCCCTGGTGTTGCACACGTCCATAGGCCACGGTGACCGCTTCCCATCAGGTGGCTGTGTGCTTGTCTACCACCTAAGTGGTAATAAAAAATACATACAAATCACGCCTTTTTCCCATTGGGGTAGGCAACATCTTGGCATACTCCTTTCGCTTCTTCAACTTTCATAATTGTTTACATACACGCATGCCGGTTGTGGGTACTCTTGACCTGACCTTTTCCAGAACGTCCAGGGCCTCGATTCGTTTAATACAAGCCACTGGCACTTCAAAAATACCATTCAATTTTGGACTTTCCTATTATCAATTTAAAGTCTAAAATTAAATGATATTTTGTAGAGCGAATGAAAAAGTTTAATGAATTCCTTTAATTTGATTTTAGACTTTAACTGTACAGTGGTAAAGTCTACAATTAAATAGCATTTTTTAGAGTGTCAAATAAAAAAAATCTCGGAACTAAATATATTTATAGCTTTATTATCGACCAATTTTCTTGAGCGCTTCTACACCTTCGCTGATCAGATCTCCTTTGGCTGTAAATAAATAAAATAATTTAAAATAGGTGGTTCAACTCGCCGACGCGGTGGGGTGTAGGGTGACAGGCGGCCGTCCTGTCACCCTACCCACTGTGCCCTCTGCTAGTCAGAGGGATTCGTGGAGAATTCTAAAGGGCCACTCCCACCCCGGCCGGATTGGCCGCAGGCAGCAGCGTCTCCCGTGGCGAGTGGGAGGCGCTGCTCGCCTCCGTGCCCGGGTGAACCGCGTGGAGATCCCAGCCCACATCCTCCTCTGATGCATCCTGACACAAATATCTATCACAAACTAAAGGAGGTAGGACACGACGGTATCTCCCGTCCGAACTGAGCAGTCCGACTGGGGTAGTACCTCCGCGCTACAGAACACCGCCCCTTAATAACTATCGAGTTGTGTTCCTCAAGGTAAGTAGGGTAGCCAGAGCTTACTGGATAAAGTCTCCTGCATTGTCAGCACACAAATTCTCAATACCCATCGACCCTCCCATACCCTCCAATTCCCTCATCCTCCCAACACCTTCCTTCATTCTCTCCAACCCCCTCTCCAGGTTCGGCAGTGCGAGTTTAGCGCTTCTGGTGTTGCACACGTCCATAGGCTGACTGCTTTCCATCAGGGTCTCGATTCTGCTAAAGGCAAACCACTGTCATGCAACTGACACTTCAAAATAATACCATTTAATTTTGAACTTTATTTTATCAGGTTAAAGCATGAAATTAAATGATATTTTGTATAGCGAATGAAAAAGTTAAATGAATTCTTTTCATTTGATTTTAGACTTCAACTGTATGATAAAGTCTAAAATTAAATAGCCAAAGTCATTTATTCTGTATAGACCATTATATGCGGCACTTACAAAACGTCAAAATCAAAAATATTTAAAACTAGAAGCAAATGCACCACAGATTCGAAACGCGGCCCAGACCTTAGAAGACTCCGGCAAGAAACTCAGCGGGCTGGCATTTTTAGAGTGTGGCATGACTGTGGTTTGCCTTTAGCAGAATCGAGGCCCTGGTGGGCCGTTTACTTGTCTGCCACCTAAGTGCTATAAAAAAATTACTTAGGTACCTGGTAATCCAAAGAGTGTTGGGCTACCAGGAGACGGAGGAGGAGTTGTTGGTAATCCAGTTGGAACAGTAGGAACAGTGGTAGGTGCTGTAGATGGGACTGTTGGAGCTGGAGGAGAAGTAGGAGCTCCTGAAGGGGCTCCAGGTACCGTGACTGGGGGTGTAGTCACTCCTAAAGTGGAGGGAACTGAGGGGGGAGAAACAGGCGCTGTTGGTGTACCAATTGAAGGTAATGTTATCAAACTTGGAGTAGGAACTTTAAAAGGATTTAAAACATCCAGTATTTTTGGTAATTTTGGTGGCGGTGCGGTGGGACCACCTGAAAATAAAATTTAATGTGATAAGCCTGAGTCTGTGTTACCGGAAAGCTACAACCTGGGAGTCTTCAAGTCTAGAGTGAATACTTCTAGACAAGCGTGCTCTACCGTCGACCACATCGTCACTTACCAACAGGTGAGATTGTGGGCAAACGCGAGCCTATTGTGCAACTAGGTGGTATAATTTGATGACATTGCCTCAAATTGGGCCGGGTAGGTACCACCGTGCACGGCGTGCACCTTGCGAAAACCCCTCCATAGTAATCCAACCTTTTTTTTTTTTTTTTTTTTTATCGTGCGGAAATCCCCATGGATACCACCCCCGTCGGCCATCGGGGGTGGTTATGTCGGGATCGAACCGACTAAAACCGCACGCCGTCTCGGGCCTTAGTAACCGGGGTGTAAGGTTACCCAATGGGCATATCTCTCGCACCCCAGCTGACCCCGGGCCATCTACGGTTTTAAGATGGCCCCCTCGACCCCCCGAAAAGGGGGGTGGGGCGAGCATCGCGCCACTTCGCCGACGGTGGGGTGTAGGGTGACAGGAGGCCGTCCTGTCACCCAACCGTCGGCGCGCAGACAATCAGCTCGCCCCCCGCTCGCTCCCCACTGTGCCATCTGCTAGTCAGAGGGACACGTGGAGAGCCTCGGAGCAGCCCTCTAGAGGGCCACTCCCACCCCGGCCGGATTGGCCGCAGGCAGCAGCGTCTCCCGTGGCGAGTGGGAGGCGCTGCTCGCCTCCGTTGCCCAGATGCACCACGTGGAGGTTCCGGCCCGCACCCCATAGTAATCCAACCTCGGTTGGATTGCGTTCAAAGTTCAGCAGGTGCATAGCCAGGCTTGAGGTGATGGTTGTCGCAGCACTTGTGGGACCAGTGGGTATTGGCGTAGTCTAAACCAATATCTGCGCTTTGTCACGCAGTGCTGCGACGACAGTCACCTCTTCTTTCATGAGGCCATCAAGTTGAGGGCCACCATTGTCACTGTCGGTGTATGTAATTGGGACATTCTTCCTGAGACTTTGCCTTTAGCTTACCTTCGGGCAAGGTGAAGTCATATTGACGTGACCGATAGGTATTATATAAAGCAAAATATTTACCTGGCAATGTCGGAATCAGACCCAACCCTTCCATTGCGGCGATTATAGGACATGGAGGCTTTGTTAAAGCTGACTTCAGTGCTGGTGGTAGTGTAGGAATACCAGGTGGAACAGTGGTAACTGCAGCTGTAGTTACTGCTGGAACTGTTGAAGCTGGAGGTGGGGCAGTTGTAGCAGGAGGGGCAGTTGTAGCAGGGGGAGAGGTCGTTGCAGGTACAGTAGGCGTTGTTACCGCAGGTGCAGTTGTTGAGGTGGTAGGAGTTCCTGCAGTTGTTGGGGCAGTAGGGAAGAGGAAGCTAAAGATGTTAGGTACAGGAGTTGTTGGAGTTGTTGGAGAGGATGGTGTTGTAGCTGGTGGTATTGGTAATTTGATGACTTTTCCAAATATGTCGAGAACTGAAATTGAATGGAAATAATTATACTACCTACGTTTAAAGAACCGACTTCACAAAGTAATATTTTTTACTTTTTAGTGTACAGAAATAAAAGTCATTCATGAGGTTTATTATGTACAAAGGCATCAAAAACAGAATTTTTGCCGTAAATCTGATGATTTCCCCTCGATTTTCCCAAGAGCCCAGCATCAGATCCTGATAAATATGGGACCACCTCGGAAGTAGCCTCTTTCAAACAAAAATAAATTTTCAAATCCATCCATAATTGGCGCCGCTATCGCGTAACATACCTACTTTAAAAAAATAGCGTACGAATTGAGAACCTCTTCCTTTTTTGAAGACGGTTAAAAAATTTAATTCAATTCGTCAACTCCTCATGCGTTCAGACTCAACTCAAGAACGGGCTCACCTATCCAAACCAAATGTTTGGACTATTTAGTAATGGTTTATGTGAAGTTTGCACAAAATCGGTCGAGCGGTTCTTCATTTACAAATCACATTTTTTGTAATACCGACGTCCACGCGAGCGGAGCCGCGGGCACAAGCTAGTTTAAAATTAAATCAAACTTACCTATATTGCCAATTTTAGCGTCTCCAACCGCCAACTGCAAAAAAACAATTATAATAATATTCCAGTGCATTCGACACAGCTGTCTAGACTCAGAGTAAACATTTTTATACCACTTAGGTGGCAGACAAGCAGGGTGCGGGCCGGAACCTCCACGTGGTGCACCCGGGCAACGGAGGCGAGCAGCGCCACCCACTCGCCACGGGAGACGCTGCTGCCTGCGGACAATCCGGCCGGGGTGGAAGTGGCCATCTAGAGGGCTGCTCCGAGGCTCTCCACGTGTCCCTCTGACTAGCAGAGGGCACAGTGGGGAGCGAGCGGGGGGCGAGCTGATTGTCTGCGCGCCGAAGGTTGAGTGACAGGACGGCCGCCTGTCACCCTACACCCACCGTCGGCGAAGCGGCGCGATGCTCGCCCCATCTTAAAACCATAGATAGCCCATGGTCAGCTGGGGTGCGAGGGATATGCCTATTGGGTAACCTTACACCCCGGTAATTAAGACCCGAGACGGCGTGCGGTTTTGCCGGTTCGATCCCGACATAACCACCCCCGATGGCCGACGGGGGTGGTATCCATGGGGATTTCCGCACGATAATAAAGGTGGCAGACAAGCACACAGCCCACCTGGGCCTCGATTCTGGGGCCTTACTCCGAAAAACGAAAATATTCGTATCCGTTGATGTTTTGACCATTTAGCTACCCCGAAAGTGTTTCGTTTCGGATTTCGGATCCGTCTTCGATCGTTTGACATTGAGGTTGTCGATCGTTATCAGTACACCTCCTACTCCCGAAATACATTTGACGTTTTCGCTGTCGTTGTTTGACAAATGGTCCGTTTTCGTTCGATCCGAAACGTTCATGTTCGATTGTCAGAGTAAGGCCCCTGTTAACAGAAAAGAGGCCCAGGAAAACACAGCCTTAAAAATAAATAAATATCTAATCAAACTGCGTCAAAATGTTTGAATTTATTGAAAAGTTTTATTTAGACAACTGTTCTAATATTTACGCATTTAAATTTAGATCAATCTTTGCGTAATTAGTTAGGTACTTACGCAAAGATTGATCTTCTTGCGTTCTTGCGTAATTATTGGCAGGCGGGTCCACCTGCCATCTTCAGGCAAGCGCTCATGGAGAACGCAGGCCGTCTCGGGACTCAATTATCGAGGTGTAAGGTTACCCAATAAGGTAGGGTAGTTCTGCCAGTTCTCGGCCAATTAAGCGGAATTTCACCTTCTGATTCGTATATCTTTGCAACCAAACACAAGAAATAAAAAAAATTAATACCATGGGAACGGAAATTTAATTATACTTTTATAGTGTCTAGAAATTATATCGCCATATATTTCTATTTATTTTAAATTAAAAAAATATAGAAAAGTAGTAAGTATGCTAGTTTTCGGCCATCTATATGAGTTATCGACCGCACTAGGTGCTAGTTGTCGGCCGCATAGTAAATTACAAAACTGACTAATTAACTAGTTAACATCACTTTAATGAATAAAATAACAACAGTCTCAGCTCAGTCTTCGTGATCTTGGATAAACTTCAATTAGATATTCGGCCACTCAATTTAGTCACAACATTTAGATGAGTTTGTGTTAAAAATCGAATGAATAAGAAGGTTAATGATTGAATAAGAGATGAAGCTGTTGATAAGGATTATTTTTAAAAAGTATTCAAGAAAATAATAAATAATTGTTGTGTGTGTTTTCCTATAGATATACTTAGGCCGAGAAAAGGATACGTGAATGCCTCTTTTCGGCCGCTAAAATTTACCAAATTAAAATACTTTTTTCTCCGTTTTTTTGTATGAGTCCTTGTGGCCGGAAACTGAAATTTTATTATTATCTCGATTTTATTTATACTCTCTACATTGGAACTGACAAACAAGAAAAAAATACAGTTGTTGAAAATATGAATTAATGAAAACCTTGAAGGAACTGCAGATTGTCGGCCACCTGGCCGAGAATTAAAAATCTTGTTTAATACGCATTGAGTAAGCCGGCCACGTAAATTTTATAAGTAAATTTTATTTATTCTTAAAAAAATGTATCCTACTGAAACTTTAACAAACTTTTAACACAATAAATCAAATAGTCACAGAAATACATATAACTGACCGTTTAACTTAACTTTGAACAAAACGCTGCGCACTATTTTTTTCGTTGATTCCCGCACACGTTTACACTCTTTAAACTTCAAGGGCACACTGATGCGACTTACAAGATTTTATTAACCTAAAATTTGGCAAGGTCACGCGTAACTACCGTCTTAATAGTATAACATAGACTTTTCAAATTGGTAACGTGTATTTTTCTTATTCCTTTACAAAATATCCTAGATGGCCGAGAACTGGCAGTGGCCGGCAAACTGGTAGAACTACCCTATTTCCCTCGCACCCTGATTGACACAAAGTCATCTTCGATTTCGTTATGGATTCTCGAATTCACGGCAGCCTTCATTTCCTTGTCATCATTATCTGAACCTTTTTCCCAACTCAGTTGGGGTCGGCTTTCCAGTTTAAAACTGTGATGCGGCTGAACTTCGATATTTTCCGTGGAGCGACTGCCATCTGACCTCCACAACCAATGGTCATTATGACCAATGGCGATATCGAAGTTCCAAGTTAGACTGGTCGGACTTTTGTGGGCTCCAACTACCCGTGACGACTGCCATTGATGTTTGTATGGCAACCGGGACCGACGGCTTAACGTGCTCTCCGAGGCACTAATTAACCTAAAATACACACATAACTTCGAAAAGCATCGAAAAGTCATTGGTGTGTGCCATGGTGAACCTGGGATCAAACCCGAGACCTCGTCTCAGCAGTCCATTACCCAAACCACTAGGCTACCGCGGTATAGTAATATACGCGATAATCAATCAATTAACCTATTGCAGTCCACTGCTGGACATAGGCCTCTCTCAATGTACGCCATAGCACCCGATCCTCCGCCTTGCCCATCCAATCTATCCCACCCTTTTCAAGTCGTCCGTCCATCGCATCGTTCTGGGTGTCCTACCGTCCGTTTGCCGGTTCGCGGTCTCCACTCTAGGACTCGTTTGCTCCACCGGCCATCAGTCCTTCGACAGATGTGGCCAGCCTATTGCCACTTCAGCTTGCTTATTCTGCGAGCTATGTCAGTGACTTTGGTTCTTTGGCGGATGATCGTATTTCTAATTTTATTCATCAAAGAACCTCCAAGCGTAGCTCGCTCCATAGTCCGCTGCGCAACTTTTAAATCGTTGACCAGTTTTACTGTCAATGTTCACGTTTTGGTAGGTATCTATAATTAACAGGTAGAACGCACTGATCGAAGACCTTCGTTTTCAGGCATTGCGGTAAAGGGGAGGAGAAAAACCTCAGTTTATTCCGTCTATAAGTAGGTACCTATTTAAAACGGGTGTATCCCATCTGCCCCGGTGACTTGGCCCGGTACCGGGCCACATGGGAAAAAAAAGTTTTAACTGGCCCGTTGATATGTTTACCGGGCCAGATAACATAACCCAAGTGCCATCGTCCCCGGTAAGGGAAAAATAGAGGATACGCCTCGTAATTTTTTTTTTATATGTATAGGACTCGTCAATTTGACTTCACCTCGCCTGATGGTAAGCTGAAGGTAAAGTTACCATCAGGCGAGGTGAAGTCAAATTGACGAGTCCTATCTATACTAATATTATAAAGAGGAAAGATTTGTACCTATTTTTGTATGTTTGTAATGAATAGGCTCCGAAACTACTGGATCGATTTCAATAATTCTTTCACTTATAGAAAGCTACACTATCTGGGAGTAATACAGGCTATATATCATCACGCTACTACCAAAGGGAGCGGAGCAGTGAGCATTAATGTCAATAAATCGGGCAGATTTCCATACATCTTTACTAATAGCACGAAAAAATGTTGGAACAAAATCCGAATTCCACGCGGGCGGAGCCGCGGGCAACAGCTAGTATAATATATATTAAAAAAAATTACGAGGCGTATCCTCTATTTTTCCCTTACCGGGGACGATGGCACTTGGGTTGTGTTATCTGGCCCGGTAAACATATCAACGGGCCAGTTAAAACTTTTTTCCCATGTGGCCCGGTACCGGGCCAAGTCACCGGGGCAGATGGGATGGGAAAAATAGAGGATACGCCTCGTATTTTTTTTAATATAAGTATAGGACTCGTCAATTTGACTTCACCTCGCCTGATGGTAACTTTCCTTATAATAAACTAAATAAAAAAAATTAAACTCACCAATGCAACTAAAATGATTAATATCCTCATGTTTTTAGTTCCGTATCGAACAACTAACTAATTAAAACTATTTTATAATCACGAAAGTGCTAAATACCTACTTTGAAGTCAAATATGAAACCAATTGTTCAAACTTTGTATTTATAAAATGTACGTAGTTGCACAACTGTGGTCGAAAATATATTTTTGTTTTATACTGAAGTAGTTCTTTGGGCCATAAAAACTGCGATCAATCTGGGTAGGGGTCCTTTTAGTCCCCTCTCTAAGAACTTTTTGGATTATTTAGCCTTTGGAGATACTGCCGTCCGACCTAGTTAGTTGGACCCCTTTTTTTTACCACCTACGATTATCACTCCTAATGGCCAGCGTGGGTTCCGACTGACCCAGAGCCAATCTCCGGCTTCAAGATGGCCCCTCGGGTTTGGGATTCACGGTGCTGCGTTTTACCCCGGCCCGGAAAAAGGGGAAGGGTGACGAGCAACACACCGCCTCGACAACGGTAGGTTGCAGGGTGACAGGTGGCCATCCTGTCACCCTCCTATCTGTCTAGGAGAATCAGCCCGTCTGCTCCCCACTGTGGCCTCTGCTATTCAGAGGGACATGTGGAGAGCCTCGGGGCAGCCCTCTAGAGGGCCATTCCCACCCCAGCCGGATTTGCCGCAGATAGATGCGTCTCCTGTGGCGAGTGGGAGGCGCTGCTCGCCTACGTTGCCCGGGCGCACCACGTGGAGATCCCGGCCCGCACCCCCACAGTACCACGTTATATCCGGCGGGAGCAGTTATATTAACTTTTTTTTTTAACTTTTATTAACTTTTAAACTTTCGCGTTCCATGATTATTATACGTAAACGGGAATTAACGCGATTATGGTATAGGTATATACATACCTTTGGGATGTATTACGTATACATCCCAAAAAAGTTATGTCGGACTGACTAAAACCTCACGCTGTCTCGTATTTTCGAGCACCTGGGTGCAAAGTGCAATCGCTATACGCTCTGCTCATGCCGCCCGCTATTTTAAGGGCCCAATAGTATCTGAAAACTGTGAAATAAACAAATTTTAGTTACGTAATTGTACCTACATCAATTTAGCTCAAATTGACGTAAAGACGGACAGAAAAACGAGGGTGGGGAGGGGGGGGGGGGGGGAGGGTAATGTGGCGTTGACAATGTTTATTTATTCTAATATCTATATTGTAAAGTACTTATTATAAAACCAGCTGTGCCCACGTCTTCGTTTTATTGCTCGCGTCAATAATGACTTCACCTCGCCTGATGGTAAGCTAAAGGTAAAATCTCAGGAATTGGGGTCACTATTGTACCTAGGTATACACTGATAGTATGTTACAATGATGACCATCGACTTGACGGCCTTATCATACAAACATACATACATACAAATCACGCCTTTTTCCCATTGGGGTAGGCAGAGACAACATCTTGACACTTGCTACGATCTTGGCATACTTACTCCTTTCGCTTCTTCAACTTTCATAATTGTTTTCATACACACACGCCGGTTGCGGGTACTCTTGACCTGGCCTTTCGCCAAAACGTCCTGGATCAAAACGGCCTTATCAGCTATTATAGATGCTTTTTCGGCCCGGCACGCGGCAGGCGGCATCTGAACACCCAGGACAACGGTAATCGGTTCGAATCCACCTTCTTTTTTTATACTACTTAGGTGGCACACAAGCACACGGCCCACGTTGTTCGAGAGTGGTCTCCGTGGCCTATGGACGTGTGCAACATCAGTGGTATCACACTGGCGCTGCCGATCATGGAGAGGGGAGGGTTGGGAGGTTAGGTGGGGTTGGAGATGGGGTTTGGGGGATGAGGGGGTACAGTGAGCTCTGGCTACCCTACTTACCTTGTCAAACACAACACTTGTTATTATGGGGCGGTGTTCTGTAGCGCGGAGGTACTACCCCGGTCGGACTGCTCAGTTCGGACGGGAGATACCGTCGTGTCCTACCTCCGTACCGTTGTACTCGGTTAAAAACATTACCCTCCTTTCTTCGGTAGTCGGGTAAAAATAAAACTAAACAAATCTTAATTAATAATTTATTGTCTTCTATAAATATTATCGCTATATATAGGCTGTCTAGAATTACTAAAATCCGTCTGTTGGTTATAAGATACTGGATCTTTTCTACTGTCAAAGGCTGGTCGCTCCTGGCTTCCAATACCTGGATGCTCTTCATCACCGAAGACCTGGGCAGCGACGAAAACTCTTTGTGTGATGGCGTATAATGCTGGAGTGTTAGGAGCGCCACAAGACCTGCCGTAGGACGTAACTGCAACCACACGCCAGATGCAACCATCTTGGATTTGGGCGGGGCCTCCGGAGTCACCCTGTGGAAAAGAGATTTTTTTGTACTACTTAAGTGGTAGACAAGCACACGGCTTACCTGATGGGAAGCGGTCACCGTGGCCTATAGACGTGTGTAACAAGAGGCATCACACTGGGGCGGGAGTGGTACTCTAAGAGGGCTGCACCGAGGCTCTCCACGTGTCCCTCTGACTAGCAGAGGGCACAGTGGGGAGCGAGCGGGGGACGGGCTGATTCACCGCGCGCGGGTGGTTGGGTGACAGGACGGCTGCCTGTCACCCTACACCCCACCGTCAGTCTACTGGTCTACTAGTCTACTAGTCTACTTGTCTACTAGTCTACTGGTCTACTAGGTAGGTATATTTAGTATCATCCCGCACACACAAACACACTTATCCTCAAAACTTTCACATTTTTTTATATCGGTCACGTCAATATGACTTCACCTCGCCTGATGGTAAGACAAAGTCTCAGGAAGGGGGTCCCCATTTCATACACCGACAGTGACATAATAGTGGCCCTCAACTTGACGGCCTCATGAAAGACGAGGTGATTGTCGTCGCAGCACTGCGTGACAAAGCGCAGATATTGGTTTAGACTACGCCAATACCCACTGGTCCCACAAGTGCTGCGACAACCATTACCTCAAGCCCGGCTATGCACCTGCTGAACCCTGAACGCAAACTAACCGGGGTTGGATTACTATGGAGGCTTTTTCGCAAAGGTGCACAGTGGTATCTACCCAGCCTAAGTTGAGGCAAGTTTGTGCCATCAAATTATACCACCTACTTGTCAAAAATATAACATTTATAATGTTAGTAGTATGGATCTTCAATTCTTACCTGACAGGTATCCTTCCCCCCCGCCTTCTCACCAGCACACACGTGGCTGTCTGCTGAGGGTCCATTTGGCAGCTTCAGGGAGGTACCCCAGATCTCGCGGCACTCCGCCATGTTCCAAACTGGGAGGGAAACGCTACGGAGTTCGACGGAGTGATCACCTCCTGGTAAATATATTTTGTACATGTTTTTATATTCATTTTTTTATATACTACATAGGTGGCAGACAAGCACGCAGCCAACCTGATGGGAAGTGGTCACCGTGGCCTGTGGACGTGTGCAATACTAAGAGTGTCACACACGCGCTGCCTACCCTGAAAGGAAGAAGGGAGGGCTAGGAAGGGGTGGGGGGAGGAGGGGTACAGTGAGCTCTGGCTACCCTACTTACCGGTGGGAACACAATACGCTGGTTATTATGGGGCGGTGTTCTGTAGGGCGGAGGTACTAGCCCAGTCGGACTGCTCAGTTCGGACGGGAGATACCGTCGTATCTTACCTCCTTACAAATTTCAAATGATCAAATCTTCAAATCGATTAAAAATAAAAGTAATCTCACCGAATTCGGTTCTGCCCCAACCAGTAGCAATCAATGTTTTGCCAACCGCCGGGGGAACCCCCAAACACGCTGGACGGATCACCTCGGTGAATCTGAAAACAAAGACTACTTATAGAGTCACCATCTAGGACGGAACCTGGGACCTGGGACCTGGGAGTCTATTAGTCTACTATTCTGTTGGTCTACTATTATTATTATTATTACTAGTCTATTTTATTCGACTATTCTACTAGTCTATTGATCTACTGGTCTACTAATTTACTAGTTTACAAGTTAAATAATCTACTAGTTTACTTGTCAAATGTAGAGAGAACTAAAAACTAATAGAAATAGTCCGCTGGTCTACTGGTCTACTAGTCTACTAGTCTACTGGTCTACTCACTTGACAGTCTGCACCATCTTGATAATAGCGATATCGTAGTACGATCTCCTCTGCTTATACTTTGGGTGACGGATGACGGCTGATATCTTGACCACCAAAGCGCTGGGGTCGTCCAGGTATGTGGAACCCAGCTGCACAGCTTGTGGAGGACCGCTGGAATTAAAACTATAGTTTGTATCTCAGTGGGTATTGCATAACATAACATAAACTCACGCCTATATCCCCGAAGGGGTAGGCAGAGGTGCTAGCACCCACATTTCGCCAGTTTATCTTCAGGTCCCAATGTAATAGGTGGCGAGGTTATTGCCATAAACCGGGCACTTATAAACCTGCGATAAATACACACATAACTTCGAAAAGCATCGAAAAGTCATTGGTGTGTGCCATGGTGAACCTTGGATCGAACCCGAGACCTCGTCTCAGCAGTCCATTACCCAGACCACTAGGCTACCGCGGTTACTACAGTGGGTATAGGCGTAGTCTAAACCAATATCTGCGCTTTGTCACGCAGTGCTGCGACGACAATCACCTCTTCTTTCATGAGGCCGTCAAGTTGAGGGCCACCGTTATGTCACCGTCGGTGTATGTAATGGGACCCTTCCTGAGACTTTAGCTTTAGCTTACCATCAGGCGAGGTGAAGTCATTTTGACGTGTTCTATATTAAAAAAAAAATAGACCAACCCGCGTTAGGCCAGCGTGTGTGGATTAAGGTGTAAACACTCTCAGCTCTCTCGTTAGAGGAGAGGAGACCCGTGCCCAGCAGTGGGACATAAATGGGTTGCTATCATCATTAGACTTACCTGTCAACGTCGTAATCCTTGTCCTGATAAGTACAATGGCCGGCGGTCAACACATATCGGTTGCTGATCAGAGAACCTCCACACTTCCACGCGTAGCCGGGATCCTGGAACAGTAATGGAGAATAGGTATATTAATTCAAATACTTAGTACCTACCAAAGTATCAGTAGTCGATTCATTGCAAAATACATGTTTTAAATATACAACGTGTTGATCTACAACCGGTTGCCATACAAACACCTATGGCAGTCGTTACGGGTAGTTAGAGCCCACAAAAGTCCAACCAGTCTAACTTGGAACTTCGATATCGCCTTTGGTCATAATGACCATTGGTTGTGGAGGTCAGATGGCAGTCGCTCCACGGAAAATATCGAAGTTCAGCCGCATCACAGTTGGACTGGAAAGCCGACCCCAACTGAGTTGGGAAAAAGGTTCAGAGAATGATGTTGATCTTCAAGATTTCATTAAAAAAACCGGCCAAGTGCGAGTCGGACTCGCTCATGAAGGGTTAGCAGCAAGTATTATCAGCAACAAATTATATACGAGCCCATTATAGGCTTGTGATAGCTAAACCTTAATAATTTATACTCGTGTATGCCAGTTTCGCAAGAGTTATTTTTAAACTAAAAATATTGTATTGTAAAAATGTTGAAGACACTGGAGGAAGCTAGTTTTATAATACAAGATAGATAAATATAACCGTAGGTGTACCTACCTTCAAAAGACGAAAAAATTCGTGCGAACTTAATACGAGTATAGCTCGCGTAATTGCTATCAATTTGTTATTATAACGATGCCTTAAGGGCATAGATATGTACCTAAATGGTTTTTGTATGGCTAATGTAATTACCGATTGAAGTATCTATATAAAAATAAACATAATTGAAGTGTCTGTTTGTAAGATTAAAATAACATTTACGATAGCTATAAAAAAAAATGTTTGTGTTTCAATGAGGTAATCTTTGTAACAGTTGGGCCGATTTTGATGGGACTTTCTTTGGCAGATAGGTTTATAATATTAGCACAGAATACCTAATAGTACTACGATATAAGGCGTACCTGCTTATATTATTTTAAAAAATTAAATTAAAAATTTAAAAAACCCCCGACTCACAAAAAGACAACAATAAAAAACCTGTAAAAAGTAAAAAATAATTATTATACTATGACCTATCTACCCTAAGTATTGAACCTTTATTATTATTATAGGTAGCTATATTATTTACGTATTCATATTTTTAACTAACAGTTTGTCTCGTCGGGGGACCGCAAAACATCTACAGTTAGGTTAGGTTAGGTTAGGTTAGGTTAGGTTAGGTTAGGTTAGGTTAGGTTAGGTTGTTGATGACACGGCGCAGCACACCCTAGAGGAGTGCCCCGCGTGGGCTGGGGAGCGCCGTGCTCTCATCGCCGAAGTGGGGACGGACCTCTCGCTGCCGGCCGTAGTTCTGTCTATGGTCGACGGCGGCGATGAGGCGTGGGCAGCGGTTCAGACCTTCTGCGAGACGGTTATCTCGCAGAAGGAGGCGGCGGAGAGGGAGAGGGAATGTGACCCCCTTTCCCTCCCACAGCGCCGCAAGAGAACCGGAGCTCGGAGGAGGCGGTACCACCAACTCCTCCCCCCCTAACCGGGCCGGGCAGTAGACGCGGGGGCGTCTGCTGCCCTTACATAGGCCTCGAGGTTGAAGGCGCACGTCGTGTCGCGTGTGCCTTGCCTAGGCGGGTGGCAGAAGGACTCCTCTTCTGCCGCACCAGAGACGGGCCTGCCGTCGATCAGCGGCGGGCGACCCACACGACGATGGCGGAAGATGTTGTTCCCGCCATCGTCGATATGTGGTGACGACGGACACCGTGGTGGTTTAGTGGGTAGTCTGGCCTCCCTCAGAGGCTAGGAGTTCCACACGAAGCCCACCCTCTGCCCCCGTGGGGGGTGAGCGAAGTGCGTAAATGCATTCCACCACGAAAAAAAAAAAAAAAAAAAAAAAAAAGGTACGATAGGTGCGCGGTCATAAAACATAGCTAAGAACACTCTCCCCCAACCCATCTTTCAAACAAAAGAAACAGAATCAAAATCGGTTCATCCGTTTGTGAGCTACGATGCCACAGACAGACTTACAAACACACACACACACACACACACACACGTCAAACTTATAACACCCCGTTCGGGTTTCCGTCGGGGGTTAAAAAATAATTAACAGTCCACGGAAAAATCTAAATCTGTGCATGTTACATGAACGATTTTGGACACAAAAATATTTGTATTGGAACTCTTGACTTGTTCGCAATAGACGACAAAACTAGAACGGATTTTGATGTGTTTTTTTTTAATTAAAAGGTCTTGATCAGACTTAAAATCTTGGGCATGTTTGATCACAATCGGTTGAGTAGGATCGGAGATATGTTGAAAAAAACTCGAAAGCCAACATCCAAGCAGGGGCAGCCGCGGGTATTGGCTAGTACTAAATAAAAAATACTATAAGCTTACTATAAGGATAATTATATAAGTAGGTTGGTCATTACGCAACAAAATAATTGAAATGATGCTCAATCATTACGTATTATACAGTTTTGTACACACCCGTTAATGGAGATTTAATAACATACGCCTACAAAATAAATGGCTTATAGTATAGATACATACAACTATTTTAGTTTACATATAACTAGTTATATCGGTGGGCCATGTGCTTGTCTCCTACCTACGTGGTATAAAAAAAAAAAATTATACCACTTAGGTGGCAGACAAGCACACGGCCCACCTGATGGGAAGTGGTCACCGTGGCCTATTATATTAAAGAACTCATGAATACTCACCCTAATTTTCCTCCATCCAACCAACGCCATGTGTGGAAACTCATTGATGGTTGCTATCCTCCCTCCTATAACGAGAGGGGCTGTGATGGGCACGCAAGAGGACACATTGACCTGCACCGGGTCTGGCGAGGGCAGCAGCGGTAGGGCTACAATCTCTTTGAAATTCAGACTTTTGTAGTTTTCACACACTGAAATGTTAAAATTCAAAGCGTGTATTAGAAAGGTATACTGATAGATAGAGAAGAATGAGACGATAGAAAAGTAAGGAAAGAAATAAAGGAAAATAAAAGAAAAGAAAATCTTCTGTAACTCAAAGGTTTGCTGGGAGAGAACTATTTTGAGTTAAGCTCGCCTTTGTACATCATCTTCTTCAACGCCTTTGTACATCATCTTCTTCAACCTAGCGTTAATCCCAGTCGTATCCAAAGCTTTCAGCTCGGAGTCTGGGGTCCGCTTTACCAGTCTTAACTGCGGATTTGGCTGGACCTCGATATTTTCCGTGAAGCGACTGCCATCTGACCTCATTTAATTTTGTACATCATATTTTGTTATAATTTTTTTTGTATTAATATATCAAATATATTGAAAGCGACGGATGAAAAACAAATGCATGTAGCGGAGATGCGAATGTTAAGATGGATATTATGTGTGGTGTGACAAGAATGGACAGAATAAGGAATGAGTATATTAGAGGCAGTTTGAAAGTTGCACCAGTAAATGAAAAATTGAGAAGCGAGCGACTGTCGTGGTATGGACATGTTATGAGAAGAGATGAAAGTAATGTTGTTAAAAAGGTTCAAAGTATGAATGTGGAGGGCTTCAGGGGCAGAGGTAGGCCTACGAAAAGATGGATGGAATGCGTGAAAGACGATATGGAAAGGAAGGGAGTGACTGAGGAGATGACATCGGACGGGAATGTATGGCGGAGAATGACATGTTGTGCCGACCACAAATAATTGGGACAAGGGCAGGAAGATGATGATATTTTGTTATAATTTAATGTACTTATACAAGTTTTGTGTACAATAAAAAGTAAACAAAAGAAAAGAAAAGAAAAAAAAGAAAAGAAAAGAAAAGAAAAGAAAAGAAAGGAAAAGAAAAGAAAAGAAGAGAAAAAAAAAGAAACAAAAAAAAGGAGTTTGTTAGTCAATTAATAACAATTATGAAAGATGTTGTCTTTGCCTACCCCAATGGGAAAAAGCGTGATATGTTAGTCAATTCAAGGCAATACATAACAGAACTTACTTTCTTCTGCTATTTCGATGTATCTTCTCTTCTGCCCTTCTGACATATCGTCTTCATCTGGCCCAATCATAATCTGTGGAGTGACATCACCTCTTTCAGTATGCGCTTCAAATCCTCCATCATACGATCCCTCTGTCACAGGCCTGTTAGTTATAGGGGGTTTGTTGACATCTATAGGGAGGGGTTTCACCCCTGGTTGGTTGGAATAGGGGTTATAAATCTTATCATTAGAATCATCATTATCATAATCCGTACCTATAACTCCTCGGTTATTATTCAAACCGGAGTTGTTGGGTGGAACCCTGTTGTTGGGACCCCTATTAAAGTTGTTGTTGCCGAAATTATTTTCTCTGTTTGGAGTACCTGTGTTGATAAAATCTGATGTTATTGAACCGAAGTTGTTGTTTCTATTACTCTGTGTTGGTCTTATTATTGGGCTAATACCGTGGACGTTAGGGTTCCGAGTATTTTTTGGTTTATCAAAGTTTTCTGTATCTTTATTGTTATTTTCGTTGTTTGGATATCTGTTGTTTTGATTGTTGTTGCTATTCGTATTGTGAGTGTTAGGGTTCCAGTTGTTGGTTGTTACCCTATGTTGATTATTATAGTCTACATTACTGTCAATTCTTTTATTATTTTCATAATTTCCTCGTGCATCACCATGTGTTTCGATAGTATCTTTACGATAGTTGTTTTCTGTATCTGGTTTATTAAAATTTGAACCTGTATTATCAACCATTCTTCTTTCATAACCTCCGTTTGTTGGTTGGTTAACATTATAAACATTTATAGGTTTCGCAGTAGTTGTTCTAGCTCTGTTAGTAACACTATTTCTCTTAGTTGTTGTCCTAACAACTAAAGTATCATCATCGTCGTCTCTAAATACTATATCTGAATTAAAATTTCTATAGTTCATATCCGGTACTGGTTTATTATAACTATTTGAACCTGTATTATCAAATAATCCTCTTTCAAACACATTTTCTGTTGTTGCTTTGTTGATGGGTATAGCTGTTGTTGTTCGATATCTGTTGTTAGGAGTTACCCTATGTCTTTTAGTTGTTATTTCGAAAGATAGAGAATCGTAATCTCTGAATATAATATCTGGATTAAACTTCCTAATATTAGATGGTTTAGAATTAGTGTGACTAGAATGAGATTTTGTTGTTTTCCTAGTAGGCCTAGGCGTTGTAGTAGCGAAAATATATTCGTATTGGTGTAATGCTGGTTTCTTTGTGTATCTGTCTTGGTTTTCAGTTTTCTTTTTATTCTCATGTCTGTTGGTTTGTCTGTTTATTCCTGAGAATCTATCGTCATTGTAGATGTAAGCGGGTGGTTGTTGGTATGGCTGGAATAACTGTTCCAGGCCTTGGAAAACATCTGGAAAAGAAATAAAGATACGTTAAAATTTGTTATTAGATGCAAAATGTATTTTGATTTAAATATTTTAAAGGTTATGAACTCAGCTAGTATTTTAAATCAATAACATCACAAATGTTTCCCAAAACTTGTTATTATTATGACCTTTATTTATAATATTTTAATTAAAGTGTAGAATAGAAACTCGTTTTACTAGTTTCTTTATCTTTGGGCATTACTGCGTATAAAAACGTATTAATCAGTTGTTAGCAGTATAGTGCACGGCATCTAACTTGATTTTGGAGTAGGTAGTGGGGCCCACATTACTCCAAAACCTTGCCAAGTTAGAGGTCGTGCATTATATTTAGCTTAAGACAGTCATTCCAAGTCACCGACCACCTTAGCCCCTCTCCCGTCCAGGGTCGGCAGCGCGAGTGTGACGCTCCTGGTGTTGCACACATCCATGGCCACGGTGACCGCTTCCCATCAGGCGGGCCGAGTGCTTGTCCTGCCACCTTTTACTACTGAGGTGGCAGATAAGCACACGATCCACCTGATGGTAAGCGGTCACCGTGGGAGGGTTGGGGGTTGGAGAAGGGGATGGGAGGCTGAGGGGATGGGACGAGGAGTGGGGGGATGTGGGGTGTGAGCTCTGGCTACCCTACTTATCGCCCATGCAAGGTACTGTCGTCGGGGGGGGGGGGGGGTGGTGCCGGGGTTATGTTGGAATCGAACCAACTAAAACCGCACGCCCGTCTCGACCCTGGGCTATCTACGGTTTTAAGATGGCCCCCTCGACCTCCCGAGAGGTGGAGTGGGTATGGCGGGCACCCAACACGATACCTAGGAGGTAAGTATAAAAAAATGCGTGTGACCTTACCGTAATACTGTCCTTGTGTCAAAGTCAGGCATGTCAGCAGGAGTATTGGTGAGTGCAACACGAACTTCCCCATGCTTGCATTATTAACTAAAAACAAAAAAAAACATAACTTTAAAAAATAATTTCGACTTCGCTAGCCACGATAGCCTAGTGGTTTGGACAACGGACTGCTGAGACGAGGTCTCGGGTTCGATTCCAGGTTCACCATGGCACACACCAATGACTTTACGATGCTTTTCGAAGTTATGTGTGTGTTTATCGCAGGTTTATTAGTGCCTCGGAGAGCACGTTATGCCGTCGATCCCGGTTGCCATACAAACATCTATGGCAGTCGTTAAGGGTAGTCGGAGCCCTAAAAAATCCAACAGCAACGGTCTAGCTGCAATGCTTCGATGTCGCCTAATGTCACCATTGGGTTGTGAAGGTCAGATGGCAGTCGCTTCACGGAAAATATCGAGGTCCAGCCAAATCCGCAGCTAAGACTGGTAAGCGGACCCCAGACTCCGAGGTGGAAGCTTTGAATGCGACTGGAATTAACGCTAGGTTAAAGAAGACAGAAAAGGGGTCAAAAATCACCGCAGATGGAGTTGCGGTCTGCACCTAATTACCCAGAAATAGTGGTATAATGCAGCCACGTATCACTCATAAATTTTTACGAGTCATACTTTTCAATGCACCTAGTGGTTTTCCAAACTAGGACAATCGACCAATGAATCACTTTTAGGGTTCCGTTACTTCCGTACCTATAGGGTAAAAATGGAACCCTATTTCTAATACTCCACTGTCCGTCTTTTAACGGGACTAATCCCACCAAATCCCACCTTCATTCCCACTACTGTTAATAACGACAATAGATTTTCAAAGAACTAGATATTCACAGAATATTTAGTCGTGTGTGTGTTAGTTGTACCTATATTCTTTTCTTATATTGGATGGTAAGTTGGTCACCATTACATACACCGATAATGCTACAATGGTGGTCCTCAGCTTGACGGCCACATCAAATGCTTTTTCACGGCCCGCTTAAAGGGACTGTAGGAGGAAGGAAACACATGCGCTGGTAAAGAATTCTAAGTCTTTATGCAGAAAAAATCATTTTCAAAATATATTTAATTTAATTAAAATAAAATAAACCTTAAAGTGGGGCTTACATACTTTTTGCTATATAGTTTTTATACCACTTAGGGGGAAAACAAGCACACGGCCGAGCGGCACACTCGCGCTGCAGATCCGCCACAAACCTATGTATTCATTGTTGTATAATGGTACGGAACCCTTCTTACGCCAGTCTGAGTCACACTTGACCACTTTTTTAAGGTCCACGAACCGTAATATCGAAGCTAACATTAATCTTAGTCAATAAGCTATAAATAGTAATGATTGGTACGTGAGATGATTATTGAAACGGTCATTGGCATATTGAACTGTCTGAAAAACTGTATCTATACGTAGTTTAATCTAGGTCAAGTAGATTAGAATTGAAAAAAATCTCTTAAAGCAAGACTGAGGTATTACCCTCACACAGTGAAATCAATTCCATCAAGAACCAAGCGGTTCGGTGCCTCTTTTATTTGCCGCACCATAAACACTTGGAATTCTTTACCAGCGCAGGTGTTTTCTTCCTCCTACAGTCCCGGGTCCTTTACGCGGGGCGTGTAAAAGCATTTTTTGATGAGGCCGTCAAGCTGAGGGCCACCACTGTAGCACTATCGGTGTATGCAGTGGTGACCCCCGGTCCTGGGGACTTTAGCTTACCATCAGGCGAGATAAAGTCATGTTGACACGAAAATATACGGATAGAAAGCATTGAAGACGAAACTGTGTCACAATAAAATAAATGATTTTAAAAATTCAAAAACCCGACTGCAGGCTGTTGAAAAGCCTGAAACAAGTTTGATAGCAGGCGATACCCATTAGGGTGCGGGCCGGAACCTCCACGTGGTGCACCTGGGCAACGGAGGCGAGCAGCACCTCCCACTCGCCATGGGAGACGCTGCTGCCTGCGGCCAATCCGGCCGGGGTGGGAGTGGCCCTCTAGAGGGCTGCTCCGAGGCTCTCCACGTGTCCCTCTCAAGAATCAAAGAATCAAAGAATCAATTTCATTTATTCAATTTAGGCACACAAGGAGCACATATGAACGTCAAAAATTTACAGTAAGAAAAAAATATGTCAAGAAATATAAATAAGTACAATAAATAATAATCATTAGAAAATGATTCTTTCGCTGGTTCAGTATGTTGGTTCTACTGAGAAGATACCAGCAAGAAACTCAGTGAACACGATTATCCATTATTTATTTTTATATTTTTTTTATGTTTTTATTTAATACAATTTTTAAAGTGCGAGCGAGCAAGAGATTAGGATGACCATGCATTTTTATCATCAAAATATTCATTTAATTTATAATAACCTTTTTTCATTAAACAATTTTTTACTTCAATTTTAAACTTATTAAGTGGCATGTCAACCAGATCCTGAGGAATTTTATTGAACATTTTTATCCAGTTACCTACAAACGAATTACCAACCTTATGAAGCCTTAGCATTGGCACTACAAGTTTATTCTTATTTCTCGTATTATAATTGTGAACGTCCGATTTTTTTTGGAAGAGATCTAGATTTTTGCGTACATATAAGATATTATCGTAAATGTATTGAGAAGCAACTGTTAAAATATTAATTTTTTTTTTTTTTTTTTTTTTTATACCACTTAGGTGGCAGACAAGCACACGGCCCACCTGATGGGAAGCGGTCACCGTGGCCTAGGGACGCGCAACACCAGGGGCATCACACTCGCGCTGCCGACCCCGCAAAAACCTTCTAATGCCCTTCTTGAAGAACCCCATATTGTAGTCGCTAGGGAAAACCACGGCAGGGAGTTTCTTTAAATAATTTCTTTAAATAGTTCTCTCAGCGAGTCAAGGGGTCTGAGGCCATAGATAGCTCGTATCGCTCGTTTTTGTAATATGAAAATGGTCTCAATATCTGCAGCTGAGCCCCACAGCATCAGACCATACGACATTACGCTATGAAAGTAGCTAAAATAAACTAATCGTGCCGTTTCCTCATCAGTTAGTGATCTTATTTTTCTAACCGCATAGGCTGCTGAGCTGAGTCTTCCTGCTAAGGCTGTGATATGAGAACCCCATTGCAGTTTACTATCTAGAGTGATTCCAAAAAAAACCGTGGTATCGACTATTTGAACAGTTTCATCGTTCATTACAATATGAGTATCTACCTGTTTTACATTAGGCATCGTAAACTTTACACATTTTGTTTTCTTAGCATTGAGTAGCAGGTTATTACTTGTGAACCAAAACAATATTTCAGAGAGAATATTATTTACATCGTCAAATACTAGCTTTTGCCTGTTAGTTTTAAAAATTAATGATGTGTCATCAGCAAATAATACTATTTCACAAAGATTTTCAGTGAAGTAAGGAAGATCATTTACATATATCAAGAATAAAAGGGGTCCTAGTATCGAGCCCTGGGGTACTCCCATGACTAATGGGGCACCAGATGAATTGGTGCCATTAATGTTGACTTTTTGTACTCTGCCAGTGAGGTAAGACTCAAGCAAGCTAAGTGAACCGTTCGAAACACCATAGTGACCTAATTTTAATAACAAAGTCTCGTGATCAACACAATCAAAAGCTTTCGAAAGATCACAGAAGATACCGATGGCATCCTGCTTCTCCTCCCAAGCATCAAATATATGTTTAATGAGTGCAACGCCTGCATCCGTTGTGTTTCTACCTTTAGTGAAACCAAATTGTTTATCATGAAGTAACTTATTGCACGTAAAATGTGAAAGCAGTTGGTTAAATATGATTTTTTCAAAAATTTTACTGAGGACTGGGAGTATGGAGATAGGCCAAAAATTTGATGGATCACTTTTTTCCCCTGCTTTGAATAACGGAATGATTTTACTGTACTTCATGAGAGTAGGAAACTGTTTATCATCTATACATTGATTAAATATAAATGCAAGATAAGGCGCAATAGTGGGCATTACTGGTTTTATTATATTGGTTGAAATGCCCCAAAGATCTTCAGTTTTTTTAATATTTAGTTCTTTAAAAGTTTTAAGAATGGTTACAGGGTCAATGTACTGAAAATCAAAATTAACATTACATTTTTCAACACTAGTTTCAAGAAGAGACGCGGCTACATTTTTTGAAGAATTCAATTTACTTGTAGTGGTAATAGGAATATTTGTGAAAAAGGATTCAAAGGCATTGGCCACTGCGGCATCAGTATTAATGTGTTTATCATCTATTTTTAATTCGAAGGATCGATCACGTGACCTTGCTTTACAGGTTTCTTTGTCAATAACATTCCAGGTTGCCTTAATTTTATTATCAGATTTTTGTATTTTGGCTCGAATATAGTTAGATTTGGCTATTGAACAGACTTTTTTGAACATTTTTGAGTACTTTTTAGTATGTTCAATAACTTGTGGATTGCTTGTACATGCCTTTGTTTCGTATAACTCATACAATTTCTTTCTACTTTTATGGATTCCAGGCGTAGCCCAATCACTAAATTTAATTTTGAATGGGTTAATATTTATTGTTTTTTTAGTGAAAATATTATCAAATTCGTATTGGATCACTCCGAACAGATCTTTGTAAAGATCATTCGGGTTCACATCATTACGCGGCTCCAAAAGAGGCACTTTATTGTCAATATTTTCTTTAAATTTTTCTAATCGATAATTTGTGATTGGTCTACATACAATATTTTTGGATAATGGAGCATGTTGGTGCTCAAATCTAGCTAACTGACCTTCATGATCTGATTTTATGAAGTTTATTTTAGACTTCTCACTTACATTGCCGTCAGTAAAAATATTGTCCAAGCAGGTAGCTGTTGTGGATGTAGTGCGAGTTGGTTCACAAAAGAGATTTTGTAAGTTAAAGGATTTAAAAAGATTGAGGAACCTTACCGCGTTCTGAGTGTTTTCTAAAATATCAATATTAAAATCGCCACATACAACTACCGACTTCTTACATTTACATATTTTTTTTAAGATATCTTCCATAATAGATAAGAACAGGTGGCAATCTCCAGAGGGAGGTCTATAGACGCTAACAATAATGAATTGCTCGAGCTCTGCACATGATATTTCAATATTTCGCTCACTTGAGAGTGCTACTATATCTTTTCTTTCTTTAGATTTTAAATTGTCATTAATCAAAATTAATGATCCACCTCTTATAGCGGAATCTCTAGTAAACGAACTAATGATTTTAAAATTATCAATATTAACTAACAGTTCATGTTCTTCTAACCAGTGTTCAGTTAAGCAAAGTACATGAATATGCATTTCATTTAAAAATAATTCCAGTTCTAACTCTTTGCCAGAAAAGCCAGCAATATTTTGGTGAATAATATTCATGTAGGTACATAGATTTATTCTTTGGCGCTAAAATTAAATTGCTAGAGATTTTTTCTATTGTCCTAGAATTAAGTTTAAATGATTGTCATTGTCACTCTTATTTGGAACAGATTCCAAGGTCGCAAGACAAACATTGTCATTTTTATGCTCAATAAAAGCAGGTTGGTTAGCCAATTTCTTGGCTGAATATTTAATATAATATGATAGCGAAGATGCTATCTGTCTCTTAAAAGAACTATTCAAATAGAATTTATTTTTTGTCAATAATAATTTATTTTCTAAATATAAATTTATATCAATCAAGTGGAATTTATTTGGGTTATGATATGACAATGTATGCAGTGTTTGATTGAGCTTATATCTAATATTGTTTTCTACCTGTGACAAGCTACGGCTATATGGAAGCGTGAATAAAATTATATTTTTAACATTTAATAAGCTCAGTGATTCAAAACAATTAATAAGCTCATTTCTGTTTGCATTTCCCCTGTCTCCCACTAGAATTAAAAGTGTATTGTGGCTGTTTAAACGGTAATTCTTAATTTTTTCAATAATGGTACAATAAGTTAAACCCGGCATACAATGGTTAATTATCTTTTGTTCTAAATATGAACTTAGTACCTGACCCATTGATTTCCCCATTTCATCACAAAACATCACTATTTCAGATGGTACATTATTTAGTTCCGCATAGGAGCTACTGGGCTTTTTATTTGGCTCAAGTGAAGAGCTTTTGGGTGAAGTCAGAGAGGACATACAGGCTGGATGAGGACTGAGTAAATTATCTTTTGATGGTAATGTGGAATTAGGAGTCATCAGATCCTTCATGGCCAGAATGTATTCCTGATACTCACTTTTAACATTACAATACTTGACAGTCATTAGGTCTAGTGTTTTTTTTAAATTACTAATTTCTGTTTCTAACTTTAATATGTTATTATTATAATCTGAAATATTATTTTCTATTAATAAGGAATACATATCAAGCTCATCGCCGAGCTGCCTTCTTTCTTTAATATACTTGACTTTTTTGTACATACATTTTTGTCTTTTGATAAGTTTCTGTGTTTTTCTTATATATTTATTAATTTTCACATATTTCTTAAGTTTGTTCCTACTGCACTCAACTATGCCCATCTTGGGGTTAGAAGTATAATCTATTAAGGTATCATCCTTTGTTAAGTCAATAGTAATTGTGGGATCTAAGTTAGGTTCAGTTGAAACAAGGCTGGGCACACTACCGACTAACTCATGGAACAAATTGTGGGTATGGGATACTACGGTGTCACGTTTCTCAGCCTCAAGGTGGGTAATGTGGCCGTGGGCTTCTTGCAGTTCCTGCTCTAAGACCGACATGCGCTTGAGGCCGAGCTCGTACTCGTCGCTGCACTCCCTAAACCCATCCACAATATTGTGCAATCTGTCCCGCTCATCTAACACTAACCTATGCTCAGTGTGCAGCTCAGTCAACTGCTTTTTTACCAAGTCGTATTTATTTAAACTATCCAGTAGCTCCTTTTCATTGTCATCTCTTTCTTTGTACAACTGTTCAACTGACTAGCAGATGGCACAGTGGGGAGTGAGCGGGGGGCGAGCTGATTGTCTGCGCGCCGACGGTTGGGTGACAGGACGGCAGTACCCATTAATTTTCTTTCGGTTTATGATTTGCGAATGGGTACCGCCTGCTATCAAACTTGGTTAAGTCTTTTCAACAGCAGCTGTCGGATTTTTGTTTTTTTAACCGACTTCAAAAAAGGAGGAGGTTCTCAATTCGTACGCTATTTTTTTTGTATGTATGTAACGCGATAGCGGCGCCAATTATGGATGGATTTTGATTTTTTTTTGTTTGAAAGAGGCTACTTCCGAGGTGGTCCAGGGTATCAGGATCTGATGCTGGGATCTTGGAAAAATCGAGGGGAAATCATCAAATTTACGGCAAAAATTCTGTTTTTGATGCCTTTGTACAATAACAAACCTCATATCATAAATAGGTACTTTTCTATTTCTGTACACTAAAAAGTAAAAAATATTAGTTTGTGAAGTCGGTTTTTTAAACGTAGTTATATTTTTAAATTATTTATTTTTATCTATTTCCGCTATAGAATCGAATGACGTAAATCCGTTTGCCGCGTAGTGGCTGACTAGTGTGAGAGTGTGTGCGTGCCGACTTGTACGTATAAATAAATCAGCCAACTTTAGTCTCGTCAGATGTATTGGTTCAACGCGTCCCCTCCATAAATTTTTAGGTTCATGGTCAGTTTAATAGAAGGACTTTGATCTATGGTCCACTAATTTTTTTTAATTACTATTTTTTTTTATTATTTATGTATCAGCGTCGTATGAGTCGCAAGTCATGTGCTATTAATATAATAATGAATTCTTTGTTGACTTCCTTCTGTTATGGTAGGAAGAAGATAATACTTTGTGGTGATTTTAATATCGATGTACTACATAAAAGTTCTGAGCGCACTGAGTTCATGCAGATTTTATGGTCTTTTAATTTAAAAACCGCTTTTAACGAACCTACCCGGTCTATAAGTGGGAAATGTTTGGACAACGTCTTGTACAATACAAAATATTGTGCACATGAGGTCGTTGAGTTTGCACTATCAGACCATAGTGGACAGTTGTTTGCGGTACCGGTAAAACGTATTAATCCATTTAAATACTGGTACGTTGAAAAGCGAAATTACTCAATGGCAAACATTGCAAGGTTTAAGGAATGTTTAAATTCACTTAGTTTTCAAGAAGTTTACGACTGCCAGGATCCTAATATTGCTTTTAATAAATTCTATGAAATTTTCAGGTTATTCTATAACCTATGTTTTCCAATAGCATATGTTAGGATTTCAGCAATAACTCGCCCGAAATGGATTACGAAAGGTATAAGATTATGTTGCAAACGAAAGCGTCAACTTCTGTGGCAGTATCGGAGAAATCGTACAAGTGACAATAAATATGCTTTTCAAAACTTATCATCTAGACTTAACAAAATTATAAAATTAACGCAGAAGTCTCAAAATGACAATTATGTTAATAAGGCAGCAAATAAGTGTAGGGCTGCTTGGACTATAATTAATAAGAATAAATTTAATGTTCCTAGGGAATATATTCGGCACATATCAGTGAATGATAAGGTTATTAGTGATCCTATAGAAATAGCAAATTCCTTTAATAACCATTATGTTGATCAAGTTACTAAACTGGAACAAACTACACCCAACATATGTTTCAGTAAAAAATCTGGTTCTCTGTTTATGCCTCCCACAATGCCTGAAGATATCAATAAAATCATAATGAATCTTAAATCTACAAAAAGCACAGGTTATGATGAAATTTCAACTCAAATTTTGAAACATGTATCTTGTAGATTATCATATATTTTGAGTCACTTATTTAACCAGTGTATATCCAGTGGTGTATTTCCTAGTGATCTCAAAATTACAGTTATAAAACCACTTTTCAAAAAGACCGACAAAACAGACATGAATTGCTACAGACCTATAGCTCTTGTACCCGTCATATCTAAAATATTTGAAAGGGTTATCCACGAGTGTCTTTACAATTACTTTGACATTAATAATTTATTAACCGATGAGCAAGTCGGATTCCGTAAAAACAAAAATATCAATATAGCCATTTATAATTTTCTTAGCACAATTATGACCGCAGTTGACCAAAGGAATCAAGCCTCCGCCATTTTTATGGATCTGACTAAGGCATTTGATTATGTGGATCACAAAACATTATTGGATAAGTTATATTCATATGGAGTGAGGGGAAATGTGTTGGAACTGATAAAATCTTACCTTAGTCATAGAATACAAACAACACAGATCTCTAGAATATGTAGCTCTACTAAAAAATTAATTACCTACTCGTCAGGACAAAGAAAAGTTGCTTTTGGTGTGCCTCAGGGAAGCGTACTAGGACCGCTTTTGTTTATTATTTACATTAATGACTTCCCTCAAACGATAAATTATAAAACTGTACTTTTTGCAGATGACAGTACAATTGTATTTACCGGAAATAACAAATCACAGGTTGAACATGAAATAAACGATACTTTACATGAATCTATTAAATGGTTGACAGCAAATAATTTGAAAATTAATTTAAATAAGACTTGTATAATGACATTTAGAAATAGAGTTAACAAACTGACAAACATGGACATACGGTACAACGGTACACAAATAGAACAGGTACAGAAAACAAAGTTTTTAGGACTAAACATAGATGATGGTCTAGATTGGAAGACTCATCTGGAGGTGTTATGTTCGAAAATAAACCAACATTCGTATTCTCTATACATGTTATCGAAAACAGCCAGTACTTCTACTGTTATAACAGCCTACTATGGATATGTGTATCCAATATTAAATTACGGGGTTATATTTTGGGGAAATTCAACTAACGTTGAAAGTATATTCAGGGCCCAAAAGAAATGCATAAGAGCTATATGTGGGTTGAAACCCATTGACAGTTGCAGACCCAGTTTTATCAGACTACAAATATTGACATTACCGTCCATATATATTCTGGAAACGGTGTTGTTTGTAAGAAAAAACATACAACTTTTTAGACACCTTAGTAGCAAAAGACACCACCTTAAAATATCTTGTCCAGCCAATACAACAGCATACCTCAACAAAAGTATATTTTGCATGGCTCCTAAACTCTATAACCAGCTACCGAATTCTATTTTGCAAATAATGAATGTAAATGAGTTTAAAAGTAAAATTAAAAAATTGTTGCTGGAAAAATGTTATTATTCTATTGACGAATACATTAATGACAGGGCATTGAAATAAATGGAAGTAGTACATATTTCAATGTTATTTGTATGTGTGAATCTGATGTTTATTGTGCCAGTGTTTATTTGTTACTATCGCGATTTTATTATTAATCCTAATTATATAAATGACATTTTTAAGATTATTATAATTAATTGATTATTCTCATATGCTGTTTTGACGTAATAATGTTAATTGAAATTGAAATTGTAATTGCATGTCTCCTTATATTGTTACTGTTGCATGCCGCAAGGCCAAGTGTAGTGATACTTATGTAATGAATGTACCAACCCTCTACCTGCATTTGCAAATGAAATAAATAAATAAATAAATAAATATAGGTATATTATGTATGTTTGTGAAGGTTAAATCTCGTAAACTATTTTTAGAATATGTAGGTATGTATCTTTACTATTATATATTTGTACATTGGAGATATTTAAAAAAAATACTTTTGTTATGTTACACGAGTATGAACGATTAAAATGGCAGTCGTTTCACGGAAAATATCGAGGTCCAGCCAAATCCGTAGTTAAGACTGGTAAAGCGGACCTCAGACTCCGAGGTGAAAGCTTTGGATACGGATTAACGCTAGGTTGAAGAAGATAATGTGAACGATTTTTTTTTTATTCTTGTCTGTCAATCTTGGCCTCGACTCTGCTAAAGGCAAACCGCTGTGATGCCAGTAGTCTCGGGTTCGATCCCAGGTTCACCATGGCACACACCAATGACTTTTCGATGCTTTTCAAAGTTATGTGTGTATTTATCGCAGGTTTTAAAAGTGCCCGGTTAATGGCAATAATAGGCTCGCCACCTATTACATTGGGACCTAAACATAAACTGGCGAAATGTGGGTGCTAGCACCTCTGCCTACCCCTTCGGGGATATAGGCGTGAGTTTATGTGATGTTATGTTAAGAAACATTACCCTCCTTTCTTCGGCAGTCGGGTAAAAAGTGAATACCGACGTCCACGGAAGCCATGCCGCGGGTATAATCTACTACGTAATATTATATGCAAAATCATTATAATTATGCAAATACTGTGGTTATGTTATACGCAAAACATATATTAATATATATAAATCTCGTGTCACAATGTTTGTCCTCAATGGACTCCTAAACCACTTAACCGATTATAATAAAATTCGCACACCATGTGCAGTTCGATCCAACTTGAGAGATAGGATAGTTTTTGAAACGGATTTCGACATCCACGCGGGCGGAGCCGCGGGCAACAGCTAGTAACATATAAGATTGTTTCTGTAGTTAATACAGGTGAATCACTTGAGTGATTATAAGTACCACAGGTAGGTACACAAGTTGATCAACTGCGGTAGCCTGGTGTTTTGGGTAATGGACTGCTGAGACGAGGTCTCGGGTTCGATCCCAGGTTCACCATGGCACACACCAATGACTTTTGGAAGTTATGTGTGTATTTATCGCAGGTTTATTAGTGCCTCGTAGAACACGTTAAGCCGTCGGTCCCGGTTGCCATACAAACATCTATGGCAGTCGTTACGGGTAGTTGGAGCCACAAAAGTCCAACCAGTCTAACTTGGAACTTCGATATCGCCATTGGTCATAATGATCATTGGTTGTGGAGGTCAGATGGCAGTCGCTCCACGGAAAATATCGAAGTTCAGCCGCATCACAGTTAGACTGGAAAGCCGACCCCAACTGAGTTGGGAAAAAGGTTCAGAGAATTGTAGGTAAGTATACAAATTAGCATCGTGATTATGGCTAACTTAATCACTTAATATGATTTATATATCTTCTATCTATACGTAAAGATACACACACAAAGGCCTCTTTTATTTGCCGCACCAAAAAGACTTGGAATTCTTTACCAGCGCATGTGTTTCCTTCCTCCTACAGTCCCGGGTCCTTTAAGCGGGCCGTGGAAAAGCATTTTGATTTGGCCGTCAAGCTGAGGGCCGCCACTGTAGCACTACCGGTATATGTAGTGGTGACCCCAGTCCTGACTTCACCTCACCATCATCTATCTTTACTGTTATAAAATTATCAAGGAGATGTGTTTAAAGATTGAATAGATAACAACACATTTATGTCCCACTGCGGGGCACGGGTCTCCTCACCTATAACGAGAGAGCTGAGAGAGTTTAGACCTTAATCCACACACGCTGGCCTAATGTTGGTTGGTGGATCGGACTTGTCCTTAGAATTTCTTCTAGGACATGTGCGTTTCCTCACGATGTTTTTCCGTCACCGTCAGCAGATGGTAAATCATGTGATTAGCACATAATATAAATTCGATAAATTGAAATTCACATTGGTGCTGTCCGGCCGGATTCGAACTCGATACCTCTGAGAAGAGGCCGCGTCCTTATCCATTCAGCTACCATCGCCCTATGAACATTGAATATTATTGAAAAAAAAAACTTGGGTTATGGCATCTACTTATGGTAGATGCGGGGGAGGGGGGGAATTAGGTTTTTTTTTTTATACCACTTAGGTGGCAGACAAGCACACGGCCCACCTGATGGGAAGCGGTCACCGTGGCCTAGGGACGCGTGCAACACCAGGTAATTGAGACCCAAGGCGGCGTCCGGTTTTAGTCGGTTCGATTCCGAACATAACCACTTCCGATGGCCGATGAGGGTGGTATCCGTGGGGATTTCTAGTCTATCACGTCATCACTATGACGTCACATGGTTTATCCGTGACGACACTCATTCAGTTAATTACCTTGTTTGTCGAACTCAATATTCTGGTAAACCAATCAAAACATGTTTATATCGATTTCTTTCTGAGAATCGATACATATCAGATCAACAACAGGCGGCTGTGCGGTCACCCTCGTTTGTAGTCGGAGAACCAACCCATCCCCCGCCTGTTCCCCGCTGTACCCTCTGCTAGTCAGAGGAACACGTGAAGAGTCTTAGAACAGCCCTTTAGAAGGCTACTCCTGCCTCAGCCGGCATGTGGCTGTAGCAGCAGCGTCTCCCGTGGCGAGTGGAGGCGCTGCTCACCTTCATAGCCCGGGTGTACTACGTGGAGGTGGCGGCCCCCACCGACGGAAATCTATTCCAGGGAGAAAAGTTTCCTCTGTGGTATTTCAAACTATAATCTATCCCTGAACCAAATTTCAGCCAGATCCGTTTTACCTACTAGAAAGGTTTTTGGTTAGATGAGTGGAGACCAGTAGAGTGTAGAGTGGGGTTTGGAGTGAAGAGTTTTTTTTATGCTACGTAGGTGGCAGACAAGCACACGGCCCACCTGATGGGAAGCGGTCACCGTGGCCTATGAACGTATGCAACACTAGGGGTGTCACACACGCGCTGCCTACACTGAAGGGAAGAGTGGAGTAGTGAGTCATTGGGAGACTACCGACCTCCACGCGGGTGAAGCCATGGGCGAAATCTAGTTTGTAATATTAGCAGGAAGTAGGATAGTGTAGTAATCGCCATAGATGTAAATCTTCTTCAACCTAGCGTTAATCCCAGTCGCATCCAAAGCTTTCACCTCGGAGTCTGGGGTCCGCTTTACCAGTCTTAACTGCGGATTTGGCTGGCCCTCGATATTTTCCGTGAAGCGACTGCCATCTGACCTTCACAACCCAATGGTGACATTAGGCGATATCGAAGCATTGCAGCTAGACCGTTGTTGTTGGACTTTTGTGGGCTCCAACTAGCCGTAACGACTGCCATAGATGTTTGTATGGCAACCGGGACCGACGGCTTAACGTGCTCTCCGAGGCACGACCAGACTAATGCAAATGCCCATATTCATGCATACAAATATTTGCACTGTGCGGGGATCGAACCCGCGCCTCCTGCGCAGCGACCGCGTTCACTACCGCTACGCCACAGAGGCTAAATTTTATAAAGATGCAATTATAATGACAGGTGGACACGTGTCAAATATGATTCATTTACCTCTCGATTGCGAAGGTCACTCAAAGGGCACTCAACCCGTCTGTCGCGTAGAAAGTGGACTGCAACTTAATGTATCAGAGATGTATAATATTTTCCTTATACCTAATTTTTTTATTATTAATTAGTTAAAATTATTTTCAACATGCATAATATAAGATACCTACCTACTTCCCCTACGGATACATGTATAATTATTTTCTCTCTATACAAAGTCCATACTCCTAAAATAAGGAAAATCTCCACATCATCCGACACACATATGATGTTGTCCACTTTCTACACGACAAACGGGTTGAGTGCCCTTTGAATGACCTTCGCAATCGAGAAATTCAGAATCGACATGTGCTTGTTTATCGAGATGATTGCATTTAACTGACTTCAAAAAAGGAACAGGTTCTCGACTGGTTTTTTTAAAGGACACGCCTGATGGTAAGCTATATGTAAGTCTCAAGACCGGGGTCACCACTACATACACCGATAGTGCTACAGTGGCGGCCCTCAGCTTGACGGCCTCATCAAATGCTTTTTCACGGCCCGCTTAAAGGACCCGGGACTGTAGGAGGAAGGAAACACGTGAGCTGGTGAAACATGGAACAACTTCACAAAATTTCACATCTATGAATATTAGTAGGATAGGATAGTAGGAAGTAGGGTAGTTTTTTTATATCGGTCACGACAATATAGGAGGTAGGACACGGCGCTATCTCCCGTCCGAACTGAGCAGTCCGACTGGGGTAGGACCTCCGCCCTACATAACACCGCCCATAATAACCAGCGTGTTTTGTTCCCGCCGGTAATTAGGGTAGCCAGAGCTCACTGTACCCCTCCTCCCCTCACCTCTTTCTAGCCTCCCCACCCCTTCCCAGCTCTCCCCCTTTCCCTTCAGGGTAGGCAGCGCGTTTGACACCCTTAGTGTTGCACACGTCCATAGGCCACGATGACCGCTTCCCAGTGGGCCGTCTGCTTGTCTGTCACCTACTTGGTATAAAAAAAATAGGATATTGGGAATATGATAGTGTGATAGGATAGTGGGATACGGAACGGATAAGAGCCCGTTCATTTCCAAGATATTTGGATAAAAAACTCAAACTTAGTCACCGATATTTATTTCCTACATTGAAAATATGCGAAGCATTAAACCTGATTTGGTTTGCTACAGTTGTTTTCGAGTTACGCAGTTGCAAACGGGCTAGTTTTGTTACTTGTTTTAAATTGACTTTTGATGCTGTTTATTTACATTCTTGTCTTGTATAGGTAGGTGATATAGTTTCTTTTTTATTGACTCAAAAGAGAAGAGTCCAAAGTCATGTTTAAGAGTATCTGAGTGTTTAAGGATGATCCCAGTTACATCCAAAGTTAACATTTTGGAGCCCAGGGTCAACTTTTAGATGGCACACAAGCAGGGTGCGGGCCGGAACCTCCACGTGGTGCACCGGGGCAACGGAGGCGAGCAGCGCCTCCCACTCGCCACGGGAGACGCTGCTGCCTGCGGCCAATCCGGCCGGGGTGGGAGTGCCCCTCTAGAGGGCTGCTCCAGGCTCCACGTGTCCCTCTGACTAGCAGATGGTACAGAGGGGAGCGAGCGGGGGGCGAGCTGATTGTTTTCGCGCCGACTGATTGTTTGGTTAAGTGACAGGACGGCCGTCTATTGCGAGGTGCAAGATATGCCTATTGGGTAACCTTACACCCCGGTAACTAAGGCCCGAGACGGCGCACTATGGGACGAAACGGTGTTTTTCATCTCAAAAATCGATAACTCTGTTGTTTTGTGATGTTTCTCCTTGAATTTTTTTTCTCGTATTAATGAATATCTAGGCAATAAAAGAAATTAAACACCATCATTATAAAAGTTATATATTTTTCGTAAAAAAATGACAAACATAAAGTTATACGAAATTGCATACAAAATTATACAGTTACAATAAAATAGCAATACAAATTATACTTTTAAGTACTTAAAATAAGTTTAAAACTAAATTATTATTATTATTAAACAAATACATATGCTGAAAACTACATGAAAAACAATTTAAAAAAAAATTGCGCTTATCCTGTTCATCACTTCCTATTTCCAACAATTTTTTAGCTTCGTCAAACAATTCTTTGGATATTAGAAAACTGAGTTTATTTAAAATAGATATATATATAAGGATCAGATGTATATAACAAAATATGCAGTACGTCTTCGTTTGTTGCTAATCTGGAACACTTCCTAGCGTGATGTAGCCTATATTTCTTGTAATCTTTATTTCGGGCTTCCTGGGCATCTTCGGATAATTGTCCTATAGGCAAAACTGCATAATGCTCTATTATTTTAGCACCATGTATAAGTACTTTATGGACCGAAGATGGCATGTAGTACCAGTTATATTTGCTTACATATAATTGCGCAGTTATTAATGTATACCTACTGCCCGAATTTTACTGCGTTAATAGGGAATCCCGATGCCATGGTTTGAAGAATCACATATAATCTCTAGATTAACTCTTCATCAATTTCGGTTATCTCTGCAGAACATTGCTAACTTTGGAAAAATCTCCTTGCCGTATTTCCGTCATTGCTACGAGTAGGTATTACTGGAACCTTGACGTGGTTTATCAATGTGCAAACCAAGCACTTCTCGGAAACGTTTTTGGATATATTTTTTCTTGTCTTCTTTGTGTTGCTTGTTTTCTGGAGTTGTTGCTGACCACTTCTCAAAACCCAAATTATAAGAAATATGGAGGATCGTCTCCATAAATCTTATGCATGCGTGTAGTGTCGACAATCCGTATTTAAGGTGATACCGCTAAAACAAAGTGCCAAGGGAAGATTCTTGTGGTCTATTTATTAGTTAATGTATGCTTCTATTATAGAAATGAAAAAAAAAAAACAAGATAGACATCAAAATATAATAATTAAATATTTCATAGTAAAAAAGAAGAACCGTAATTTTCGGGATTTTTTCTCCCGATTGACATATTGCTTCTAAATCACCTTTGGCGCAAAAAACGCGCAAGATTTTTTTTTATCCTTATATTCCTGAATAAGTAAGGTCTCTAATAGAGCAATTAACTTGACACCGGCAGCCTTCGGCAACAATGAAAACTCCAATTGAAATAAACAAAATCGAAATTTGCCTTACTTCACTAAAAAAATAAAATAAAAATAAAGCAATTCTTATTTTTACAAAAACTGAACGTGGTTGCATAGTGTACATTCTAAGCTATCTAATGATGTATAACACTAATATACTTCCTTGGAAAACTTCCGAATAATTTTGTCTTGAACTTCCTTAACGGTAATATAATTGGCATGAAAATATTTATGCCCAGGTTTGAGGTTCACTTTATATACTTAAAACTAAGTTATTGTATATATTTTGTAATTAATACGCAAGTTCCATCCTTTGAGAGTATAAAACTATATAAAGATCAATGGATTTATGACTTTCGTCAAAACCATTTTTGAGATGGTAAATAGTGTTTGGTCCCATAGTGCGGCGTGCGGTTGTAGTCGGTTCGATCCCGACATAACCACGGTGGTATCCATGGGGAATTCCGTCCGCACGATAAAAAAAAGGTGGCACACAAGCACACGGCCCACCTGATGAGAAGTGGTCACCGTGGCCTATGGACGTGTGCAACATGCGGGGGTAAATAAAATATGAAATTCATATGACATTATAATTTATCCTACTAAGATTAAAAAAAAACAACTTAAAAACCAGCTATGAGTTATGTTATGTCACAATAAATGCAAAAAATCTATATTTTTCTGTTTAGTTCAGCCATTTTTTATAGATCAAACTGTCCAACGACATAGTAGGTATGAATTTTAATTGGAATATGTGAGGACCGGACCGGTTTTAAATCCATTTAGTAGGTATGTACTAGCGACCCGCCCCGGCTTCGCACGGGTGCAATGCTGATACTAAATTAGCCTTAGTATATGATGCATGTATTATACATATAAACCTTCCTCTTGAATCACTCTATCTATTGGAAAAAACCGCATCAAAATCCGTTGCGTAGTTTTAAAGATTTAAGCGCACATAGGGATAGAAAAGGCGACTTTGTTTTATACTATGTAGTGATATAACATAACCTTAAAATTATAACCATTTAAATTGAGAATTCGTTTTATTCAAACGGCAGCCTTTGTAGCGTAGCGATAGTGCAATAGACTGCTACGAACGACAGAGGTTCGATTCCTGTTCAGTGCAATAATTTGTACGCAGGAATATGTCAAAAAAAGGGCAGGTCAAAAGCACTCTATACCGGCGGGCTTGCATGAAAGGTTTAATAACAGTAGAGGAAGCGCGTGAAGTATGTCAGGACTGCCTCAAATTTAGGAATTATTTTATATAAAAAAAAAACAAATAATGATAAATCGGAGTTATTGTATTCGGAAATTCGAGCCATTCGGAATTATGAAAATCGGTTTTTTGAAATTCGTATTTGTGACTGACGGAATAAAGTTTTTCGTATTTATGTACCCTACGATGATATAGTAAGTATAGGTATATTATGAGACACTTCGCGCGTTACACAGTCGGGTAAAATCTCACAGCCATTACTTTTAAAATTGATAATTGTTAATTGCATGGGCGAGTCCGACTCGCACTTGCTCGGTTTTTTTTAAATATGTATTAATAATAATAAGTTTAGTGTGTTTAAATATATTATGGTAACAGACGAATAAGGAATTATTAATTTAATATTAATAACTATTATTTATCACAAGGCTGCGATATCAAAGAACTTCCCGTTTTCATAATCTAACTACATATAATAATTTCGCAATAATTGTATTATCTATGGTGTCAAAATACTGTTTGTCAATGTTTTTATACCACTTACTCTTATGTGGCAGACAAGCACACGGCCCACCTGATGGCAAGCGGTAACCGTGTCCTAATGGACGTGAGCTACACTGCGGTTGTCACATGTGTGTGTGTGTGTGTGTGTTTGTGTGTTTGTGTGGGTTTGTGTGTGTGTGTGTGCATATTTTTGTCGGTAACAACAAAAGCATCAAAAGTGTCTCTAATAGCCCTATAATCAGTATTTTAATTTAATTAAGTTACAGTCATTTGAAAGGAACTGGTTCCGAAGCGAATTTAAGATTGCTACAATTAAATATTATGGAATATTTACAAAAGTATTTTGTTAATTTGTGTGTGAGGGATTCCCCGTCGGAATTTAGAGTCGCCTGATAGGGAAAGTACACATGCAGGTAAACATGACTTCTATAAAAAAAAGTTCTGGGTAAACAGAACTTTTTTTTATAGAAGTCATCAAAATGACTTCACCTCACCTAAGGGTCCGTTCACACAGACCGGCTCGGAGAGCATCGGCGCGCATTTTTCTTTTCACACTGACAAATGATTTTCTTAATGACAAAAGCAGTGCAGATGCAAAAATAAACCTTACTACAAATACTAAAAACTCTGTTTTCAACGTGATAAGAATCTGCTCTCCTCTCCGAGCCGTTCTGTGTGAACGGACCCTTATGGTAAGCTAAAGGTAAAGTCTCTGTCTCAGGACCGGGGGTCACCACTACATACACCGATAGTGCTACAGTGGCAGCCCTCAGCTTGACGGCCTCATCAAATTTATGCTTTTTCACGGCCCGCTTAATAGACCCGGGACTGTAGGAGGAAGGAAACACATGCGCTGGTAAAGAGTTCCAAGTATTTATGGTGCGGCAAATAAAAGAGGCACCGAACCGCTTGGTTCTTGATGGAATTGTTTGCACTGTGTGAGGGTGATACCTCAGCCTGGCGCGTGTAGTTCTGTATAGGAAAGGAGGGTGGAATTAATTGGAAGAGCTCATCGGAACACTCGCCATGGCAGAGCCGGTAAAAAACTGCCAAAGAGGTTATATTAGGTAATTGTAAGTCCCAAAGTAGGTAAGCATAGCTTGTGTTATGGGTTCTAGAATGCGAATAAAGATACTTAGATACTGTTTGGTCAGCATATAAACACCCAGATCTATGCAAATAGAAATATTCATGCATACAAACATTTGCATTGAGCGGGAATCGAACCCCGTCGTAGCAAACGAATGCACTACCGCCACGCCACAGAGTATATAAGTTGTAATATGAACATATAAGATATATGTTAGATATGAAACATTGTTTTTCGTCACATTCTTCATTACCTACCAAATATAAATAATAAATATAAATAAATATTCTACGACATTCTACACAGCGCTCTCTAGACTCAAAGTAAGCTTAGTTTAACTAGCGCGTGTTATGGGTTCTAGAATGCGGATAAACCTACTTATATACTTTTTTATAAATACATGTATGGCAAAAAAGTTTGACTACGAGGAAGAAGCGACATTCGACCAATGCAAATAGACATATTCATATACACAAATATTTTCACTGAGCGGGAATCGAACCCGCGTCTCCTGTCGTGACTACGATTTGTGCTACTCACTACCCGCTACTGCTACGCTACAGAGACCGTTAATATCATTCATTTGAATGAAACAAAAAAACTACGTTCACTAAAACTATTCTTAAGATAATTCCCACAGTACTTACCTCACAATCCGGCTTGTAAACAACTGGTTACGTATAATGACGAACAATTAAATGTCTATTAGTTCATATAACAACACCAAAACCATAAAAAGAACAATTATTATTCGATAAATACAAATAATAATACACAAATTGTTTATATTCCAACTCGAAAAAAGAACACAAACACAACTTTATTCAAAATTTCATAAAAAGAACACTGCGTTTAGTGATAAAATTTCGAATTGCTTTTTTTTTAAGAACTTGATTTTGAATAAGTACACGTTTTTTTGTTTCTTTTGTTTTTATTTATTGTGTTTTGTTTTATTATTTTAATAATTCGATGTACGACATCTCGCGGCGAGCAGCGGATTACGTCTGAGCAGTGATCAGCAGTGATATAGCTATAAACTAGTACTACAAGTTTGTCTTTAATAGGGTTGTCCGTTAAAAACTCATATCAAAACGTTTATCATGCGTACTGCTAATGAGTGGAATACCCTACCTGAGTCTGGGTTTCCGGTTATAACCTTATCGTGCGGAAATCCCCATGGATACCACCCCAGTGGAATCAAACTGACTAAAACCGCACGCTGGTCTCGGGTCTTCTAGCGCCAGGGTGGTATTTCTCTAGCACCCCGGCTAACGCCAACCATCTCTGGCTTTGAGATGACCCTCTTGGGTTTGGGAAGCATGGTTTTTTTTTAATACTACGTAGGTAGGCAGACAAGCACACGGCCTACCTGATGGGAAGCGGTCACCGTGGCCTATGAACGTGTGCAACACTGAGGGTGACACACACGCGCTGCCTACGCTGAAGGGTAGTGGGAGGGCTAGGAAGAGGTGGGGAGGCTAGAAAGAGGTGGGGAGAGGAGGGTTACAATGAGCTCTGGCTACCCTACTTACCGGCGGGAACACAACATGATGGTTATTATGGCCGCGGTCTTCTGTAGGGTGGAGGTACTACCCCAGTCGGACAGCTCTTTTAGACGGGAGATACCGTCGTGTCCTACCTCCTCTTATGGTGTCTCCGTCATGCCCCCGGAATGCCCGTCATCTCCCTATGAACCCTATAATAGATCTATTATGAGTAATATTTTATAATAAAATATCGGAGTACGTTAGGGTGATGATTCAAATACTAGCAAATACGATTGGGTACGAAGTACTACGTTCTAAGTACCTTATGTAGCTACGTGACTGGAGTGACTAAGTATTGCTCGAATTTCAACAGGAAATTTAGGTGTATTTACTAGGGATTAGGGGAATTCCGGTAACTACTTCCTTACAGGTGGGTTTCGTTCTGTTTCCGCTTCCCGTGGGAACCTATTGCAGGGGTAAAAAGTTTGTATGTAGATCGTAATCTATTCTCGTACCAAAGATGTTTCACAAAATGTATGGACTTAGAAAAATAGCTAGGCAATGTAGTTTTCATTTTTCACTATTCAATTTGTATAATATTGCCTCGTATTATGGGCGCAATATAACTAAATAAACACTTACTTGCAACACAACAAACATGGCGGACTAAAACTATAAAAATGTACGCATATTTTATTAATTTATGCCTTGAATTTCGGAGGCGAATGAATATAATTGTATTTTTGCCAATAACAATTTTTTCTGTATTGTGTACAATTAGGGGGCCCAAAATGAAACATCTTCAGCCTGATCCGTTCAGCAGATTTTGCGTGAAAGAGCTCGTAGGTCTACCAAATTTTAGCTAGATCCGTTTTGTGTGAAAGAGTACTTACCTTTTTTGTGCGGAATCCCCACTGGTGTTTGTTTATGTCGGACTTGTACCGACTAAAACCGCACGCCATCTTTGGTCTACAGACGTTGTAAGGTGGCCCATAAGGTATTTCCCTTGGACCCTGACTAACTTTCGGGCCATTTACCCATTCAAGATGGCCCCCTCAGGTGTGAGTACCACGGTATCCCCATCTTGCCCTCGAAGGAACGGGGGGGGGGGGGGGGGAGCTATGTTTTCGTAAGGTCATCAAACCTATATAAAATCATTCATAGTCTGATTCATTTTTAATTAAATTTAGAAATATTAACATCTAAGCAAGGAAGTATTAGTTTTGTATCTAAGGTAGCTGACAAATTTTCGTAAGCTTTGAAATCACACGTTAAAAAAACGTAGGTACCTAATTTTACTGAATCAGTCACTTTTCATGTGTTAAATAATACCGATAGACAGTGGTAGGTGGCAGCCCTATCACTCTGGGTGCTATTAATGACCGGCTTGTGGTCGCCGCGCGAATACGTCACCAAACTCGACCTGCGCCGCCACTGTGCAACTCATGAGCTGAAGCGAAAAATAGCTGAATGCTCGACTGCACCATCCAACTTATACCTACTTATGAATGTGTACATTTGTGAATTTTTTTTTATACTTCGTAGGTGGCAGACAAGCACACGGCCCACCTGATGGGAAGCAGTTACCGTGGCCTTTGGACGTGTGCAAGACTAAGGGTGTTACACACGCGCTGCCTACCTTGAAGGGAAGGGGGGAGGGCTAGTAAGGGGTGGGTAGGGTAGTTAGGGGTGGGGGAAGGGGGTACCTACAGTATAGTAACTAATACCTACTTACCTTGGGGAACACAACACACTGGTTATTACGGGGCAGTGTTCTGTAGGGCGGAGGTACTACCCCAGTCGGACTGCTCAGTTCGGACGGGAGATACCGTCGTGTCCTACCTCCTTTTGAATGTTTGGGTTGTGAACTCTGGCTTATTATGTTATAGATCCGTTCAGCGACTTTACTGTGCAAGTCATAAACTTGCGCGTTTATAATATTAGTATAATTTTGGACCATACACTATCATGTTAAAATACGTAGAAAATATGCATTGTCAAGTAGCATTAAGCGAGTCTTGCGAACAAGATTATAAGCGATTTTATATCGTATCAAAGAAAAGAATGTGAGAAATTATCTGTACTTCCTTAATTTTTCCTGTCCCGTCGTCATTGTTGACTTTTTCCAATTAGCATAAAAATAAACATAAACTCACGCCTATATCCCCGAAGGGGTAGGCCGAGGTGCTAGCACCCACATTTCGACAGTTTATGTTTAGGTCCCAATGTAATAGGTGGCGAGCCTATTGCCATTAACCGGGCACTTATAAACCTGCGATAAATACACACATAACTTCGAAAAGCATCGAAAAGTCAATCAATTTCCAATTAGACTTTAACAGAAAAAGGGGTTACAATATGAGGTTCTTCAAGAACGGCATTAAAAGGTTTTTACAGGGTAGGCAGCGCGAGTGTGACGCCCCTGGTGTTTCACACTCCCATATACCACGGTGACCGCTTTCCATCAGGTGGACCGTGTGCTTATTTGCTACCTAAGTGATATAAAAAATCTGCAAATAGCGAGGCATTAATAAACCTGCGATAAATACACACATAACTTCGAAAAGCATCGAAAAGTCATTGATGTGTGCCATGGTGAACCTGGGATCGAACCCGAGACCTCGTCTCAGCAGTCCATTACCCAAACCACTAGGCTACCGCGGTCATACCTTGGAAGTGTAAAATAATACAAAAAATTAAAATATAAAGCTTTTATTTTGGTATAAAACAGTCCTATATTACAAAATTATGTCCATCATGCATTGTTTTCAATTGTAGTATTATACGACATCGCACATTTGAAAGCGGTACACTACATAAAAAATACGAATAACTTTATTCCGTCAGTCACAAAATATATGAATTTCAAAATACCGATTTTCATAATTCCGAATCGTTCAAAATTCCGTATATAACAGCTCCGATTTATCCACGGAATAAAGAATACCTACTACAATGGAAGTGTGATACTACTTATTCATAAGGGGAACCGCTGTCGCCAAACTCACACATACAACCAGTCGCTTATCTTCCATACCAAATGAACTTAAATTATGCATACTGCAAAACGAAAATACACCTTACTAGTTCGTGTTAGAGATTTCTTTGCTGTAGATAAAAAAATTATTTACGGCGATTCGTATTTTGAATCAAACAAACTTTGACTTAAGAAAAACTTCAGATAATCTCTCTCTCTCGCTCTATCTCACTATGCAAACCTTGCGAAACAACGCGTACAAGTGACACGCGTGCCACGCCCACTTACCACTTCTACTTACTTCTCTTTTCTGTGGATTTATCATTACTCATATTTTTATAATTCCTTAATTTCAATATTCATAACATTTATTAATTACTATTCTCAAAATACCGAGCTTCAATAGATCGAACAACAAAAAGTCCGACTTAATGATAATTCGAAACTTTTGACTCTTCGGACATTTTAAATCGGAAAACTAACAAATCGCATATTTACGACTTTCGATAAAATAAGTTTAGTGATTTTTAATAATAGACATTACAATTCTTAGGTATTATGAAATTCGGACTTTTGAAAATCGGAACATTGAAATTCGGAATAAAGTATTTCGGAGTGCGAATCTTTTACCTTATTAATTCTTAATTCATAGATAAAAATTTACATATAGTGTTGATTACGTAACAATAAAAAACATTACAGATACAGGCACGTAACTTGGCCAGGTTTGGGGTAAGTTCGTGCATCGTGCACTTTGAGCCAATCAAATGATTCAAAGTACGAACGAACGGAACGTTGATTCGCTACAAGACGTCTCTCGGAGACATCTGATTGGTCCGTCAAGTGACAGTCAAGTGACGGACCAATCATATGTCCGCGACGGCGCAACCGCGTCTCCCGCGACCCGCTCATACCTCAAAGGGGACCTAAAAATCAACCTTTGCGCATATGACGCGTCCGGCCAATTTACGTGCCGGTATCTGTACCCTCCTTTCTTCGGCAGTCGGGTAAAAACGGCTAAATTACATTCAGATTATTTTTTTTTATTATATTTTTGAGAGGATACCCGTGCCCAGCAGTGGGATATAAATGGGTTAGTATCATAGTTACATTATTATAGTCAGTCAATTGAAATAGTTATTAGTTATTATTTCAACATTATACGCTAACATACACTAGCAGACTATTAATAGAAAATAGTTACACATAACACATTATACAGCGACACACATTAGCTAAAGAATGCTGCATCGCACTTAACACATTATATACTAGCAAAGCCTCGCGAGTTCATCTGCCTTTTTAAAAAAACCAACCAGTTTGAAGTATTCAGTCTTTTACTTAATTTAAAAATTATATATTACTAGCTGTTGCCCGCGGCTCCGCCCGCGTGGATGTCGAAATCCGTTTCAAAAACTATCCTATCTCTCAAGTTGGATCGAACTGCACATGGTGTGCGAATTTTATTATAATCGGTTAAGTGGTTTAGGAGTCCATTGAGGACAAACATTGTGACACGAGATTTATATATATTAAGATATTGGGGCCACCAAACAACACATCTGATTTTTTGCCGTTTTTTTTTTCGATATTAATAATGCTGTATATACATATTATAAAGAAGTAAAGTTTGTGTGTTTCCATATTTGTTAAATTGTAAGGGGTAATCTCGGGATCTACTGAACCGATTTTAAAAATTCTTTCACCAATAGAAAGCCACATTATCCGTGAATGTCATAGGCTGAATATCATCACGCTACTGCCAAAGGGAGCGGAGCGATAATCATAAATGTGAACCATTCCGGTAGATTCCCATACATTTTAGGAAAACTGATAAATTATGAGCATATTATGTGAGTTAAAAAGGGTGCATCGGGGTTCGAAATACGCCACGGGCGAAGCCGGGGTGGGTCAGCTAGTTGGTATTATAATCTTCGTGCGTGAGTCCGACTCGCACTTGGCCGGTTTTTTTAATGCTGCAGACTTTTTTAACGAATACATTTCGCGATCCGCTATTATTATTATTTCAATATAATAATACTTTATATGGCACTTAAAAATAATTAATAACTAGCTACAAAATAATTACAAAATGATCAATAAATTTAAAAATAAGGTATTTTGACCGCGCGGCACTAAAAGACTTAATGATTTAGATCGGAAAAAGTGAACATCTAGGACGGGACTTGGAACTAAATTAAAAATGCTATTTAATTTTAGACTTTACCGGTATACAGTTAAAGTCTACAATTAAAAACACAAGTAAAAAATTAAAAAAGCCTAAAAAGGGGATTCATTAAACTTTTTCATTCGCTGTACAAAATATCATTTAATTTTAGACTTTAATTTGATAACAATAAAGTTTAAAATTAAATTGCATTTACATACTGACATAGTGTGAATTATTATTGACTTTTAAATTTGTTATTTTTCTTTTGCTATAATTTCAAATCCTGCATTTTTTTATATTTAATCATGAAATTGTAATTAATTTAATTGGTTGTAATCAAATTTCATTAGCACCAGACAAATTTGCACGCCTTGGAACGTGGCTGGTCATATTTATATTGTTTATAACGCCATTACTCTGTACCCATATTCGCAAATAAATAAATAAATGTTTAGTATCAGTGGCATGACAGTGGTCTGCCTTTAGCAGAATCGAGGATTGCTTAAATCTTGATTGAGTTTGTGAGAGTATGGCCCCTTTTTTCCCCTCCGTGCGGAAATCCCCATGCATACCCACACCGCGGCCAGCGGGGCAGGTTATGTCGGACTCTTACCGACTAAAACCGCACGCCGTCTAGGGTCTTCTGACGCCAGGGTGTAAGGTGGCCCATAGAGCATTTCCCTCGCACCCCGGAGAGTATGCCACCTGTAAGGGACCAATCCCTTACAGACCAGTCGCGGGTTCGAGTCCCGTCCTGGATGTTCAATTTTTCTTTACAAATGATTCGTCCTAAGTTTTTATAACATGTATGTTACCGTTATAAGCCGATTTTCGATAGAACTAGTTTTCCCTAGTTAAAACTAGTTTTCACTTAATGCGTTTGCTAAAACTAGAAATACTCATTTAAACAAAAATTTACTACTGATACATATTTGATTTTCAGATAAAACTAGTTGTCATATCATAAACTCACGCCTATATCCCCGAAGGGGTAGGCAGAGGTGCTAGCACCCACATTTCGCCAGTTTATGTTTAGGTCCCAATGTAAATAGGTGGCGAGCCTATTGCCATTAACCGGGCACTTATAAACCTGCGATAAATACACACATAACTTCGAAAAGTCATTTGTGTGTGCCATGGTGAACCTGGGATCGAACCTGAGACCTCGTTTCGAGCAGTCCATTACCCATACCACTAGGCTACCGCGGTTCTAGTTTTAACTAAGGAATTAAGCGACTACTAGTTTTAACTAGGCAAAACTAGTTCTAACGAAAAACGGGTTATAATGCTGTATTAATACTTAGTCTATATTCTAGTTCTTCCAGCATACACAATATTTACGATTTTTCCGCCTATATGCTTCATCATCCTTGGCCAGCTGTACACGTAATTCTGCAACCTCTTCCATAAGTCTCGGGTCAGCCGCACAATCGTCTACGATCTTCTGGAACAGTTCCTCTGTAAAAGAGAAGAGAAGAGAAGAATATAAACTGATATTCTACGACATTGTATAGTGCCTCGGAGAGCACGTTAAGCCGTCGGTCCCGGTTGCCATACAAACATCTATGGCAGTCGTTACGGGTAGTTGGAGCCCACAAAAGTCCAACCAGTCTAACTTGGAACTTCGATATCGCCATTGGGTTGGGTTAGAAAATGGGAGGAGGGGTTTGAAGGGGGGATTGGAGATGAGCTCTGGCTCCCCTACGTACCTTGGGGAACACAACACGCTGGTTATTATGGGGCGGTGTTCTGTAGGGCGGAGGTACTACCCCAGTCGGACTGCTCAGTTCGGACGGGAGATACCGTCGTGTCCTACCTCCGTCAAATATATAACGAAAGTAATGTAACTGAAAGCATGTTACTCTAACTAATACTGTATCTAGACAAATAAAATTTAAAAAAAAAAGGCAATTAAAAAAAAACAGCCCGCTGAGTTTCTTGCCGGAGTCTTCTCAGGTCTGGGCCGCGTTTCGAACCAGTGGTCCATTTGCTTCTAGTTTTAAATAATTCTGTATTTGACGTTTTGTAAGTGCCGCATAAAATGGTCTATACAGAATAAATGATTTTTGACTTTGAGTAGATACTTACCCACATTCTCACCAGTTTTGCTGGAAGTAAAAAAATGGCCGCGAAGACCCTGAGCGTACGTGGCTACGATATCTTCGGGTACCTCCCGGGACACGTGACCGCCATCCATTAAATCCTTTTTAGTCGCACATAGGTACACCTTGCAGTCCTGGGAATAGAAAATACAGGTAAGTATAGTCTGGATCTCTTCGCGGTGCACACCTGGGCAACGGAGGCGAGCAGCGCCTCCCACTCGCCACGGGAGACGCTGCTGCCAAAGGCTAATCCAGTCGTAGTAACCCTATAGAGGGCTGCTCCAAGGCTCCACGTATCCCTTTGACTAGCAGAGGGCACAGTGGGGAGGGTGACAGGACGGCTGCCTGTCACCCTACACCCCACCGTCGGCGAAGTGGCGCGATGCTCGCCCCACCCCCCATCCGAGGGGTCGAGGGGGCCATCTTAAAACCGTAGATGGCCCATGGTCAGCTGGGGTGCAAAGGATATGCCTATTGGGTAACCTTACACCCCGGTTTTAGTCGGTTTGATCCCGACATAACCACCCCCGATAGCCGATGGGGGTGGTAACCATGGGGATTTCCGCACGATAAAAAAAAGTTCCAACTCATAACATATAACATAACACAAACTCACGCCTATATCCCCGAAGGGGTAGGCAGAGGTGCTAGCACCCACATTTCACCAGTTTATGTTTAGGTCCCAATGTAATAGGTGGCGAGCGTATTGCCATTAACCGGGCACTTATAAACCTGCGATAAATACACACATAACTTCGAAAAGTCATTAGTGTGTGCCATGGTGAACCTGGGATCGAACCCGAGACCTCGTCTCAGCAGTCCATTACCGAGAGCACTAGGCTACCGCGGTTACTCCATATAGTTCCAACTCACCTCTTCTATATTCCTCAGCTCCTGGAGCCAGTGCCTCAGCCTGCGCCAAGATATCATACACGAGGGTTCGTAGCATACAATGGCGGCGTGGGCACCTCTGTAGTAAATCTTTGTCATCGATTCGTATCTGCAAGGAGAAAGAGTCACGTCAATATGATAACCTAGCCTTTTTTCATCATCATCATCATCATTCTCTGAACCTTTTCCCAACTCAGTTGGGGTCGGCTTTCCAGTCCAACTGTGATGCGGCTGAACTTCGATATTTTACGTGGAGCGACTGCCATCTGACCTCCATAACCTAGCCTTTTTTATCGTGCGGAAATCTCCTTGGATACCACCCCACCCCGCGGCCATCGGGGCAGGTTATGTCGGACTCTTACCGACTAAAACCGCACTCCGTCTAGGGTCTTCTGACGCCAGGGTGTAAGGTGGCCCAAAGAGCATTTCCCTCGCACCCCGGCTTGATCCGGGCCATATGGATACCACCCCTGTACGCCATCAGGGGTGGTTATGTCGGGATCGAACCAACTAAAACCTTTGATTGTGGCACTATCGGTGTTTGCAATGGTGACTTTACCTCGCCTGATAGCAAGTTAAAGGCAAAATCTCTGGAATGGGTCCAGAGATTTTGCCTTTTGCACTTTTTTCATGTTGTAGTGTCCAACATAAAAAAAACCGCCAGCCATCTCGGGAAATAATTACCGGGGTGTAAGGTTACCTAATAGGTATATCCCTCGCACCCCAGTTGACTCCGAGCCATCTACGGTTTTAAGATGGCCCCCGACCCCCGAAAGGCGGGGGTGGGATGAGCATCGGAGAAACAGCCCGCCCCCCGCCTGCTCTCCACTGTGCCCTCTGCTAGTCAGAGGGACACGTGGAGAGCCTCATTTAATTTTAGACCTTAAACTGATAACAGTTAAGTCCAAAATGTAATTGTATTTTTTTGAGGTATCAGTGGCATGACAGTGGCTTATTTTAACAGAATGAGGCCCAGGTAGGTTAGCATGTCGCGGGCGGGTGGCCTTCTGAACACAAGTAAAACCGCGGGATAAAGTTAATGTATAACAATAGGAGATAGGACACAACGGTATCTCCCGTCCGAACTGGGCCTCGATTCTGCTAAAGACAAACCACTGATATACCACTGACACTCTAAAAAATTCCATTTAATTGTAGACTTTATTGCTATCAAGTTAAAGTCTAAAGTTAAATGATATTTTGTAGAGCGAATGAAAAAGTTAAATGAATTCTTTTCATTTGATTTTAGACTTTAACTGTTTAACGGTAAAGTCTACAATTAAATATCATTTTTAGAGTGTCAGTGGTATTACAGTGGTTTGCCTTTAGCAGAATCGAGGCCCTGAGCAGTCCGACTGGGGTAGTACCTCCGCGCTACAGAACACCGCCCCATAATAACCAGCGTGTTGTGTTCCCCAAGGTAAGTAGGGTAGCCAGAGCTCACTGTACCCCTCTTCGCCCCACCCCTTCCCTGCCTTCTCCCCTTCCCTGCCTTCTCCCCTTCCCTGCCTTCTCCCCTTCCCTTCAGGGTAGGCAGCGCGTGTGTGACACCTTAGTGTTGCACACGTCCATAGGCCACGGTGACCGCTTCCCATCAGGTGGACCGTGTGCTTGTCTGTGATCTACGTAGTATAAAAAAAACAATACCTTTCGCTCCCAGCCGTGTCCCAAATCCCTATGTTTAAGAACATATTTTTTGATTGCACCGTTTTTGCACAGAACGCCGCGCCGACCGTCTGGAATAAAAAAAAGTGCATTGAAATATATTGTGTTGTGGCAACACTATCATATATCTAGTGCCATCTAACGAAAACGAGTCGAACTACGTCGAAACTATCGATCCTGCATCGCGATATGAAAGTTCACGCATTGATTTAAACATACGGTTGTAGACCTACTCTTTGCGGTGAAGGCGGGCTCTCAGTCACTCAATACTGGCCGGTCCTGGTGGTGAGAAACATTTCGGTGGCAGCTTGTTAAACAAGGCATTAAATAGCTACCAAGTGTAAGAACTTTCATTGCGCGATACAGAAACCATAGTTCCGTAAAAGTTCAGCTTAACTTCGCTAGATGGCACTAAATACTGTTGCTAGAAATGGCGCAAATTTGTCATAAAATCCGGCCGGGTATCAGGGGTCAGCAAGTGCATAGCCGGGCTGGGGGATTGTGGTCGCAGCACTAGTGGGACCGGTGGGTGTCACGCGGTGCTACGACAATCCTCTTTTAATGAGGCCGTCAAGCTGAGTGCCGCCTTTGTTAACATGGTACGTGTATGTAATGGTGACCCTCTTTCTTGATACTTTACCTTCAGCTTACCATGAGGTGAAGTCAAATTGACGTGTCCTATATTTAAGAACACCTGCTAAAATACTGTTTATGTGAGATATTCTATGCCAAGCTCTAAAACGTAAATAACTAGGACACCAGTTTCTTTGTTAAAATTCTTTTGTGTTTACATAATGGATTCATGGCTGCGGATGTACCGTAAGTATTGTGTTATGGACAGTTGGAGATATGGAGAAAGGATATTTTAAAAACACGTTTCTATTTTATACACTAGTTAGCCCTTCCTGGCTTCGTTCGTATTCAGGACCCAAATTGCTGCTAATTCTGTTGTTACATCTCTAAACTTAAATTTCTCTAAAAAATCTAATTGCATCTGTTTCTTTAATAATCAGTTAAAAAGAACAGGTGGTTTTGTTTAAGTTAAGACCTGTCGAATTAAGACAAGAGTTTTTAAAAATGTATGTCTGGATGTATGTTTGTTGCTCTTTCACGCAAAAACTAATGAAAATATTTCCCTGAAATTCGGTACAGAGATAGATCATACTCTGGAATAACACATAGGCTACTTTTCATCCCAGGAATAGATTCCCGTGGGTAGCTGTAGCAGGAACAGGATTTTACGCGAGCGAAGCTGTTGCATTATTTAATCAAAACGGCATTAATAGGATTGTACCAAATCTGGATAGGTAGAGGGGGGAACACTACTGACGGTGGATTTGAGCGCTGACACGTCGCTAGGTGACTACCCTAAACCTATATCTGGGTCGCAAGTCCCAGGCACCGTCACGGGGTTCCTCTCTGTACCACGCCATGGACCCGGCGACCACATGGTGAATCCATGGAATGCTGAGACTCGGATCTCTATATACGCGTATCTAGTACTATTTCCGCAAGACATTACCCGTATTTCCACAGATTAAGTACTCCTCTTCTTCAACCTAGCGTTAATCCCAGTCGTAACCAATCTATCACCTCGGAGTCTGGGGTCCGCTTTACCAGTCTCAACTGCGGATTTGGCTGGACCTCGATATTTTCCGTGAAGCGACTGCCATCTGACCTTCACAACCCAGTAGTGGCATTAGGCGATATCGAAGCATTGCAGCTAGACCGTTCTTGTTGGACTTTTTAGGACTCTTAACTACCCGTAACGACTGCCAAAGATGTTTGTATGGCAACCGGGATCGACGGCTTAACGTGCTCTCCGAGGCACGACCAGACCAGACAGGCATACAAATGTTTTCACTGAGTGGGGATCGAACCCGCGCCTCCTGCGCAGCGGCCGCGTTCACTACCGCTACGCCATAGAAGCTGTACCGTAGCGCAGATTTAGTACTTTAATTAGAATAAATTATGAATAAATACCTATTAGCTGACAAGTGCATTACTGAAGTATATGATAAATTGATAATTAAAGCGATGACGTTGAAATCATACAAAGGAAGTAGCCACTGATTATTTTATTTAAATTATTCATTTGCATCATTGCGAGGCTTAGCCGCTTTGACTTAAGTATTAACAACGCAACATTTATATTTGCGATAAGCAATGGTAGCTGAATGGATAAGGACGCGGCCTCTTCTCAGAGGTATCGAGTTCGAATCCGGCCGGACAGTACCAATGTAAATTTCACTTTGTGGAATTTATATGTGCTAATCACATTATTTACCATCTGCTGACGGTGAAGGAAAAACATCGTGAGGAAACCCACATGTCCTAGAAGAAATTCTAAGGACATGTCCTATCCACCAACCCGCGTTAGGCCAGCGTGTGTGGCTTAAGGTCTAAACCCTCTCAGCTCTCTCGTTAGAGTAGAGGAGACCCGTGTCCAGCAGTGGGACATAAAGGACCGGGTCGCTATCATCCATATTTGCCCTTTTCAAATTTGAAGCAATGAATAGACCTAATCAGGGCCTTCTTAAAACCGTAGATGGCCCGGGGTCAGCTAGGGTGCGAGAAATATGCCTATTGGGTAACCTTACACCCCGGTAATTAAGAGCCCCGAGACGGCGTGCGGTTTTAGTCGGTTCGATCCCGACATAAACACCCCCGATGGCCAACGGGGAAAATAAAAGGCACATGTAAGTAGGTAGGCAAGCCGGGGTCGTAGAGCAGAGCTATAAACTGACCAATTTAATGATTTATTGAAGCAAGGGAAGGTCAAAAGCACTCTATACCGGCGGGCTTGCATGAAAGGTTTCATGATAGTAGAGGAAACGCATGAAGTATGTCAGGAAAGAGGCAGATGGCTCTGTCCTGACATACATTCTCTCTGCCTACCCCAGAGGGGAAAAGACGTGAGCATAAATTTATGTATGTGTGTATGTATGTATATATACAAATACAGCATGTTTAGCTACAGACTGGAGCATGCAAATTATATCAGTTATTACCATTTATGTTTCTATGTATAATAAGTATGTATTTACAAAAAAAAAAGTATATAAGTATGTTTATCAGCTTTCTAGAACCCATAACACAAGCTAGTTAAACTTTACTTACTTTGGGTCTAGAGGGCACTGTGTAGAATGTCGTAGAATATTTATTATAGTTATTATTATTTATTATTATTATTATGTACATATTTGTATTAGCTAATTATCTAATTAACTACCTTATCAATGTGGTAATTGCAAATTAATGACCTCATTTATACTTAATTATAAAGGATCAACTAATTTATTTAAATAAGTTAATTTTCTTTTAATTCGTTGACTGCTTAATTAGTGACTAGCTGATAAACCATGTCCTTGTACTAACTCCCTTTTTTATACCGCTTAGGTGGCAGACAGGAATACGGCCTACCTGATGGGAAGCAGTTACCGTGACCTATGGACATGTGCAACACCAGGGGCATCACACTCGCACTGCCGACCCTGTAAAAACCTTCTAATGCCCTTCTTGAAGAACCCCATATTGTAGTCGCTAGGGGAAACCACAGCAGGGAGATCATTCCACAGGCTAAGCGTGCGCAGAATGAAATTTCTCTCATACCTCATAGTGCACACCATATTAAAATGCTATGTGGATATTGATAAATATTAGCATAAATATAGATTATAGTTTTGATCTTCTGATGAACAAGACTCTTGCAGGCTTTTCTCTTGGGATTAGGTCAAGAGGCGGTCACTCCTTTAAAAGCCACAATAAATCAATAAAATGTAGAGAAAGAGACTGGGATTCAGTACCTAACTGCAAGCTTTGGATGTGTAGGATTGGTGTCATTATAAAGGCATTTTCGTCAAAATGGCTACCAACCCACTCATGTGATGTCCCATAATATAAATTCTAAATAACTGACGTTTTAATTTACATAAAGTGTCGAGTTATTTTTTATTATTTCCAAATGACTAAAGCTTCCTTTTTTTACTTAAATTGTGAACATAAATTTAAAACAAAGTAATAAAATTAAATCCAGAAATGCGCCATCTTACGTCTTGCAGTACTGTCCCCTTTTTTTGGTAACGGTCAGGACCTAAATCTAGGTTACTATTTATTTACTTATATTACTTGAAATAAGGGGCTAATATGATAGTAAAACAATATAGAATCATGATTTAATAAATTTATCACTTGACTAAACCAAGAATTAACTAAAATATCTACTACATGTACGCTATAAGTTGAGACTTGGGCTGGCCGCCCACTTACCCCTGCACTACCCCTCAGCCGCCCGTGACGTACTGTTCGCAAAAAAATAGGTAGACAGGTAGGAAGCTTCTCGGGCGAAAGCTTGTTTACGATATTTTTTGTGCGCTGTACAAACACGCACCGGTGATATCATAGCGGTCAGGTCTCAACTTATTGCGCACGTGTAGTAAAACAACATCATTAATGTATTTGCACAGATAGGTAGCAGTTTAAACGAAAATTTTGGCACTATCGGTGTTTGCAATGGTGACTCCCATTCTAGAGACTTTGCCTCAGCTTACCATCAGGCGAGGTGAAGTCATGTTGACGTGACCAATATAAAAAAAAAATGCCCATAATATAAAGGCACTTAAAAAACATCACAAAAGACAGACTTTAGTCTGAAATAGCACACATATGAGATTAATACTTAACTTTACTAAAAGTAGCTATAATGTACAGAACATTGGAGATATTTAAAAAAATACCTTCTTAGGAATTTTTCGACACCTAAACTTTTTTAAAAAAAAATTGTACATACTTAATATTTTCTAAGATAGTTTAATAATAATTCTGTATAAATAAAATAAATTCACTTAGTCAAGTATAACCGGAGACATGATCTAAAAAAAAAAAATACCTGGGTTATGTTATATGAACGATTTTGAACACAAATATTATATTTTTTGGCATTCTTTTCTGTTAGTCCCTAGTGAACGCTAAAACTACTAAACGGATCCTGATCAGACTTAAAATTAACTGTATATAATAACAACCCATTAATGTCCCACTGCTGGGCACGGGTATCCTCTCCTCTAACGAGAGAGCTGAGAGGGTTTAGACCTTAATCCTCACACGCTAGCCTAATGCGGGTTGGTGGTCCGGACATGTCCTTAGAATTTCTTCTAGGACATGTGGGTTTCCTCACGATGTTTTTCCTTCACCGTCAGCAGATGGTAAATCATGTGATTAGCACATATAAATTGGTTAAGTAGAACCTGAGATATGATCAAAAAAAATAATAACCGACCTCCCCGCGGACATGTAAAGGCAAGTAATTAAGTAAAATAAAATTAGATTATAAAACAAAGAAATACTCACATTTTGATATGGAACCACATCATTAAATTTGCTGTGAGCATATCTCAAGACTAGGCTAGTCTTCCCAACATGCTCACTCCCTAATAACACCACTTTAATATCGCAACGACTCATTTTAGTTTAATAATAAATAATCACACAATTATTTCGTAAAAAAAAATATACAGCAGCTTATAAACACGTCTAAACTGCGTAATTTACGCGCGAATAGTGTGTCGTTGTACGAATGATTCATTGATTTAAACAATAAAAATAAAAATAATTGTTTAAATAATGTTTTCAAACAAAGCACAGCTTTGGTTTTGATTTACGTTGTCACGTGAATGAAATGAAATGAAAACAGATTCAAGAAGCCAAATGAATGAAAACCGTAGACAGAGAAGGAATGAAAACAGAACTTTTGGTGTTGCCAGTTGTGACGTTTTTTGCGTCGTTCAATAATGGTCTTTTGAGAAAACTATATTATTATCAGATCTACGGAACTGATTTTGTAAATACTTTTACCAATAGAAAGTCACATTGTCTATGAATGTAATAGGCTGAATATCGCTACTTCCCAAAGGGAGCGGTGCAATAATCATAAATGTAAACAAATCCCATGCGTTATAAGGGATTGAATTGATCTGATAGGTAGGTTTTTAAGGGTTAAAAAGGGTGCTTCGGGGTTCGAAATACGCCACGGGCGAAACCGAAGGGAAAAGGGGGATAATTATGTATGTATGTGTGTGTGTATTTGTGTATGTATGTATATAAGTACAGCATGTTTAGCTACAGACTGGAGCATGCAAATTATATCAGTTATTACAATTATGTACATATTTGTATTAACTAATTATCTAATTAACTAATCAATGTAGTAATTGCAAATTAATGACCTCATTTATAAAGGATCAACTAATTTATTTAAATAAGTTAATTTTCTTTTAATTTGCTGACTGCCTAATTAGTGACTAGCTGATAAACCATGTTCTTGTACTAACTCCCTTTTTTATACCGCTTAGGTGGCAGACAAGCATACGGCCTACCTGATGGGAAGCAATTACCGTGGCTTATGGACGTATGCAATACCAGGGGCACCACACTCACGCCGCCGACCCTGTAAAAACCTTCTAATGCCCTTCTTGAAGAACCCCAAAACCACTGCAGGGAGATCATTCCACAGGCTAAGCAGGCGCAGAATGAAATTTCTCTCATACCTCACAGTGCACACCATATTAAAATGCAATGTGGATATTGATAAATACAGTTTTACAAATAGATTACAGTTTGGATCTACTGATGAAGACTCTAATCAGGCTTTTCTTTAGGACCTATTAGGTCAGGAGGCAGTCACTCCTATAAAAGCCACAATAAATCAATAAAATGTAGAGAAAGAGACTGGGATCCAGGTAACTGCCAGTTTTAGATGCATAGGACTGGTGTCATTATAAATTAAAATTCGTTTCAATTGTATTTTAATTTTTGACTTCAATTTGAATTTTATTTTGGTTTAAGTTGGATGTGAATTTTATTTAATAATTTTATCACATACTAACACTAATTTTAAGACAACTTTACTAACATATCTATGGAATTGTTTCCAAAATAAATGATTATTATTATTATTATTCGTAGTACTTAAAAATAGCTGTGTGTGTACATTGGAGATATTTAAAAAAACACCTGGGTTATGTTATATGAACGATTCTGAACACAAATACACTTTTTTGGCATTATTTACTGTTTGTTCCCGATGAACGCTAAAACTATTGAACGGATTTGATGCAGTTTTAAAAAGGTCGTGATCAGACTTAAAATCTACTGTACATAATAGCAACCCATTTATGTCCCACTGCTGGAGCTGAGAGGGTTTAGACCTTAATCCACACACGCTAGCCTAATGCGGGTTGGTGGTCCGGACATGTCCTTAGAATTTCTCCTAGCTAGGACATGTGGGTTTCCTCACGATGTTTTTCCTTCACCGTCAGCAGATGGTAAATCATGTGATTAGCACATATAAATTGGATAAGTAGAACCTGAGATATGATCAAAAAAAATAATAACCGACCTCCCTGCGGTGATGTAAAGGCAAGTACCTAATTAAGTAAAATAAAATTAGAACATAAAACAAAGAAATACTCACATTTTCATATGGAAACTCATCATTATACCTGGTATGAACATATCTCATGACCAGGCTTGTCTTCCCAACATATTCACTCCCTAATAACACCACTTTAATATCGCAACGACTCATTTTAGTTTAATAATAAATAATCACACAATTATTTCGTAAAAAAAATATACAGCAGTTTATAAACACGTCTAAACTGCGGAATTTACGCGCGAATAGTGTGTCGTTGTAGGAATGAATCATTGATTTAAACAATAAAAATAAAAATAATTGTTTAAATAATGTTTTCAAACAAAGCCAACTTTGGTTTTGATTTACGTTGTCACGTGAATGAAATGAAATGAAAACAGATTCAAGAAGCCAAATGAATGAAAACCGTAGACTGAGAAGGAATGAAAACAGAAGTTTTGGTGTTGCCAGTTGTGACGTATTTTGCGTCGTTCAATAACGGTCTTTTGAGAAAACTCTATTATTATCAGATCTACGGATCTGATTTTGTAAATACTTTTACCAATAGAAAGTCACATTATCTATGAATGTAATAGGCTGAATATCGCTACTTCCCAAAGGGAGCGGAGCAATAATCATAAATGTGAACAAATCCCATACGTTTTAGGGGATTGAATTGATCTGAAAGGCAGGTATTTAAGGGTTAAAAAGGGTGCTTCGGGGTTCGAAATACGCCACGGGTGAAGCCGGGGGGAAAGGGGGGAGGTATGCTAGTACTGGATACAGGCATAATATATATTCTTACAGTTTGTATGGTCTTATTCAACGTTTATTCATATCCTACAAGTTTGTGTCAAAACTTTAAAAATGTGAAAAAAAATTGAAGCTATTTTATTTATTATACTAACTTTTCAATATATTTAGTTCGCAAGAATTACGGTAGATGGCTCTAGCTTCACCCCAAGACAATAATATTTCGGGGAATTGTGAATATCTTGGATGTGTCAAAGTGGCTCAGTTGGTCAGAGTTAGGATCTGTCCTGGATGTTTACTCCAATGTTAATCTATCTTATACAGGAGGTAGGACACGATGATATAGTGCACGGCATCTAACTTGGCAAGATTTTGGAGTAGTGTGGGCCCCACTACTCCAAAACCTTGCCAAGTTAGATACCGTAACCGCGGTAGCCTAGTGGTCTGGGTAATGGACTGCTGAGACGAGGTCTCGGGTTCGATCCCAGGTTCACCATGGCACACACCAATGACTTTTCGATGCTTTTCGAAGTTATGTGTGTATTTATCGCAGGTTTATAAGTGCCCGGTTAATGGCAATAGGCTCGCCACCTATTACATTGGGACCTAAACATAAACTGGCGAAATGTGGGTGCTAGCACCTCTGCCTACCCTTTCGGGGATATAGGCGTGAGTATAATGTATGTTATGTTATGTTTATGAATTGAGTAGTCTGACTAGGGTAGTACCTCCGCCCTGCATGGTTCTCCGCGCGCTGGCCTGGGATAACAGGACGGCTGCCTGTCATCCTACAGCGAGGTGGCGCGATGCTTACCCCTCCCCCCTTTCGGGAGGTCGAACTGGCCATCTTAAAACCGTAAATAGCCCGGGGTCAACTGGGTTGCGAGAGATATAAGTAAGGTAAGTAGGGTAGCCAGAGCTCACTGTACCCCTCCTCGTCCCACCTCCCTAGCCTCCCAGCCCCTTCCCAGCCCTCCCCGCTTCCCTTCAGGGTGGGCAGCGCGTGTGTGACACCCTTAGTGTTGCACACGTTCATAGGCCACGGCGACCGCTTCCCATCAGGTGGGCCGTGTGCTTGTCTGCCACCTAGATAAGTAGTATAAAAAAAAAATATGCCTACTTGGTAACATTACACCCCGGCGTGCGGTTATAGTCGGTAAGATTCCGACATAACCAACACCAATGGCCCGTTTACTTGTCTGCCACATAAGTGGTATAAAAAAAAATCTGTTGGAAATCTAAACACGTAACTGACGAGAAGCAACATTTTAACATACTGTCCTCGGTTTATGAATAGGTATGGTGAGAGGCAATGGTTCATGGCCGGCCCTTTTTGTTTAGCCATTGTATGGAGACACGGCGATGTCGTTATCTAAGAATGGTGTACGTAACAAAAACATGTATTTACTTATAGCCATGAACGTATTAAACCTACACACTTGGAAGACTTGAAATTCTTTACCAGCTCACGTGTTTCCTTACTCCTATAGTTCCGGGGCCTTTAAGCGGGGCGTGAAAAAGCATTTGATGAGGCCGTCAAGCTGAGGGCCACCATTGTGGCACTATCGGTGTGTGTAGTGGTTCTGAGATTATCTTAGCTTACCATCAGGCGAGGTGAAGTAATTTTGACGTGTCCTATCTTAATATATATAAATCTCGTGTCACAATGTTTGTCCTTAATGGACTCCTAAACCACTTAACCGATTATAATAAAATTCGCACACCATGTGCAGTTCGATCCAACTTGAGAGATAGGATAGTTTTTGAAACGGATTTCGACATCCACGCGGGCGGAGCCGCGGGCAGCAGCTAGTATTTATATAAAAAGAATCTAAAAAAATCACCATTCTAGGGGCGTCCCTTGGGAATGGTGAGCACTACTTTTGGGACTGCACCTCAGTTTACCATCAGGCGGGGTGCAGTCAATCCGGCGGTCTAAATATAAAAAAGGACAACGCGCTGAAGACTAATAATGAGTCTGTCACAAAAAAAATTCGAATAAAAAAATCGACTGCAACGGACCGGGCGAGTGTGACGCCCCTGGTGTTGCTTATGTCCATTGGCTGCGGTAACTGTTTTCCATCAGGTGGGTAATGTGCTATTTCGCAACCTGACTAGTATAAAAATACCAATCTTTGAAAAAACCGCTTTTAGATGAAGCTATGATTTTTTGATGATGTCAATAAAAAAAAACTTGGACCAAAAGTTATAAACTTTTAACCCTTAACTCACTTCCTATTATTAGTTAGACCAATCAGAGTAAAATATCACAGAATAAATAATAGTATACCCTAATATACCTATAGACAAACTGTTATTTAAAAATATTAATACGTAAATAATATAGCTAACTATAATAATAATAAAGGTTCAATACTTAGGGTAGATAGGTCATTGTAATACCTAGTTATTTTTTACTTTTTACAGGGTTATTCATTGTTCCTTTTTGTGAGTCGTGGGTTTTTTAAAAGGCGAGACCTTTTATTATTAGAGTCTTAAATTTTACACATGTTTGACCTTGTATTTCATCGCATAACCAAAGTCCTCGCGGGCGAAGCTGCGGCCGCGGGTATATCGACTAGTTTTGTATTAATTATTATAATCGATATTTTTGGGATTTTTACTTTAACAAAAATTACCTTTCATGCATTAAATCTATACTTATAGAATGTTCTTTTTTAAATTAGAAACCGGTTTTATTTAATTGCACAAATTGTTAGTTTTACTAACAAGCTAGGTATTAATTAGCAAGTTATTGCGTTTTTTAATAAGGAAAGCAGGCCTATCTTTGTTTGAGGTAGCTATATAATGTATGTTTACCAGAATTAATATCCCACTGGCGGCAAAATATTAATAACCTACTGATAGCAAACGCTGAGTACAATTTGTACAGATACAGACACATCGTGCAGAGAGGAGCGCGGTATAAGGTCAACAAACTTTTGACACTTCAGAATTTGTGCATAATACAAAACAACCTTGAGAACGCCTTCGCTAATTATAAAGATAGGTATCTTCTCTATGCATTTAGGTTATCAAGATCCTTCTAGAAACGTGATTCACCACTGCAAATGATTTAAAAATCATAAAAATCAAAATTATGGTAATTTTTTTATTTGCCTTAATGCCACCTTACGCCTCGGGGTCTGCAGACCCAAGATGGCATGTGGTTTTAGTCATTTATGAAATGAACGAAACAAGAAAATGCATTCTTCACTCTTACAACAAAAAGAAATATTTAATTTAAAAGCATTTAATAGACGGTTCCAATATGTATTCCATCATCTAATGTCATTAATTTGATATTAATTTGTTAATTAAGTTACTTGAGGTGAATACAAAACGACAATCTAATTAGGCAGCACCTACCTTATTGAATATCTTATATATAAAATTCTCGTGTCACAGTTTTCGTTCCCGTACTCCTCCGAAACGGCTTGACCGATTCTCATGAAATTTTGTGAGCATATTGAGTAGGTCTGAGAATCGGCCAACATCTATTTTTCATACTCCTAAGTGATAAGGGTTGTTCACCCTTAAAATGCAAAACAACGTTTGCCGGGTCAGCTAGTTTTGAAATAAATGTTTATCATACAGAAAATTGTTAGCCACATTCCATTTATAACTTACCTTACTCGTACCTATGTAGGTACCAAACTTACCTAAGTAAATACTTACTTAGCTCTTATATCTAGTTACTACGTAAAAGTGCTTTCTCTATTCGTGCCATAGGTACGTTATCCGAATGTCTGTTTTCCCTTGGATTTGCCCTGAAATTTCTCTGTTAAAGACTTCCAAACCAAATAAGATACAGCCACATTGAAGCGATGCGTGGACAAACAATGTTTTACAATTTTATTGTCTTATACCTAATTTGTAATACTGCCCAGGCATTTATAATTTACTAGCAGCTATGCACCCTTTTTTATCGTATGGAAATCCCCATGGATACCACCCCTGTCGGCCATCGGGGGTGGTTATGTCGGGATCGAACCGACTAAAACCGCACACCGTCTCGGGTCTTAATTACCGGGGTGTAAGGTTACCTAAAAATAGGCGTATCCCTCGCACCCGATGCTCTCCTCGATCTCCCCCCCTCCCAGAGGTTGATGGGATGAGCATCGCGCCACATCGCCTACGGTGGGGTGTAGGGTGACAGGCAGCCTTCCTATCACCCAACCGTCGGCGCGCGGACAATCAGCTCACTCCCCGGTCGCTCCCCACCGTGCCCTCTGGTAGTCAAAGGGCACTGGAGAGCCTCTGAGGAGCCCTCTATGCCATTCCCACCTCGGCCGGATTGGCCGTAGGCAGCAGTGTCTCCCGTGGCGAGTGGAAGGCGCTGCTCGCTTCTGTTGCCCGGATGCACCGCGTGGAGGTTCCGGCCAGCACCCACTAGCTGTGTACCCTAGCTTCACCCGGTGCAATTATAGCACCATACTCGTGGACTTTTCAAAAATTCTCTTTCAAATAAGAAACACAATATCCAATTTATCGCAGTCGTTCAATAGTTATGCGCTTAGGTACATACATTTCAGTGATTCATTTTATTTATATAGATTAATAGGACTTTAGTCACAGTCAGTTCAGGTATATTCTGGTTTTGTTCGACGATTTCCCTTTGTCTCTTTCTAATACTGTCTATCAACCCCGCCCTCTGGTTCGCAAAACTATTGATTTTTCACTGTTTAGGTCATGTAGGTAACGATCAATACCATGAGTTATGTTATCTGTTTTACATTACAGTATGTATCTACGATTCTACGTACCTACCTACGATTGAGTTATCAATGAAACAAGTGTTACAGATAACCAAAATAATAATATAAAATGATAAAACTTTTAAATTTGGTATTGTAGTAGATCCAGGGTTAATAATATATTCATAGGGTTAAAGGTTTATAGCTAACTAGCTTCCGCCCACGGCTTCACCCGCGTGGATGTCGGTTATCGCGACCAAACATAGCCTATGTTCATTCCCGAGGTCTAATCTACTCCTATACCGAATGTCATCAAAATCGGTTCAGCGGTTCAGGCGTGAAAGCGTAACAGACAGACAGACAGACAGACAGAGTTACTTACTTTCGCATTTAAGTATAATAATATTAGTATGGATTTCACCGTTTATGGACGCCCAATTCAATTGAAACTATTAAAGTTTCGATTTGAAACTAAACCTTAGATAATATAACTCCGTGGATTTAATTAGAGGCAGTTTTCACCAAAATGTTACCTATTGACGAATTTAATAAATTATTAGACCTAAACTGCGTTATTAGTACATAACGAATTTCATTGATTAACTATGTGAACTCAGTTAAGTTCAACGTGTTTTCATTAAGTACTATTTTTGAACCTCTGGTAAAAATAATACAAGAAAGAAATCAAAATTCAATCTGAGTTAGATTACCCAGTCTAGGTATATCTAAACCGGCTTTACCTACGTGGTAAAAAAGCACAGCGCATTTTTATTTTTAGAATAAATTAATTTAGCAGCTTGTGGTAAATACCTACCTATCATTACTGAAATGTTTACTAACAATTTACCTGCTAAGTTATTTAATAAAAAATTCAATGTTTTTATAAACATATAACGAACTTATTTTTTATTATTATTTTTTGGCTCGTTTTCATTATTCAACCCTGTGACCGCTTACGTAAAAAAGAACTAATAACCTATTATTAAACTGGGTATGCGCAATCCGGAAATTACAACTTCATTATTAATTAAACAGTTGCGTAATAAAATTATTTCGAATTAAAAACTCATGTTCACAAACTATAAAAAATCACTTGAATTTTATTGTTTATAAAACTAATATAATTACGAATATACTTGTAAAAGCGAAGATTTTAGAAAAAATAAGTAAATAAACGACAATTATTAAGACGCAGTAGTTGAAAGGCGAGTTCGTAACAAGGTGAAACCGCACAAAGCGAGCGATAACGCGGCCAACGATAAACACGTCAAGTAGTTTATTACAATGCCAACTCGACGCTCGACCTACCTATAACTATCGCTATTTCGTACTGTCTCCCTCCTCGTCCCACACCCAAAGAATGTTGCTCAGTAATGACTCGAATGACTAATATTTTTATCTATAATTTTTTATAGAACTTTAACATTACATTCGTTGGAAATAATTGATAATTATGACATTTTAATCAGAATTGTTAGGGCTTCATTTACAAGTTTTGTAACTTTACGTATTATGCGAATTATTAAGGAGGTTTAATTGTCTGAACAGTTAGACAGGGTTAACTTGTCAAATGGTCCGAAGTCTTCTATGAATTATATAAATAAGTCAAACACTAAAAGAAAGTCATGATTTTTACCAATTACTTTAATTACGATTTAAGATGGTAGAAAGAATGTAAATTAAATTGGCATTCAGTACCGGTAAAAATTATTGATTCAATATGACACCAATTATTTTAGGTTCCCGCAGAACAGGGTTAGCGTAATTCTATCTACTTAGCATTTTTTTTTATTAAGATGAAATAATGAACGGAAAAACCCGATTACATTACACTAACAAATTGCAGCATGTATATTATTTATTATTCAAACAATTTGTTATTCTTCTTAGAATGTGAAGCGATTGAGAAAAAATACTTCAAACAACCGGCTTGCGACCATGAAGCTTGCCACCATGTTGTACCTATGTACTCTTAAAATAACAACAAGTCTAATATTATATGAATGCATTGTTGAATTAATCAACTTAACTCCAATAAATATTACTATGAATATTTTGAAAAGCACATTTTACATTTCAAAATCTTCATATTACGATTCGGACCAAGCGTCCGACGTCACCGTCTAATAACTGTACTTGGTCAAGTAATACATAATGTTGCCACATTAAAAAAACATTTGCGAATAATTTCTTCCTTGAGGCAGTAGCTATGATAGCGTTAGTGAAATGGACGTCTAGTATTATTTTAGTACCTTGTGAATTTTGTTTATATCTTCGATAATCTACGCTAAAAACTTTTGTAATCACTTTTAAAAGCGTTTTAATCCAACAACAATGTAGTATCACGATAAATTAGGAGTGGAGAACGTTTGTTTTGCGTATATTTCCGTTCTCAATATAACAGTGTACATTCATAGAATTGATCGTTAATGAAGAACTTTATTTTACGATATATGTTTTTTCTGTTGTTATATTAAGTTTGTATTGTGTAGAAATATAATTATTATTGTTTTATCGTAAGTTTTAAGTTTAAAAAAGTGGTTTATCATAGTGTATTGCTGTTTTATAATGGTGTTATAATATAGAGGTAAGTGTACACTTTTATGTTTTGTAAGAATATGATAAGGTTTATTTGAAGTTATTTAGTATCCTATGAAACAGATATATACGTAAACACGTTTGTTTAGCGTTACAAACGTTAAAAACAGAGATATTACTTAAGTACTAATGTCAAGTTACTGCATGGTATTTTTGAAGATCATTGAAATTGAGAGTGAGGAAAATTAAGACATTTTTACCTTATAATGTAACTATTGAAGTTGTAACACAACAATACAACGGCTTTTGATGTCGAAAAAGGTCAAATAACAAAAAATTGTGATACTCCTATTGTGTTTCATTGATCCATATTTGTATTCTATTTTTCAAGCAAATTCCAAGTTCAAATATCATTATTGCCAGTACACTCACCAGTAATTACAATGGTAGAATATAATAGGTATTTGTAACTCATTAGTGTAACCTATTTTAGTACGTTATTTGAAAATTTGCACTGGTATGGTATAATAGTATTGCGCACGGTATAGAAAAACAGCGCAAGGTAGTAACAGGTAGCGCTGCAAGTAACTTAATGAAATGAATGAAGATATAATCGTAAACAATACGTTAATAAAATCTGTGAGACTGTGTCAAGGTTGACCACCATAGCAAATCAAATAAACATGAGTGTTATGATGCGATGGTTATGTCAAAATTTACATGTATACATTAATTCTTACCGTTGCCGAGCAGTAGTAAGCAGGAACTCTGTTCATGCATTCATGTACATTCATACCCAGAGGTTGATTTGGTGAAATTAGGTTTTTAAAACGTGTGATTTCGTGGCTTACGAAAACATACAAAATGTTACATTAACAACAAATAATTTTACTGATAATATAATGCTTATGGTTTAATAAAAACCATTCGCACATTGGCAACTTCTATAAAAAAAAAAATTATACCTAATTCTGAAGGTTCAATAACCTCATAAAAACATAGGTTGCTTTTGTTTTGACAGATCATAGAGTAGAATAGAATAGAAAAAAAGTTTAACAAACATGCATTATGGAATATACAGATAACATATGTACAAATGGCGGTCTTATCTCTAAAGACAATTTCTTTTACGGAACAGGGACATGAATTATTAATGGGATATGTGATCTATGACTTTTTAGTTTTATCTTATGGTATACCAAAGATTGGTTTACCATATTTTGATATTCGATCTGGGCATATAACTATGAGATTGGTTACGTTGGTTAAGCAATTGAGAGAAGGGCCAAGAGCCTCATCAACAACAATGCGCTAAGTCTTAAGCTTCAGAGCTTGTAACATCGGCATAGAATCGCTAGCCTCTCTGTTTTTTATCGGTTGCGCTTTGGGGAATGTGCGCTGGAGTTGCATAGCCTAATGCCTCTAAGCCCCTTTCATCACTGAACGACCAGACGTTTTGCGACGCGCCACCGTTATATGGTAGATATCCCACTTATGATGCACAAAACGTTTTAGTAATTAGGTAGTATTAAGAGGTAGGACACGACGGTATCTTCCGTCCGAAACGAGCTGACCGACTGGGGTAGTACCTCCGCTCTAAAGAAGACCGCGGCCATAATAACCTTTGTGTTGTGTTCCCGCCGGTAAGTAGGGTAGCCAGAGCTCACTGTACCTCCCCCACCCCTTCCTAGCCTCGCCACCACTGTTATTCTTTCCCTCTGATCAATGTCCCACCTATTTTCATTGGAGCTTACTATATATCCTAGCATCGGACATATTCTAAAACTGGACAGCCAGTTTTTAGGCATTACAGAAAATATTGGTTCAAACCCATTTACTAATATTTAGGCATTCGAAAAACAAAAATTACTACATTATATTAGGACATTGAGTTACATTAGGCAATAGTTAGGCTAAGCAAAAATTTTAATTACAGTAATCACGTTTTAAATTGTACATAATAACAATTTAATTACCTACATAAAATTTATGTTAAACAAGGCACTTGTATAGTGGAATGTCAATATCATATTAGGTAGGACACGACGGTATCTCCCGTCCGAACTGAGCAGTCCGACTGGGGTAGTACCTCCGCCCTACAGAACACCGCCACATAATAACCAGCGTGTTGTGTTCCCAAGGTAAGTAGGGGAGCCAGAGCTCACTGTACCCCTCCTACCCACACCCCTTCCTAGCTCCCCCGCTTCCCTTCAGGGTAGGCAGCGCGTGTGTGATACGCTTAGTGTTGCACACGTCCATAGGCTACGGTGACCGTTTCCCATTAGGTGGGCCGTGTACTTGTCTGCCACTTACGTAGTATAAAAAAGTCAATAAAAATAGTTGAAACATTCAATATTGGTGAACTATAAAAACCAAAAAAAGAATTCAAAACCAGTTTTATTGAATCCCCATTGTGTTGACAAGAATGCACAGGGGTGCATTCTTGTCAATAACAATGTCCACCTGTCAAGTTTTGACATACTAGGGAGTATGTCAAAACTTGACAGAAAAAAACACACACCCTTCGTGCAACAGGTGTCCACCTGTCACGCGAAGGGTGCTTTTTGACAGGTTTTTCTTATTGGAAGACAAAGAAATGCTAGATTTTTTTATACCACTTGAGTGGCAGACAAGCACACAGCCCACCTGATGGGAAGCGGTCACGTATGGACGTGTGCAACACCAAGGGGCATCACACTCCCACTGCAAAAACCTTTTAAATTCTAAAATTAAAAAACAAAACCTTAGACTGCAAAAATCTAGTTGGAATACAAATCCACACAAGAACGTCTTGAGCAATAGAGTGGTCAACGCATGGAATAGGCTACCTGAAAATGTTGTGACGGCAGAAAATATCAATCAATTCAAAAATAGACTGGACAAACACATAAATCAACAAAAAACATTGAGTAGTGAAAACAGTGTAGTGAACAACGAGATGCAGGCTGATATCAGTCGTTTCAACTGCTGGCCTGTTACCCAATAATAATAATAAATAAAAAAAATAGCACTCCGGGAGTGCCGGCAGAAGTGAAAACTTCAATATTAACGTTGTGTTTAATTATAAGTATAAAAGTACTATCATTTATGAGGTAGAATACAATGTTTATTTATTGCGCTATCGTACACAAATATGGCAATTTATATGTTGTTATTTATTCACATTTACGAATACACAACAGTGTATTTACTACACAACAGTCAAGCAATCAGCTGTCACCATCCTTGGATACGCGTGGGACGCTGTACATAAACACACACGGTCATTCGCGCAAGCGCCCTGTGCCGCCTAAACAGAGCAGCACACTCAGGCACGGTAGAAAGAGTGGGAGATACTAGTTCCTCTCCCTTCCCCTCGATCTTACGCTTTTTCGATCAGCACCACGTGACCCTGACGCGAGTTTGAAAGTTTTTACCCATACAAAAAAAAGTGCTCAGCGCCGCTAAAGAAGTTTTCACTTCAAAAAATTATATTTGGGGTTACAAATGGGGCGCATTTTTTTTTCCGTAAACCGCGCGGTCCAGCTAATAAGTAGTCCGCCGTGGACTACTTTTCCCTCTGACACCCATTTAACTCATACATACACGTAAGAGACCGCGGTAGCCTAGTGGTCTGGGTAATGGACTGCTTCCTTCCTCCTACAGTCCCGGGTCCTTTAAGCGGGCCGTGAAAAAGCATTTGATGAGGCCGTCAAGTTAAGGGCCACCATTATGGCACTGTCGGTGTATTACCCACTTCCTGAGACTTTACCTTTAGATTACCATCAGGCGAGGTGAAGTCATATGGACGTGACCGATACATAAAAAAATAAATTGCAAACGAATTTTCTGTAACACAGACTATTTTCGTTTTTTTTTTAATTTATTAGGGTTGTATGAAATATACAATCTAATATTGGAATTGTATGTCTTTTCAGTAAATAAATCAAATATCAAAATAATGGCGCTATGCGAGAGTCAATTGGACTGCTCACTGCCGCAGCTGAAGCGGGAAGAGTGCAGCAGTGAGGGCAGTCAGAAAGAGAGTCCGGAAAAGAAGCCCAAACTGGAACCGAACGGCGATATCTATGGGCTGAACCAAGGTTTGTACTCAATGACAATTTTTATACAACTTTGGTAGGAGACAAGCACACAACCCACCTGATGGTAAGCGGTCACCTAACCCCACGGTACTGAGCAGTCCGACTGGGGTAGTACCTCCGCCCTACAGAACACCGCCCCATAATAACCATCGTGTTGTGTTCCCCAAGGTAAGTAGGGTAGCCAAAGCTCACTGAAGGGATTCTGTACTGTCGGCGGGGAGACGAAAGCCTCTTGCGTCATCAGCATAGAAACTCACCTCCTCCCCTCCTTCCATTTCCCCTCCTCAATTCCCCCCAACCCTCACCTCCAGAGTCGGCAGCGCGAATGTGATGCCCTCGGTGTTACACATGTCCATAGGCCACGGTGACCGCTTCCCATCAGGTGGGCTGTGTCTACCACTTAAAGTATAGAAAAAACCGGCCAAGTGCGAGTCAGACTCGCCCATGAAGGGTTTCGTAGCACTAAGTAACATCAGCAATTAACTATAACAAGCCGCTTTGACAGGTCTTATAATTTCTGAGTTCCGGAGCCATAATCCCGTCGAATGTGTTTTCTGGTGTCTAACATTTTCACTGTTGCCCACCAGTGCCTGGTGGTCTACCGCTGAGTGTGGACTATCGCTCACCGGTATCCCACTTCGTGCCCCCAGCAGTGGAGTTATACGCGGCCAGACACAAGCAGGAGCAAAACAGTACCGGTAAGGTTTGAGGCATCAAACAACACACACAATAATAATATAATAATAATAATTGTATTTTTATTTCATTTTTTTTTATATTTTTTTATGTTTTGTTACCTAACCTTCCTAATTAGATATGGGTATGACAATTTTGTTAGGGTTATAGCATTTTCATTAGTTGGGTAAATGCTGTGTGGTTATCGGCGAATGCTATGTGGTTTTCGGTGAATGCCATGCGGTTTTCGGTGAATGACGTGTGGTTTTCGGCGAATGCCATGCGGTTTTCGGTGAATGACGTGTGGTTTTAATGAGAATAAAAGAGCGAACATATTTCTGCTCGTGGGTATTAAAAGACGATTCAGGGTATTGTACGAATCTACGGAAAGGGTCTTTTCTCGTCTTGTGACGTCATTTGATGAGTCCGTCAAGCTGAGGGCCGCCACTGTAGCACTACCGGTGTATGTAGTGGTGACCCCAGTCCTGAGACTTGGGTCTAGACTTGCCTTTAGCTTAGCATCAGGCGAGGTAAAGTCATTTTGACGTGTCCTATATAAAAAAAAAAACTCCTAATTTCGAGAGGAGACTTCCGCCAGAACCTCGTCCACCAATCAGCAGATGAAGTTCAGTTTGAAGGTCTTGGTGATTCCACAAGCTTCTCACGATAACTCCTCAATTCAGGTAGACCATTACCTACCACGTATTTGTATATATATATTTATATGGGTGGCAGACAAGCACACGGCCCACCTGATGGGAAGCGTTCACCGTGGCCTATGAACGTGTGCAACACTAAGGGTGTCACACACGCGCTGCCTACCCTGAAGGGAAGGGGGGGGGGGGAGGGGTACAGTGAGCTCTGGTTACCCTACTTACCTTGGGGAACACAACACGATGGTTATTATGGGGCGGTGTTCTGTAGCGCGGAGGTACTACCCCAGTCGGACTGCTCAGTTCGGACGGGAGATACCGTCGTGTCCTACCTCCTTGGACACGAAGGTATATAGTAGATTATTTACCATAATCGTTGTTATAGCTGAGTCAAGTGGGCCACCGACTCCTGTCAAACGGAAAAGAGGCCGGCCAAGGGTGGACAAGACCAGCCCAGAGTATCTGGCCAACCTGGCTGCCAGAAAACAAGCCAAAGAAATGGGTGAGTGGGATTCCTTATGTGCAGTCAGCGATAAAAGTCGATTAACACTAAAATATTTACAAATCCTTTTTACATGGCAATACATAGGTCAGTCATTAATTTATATGTAGTTTTATAATCTCCAGAGGACAAAGCTTATGTTTTATATGTCTTGTTTATTGTTATATTAGAGGTTTTAGAGCTAAGGTGATAAATAAACTAGAATTTGTTAACCAACTTTTGGCACTGACTGTACTTGAGTTTTTCAGGTATTTCGGACAAGCAGTGAAGTTAGAAAGGCATATAATTTTTTGTGGCATAGTTTTTGGAGTACTAGATTTTGTAGTGGCATAGATTTTGGTGTGGCATAAAAGGTTTTGGATCGGCAGAAACTTTTTAGAGTAGATTTTGTATAGATATAGATGGTTTCGGGTAGAAGTGTAGATTTGGCAGGAGTATACCTACGTTTTTAAAAGGTATTTGAAGTTCCGTTTTCTTTCAGGTTTTTGCAAGAATTTTAAGAATATTTTGAAAGTTATGTGTATAAGTGATAAACTTTCACAATGGAGGCAAACATACATGTTAGAGTAGGCAAAATCTTTGTATTTAAAACGCTTTGTCCTGAATGACTGACTGACTGACTGACGGATCAAAGCACAGCCTAAACCGCTGATCGTAGAGAACTTGAAATTAGAGGGTGTATTCTTTGTATGACGTGGGCATATAGGAGGCAAAATTTGTAAGGGACAACGTGATTCTTTGGTCATAGTTACTTTAAATTTTGGATAAACATTTTTTAAACAAAATATCGTCTTGCAAATTCATCCTCTTACGGGGTTAAAAACGGGTAGGAAGTTAAATTTGGGGGTGATTTGCTTCTAACTTGATATCAATACTCCCTAGTGCTTTTGATTTAAATATTTATTTTAAACAAATACATTTCATAAAATGGAGATTGGATTGGAGTGGAGAGTGGCGTGAAGAGTTGAGTGAACAGTCGAGTGTTTGTGTGTAAAGAGCTCAGTGCCCGTAGCCAAGTGGCAAAAGTCTAAATCGCTATCGAATCGTATCGAATAGAATAAATTAGGTCGACCAATCACACTGCAGCTCGTGATTCCGCCGCGGCGCGCGCATCGTACACCGGCGACGAGCTGGGATGTGATTGGTCGACCTAATCTATTCGATCGTTCGCGATTTAGACTTTTGCCATTTGTCTACGAGGGCTGAAACGACTTCGTCTCGTCCTATTATTACGTGAGATTGTTTAAATTTTAGACTAAATGTTGGCTTTCATGAAAAAATCTTTCAAGACACGAAGGTTATACAAGAAAATTTGTATATGGAGTTGAAAGTCTTTTTAGAATCATGGAATTTGCAAAGTTCCGGAAGGCATAGATTTTAAAGTGGCATACTTTTTAGAAAGGTATAAATGACTTCGTGTATATGTTTTTGTCTTGTTTCATATTTGTTAAGTCCTCCTCATATTTGGATGTTCAGTAGGTTCGATATTTGAAGTGTTTGTTTCATTTGATTTTTGGTTCAGGCAATTTTATTGGGAAAGACGAGAGAGGCATAAAATTTAGTCAGTTAACTGAGGAAATTTGAAGTGGCATAAAATTAGATGACGATTTAGCATTGGATTTTAAATTCCTTGATAGATGTTCGATAGTAAGTTCGGTATTCGAAGTGTTTGTTTCGTTAGATTTTTTGGTTCAGGCAATTTTATTGGGTAAGACGAGAAAGGCATAAAATTTAGTCAGTTAAAATTGTAGCATAAAATTGGATGAAGTGTAGATTTTAGACAGATTTTGGATTTAAAATTCCTTGATAAATTGTGATAGTGGTTTGATTTTTCGGTTCAGCCAATTTTCTTGGGTAAGGCGAGACAGGCATAAAATTTAGTGTAACTTATAATTTGAAGTGGCATAACATTTGGTGAAGCGTAGACTTGGCAGACAGGTTTTAGATTTTTAATTTCCTGAGGATAGATGTTCGATAGTAGGTTTGATATTTGAAGTGCGGTATTCGTATTGTTGGGTAAGACGAGAGAGGCATAAAATTTCATGAGTCTAATAATTTGAAGTGGTATACCATTAGACGACGCATATATTTAGCAAAGACATAGATTTTGGTAAGGCATACAATTTGGCAGAGTTATAATACCTTGGGGCAAGACCAAAAGCCATAAATACCATTATTATTTTACCTATACTCCCTATTTTTTTTTAATCCTTTTTTTATTTTTTTTCTTTAATTTTTTTTTCTTTAACAATCTTTACAGCCGCCATGATGAATAACAGTACTCCAGAGACTGGTGAGAAACGCAAGCGGGGTCGTCCACGCGTGGACAAAACTAGCCCAGAATATTTAGCTAGAAAAAAGACTAGAGAACTCGGTGAGTTTGAACAAAAAAAAACAAAAAATCTGTGGAGTGGTTTTTTGGCACTGTGGTTTGGTTACACTAACAATTTTTTTTTCGTCGACAGTGTACGCGAATATAATAATAAAATAAAATTGTTTTTAACGGATTATATCGCGATTTATTTAGTATTATTTTATTACTGGCTGTGTCGTTTCGTCCGCGTTTTAGATTTTTGAGATATAATTTTTTAACTCGGAACCCTAGCTGTTTTTCCAAAATTAAACTAGCTTAAGTTACTCCTTGTTACATCAGCTGTCTGCCAGTGAAAGTTCCGTCAAAATCGGTACAGCTGCTTAAGAGACTAGCCGGGAAAAACAGACTGACAGTCAGATAAACAGACATAAAAATTAAAAAAAAAATGTTTTTTGGATGTGTACCGTGTATATATCCAAATGTACTTAGTAAAAAAACAGTTATTTTAATATTACAAACATACATACATACATACATACAAACAAATCACACTTTTTCCCTTTGGGGTAGACAGAGACAACATCTTTCCACTTGCTACGATCTTGGCATACGCCTTTCGCTTCTTCAACTTTCATAATTTATTATTGTCTTCATACATGCACGACGGTTGGGGTATTACAAACGTATTACAGACAGATACTTCAATTTTATTTATTTGTTATAGATTATAGTTTACGTTTACACAGTTCCCGAAGTATCGGTTCATTTTCAGCGAAAAAATCGTGATAAAATCCGTTAAAAACAGTTTTAACTTCATATTGTTGTTGCTTGTATATAAGCTTTGTGTATCACTTAAAATGATTTTTACGCTATACCAACGATTAAAAAAAAAAGTATTTTTATATGAAAAAAAAGTTTTAAAATGAAAAAAAAAAAAAGTAATTTTATATGAAAAAAAAGTTTTTTTATATGAAAAAAAATTTTTTTTAAGTACTTGAAGCCTTACGTACCGTGACATATTTTGGGGTGTATATTTTCGTGTCGTTGGTTCGGTATCCGGATCGGGTAATATATCGAATATTATCGGAGAGGTGAATTTACTATTGGGGGAGGTTACGGGAACGTGGTGGAGGGGGAGGTTCGAATATAATATCATGTGAGGCGTGCTAGGTGTGTGGGGAGGGGGCGAGCGTGGTAGAAGTGGAGGAGGGGGGGGAGGTGTCAGGAGGTGAAATTTTGTTATATTCAAAAAAACTCAATTCAAAATGTCTTAATTTTTCGATTGGCTAATTATTGCGCATGCGTGAATTGTTCAAGATTTTTGTCTCGAGGTATACTACCATAGTATTAGGTGGCATAGCGTTTGAGCTTTAAATTGTTACAATGCTCGCGGGTTTGATTCCAGCTCAGTAAAAATATTTGTATGAGACTAAGTACGTCTACTTGGATGTTTCTATGTATAATAGCTACCATGTATATAACAATAAGTTTGTGTAATAAATATCCGCGTTATAGAACCCATATTATAAGTTAAACTTAGTTTACGGCTAGATGGCGCTGTGCAATATGCTCCAGAATATTTAGCAAGAAGAAATTCCAGAATATTTAAGAGAGCACGTTAAGCCGTCGGTCCCGGTTGCCATACAAACATCTCTATGGCAGTCGTTACGGGTAGTTGGAGCCCTAAAAAGTTCAACAACAACGGTCTAGCTGCAATGCTTCGATATCGCCTAATATCACCATTGGGTTGTGAAGGTCAGATGGCAGTCGCTTTACAGAAAATATCGAGGTCCAGCCAAATCCGCAGTTAAGACTGGTAAAGCGGACCCCAGACTCCGAGGTGAAAGCTTTGGATACGACTGGGATTAACGCTAGGTTGAAGAAGAAGAAGAATATAAGATGTATGAAGATATCAAGAATCATCGTGATATGGCAACACTGGACTGCCCTCGCTTGGGATGTGGTGTAGAAATAGTGAGTATAGCAATACTTCAACACCATATTCCATACTTGGTCAGTTCAGCCAACAACAAGAATGTACCAGATGAAGACACGGACGTATTTTAGTTCAATGTTAGGGGGCGTTTGACAAAGGGGCGGGTGCGCGTGGGGGCTTTTTATGACGGGGGGGGGGAGAGGGGTGTAGCGTAAAAAGTTTCGGGAGAGTGGTGGTACAGTAATACTTCAACACCATATTCCAAACTTAGTCGATTCTAAGAATGCATCAGATTTAAGTTACATCTTGGAGGGAGGGGGGGGGGGGGGTTGATAAATGGGAAGGGGTGGGTGGGGGGGGGTTAAAACAACAAATTCCATCAAGCGCGCTTTGTCTCTATACAACCGATTTAATATCGAAAAGTGGGGAGTGGTGCTAAGCGTTTGGGGGCGTGATTCTATTTTTAATTTCGTTGGGGGTAAAGATTGGAGGCGTGACTTGAAAGTTTTGGGAGAACGGGGTGGAGAGTGAGTGTTTCTAGAAATCGTCGTAATATGGCAACACTGGACTGCCCTCGCTTGGCATGTGGTGTGGAACTAGCGACTGTAGCAATACTTCAACACCATATTCCATACTTGGTCAGTTCAGACAACAACAAAAATGTACCACATGAAGACACGTACATATTTTAGTTTATAGGGGGCGTTTGATAATGTAGGGGGGAGGGGAAGAGGCGTCTGATAATGTCTCCATTTTCAAACGTTAACCCCCCCGCTTTTTAAAACGATAAAAGTGAATTTAATTACATTATTATTTAGGTTAATTTGTAGTGGACATACCTTGAAATAAAAATCTTGAACAATTATGTTATGTCGGGATCAAACCGACTAAAACCGCACGCCGTCTCGGGTTTTAATTACAGGGGTGTAGAGTACCTAATAGGCATATCCCTCGCACCCCAGCTGACCCTGGGCCATCTACGGTTTTGAGATGGCCCCCTAGACCCCCCGGAAAGGGGGTGGGGCGAGCATCGCGTCACTTCGCCGACGGTGGGGTGTTGGGTGACAGGCGGCCGTCCTGCCACCCAACCGTTGGCGTGCAGACAATCAGCTCGCCCTCGCTCTCGCTCCCCACTGCGCCCTTTGCTAGTCAGAGGGACACCTGGAGAGCCTCGGAGCAGCCCTCTAGAGGGCCACTCCCACCCCGGCCGGATTGGCCGCAGGCAGCAGCGTCTCCCGTGGCGAGTGAGGCGCTGCTCGCCTCCGTTACCTGGGTGCACCACGTGGAGGTTCCGGCCCGCACCCAGCAAACTTTTAGCCTAATGTTTCAAATATATTTGTGGGAACATCACAGAGAGCGCCAAAACTAAAGTGTTTCGATTTTTATGATGAGAAGTATATTATTTTTATAGAAAAATATCTTTCTAATTTTTTTTTTCTCATTGTCCTATAGAAGCGTTGGAACGCAAAGCCAAGAGGGAATATAAAAGGCGGGCTACTGGAGGTAAGAATTGAGTTTTTTTTTAAATTTTGGGTGTACATTTTTCTTGCTAAGATTTCTACTAAAAAGGTAGTACTCTTGTAACGGGTATATGGTAACACTGAAAGGGTAGCATGACACTTTAAAAAAAAAGTATACAAAAATCTCGTGTCACGGTGTTTGTAGTCATAGTCATCCGAAACGGCTGGAGCGATATTAATGATATTTGGTAGATTGGGGATAATATGGTTAATATGAGAATTTAAAAAAGTAGTATTCTTTATTATGAATTTTTGTATGAAGATTTTTTTATGATACTTTAAATAGAGGTGTCCATATTCTATTTGTCGAGCCTATGCAAGAATATTCTTGCTTCGAGAATAATCTTCATATTCTAATATACAAGAGTGTTATCTTAGGTAGATTTAAAATTGGATATCCATTAATACTATTAATTGCAAGACACTGCATTATAAATTTCATTTATGCAAGACAACGGGTTACGTAAGTTAGACTCGATGCTTTTCGTGATGCAAGCTTTTCATGTGTCCATGGATATACAATTTTTGTTGTTTTGGGGCATACACTTTGTTGAAGCACAGGATTTCATAATGTTTAAAGTGTGTTCACTAATTGTACTAAACATTATATTTTTTATGCAAGACTGGGGAAAGAATTGAGATTTAATGTTATTAATGCTTAGTGAATTCTTTAGAATATTTATCAACGTTCAGTAATAATTTTTTGATATAACTACTTTGTACGATTAAAATATTGGTTATCGTTAAACAGGGGTCCTATAAATGGAGAAATATCTAATTAATGAATCACCAATCTTTTAAATTATGCGAATTATTATTAGGTTAACATTTAAAGCATAGACCCACTAAAAACGAACAGATAAAATTAAATCCATTGTCATTACTTTGGCGTGTATTATGTCAGTAGTTTTTTTATGAAAAAAACAAAATTATTCGAATAAAATTTTATGTATATCTACAAGTAAAGCTTTACAGTAAATAATGTACCACTTAATTCTGCCACAGTCTTGCAACGTGTAAATACGCTAAATACCGAAAACGGATTACAAGATTTTTATAACCACTACAAATTACACACAAACACAAAAATATCGACTCTTGCTTCAAAAAATCTTGTAATCTCGATTCTTGCAAACGCTTAACTAACACCCTCATATATCACACGTAGCGAAACCAATCATGAGAAATATACCGCCGCGCGTAATCGCCGGGACAAAGGCGCCAGCTAAAACTAAAATTAGATTAGTTAAAATGCGGAAGGTTGGCACCGCGACAAGAAAAGATGATAGACGGGGTCTTATAAGAAGAACTACGAAATATATTAAAAGGAAAGGTAAAAGATAAAGGAAAATTTTGCATGAGTGTAGATGTGATTGGTTAGAACTGAATGCTATGTAGTGTTGTTAGCAATAAAGAAAGGAATTAAAGGTGAGATTTGAGGTATGCGATTGATCTGCTGTCTCAATCGCATACCTCAAATCTAGTGGGCCGCTAAATGCTATGCAAGACAAGAGATGATTGCCCGCATTGCGCAAGACAAGACATTGAGACAGGGCTGCCAATTTTTGTTTCACTTATTGAGACATTTAATTTGAAACATACCGCGACAAGCAAGCTAAAGGGTGGGGAAGAGAGGGTGAAAATTTCCGTTTAAAGTTGACTCATGTATCTCATGTAGCAAACTATTGTTTAAAATTATGCATTTTCTTAAACTTAACTAGCCAAAATGATAAATAGACGCTAAAGCGAATAAATGGTCGCGAAAATAAGTAAACAGTCGCTAAAATGGGTAAACGGTCGCCAAAATGAATAAATGGTCGCCAAAATGGACAAATGGTCGCTAAAATTAATAAACGGTCGCCAAAATGAATAAATGATCGCCAAAATGAATAAATGATCACCAAAATGAATAAGTGATCGTCAAAATGAATAAATGGTCGCCAAAATGTATAAGTGATCGTCAAAATGAATACATGGTCGCCAAAAATAATAAATGGTCGCCAAAATAAATAAAAGCTCACCAAGTTATGATTTAAATGAAAAATTGACACAGTAAACTTAGATAAATTAGGTTAGAAGAAGGCGGGACCTTAGTTTACTAGAAAAAACAAAATTTTTAAGGCTTTTGGGGCAAAAATAGGTTTAAAACTTTACGATTCTAAACAAATAATTTTACTACAATTTTAATAAACTAATTTTAAGTTTGTAGTGCACTAAAATATATATTTTGTAATTAAAGTTTTAGTAATATGACATTACATTAGTTTTTTTTGCTTTAGATATGCATGCTTTTGTGTAGAAGGTAACATAAAAAAAAAACTAGAAATGTATTTTTGGTGTTACGCTAAAATAATAAATTTTAAATGAAATTAAATCAATGAAATGTTAGTTAATTTATTTTTTAATACAATCTATAAAACGCTTTGGTTATTGTAAAAAAAATACTATTATTATTTTGTGCATGTTTCTTATGTTGTTTTTAAAATTAAAAATATATGTGTCCATGGGCCACGGTGACCGCTTTCCATCAGTGTGGGACGTGTGCTTGTCTGCCACTTAAGTGGTATAAAAAAAAAAATATTTTAAACGCTTTATTTATTTAACTTGACCTGTTTGTTTGGGTCAAATCTAGTAATTGAAAATTGACCCCCTTCCTGTGGACGGATTGTTCTGATATTTATTATTATTATTATTATTATTATTATATTGTTAACAGGCAGGCAGTCGTTACGACTGATAACGCCATATCTTTAGTTCTGGTGACAATACAAGTTAATCTATTCTGTATCATTGTATATCTAAGATGGCCGCCGCTACAAAATGGCGGCTTACGTATTTTTCCACAACTACCGCAATATCAAATGAAAGGGATTGGCTAGTAGAATGTAGCTCACTGTGGAAAAAAAAAGAAATTCCAATATGGCTGCTTTTAGTGCATAAAAGCGTTTAACTTAAAATATTTTTTACTTAATTTATTAAATAGTATACTCATAAACAGTGAAATTACCAAAATCGTGGTATTTTCATAAGATTATAAAATATACTAGGTATTAGATTTTTAGCTTAACTATTTAAAAAAGCACTGCGTTTTTACGGAGGTAGGACACGACGGTATCTCCCGTCCGAACTGAGCAGTCCGACTGCGGTAGTACCTCCGCCCTACAGAACACCGCCCCGTAATAACCAGCGTGTTGTGTTCCCCAAGGTAAGTAGGGTAGCCAGAGCTCACTGGAGGGATTCTGTGCTGGCAACGCAGGAGACCACAGTCTCCTGGGTTGTCAGGACAGAAACTCGATAATTTCTCCTAAACCCCTCCTCCAGGGTCAGCAGCGCGAGTGTGACGCCACTAGTGTAGAGCACACGTCCATAGGCCACGGTAACCGCTTCCCATCAGGCGGGCCGTGTGCTTGTCTACCAGCTAAGTTGTATAGAAAATGTGGATATTTGATCTGTGTATTTTTGATATAAACACCGGTGCCTTTCGACACCGCTAAATTTTTGACACCGGTAAATTTTTGACACCGGTAAATTTTTGACACCGGAAATTTTTGACACCGGAAATTTTTAACACCGGTGGCTATTTGACACCGATGGCTTTTGTCATTGGTGAATTGAAATTTAGTATTCACATTGCAAGACAAAACATTTTTTTTTTTCAACCAAATGTGACCAGCATAAATAATTTTCTTTATGTTATTGCAGACTCAGCTGCTTCATCGTCAGCAGGGGAGGCCACCCCGAGGGTCAAGAGGAAATACACCAAGAGGGCGCCCAACGCTAAGAAGGATGCCGTGAGTAATTTTCATTATACTCTATGTACCCTCACTTTTTTTTATTTCCGCTGAGTCAGCGTGGGTGGGTATGACGGATTCGAACCGACTAAAACTTCACGCCGTCTTGGGTCTTCGAGCGCTTTTTTCATGTCGGTCACGTCAATATGACTTCACCTCGCCTGATGGTAAGCTGAATGTAAAGTCTCAGGACCGGGGGTCACCACTACATACATCGATGCTACAGTGGTGGCCCTCAGCTTAACGGCCTCATCAAATGTTTTTTGGGGTCCGCTTTACCAGTCTCAACTGCGGATTTGGCTGGACCTCGATATTGTCCGTGAAGCGACTGCCATCTGACCTTCACAACCCAATGGTGACATTAGGTGATATCGAAGCATTGCAGCTAGACCGTTGTTGTAGGACTTTTTAGGGCTCCAACTACCCGTAACGACTGCCATAAATGTTTGTATGGCAGCCGGGACCGACGGCTTAACGTGCTCTCCGAGGCACGACCAGACCCATGCAAATACCCATATTCTATTTAAAAATATTAATTAAACTGTTAATTTGGACAGCCTCAAACGACGGAGCGTGTGAAAGGCAAGCGGGGTCGGCCTAGGAAGGCGGACCAGCTCGCAGCAAACAAACAACAGGCCCAACAACCCAGTGAGTATATTAGACTGGTATTCTAGTTACATAACATAACATAAACTCACGCCTATATCCCCGAAGGGGTAGGCAGAGGTGCTAGCACCCACATTTCGCCAGTTTATGTTTAGGTCCTAATGTAATAGGTGGCGAGCCTATTGCCATTAACCGGGCACTTATAAACCAGCGATAAATACACACATAACTTCGAAAAGCATCGAAAAGTCATTGGTGTGTGCCATGGTGAACCTGGGATCGAACCCGAGATCTCGTCTTAGCAGTCCATTACCAAGCTACCGTGGTTATTCTTTTATGCCACCTAAGTGGTATAAAAAAACTCACAGATAAGTAATTTTTGTTTTCTTGAATGAAATTTTAAGCAATTGCATGCTAACTATTTCCAAATGATTTTCCGATCAGATCGGGCGGAGAATCTAAAAATAATGTTTAAAAACAATTGCAATATTGTTCATTGTTACCGTAGTTCGAACGAATTACGGTAGATGGCTCCACCGGCGCCCTAAGCCGTAGAATATATCGGAATATTTCGAGCATCTAAGATGGGTCTAGGTAGCTCAGTTGGTCAGAGCATTCCCCCTGTAAGGGACTGGTCACGGGTTCAAGTCCCGTCCTGGATGATCATTTTTTCCGATCAGAAAATCATTTTTGTTTTCTTGTTCCAGAAATCCGTGTCCGCAACAATCTAATGCCTATAAATTCCGAACCAATCACAGTTGACAGCGATGATGAGCCTGACTTAGGTGAGTTTTTTCGCCTGATGGTAAAGTAAAGTCTCAGGAATGGGGATCACCATTCCAAAGTCAAAAATATATATTTTTTTTTTATTCATGATAGGCTTACGTTTGACCTCAATCTCACCTGATGGCAAGTGACGATGTGGTCTACGATGAATCACGCTTGCCTAGAAGGAACCTATTCACTCGTGACTTGAAAACTCCCAGGTTATTCTGTACTTATAGACAGACCATTTTAAGCGGCACTTACAAAACGTCAAAATCAAAGTTATTTAAAACTAGAAGCAAATGGACCACCGGTTCGAAACGCGGCCCAGACCTGAGAAGACTCCGGCAAGAAACTCAGCGGGCTGTTTTTTTTTTTTACAAACTCCAATAATGTGTGTTTGTATATTTGTTAAATTGTAAGGGGTAATCTCGGGATCTACTGAACTGATTTTAAAAATTCTTTCACCAATAGAAAGCCACGTCATTCGTGAGTGTCATAGGCTATATTTTATTGGAAAACTGGAATTTACACCCGGGAGAAGCCGGGTCCCGGGTCGCTAGTATTTAATATTCGCGTAATCTGCCGATAGTTAATTTTACTTTGTTCCCAGGATCACCGAGCCAGGCTTCAGACTCGCTCAGTTTTGACGAGAACCTTCGAGCGTTGCGGCATATACATGAGAAATATGCTAACATCGATAAGGTAACAACAATCATTACATAGTATGAAATCATTAAACAGAATGATATCGTTAGATAATGTGAAATCATTTAATAGTATGAAATCATTTTAGATAGGATGAAATCGTTACATTATTTGTAATATCATTAGATAGTATGTAATTATTAGATGTATGAAAGCATTTCATTAATATAAAATCATTAGATGGTATGAAAGCATTTCATTAATATAAAATCATTAGATAATATGAAATTGTTAGATAATATGAAATCATTAGATAATATGAAATTTTTAGATATTATTAAATCGTTTCATTATTATAAAATCATTAGATAGTATGAAATCATTAAACAGTATGAAATCATTAGATAGTATGAAGTCATTACATATTATAAAATCAATAATTAGCGTAAAATCATTTGATACTTTGTTATAATTTTTGTAGTTAAATCATTATCATTAAATATTATAAAATCAACCAAAACCGGGAAAACTGGAACTGGTGAAAAAATGTTTTTTTTTTTAAATATTTTTCTATGAAATATATTTTTTTAAATATTTTTCTATGAAATATATTTTTTTAAATATTTTTCTATGAAATATATTTTTTTAAATATTTTTCTATGAAATATTTTTTTTGTTTGCAGGATGATTTGTATGAAGCCCACTTGTTGGCGGCTAATTTTAAGAAGCCGTCGCTGGACGCGCAGCGGCGGGACGATGACGTCATGTCCGTCAGGAGCTCCGAAGGTAACTCATTATATTTTATTTATTTTACTATTTTTAATACATTTAGACCAGTCCAAACAATTGTTAGGTTTGATGCACAGATCATATACAGATATGTTAATAATTAAATTAAACGACTTGTGGGCCAATGACGCATATATGCGTCAAGAAAACAACACATGACGCATATATGCGTCAAGAAGTTCCAAAATGGCGGCTTACACTTTTTTCCACAATATGGATATCAAATGCAAGGGCCGCTTTTATTGCAAAGCGTTTAACTTAAAAGCTTTTTTATTTAATTTATTGTAGGCGGAGCTTCTATCAAGGACATGGAGACGCGCGTTGAAAAGTTGGAGGACAGCTCGAATTCCGATTCTGATAGCAGCACTTCAGGGTCTGGTAAGTAACCAACCAACCAGTCGACCAACCAATCAACCAATCGATCGACCAACCAATCAACCAATCGAATTGACGGATCTTTCGACTTGCAGAAGGTTATCCTTGAGTGAGTTTTATCGAAAAAGTAGAGATTTTTTTCACAACTTAGGTGGCAGACAGGCACATGACTCACCTGATGGGAAGTGGTCACCGTGGCCTATGGACGTGTACAATGAAGGATGTATGTTTGTTGCTCTTTCACGCAAAAAGGGCTGAATGGATCTGGCTGAAATTTAGTACAGAGATAGATTATAGTCTAGAATAACACAAGCAACTTTTTATCCTGGGAATGCCCGTGGGTCAGGGTAGCGGGATAAGAATTTCACGAGAGCGGAGCCGCGGGCAACAGCTAGTAATAGATAAATTCTCTAAATAGGTACAAAAACAAAAAGTTATTTAAATATAATTTTCTAACACTGCTTTTATGACTACCGCTTAATACGACGTGTTGGTCACTTCCCTTCGATGTCGTTGTAAGCGGATTCTACTCTTCTTCTTCTTCAACCTAGCGTTAATCCCAGTCATATCCAAAGCTTTCACCTCGGAGTCTGGAGTCCGCTTTACCAGTCATAACTGCGGATTTGGCTGGACCTCGATATTTTCCGTGAAGCGACTTCCATCTGACCTTCACAACCCAATGGTGACATTAGGCGATATCGAAGCATTGCACCTAGACCGTTGTTGTTGGACTTTTGTGGGCTCCAACTACCCGTAACGACTGCCATAGATGTTGGTATGGCAACCGGGACCGACGGCTTTCTACTGTACTGTAGGTTTAAAAATATAAATACTATTACTTAGTCAGGTTAAAATATGTCCCTATTGCCAACAGGTAGCTCAACCTCCTCCTCCGGGAGCTCCTCCTCCGGCAGCTCGTCCTCCTCCGACACGTCGGACAGTGAGTCCGAGTCGGGCGATGACGCGCCCAAACAAAAGACTGAACACGATGACGCGGTGACGCCCGTCGAGAACAACACCTCGCATGATGATGGGGATAGGTGAGGAGTTGTGTGTTTTATTACTACTATTAACTATCCAACCAACTATCTGATCAAATATCCAACCAACCATCCAACCAACCAACTATCCGTCCAACTGTCCAAAAACTATCCAACCAACCAGCCATTAAACGACCCGTCTAACCAATTATCAATCCAACCTACTATCCGACCAACTGACCAAACAACTATCAAACTATCCAACTAACCAGCTATTAAACTACCCATCCAACAAATCATCCAACCAACTGTCCAAACAAGTATCAAACTATCCAACCAATCAGCCATTGAACTACGCGTCCAACTAAACATCCGACCAACCATCAAGCAACCAACCAACCAGCCATTAAACTACCCGTCCAACAAATCTGCCAACCAAGCATCCAACCAAACATCCAACCAAACATCCAACCAAACATCCAACCAACCATCCATCCCACCAACTATCCGTCCAACTGTCAAACAACTATCAAACTATCTAACCTACCAGCCATTAAACGACCCGTCCAACCAATTATCCAACCAACCATCAAACCAACCATACAACCACCAAACCAATTACCTAACCAGCCATCATTCAAACATGAAATATTTTTAAATTATTTTGTTTTATAATTTTAAATTGTTCCTTTATATTTTAAACGTAAAAATTGCATTTACCTAACATATGAAATCAAGCACAAATATTGTTTCATTTAATTAAAAAAATCCAACCAGTAAGCGATTGTAGCTGAATGGATAAGGACGCGGCCTCTACTCAGAGGTACCGAGTTCGAATCCGGCCGGACAGTACCAATGTGAATTTCACTTTGTGGAATTTATATGTGCTAATCACATGATTTACCATCTGCTGACGGTGAAGGAAAAACATCGTGAGGAAACCCACATGTCCTAGAAGAAATTCTAAGGACATGTCCGATCCACCAACCCGCGTTAGGCCAGCGTGTGTGGATTAAGGTGTAAACCCTCTCAGCTCTCTCGTTAGAGGAGAGGAGACCTGTGCCCAGCAGTGGGACATCAATGGGTTGCTATAACCATCCAAGCGTCTACCCTATCACCCTTCTATCCCACCAACCATCTATGTATCAACTAGTCTAGAATGCTAAAATGCTACAACTACAGCATAATATTGTAGTAGGCACGCGACCTTTTTTTTACTATATTTTGACTTTTTCCATTATTTTATCGTTTAACTTCGGTTAAATTTTATTATAACTCTTTTTTTATATACCTTTATTTATATTGACACGAGACAAAAATGTACATTCGTCCATATTTTAGTCTTAAGATATCTATGTATAACCTGACGTCTCAAAATGCAGCAGTGGAGTTTGTTGCGCCGTTTCTTCTCCACTAGCGCCTAGGAAGCGGTGGCAAACTTAGTATTAAGTAGTTTTGACGTCAAAAAGATGTAATTACGTTACACCATTTTGAGAAATAAAGAAATTGAAATTGAAATTGAAACCAACCAATCACTCTACCATCCAATCAACTAACCAATCACTCTACCATCTAATCAACCAATCACTTTACTATCAAACCAATCACTTAACATCCAACCAACAATCAAAGAAAAGAAAGAAAAAAAAGAAAATATTTTTATTCAGCTTAGCTTACCTATACAAAAACATTACCCTCCTTTCTTCGGCAGTCGGGTAAAAATATACACAGCTACCCCACGGATACCTCACTCTTTTTTTTCGTGCAGAAATTCTCATTGATCCATGGCTGGCGGGTCAGGTTATGTCGCCGCCTCTACCATGGCGAGTGTTCCGATGAGCTCTTCCAATTAATTCCACCCTCTCCTTTCCTTCCATCCAATCAACCACACATCAAACCAACTACCCAACCGCCTTTTTTTCATAGATGTCTGTTTTAGAACGAGTATCTAAGGCTGCATTAACAGGTTCCTTCCAAATTTGGCTAGGCAGGGCGGGAAACTCGAGCAGTGAAGGTGAGCGTTGATGCGCATCTTAAAGGGGGCCTCCTTAAACCTACACCTAGGTCGCAAGTCCTGGGAACTGCTCGGAGTTTCTCCCTCTGCCACACGATGGACCCGGCACCCGCACGGTGAACCCATGGAATGCTAAGAAGTTCGTCTCATAGCAACTAACCTGTCTCTCCCGCAGATCGTTCGGCGCGTGGTCGTACTCCGGGGCGGCGTCGGACTCTGAGTCGGACCCGGAGCGCGCGGCGGGGGCGGGGGCGGCGGCTCCCGCCTCGCACGATGAGATCAGCGAGTCCGAAAACGAGTCCGCGGACAAGAGCTTCCAGTGCCACATCTGCAATAAGTGGTACTCCACGCGCGTCACGCTCAAGTTAGTAGCTTTTTTATTACTGCCATCACCGTTCATCATCGTCACCATCATAATTGTCAGCACCACTACCAACATCGTCACCAATATTATCATCATTATCACTTCTATCATACTTATCATCAACATTACATCATCATTATCACTTCTATCATACTTATCACCAATATTACATCATCATTATCACTTCCATCATACTTATCACCAACACTACATCAACAGTATCACCACCACCATCACCATTATCACAATTTATAATCATCACCGTTATCACCATCACCATTCATCATCATCATCACTATTAATGTTATAATCATTACTTCCGTCGTCATCACCGTCATCTATTTTCATTGGTCTGGTTGTTTCTATGTACGAATATAATATGTATGTATTTACAGAAAAAAATATAAGTATGTTTACCTGCATTCTATAACCCATAACACGTGCTAGTTAAACTATGCTTATTTTGGGTCTAGAGAGCACTGTGTAGAATATTTATATTCTAATAACAATAGTTTTTTTTATACTACGTAGGTGGCGGACAAGCACACGGCCCACATGATGGGAAGCGGTCACCGTGGCCTATGAACGTGTGCAACACTAAGGGTGTCACACACGCGCTGCCTACCCTGAAGGGAAGGCGGGAGGGCTGGGAAGTGGCGTTGAGGGGTACAGTGAGCTCTGGCTGCCCTACTTACCTTGGGGAACACAACACGATGGTTATTATGGGGCGGTGTTCTGTAGGGCGGAGGTACTACCCCAGTCGGACTGCTCGGTTCGGACGGGAGATACCGTCGTGTCCTATACTATATATAACCCATATTGTCTCCAGGATACACCGCAGGGTCCACCAGAACCGCGGCGGAGGGACCTCCCGGTCTCGGGCTCGCTCCTCAGACCGGTACGAGTGTGATTGCTGTAGCGAGACCTTCAACAGACGCGAGAAACTACGGGAACACAAGTTAGTATACATCTTTTTTTAACCGACTTCAAAAAGGAGGAGGTTCTCAATTCGTACGCTATTTTTTTTGTATATTGTATAGTGTATAATTGTACATTGTAACATTGTGTATTGTGTACAGGCGAATAGGGGCGAAATTTTTTTATATCACTTAGGTGGCAGACAAGCACACGGCCCACCTGGTGAGAGGCGGTCACCGTGGCCTATGGACGTGTGCAACACCAACTGCTGACCCTGAAGGGAAAGCGCGGGGGTAGGAGAAAGTGGGGAGGCTAGGAAGGGGCGGGGGGAGGAGGGGTACAGTGAGCTCTGGCTACCCTACTTACCTTGGGGAACACAACACGATGGTTATTATGGCGCGGTGTTCTATAGGGCGGAGGTACTACCCCAGTCGGACTGCTCAGTTCGGCCGGGAGATACCGTCGTGTCCTACCTCCATTTGTTAGTCAAAGGGATACACTAGAAAGCTTCGGAGCAGCCCTCTAGAGGGCTACCCCGCTTCTTTGACAACCTCCTCTTAAGCTACTATCTCCAATATTGTTTAATTGTATTTTGTTCCCTAGGGCGGCGGTTCACCGCGGCGCCATGACGGTCCGGTGTGAGGTGTGCCGCAAGTGTTTCGAAGACGACGCGGAGCTCGCCGCGCATGATACTACACACACTCCCGATGAGAGAGCCGGTATGTACACTATATCCATCTACTAGCAGCCCGTCCCGGCTTCGCACGGGGTTTTAAAATGAAAAAAGTTGTTGTAGTGACATAACTACAATAGTTGGACATATGCTACCGCGGAGTTTTTTGTAGACATTATGATGTTCTTCAATATTGTTGTACATTATTTTGTTCTATCGCTAATAGTTTCGGCAGCGCATTCGACGAAAGACATTTTAAGACTCATTTTTCTACACCTTCGGTTACATTGTTCAAATTTTACCAAGGATCCCTAATTTTTTTCAAAATGAAATGTAGCCTATGTCAAATTGGAAGAATGTAGCATTCTATTGCTGAAATTTTTTTTTAAATCGGCCCAGTACTTTTTGAGCCTATTCATTACAAACATACAAACATACAAAAATAGGTACAAATCTTTCCTCTTTATAATATTAGTATAGATATAATAGAACTAGCTTCCGCCCGCGGCTTCGCCCGCGTGGATGTCGGTTATCGCGACCAAACATAACCTATGTTCATTCTCGAGGCTAATCTACTCCTATACCAAATTTCATCAAAATCGGTTTAGCGGTTCAGGCGTGAAAGCGTAACAGACAGACAGAGTTACTTTCGCATTTATAATATTAGTATGGATAATTTAAAAAAAAAACAAAAAATCCGACTGCGTAAAAAACTAAAATGAAAAAAAAAAAACAAGCACTTAGATTTCCGGTGGTCTAGAAACATAACAACTGAACAGTCGGGATCCATTGAAAAATTAGATTGGCTGTCGAATAATGGATCCCGACTGTTCAGTTGTTATGTTTCTAGACCACCGGACATCAATCTAAGTGCTTGTTTTTATCTTTTTAGTTTCTTACGCAGTCAGGTTTTTTTATTAAAAAAAAAATATTTTATAATTTTTAGTTTTCGTGTACAATTATCACTAAGTCCGCTCTAAACCTCAATCCACGTGTTACTTGTATAGATAAAAATTTCATTTTTTTTAGATTAAAATTTGTTAGGTTAGGTTAGGTTAGGTTAGGTTAGGTTAGGTTAGGTTAGGTCATTTCACCTTTTTGAAGTCCTCGTGATAAGCCCTTTAATTTGATACCCATATTGCAGTATACAATTAATTTTAATTTTTTCCCCTTTATACAACCGTTTTCTAACGAAAATGTAGATTCAATTTGAATTTTATTGCCATTCAATAAAGTTCATATTAGATACATTGACTCTTTAGGAGCACACCTACATTAGGTGTATTCCTAGAGTCAATTTGCACTTTATTACCACTGCATAAAGTTCAAATTCAATCATATAAAAAAGGTAGGAAAAAAAAACTGTCACATTTTTTTGACAGAAAGTAGTCTTTTTGATTTTCTGATCGGAAAAAATGATCATCCAGGACGGGACTTGAACCCGTGACCAGTCCCTTACAGGGGGAATGCTCTGACCAACTGAGCTACCTGGACCCATTCTAGATGCTCGAAATTTTCCGATATATTCTACGACTTAGGGCGCTGGTATGTCAGAGCATTCCCCCTGTAAGGGACTGGTCACGGGTTCAAGTCCCGTCCTGGATGATCATGTTTTCCGATCAGAAAATCATTGGAAATAGTTAGCATGCAATTGCTTAAAATTTCATTCAAGAAAGAAGTATGTCGGGTCCGCTTTTTTAATTACTTATTTATTTCCCCCAGGTCGCTGCCGCCAATGCGGTGCCACATTCCCCCGCTACGAGCAGCTCCGGCGGCACGCGGCGTGCGCTCACGGCGCTTCGCCCCTCGCCGGCGCTTCGGGCGCAGCGCGGCTTCCCTACGCGTGCTCTCAGTGCGGGAAGCGCTTCGGCCATGCTCACTCGCTCACACGACACATGCATAACCATGCGAAGCAGCTGTACCGCTGTGTGGTCTGCAAGGTCAGTGCCTATATCGATTCATGTACTACTTAGGTGACAGACAAGCACACGACCCACCTGATGGGAAGCGGTCACCGTGGCCTATGGACGTGTGCAACACCAGTGGTGTTACACGATTGCGAAAAGCCATTCATAGTAATCCAATCTCGGTTGGATTACGTTCAGGGGTCAGCAAGTGCATAGCCGGGCAGGGGAGGGGGGTTGTGGTCGCAGCACTAGTGGGACCGGTGGGTGTCACGCGGTGCTGCGACGACAATCCTCTTTTGATGAGGCCGTCAAGCTGAGTGCCACCATTGTTAACATGGTACGTGTATGTAATGGTGACCCTCTTTCCTGAGACTTTACCATCAGGCGAGGTGATGTCAAATTGATGTGTCCTATATAGGTATATTATCTGAAGGGAGGGGGGGGGGAGTGATATCATCCAGTTTCCTTCCTCCCATAGTACCGGGTTCTCTAAGCGGGGCGTGAAAAAGCATTTGTTGAGGCCGTCAAGCTGAGGGCCGCCACTGTAGCACTATCGGTGTATGTAATGGTGACACCAGTCTTGAGACTTTACCTTTAGCTTACCATCAGGCGGGGTGAAGTCTTATTGACGTGTCAATATAAAAAAAAACCTGTACTATAATATTCTTTTACACAATTTCAGGCATCATTCGCTCGTGCAGATCAATTAGCCCAGCATCTCAACAGTCATCTCGCAAATTATAAGCGTCTGAAGCCGTAGAGGAGAGAAGCAGAAGCAGGCAGAAGCAGAGTAAATAGGAGAGAAGAGAAGATACAATGGGAGTGTGCAAGGATTATGATGTACCGATACACACAATTATTATTATATTATATTAATATAGAGTTTTATTTAGTTGGTGTTTTATTTTAATCTTATTTTTTTTTCTATACTACTAAGGTGGCAGACAAGCACACGGCCCACCTGATGGGAAGCGGTCACAGTGGCCTATGGACGTGTGCAACACTAAGGGTGTCACACACGCGCTGCCTACCCTTAAGGGAAGGGGGGAGGGCTGGGAACGGGCGGGGAGGATCTATCTAATAATACTAGCTTGTACCCGCGGCCCCGCCCGCGTGGACGTCGGTATTACAAAAAATGTGTTAGTGAAGAACCGCTCGACCGATTTTGTGCAAACATTTGGTTTGGATAGGTGAGCCCGTTCTTGGGTTATATAATTAGAACGAAAAGTGGCATTGTTTTGACGTGACAACGTCTTATAAATTGGTTTGCCGGGTGACACTTCAAGAAACTGCGTTACGCTCCGCTCACGTTATGCGCTCACAATGAGAGCGAGTGAGAGGCACGCGTCCCTTCCACTCGGGCATGGTTAGCCCGCCTAAGAGCGAGAGAGACAGACATAAAAATTATTTTACCACTCAAAGTCGTTGTCACGTAAAACTTTCGCCCGTATACCGACTTTACAGGCAACCATTTTTTTTTATATATATACAATATAAAACTGTACATTGAAGATATTAGAAAAAAAAACTTGATAGCAACCCATTTATGTCCCACTGCTGGGCACGGGTCTCCTCTCCTCTAACGAGAGAGCTGAGAGGGTTTACACCTTAATCCACACACTGTACGCTGGCCTAATGCGGGTTGGTGGATCGGACATGTCCTTAGAATTTTTATATAGAACATACACTGATAGTGCTATAGTAGTGGCGCTTCTGTTAGGAATGGATTCATGTCGGTAGTGTAAGGACCAGGAATCGAACATGGTACCTCTCTATCGTAAAGCCGACTACTGAACCTCTAATCTACATAACAACATAAACTCACGCCTATATCCTCGAAGGGGTAGGCAGAGGTGCTAGCACCCACATTTCGCCAGTTTATGTTTAGGTCCCAATGTAATAGGTGGCGAGCCTATTGCCATTAACCGGGCACTTATAAACCTGCGATAAATACACACATAACTTCGAAAACAATAGAAAAGTCATTGGTGTGTGCCATGGTAACCTGGTAAAACGGGCGGTAAATAAAAGTAACAGAACGCTGAGTATTCGCTTTATATTTGCAATCATATATATATCAAAAATGGCTGGCTAATGACTGGCATTGGCTCCATGTGACACATCTCTTTCCATAAGGCATAAACATAATTATATGGCAGGCTGACATACTGACTGGCTGGCGGATCAAGAAGGTCACATGGCGGCTTTGGCTTTGGCTTTGGCTATGGCTGGCTAATACGTAGGCTTAAGTTACGTCCGTTACACTGGGATCGAACTCGAGACCTCGTCTCAGCAGTCCATTACCCAGACCACTAGGCTACCGCGGTCTTCTAGGCTATCTCTAATTTACCGACGCTCTTAGTGTAAGGGCAAGTAGGAAAATAAATAAAACACACACTATTATTATTTAATATATTTCGCATCATATAATAGTTATTCTAAGTCATATGTAGGTCATGTTAGTCTACAGATAGGTACACAGTATAATCGTCTTATTCTTATTTTTTATTTTAATATATCAACTCGGTGTTATACATACACAATGAAAGAACCAACAGATCTCTTGTATACTCTGTGGAAATGCTCTTTTTCGAAACGTCACCTGTCACTCGTTGACAGACGTCAAACTGACAGCTGTCGGATCTGACAGGCGGTGACACTGTTAGATGAAAATCATTCGGTCAGTGTTTAAAAAAAAGTTTTATTGAAAAAAAAACTAAATTAGACTGTTTTCTCGTGATTTGATTTCAAACTATTTACCGACATTTCGGTTACTTTTCAGCAGCTATATCACGGCGAGAATAAAATAGTGATTGGTAGTAAACTTTGCTATAATCTGTGTGATGTTAAGATAAAATAATGTTTGTGACATGGACACATAACGGATAAGATTAGCTTTGAAATAAAAAATATCGAGTAAATGTGGGTAGATGAAGAACCTTCTACCTCACAGATTCTACGACAGAGGGCGTGAACCACTGAGACAGTCAGCCTGTGACCACGGCCGGTGTAACCTGGTCGAAACGTCAGGCATTCCAAAGGTATTTTTAAACGTATACCATGATCACGTTAATTCCCGTTAACTTATGGTATAACATATGGAACGAGAATAATATTGCATAATTAATTGCATAATGTTCTCAGTAGATGGCGTTGTAAACTTTTCATGAATGACAGTATGGTTTCTCTTTCGGTATTTCCTATTAATCGTGTTTATAATTGTAATTTATGTATACATATTTATATAGGTATTTTATATCTATGTCATACATAACACTAAAATCTGAAAGTCGTTTAGCATTAAAAGTATTTTTTTAAACATCTTTGGTGTCTCGTCAAAAAAAGACATTTCCACAGATTACATAAACAACGTCAATAGATCAACAAAAAGATAGAAAACTTAATTGTTTTAGTTTAGAAACGTAACAAGCATTTACCTAATTTATACTTATCATCTAAATTATGTCTAAATATTCTCATCTAATGTTACATTTACGCGAAATTATTATAAACAATATCAGGGGGTATAAAAAATAACTAACTTATTAGACACAATTTTTTGGGTCAAAAGCGTCTTTTTTGAGGTCTTAATTTTTTGGGTAAGTACTATATTTTATTGACTGTTTATTTGGCGTTACATTACAACATTTGTAGCCAAATTTGTGAACTGTAATGTATTTTTTCTGTTGGTTGTATTGCTCAGGCAAATTTGTATACGGTCTTTTTTGTTGTCTTTTTTTTTGGTTTTGTAACGGCTTTTGACCAAAAAATTACACAAAGTGTCTTATACAGTATGGTTATATATAGACCTTATCACAATTGATATAAATATTGTAAAGGTTGAAGTAAGGAAGATTAAAATCACTAACTCGTTCTGGTCGTTTTAAGTTCGAAACATCACATTTTTTTTAGAAAAAACTAAAAAAAAGCTCAATTTTTTTCACTACCCAAGTTTAAAAATGTGCGTCAGGAATTTTTGATTAAAAATAAAATTAATTTGAGCTCCGAAAAGAAATACTATTTCTACTACAACACCCATGGACGGTAGAAATAAGGGGGTAAAGTAAAAAAAGTGCTTTATGATTTTTTTAATTTTTTAGTATTTTTTTTTGAAACTGAAGACTGAAGAAAAAATATTTTTTAAGAAGTTGTTACTAGCGGTACATTAAATAAAAAATCTACTTTCAACACCTATTGCGTATTATTGCTGTGATTTATTTAGTTTTTTTAATTTATTTGCTGGTAAAAATCGTAGTCCCACATTTAATATTTCTACGTCATTTTATGACTGAGTCACTAACCATTATAGTATCAAACGTAAATAGATTTATTTTACACGTAAGACAACTCAAACACATTTACTGTACTTAGATAAAATAATCAAATACGTTTATAGTATGTGTTAGGCCGCGTTCCCATTATATACGGCACCACGGCACGGCGCCACGCCGCAGCACGGTGCCGTGAATGGTGCGCCGTCCATTACCGCATTGAACACACATGCGCGCACGCCAACATCAAAAATATCGACTGAATGGGCAATGGACCCATGCAATAGGCTCGCCACCTATTACATTGGGACCTAAACATAAACTGGCGAAATGTGGGTGCTAGCACCTCTGCCTACCTCTTCGGGGATATAGGCGTGAGTTTATGTTATGTAATGGGCAATGGATAGCGCACCGTTTACGACACCGTGCTGCGGCGTGGCACCGTCCCGTGGCCCGGCGACGGCGCCGTGACGTTGTACGGTGACGGCGTGTATGATGTGAACGCGGCCTTAGAGACCATGGTACTTGACTAGCCACGCCATGGACACGATACAAAATCGTGTTCCGACAAGTGTGAACAGCTTCATACATAATGTTCTGCAACATCCGATAAAAAATCAGACACGACACACGGCAAGTGGGAACGGGGTGCTAGGCGTATGTCTCGTGTTATCACTACTCCTATTGTATCCTTCATTCTTTTGAACAAGCCTATTACAAGTACCTGTGGCCGCAGTCTCGACATTTATCGCTATGACTTTGCTACCGACATCGCAAGCTAAGATAGCGACAAACATCGGTTGCAGTAACAATTCTTGCGTCAAACGGTAGTCTGTACATTTGAGATGGTGAGTTTAGTTATCAAAGCAGAATAATAATTCTTCTCTCATAACTAGTTACCAAACCGCAAAATATAATTATTTTCTTGTTTTACGAGATTTCAGTTAAGAAAATGGATGAAGGGGAACATTGCTTGATCATCAGTACGTGTATAGCGGCACATCACGATAATTCTTGTAGGCAAACGTATTCTGCTTTCCTTATCCTTAGTCTTTAGGGCTTATTACAAGACTATAAACTTTTGAGATAGTTTACAAACTCAAAAATCTAATCATTGACCCTAAAACGCTTCTATTATGCTGTAGACACCAACTATTACTAATAACTCCCGATTTTTACCACAAAAATGTTTAGTATAATAAGATATTGCTAACAGGATTTAAAAATAAATCACTACATATCAACCACGAGTACAGGTACACCAAACTCTACGTAAAATTGTCTCGAACCAGCAAAATTGTTGTTTTTAAATGCACAGTGAATACCAATTAACTAACACAGCTTCTACGACACAGATTAAATATTAGGTACAGAATATTACAGTTTGAGTTGTGTGGAGTCGATAATATAGGATTTATCGCAATCCAAAATGAAGGTGTAGTATAGGGCTAAGATTTCCTTTTAGAAGGAAGGGACCATTTCCTATCCCCGCCCTTTCTCTTCAGGGTCGGCAGCGCGTGGGTGACGCCCTTGGTGTTACACACGTCCATAAGTGGGCCGTGTGCTTGTCTGCCACCTACGCGGTATGAAAAAAAGATCTTCGGAGCCTAAATCTGCATTGTAAGTACACCTGATATTTGATGGGCGAGGTTTTGCCCTTCCTTTCAGGTTTGGAGTCAGAGCTGTTATAAAAATTGCAGGATTATAGTCTTTTGTTTTACTGTAACACGACGACGATTGTACACTATAAGTATTTCATATAATATTGGTTTTGTTTAGCCAGCAACCCAAACTATAATATATGGCGCCCAACGTGGGACTACATTTTCTCTACTATACATTATTTTACGCTAGAGAGATAGACTTCGATCTTCAAACCGATTTTTTCTATATACATGTATGTGAATTTTCAAACGTGTGATAATTCTTTTTCTGTAGGTATTATTTCGATTTCGTTATTTTTTTATGTCGGTTACATCAATAGACTTCACCTCGCCTGATAGTAAGCTAAAGTGGAATGGGAGTTACCATTGGTAACACCGATAGTAGATTGGTAACCACAAAGGTGGCACTCAGCTTGACGGCCTCATCAAATGCTTTTTCACGCCCCGCTTAAAGAACCACTTCATTTTAGCCTTTCAAGTACAATCTTTGAAAATATTCGCATGCATTCTGTCTTTTATATTTTTATTATTAACAGTTCCTAAGTCTACCCCCACCTTTGTTTATTATCTTTCGCTGGTTCGAAACCAAAACAAATAGCACAAGAACGACAGTTGATAGATTTTTATACATTTCAAAAAATATGTATATATTTTCACTTCCGTTGCTCCACTGTGCACGAACACAAGTTACGAGCCATCTCTTTGGGACATATGACTAAAAAACATCAAAAATCTAGCTCTTTCTAACAAATTAAAACAAAATGCACTACTTTCATGCGTTGAAACGTTGCAAATATTTATATACACTTGACTTGCTATGAGTCTGTATTTCCGGAAAGCTATAACCTGGGACTCTCCAAGTCATGAGTGAATAGGTTGCTTCTAGGTAAGCGGGATTCATCGTAGATCAGCAGGTTAAGATAGAGGGCAAACATAAGTCTATCTTGCATAAAAAAAACCATTTTAAGAGTATATTTCAATGTATTTATACGTGCCTATTAATTTTGGTTTGAATTAATCCATAAAAATTTAAGAGGAAAGTGTATGGACCCTTCTGATGTTGAATCTGGGTACAATTCTGAAGTCTCTATCTGTTTTTAAATGTTGTGTAGAAATAACTAGCTCATAATTATCGCGGTATAATCAAACAATACAGCTCCGGATTGACTGGGCTGGGTTGCAAGGTTTTTGTGGCAGCCATGTTTTTAATGCTTGCAATCATTTGAACGCATGACACAGGACGTAAGAACAGAAAACATTGAGTAACACTTATCGACGTCTATACTACACATTTTTTACAGTTTTGGTTATCATTCAATGTTTTGTATACAAATATAATTTATCATTGAGGTAGCAACATACAAGGTTTTAAAAGGGCTTTTTTGACACAATTATTAAACCCTTAAAAGGTCTGCTATATTTTAATTGGGTATTATTACGTCAATGGTATGCAGATATAAAATATTATTGCATTTTTTTGTACCCCAACATATTTGATATACAAAATTGAAAAAATACGCGAGAAAACTGTAAAAAATCTTAATTTTTAGAGATCTCCTTATAGGATTACATTTAGTCTGAAAACTTGGTGTTATAATTTAATTGGAATAGACGGATGTCAACGCGAAGACAGAAAAAATAAAAAAAATAAAAAAAATGATGAATTAACTTTTTTTGGCACTCGCCTTGTTAAAAATGGTGGATCTATTTATTGGATAACAATATATAATATTGCATCATTTTATATTAATATTTATATTTCAAAATGTCCATGTCAATAATTATATGAAAAATCATTGTACTTCTATAATTGGTAATAGAATTATTGATATGTACATTATACAATTTTTGTGTGGCTTTTTTTTAAAGCCGTTATTAAAATGTATAACAACCGATTACTTTGTTTGATTACCGTAAAATAGAAAATAAACACACCATTTTTAATTAATTGTGATAAAAGAAATCAACATTAAGGCATCCTAGATAGACATAGTTTTGAAATACTATATTACATATATATATAGCCAATCTACATTATATAATATAAGGATTATAATATTTGGTGTTTTGGAACTTACATATACAAGGAATAATGTAAATAAAATCGAACATAACAATTTAAAATATAAATTAAAATTAATTTTAATACCCTATCTAAGTTTATTTTTTTGTTTATTCATTATATATTTTGCATTCACCTATCTAAGTACTTATATCGAGCGAAGCCTTACTGTTTAATTATCATGTATGATTATATATTAGAAGGAAGTAGTGTCAGAAAAGGCAACGGCCTGTCGGACCGGCAATCATTATATATGGTTAAATATCATTATGACTATAAGCACTTAGGCATAAATGATTTACTAGATTATATATAATGTAGCTATTTCCTAAATTTGACTAGCTAATTTATATTTGTGATATCCGAGGTCGTACCCCTGTCAATGGTTTTGGTTATACAAAATATTACATATCTGTAATGTAACAGGCTTTTTAAAGAAATCAGATGTGATATTGCAATATTCATACACGGAATTTGTTATAATGTACATTATATATTTTATGTTTTATATATAAGGTGGTACTTATTATTTTTTTAACCAACCCATCTCTACTCGTAGGTGTTGTTCAAGCTAACTTCAGGATAGCGCTAATCTGGGCTAAAATGTACCCAGTAAACAACAATACGTGGGATCGAATTGGTAAAATGTGGGTTTTAATTCGCCTCTGATTTTAAAGCAAAAGAAATATCTGTTTTATTTAAAATTTCTGAGTATATTTTGTTCATTGAGGAATCATAAAACTTAAAATGCACCTTTTTTTTATTTTTTTATCGTGCGGAAATCCCCATGGATACCACCCCCGTCGGCCATCGGGGTAGGTTATGTCGGGATCGAACCGACTAAAACCGCACGCCGTCTCGGGCCTTAGTAACCGGGGTGTAAGGTTACCCAATGGGCATATATTAAAATGCACCTGGCATTACATACTTACTATTGCATTTATGGCATTGTATACCTATGTAATAATGTAGGTATGTATATAATTATGTACTAAAAGTACTGTATTTTGTATAACCAGAACACATCAACTCCATTATTGACTGAATGCCTGCAATTGACATAACGATTCATCCGTAAAGAATTTTCACACTTATTTAATTTCACATAAAACTCTTTTTTCTTTAACGCAATATTTGCCTTGAATATACTTTGACAATTAATTGTCAAAGTGACAAATTATATATTATGGTTTATTGATGGTCAAAGTATTATTTGAATTTTTTTAACGACACTAATTTTTTGAATATTGACAAATAATATATAATGTCTTTTTCATATATACTGACAACTTAGCACTAAAGGTACCTACATACATTTGGGATTGATTAAATATGGGTTCCTCAACACTACGGGTAATCCTGATAATCCGTTAATCTATACTAATATTATAATAAGTTATTTTCGTTTATTTTTCGTAGATTTTCAAGAACCTGTCTCTATTGGACATTTATTATTAGTACGTAAGTTTTTAAAGTAGGTATTTTATATGTATATCTGAGGGTCACGTTAGGATCCACAATTTTAAGAAATTTTAAGTTAGTACATTCCGGCACAACGAACGCCACATAAATATTTGATTTTACAAATACATCGATCACTTTCTGTTATATATTACAATTACAGTGACGATAATACAATTCATAATATAATATATATTCGGAAAATATAGTCAGACAGTTGAAGAATAAGTGTGAAAAGTCTTTAAGCTATAAAATAAACTATATATATTACATGTATATATATATAATATTATGTAGAATAGTTTTTTAGTATATAGTTATATATTAATATCTTAGTTTATAAGTGTCTAGCGATATGTCTGCCAAATATTTTTCTACACGCTGAAGAGTGAAATAAACACAGCTAACTTCAGAACTGAAAAGACTAACAGTGAAAACTAAACGCTTGTGCATTTTTTGTTACTCCTTTAAATCTTCTGTCTCTTTCACATTTCTTTGAAAAAGCCTTCTCTCTCTATATTAGCATAACATTCTTCTATAACTTGGTATAATTTGTTAAGTCTTAGCTGAATTTTACTCTAGTTCATTCATACAATTTGACTTCGATAATTTAATTGTAACTTCGAGCGTAATATTGATATTGAATGCTCGGGATTAAAATTTTTTTGAAGACATTTTTGATAGATGTAGCAGATACTAATATCCACTTGAACTATATTGATCATTTCAAATCGACTTCTAGTTAGTTTCAAAATGACTTCGTCAACAGGTTCAATCCGACTTCTATTTTCCTTCTACACTGAAGTAAAACACTTTCTCTTAATAATAGTTTGAGACAAGCTTTTCATTCAAATATACAATGTATTTTTAAAACTATCAAGAAGTAACAAAAACATACAAACACGTATAATATAGTTAATATAATAATTATTGTATAAAATATGATTTTTATACAAAGTTCAAATCGTACGATACTAGCGTATCGTCGATCAAAATGCTTCAAAAAAGACTTTTAGACATAACTACAGCATTTTATATAAATACTAGCCTCCTTAGAGGGAAATATTAAAAGAAATAGAGAAAAAACTCTCTTAGTACAAACAAAAAAGTTTTTAAAACAAGAAAAAAAGGTAGCCAAAATCGCGCTATGCACGCGTTTTCCAAATCTTTTTTTGAGAGAAAAGAACTTTTTTTTTTAGTTATAATTTCCTCTAACTACAGTAAACGGGTATTACACTTACTTGCTAGTCAATAAATATTTTTTTTTTCACTTAGAAGTTAATATTAATAAATAAATCTAACTTTTTTCTCTACATTTTTCGGATCAGTAAGTGTATCTTTATCTAGACACAACCTTTTTTATTTAACAGTATTTTTTTTAATTTACGGATTTCAGAATTTGGCAATGGCTTCCCAGAAAGAAAAAAAAAGTTTGTGACTAAAACCAGAGATAGGCGACTTTGAAAGCCGACTTCGATTCTACGTAAAAGTCGAATGTTTCGACCTATGTATACTTTCCCTACCTAACTTATCAAAATGCCGGTAGTGTGCGCATAAGAGAAAAACTGTTTTCTCGATGTCATGAATATAATAAATTACCGACTCATAAATCGTCTAAAGACGTTTTCCCCATTTATACGACTTCCCAAACCTGCGACTTTGATAAAAGCCGACTTATCTTTAGAGTCGAAGTCAATTAACTTTCAACTCGTATAAGCTCAACTCGTGGATACGAGTCGATCCTACTTATAGAGTCATTTTGAAGTGACTCGTCATATCCGTTTCAATTTTTTTCGGACTTTGAATCCGAGGACTTTGAAGTCATAAATCCGACTTTCCTCAAACCAGCTCAAAAATGTTTGCCCTATTCAGTATGAAACTACCTCTCCTAACGTTTCGGCGTATATAAAAGTTTATTTTTTTTATAAAATTCTTCTCACTCCGGTGTTCAATCTATTTTACTACTAAACATATCTCCAAAAATCTAATTTTTTTACTCAATATTTTTCCTTATTTTTACAACTTCTTTTGCAGATGGTTCAACCGTAAAAAAAAACTTTTTTTTATTTTCAACCCCGTTTTGGCCCGCGTGGTGATATATCCTTAAAACTAACTTATTTAATCTTATATTTAATTTCTATATATTTTCTAAAAGTATCTGTTTTATCATTACGCATTTACCATGCAATCATAAGCAGCGATAGAATAATTTTTCAATATTTTTGACTCACATTTTTATCATAATATTTGCATTTTCGTCCCATTGTGGGTGTGCTAAGCCATTTTACAACCGCATATGGAATCATACAGGTCTCTTTTTAATTTTTCAAAAAACAACCACAAAAACGTATTCAAGAAATTACAATAAAATTAAATTTTTAAAATAAAATGTCAATAATTGACTAGTATTTTTTGGAATTCTTTGGTATTTTTAAAAATAAGATACACGTCCACAACAAGAATTAATTGTTTGAGATTACTTAATTATTATACGTACTTACTATTTATATTATTATAGCAAAGTATATACAAAAAAACTTCAACTTATACACACACTAAGCAATTATAGTAGCGTCAACAACAAACTTGTTTTTTAAAACTATAACAGTCAAAAATAACTCAACTATTTTTGAATATTTAAAAAATATTTTGGTAACATCAAATATATTTCTTGAAGAAATATTTTTGTTAACACAACGATTAAACAGCCTGAAATATACAAATAAATACAAAGTTTAGTAACGTTATACTGAATACATCTTAATTCAACTTATATTACAATAATAAATAAAGAAACATATATAATTACAATACATTTAAATCAAAAAATATATTTATTTAACAAAAATAAAACATAAGTTGTCTATAAATAAGTACGAGCTATTATAATATACTTATGATGGACTTATAATCCAACTTATTTCGTTTCCACTAATTTATGTTCTTTAACTTAGACACAAGACAACACCTAATCTTCCAATGCTAAATCAAGAAGTGTTTTCCAAAAAATAATTATAACATTACATTTAAAGTTTCAACAAAATATTATAGTCACCCAAAAAAAGTCGTAACAAAAACCGTATTTTGAAAAAATGTTAACACACATTTCAAAAAAAGACAATAAAAATTCACTGTTACATGAAACTTTAATTCAAAATGATGGAACTAATCGAACTCAATTTTTTCAAAAAGTTTGATCACTGAATAAAAATCGTGGCTAATCGAACTCAGATCCAGTCTTTGTGCACGCAACAGCATGGTGGCTCCGCCGGGGGCGCCCTCTGGCCTCACACCAGAAGACTAGGGGCTAGCCACTCATCTTCACCAATCTGCAAATGTATCCACGTCTTTACCAAAATTCAAAAAAATTCGCCGAGTTGATTGTCTAACATAAAAAAACAATTGGGGTAAGTAGTTAAGGGGTACATGCTTGAAATGAATACCGTCAAATCCATGAGAAAATCATCGAAATTATGAACTATATTTATTTAATTTTAAATATTATTATTATAGTTTTTAACACCCTTCTTGAGGACAGATTGTTCTGATATTTGGCACATATCTTTAGTTCTGGTGACAATACAAATTAATCTATTCTGTATCATTGTAAATCCAAGATGGCCGCCTACTATATATATATACTATATATACTATAGCCGCTACAAAATGGCGGCTTACGTATTTTTCCACAACTACCGCAATATGGATATCAAATGAAAGGTAGTAGAATATAATTCACTATAAAAAAAGAAAATCCAAAATGGCCGCCAATTAAAGCGTTTAAGATAAAAATAGTTTTTACTTAATTTATTCTTTTTCGAAAATGATATCCCCAAATACTATAATGAAGATTTTACTAAAAACTCACGGGCTGCACTTGGAAATGCTGCACAGCGGGGTAATGCAAGACCTGTGGGGGCTGGGACATAGCAGCTACCCCCCCAACAGAACCCACGCCCCCCACGGCGCCCCCCAGAGCCCACGGGAGCTGTACACCGCCCATGCTGGAACAGGAACCAGTGTTATTCCAGCCATAGTCCTTACTGCGAATTAAAAAACGGAACACGTTTGATGTTAATAGTTACCCTATACGATAAGAGTTGAAAACACACACACACACACACATACACACACTCACACGCATACATATACATACACACAGCGTCGGACTGGCCATTATAATAGTCAGGGTGGCAATTGCTTTTCGGGCCCCCAAGGGCCTGGCTTGTGGCAAAGTTAAAGAAAAACCGAATCAAAAATACCAAGCAGCTCAAAAAATTGTTTAGGCTGGGTTTTGATTAAGTTTAAACCCGATAACCGTAGGAGGTAGGACAGCACGACGGTATCTCCCGTCCGAGAGCAGTCCGACTAGGGTAGTAACTCCGCTCTTCAGAACACCGCCCCATAATAATCATCGTCTTGTGTTCCCCAAGGTAAGTAGGGGAGTCAGAGCTCACTATACCTCTCCTCCCCCCTTCCTAGCCCTCCTCCCTTCAGGGTAGGCAGCGCGTGTGTGACACCCTTAGTGTTGCACACGTCCATAGGCCACGGTGACCGCTTCCCATCAGGTGGGCCGTGTGCTTGTCTGCCACCTACGTTGTGTAAAAAAACCCGAGTTTTCAAAATTGCATTGATTTCGATGCCCTAATCCAGATGGCTGAGCACAAGATCAGCAGTGCTATTCTCTAACTTACAATTTTCAACGTTGCGCTCGTCGACGAGCCGTTCGACCTACAGCCTTCAGTTCGACGTCGAACGCAAGGCTGTAATAAAAAGGTATTCTCTAGCACTTTGACTTCGTCGACGAACTGATGACCTCTTCCCTCACATCGTTGTTTTGCCGTCTATCATCGTCTATGGTCATCTAGTAGGGCTTGACATATAAATTTTTCTGCATCGTAACCGGTAAATATCGATTGAGGATTAATTATGGTTTTGAGGGTTTTAAAAATATGAAATTATTATTTTTAGGCATTTAGAAGGATATAGTTTAATGAGAAAGTATTATAGTCAATTAATTATTCACATTTAACAATTCTAATATTTTTTTAAGGCCAAAAGGATGATTATCTATGCCTATAAACGCTTACATAAAAAAAAAGCTAATCCGCCATTGAAAATTGATTTGTAAACAACAACTTATCATTGTTTAATTTGTTCGTTTGTTAAATAACGTAGTGGTTTTTTAGTAAACAACCACTACCTACGTTTTCCCTTTGCCCATACAATCCCGTTACTGTAACCCATGGGAACTTACTACAAGGACAAAAGCAGCATGTGTTATTTACCATGTCAAGCAGTGAGATCGATATACCCATGCGTGGAAAAATTATAATGGGTGTATGAAATGAAGTAATGAAAGGCAAAGGAATGTACACCTCGGTCAAAGGAAAGTTATTTAACACCTGCATATTACTTATTCAAACGTGGGCGCTCACAAAATCTCAGCAAATCTAACTCCGAATATGTCAACAAAGCATGATGGTCAATACATGGGAAGATACATAGAATTAACCATAACAAAACTAGGGATATCACTAGACTCGAGATTTAGTGCTTAAAAGAATAACATTAAAGTGAAAATGGGCTTACATAATGAAGTGAAATAAACAAGTAACTATGTGGTACCTACGACGAGATGAGAAGAATCTCGGTTCATGCGATGGGAAGATATTGGTTAAGACAAGTGTTTACGTGTTCAAAAATAATCAAAATTGTGAAACAAGTTTAATAAATTTACTGCAATAAATGTGTTATTTTTACCCGACTGCCGAAGAAAGGAGGGTAATGTTTTTTTGACTACAATCTATCCTTGTATACTAAATTTCAGCCAGATATGTTTAGCGGTTTGAGTGATTGAGTAGGTATCAAATATCTTTACATTTATAATATTAGTCTAAAGCAGGATATTGCTAATAAGTACCTACTTAGTTATCTAAACCAACTAGTGTAATTGTCCACATCGTGCACAAATCAAAGTGTTCAATTTATTAATATAAGTGTTCAGTGACTGCTCTTTCATACTGTTAAGAATGATCTACAATCTACAACAACCAAGTTATTTGGACTGTTTATAATTGGAGAATGTTACGAAATGCTGTACCATCATCTATGTATGTCGCTTCTCCAAATTCTTTGAAGTGTTTGGAGGATTGATTGGGTAGGATATTGGGTAACAAAAACATTAAACCATATTGACATTAAAATCTGTGATATTACATCCTATGAAAGTATCAATTGAAACAACTGTGTATTTTTTAAAGCATTATATTGAATCTTTATCTTTATTTCTTTAGTTTTGATCAGTCTTATCATTCTTGACATTTTCTTTCTTCGGTTCACGGCTCCATATGGAAAAGAGAGAAGACTATTAATCAGAAAATAATTTATAACATTCTATAGCATTTCATGCAAAAGGCATATTACAAACTGAATACATAATATACCAATTCTTCTTTGGACTCACTGTCTACATACCTATATCTCTATTCTTCTAATTAGATTTGTAAATTTTGTAAACATAGTTACGTACAGAAACACCCATAGCATTGCAAATATTCATATTCATGCACGCAAAATATAAGCAGTGAGTGGGAATCGAACCCCTGACCTCTGTCTTAACCGAACATGATACGGCACGGTAGGGACAGGTGGAGAGCCTCGGAGCAGCCCTGAAGAGGGCCACTTCCGCCTTGGCCGGATTTGCCTCTAGCAGCAGGGTTGCCCGGGTGTACTGTGTGGACGTTTCGGCCCGCACCCTCTAGTTCCAGCACCTGGGTTAATAATAGCCACACTTCAGTTTTTTATAGTGGTCACGTCAACATGATTTCACCTCGCCTGATGGTAAGGTAAGGGTAAAGTCTCAGGAATGGGGTCACTATACATACACACAGATAGTGCCATAATTAAACAAGGCATTGTTAAATTTAATTATAACAAATGACTGAAAGAACGCACTAACTATTATTATAATATAACTCAATGCTATGTGTGGAGAAGACTCTTGTGATTACTTTATATGAATAAAGGAGATGTTTGTTATGTATAGGTATTTATGTAATCATGTTTAAGTTTATGAATAAAAAAAATTATCTGCATAAAAAACACTTATAATCTTTCCCCATCATGCTCAAGAGTATCTAAATATTATAAATGTTCCTTTATAGTTTCAGTAAACACAAAACTGTTATGTCTAGCACCTCCACATATCAACATACAGTTATGTTGATGATTGTATGTTGTACAATGTTGATGATTATCACACAATGAATGATGCAGATTAGGTATTTATACCTAATCTGCATCACTAACCTGAAATAAATCATTATGCACTTATGAATTGAGTTATTATTTAATACAATAAAATTATACTCTCAATATATATTAAACTAAATTTCACAGACGATAAGCCCATTCCTGCCAAGATAGGTATCAATAAAAATGGACTTAAAATTATAGAAAACTAGCTGTGCCCTGCGGCTTCGCCCGTGGCATACTTGTCCCCGTGGCAAGATAAAAGTATCCTATGTCCGTCTCTTAGTTCTAAGCTACCCCCCATCAATTTTCAGCTAAATCAGTCCAGCCGTTCACGTGTGATGCTGTGACCAAGGGCAATAGGGATTTATTTTTATATATAGGTACCTATAGATTGTTTGTAGGACCTATGTCAAACACTTATTTACCTTTCTTTCAAAACTTGCTGTTCTTCATATTTTTGAGGAATTTCTTAAATATTTGTTATTATTGGGAGCAATTCTGCAACATCAAATTATTTTAACAAAGAATCACCATAGGCATAGGTATTAAGAATTCTTCTCGCAGTAGGTACATATATAAATGTTAGTTGTTAGGTCCTGCCTTTCGCTTATTACATATTGCACTTGCACGTACATGGTGTTTATGTATTACATATTCTTCTTCTAATACTCATAAATGTATTACATCCATCCTCCAAAAATGTACCTATGAAGTCCGTATCCCGAGAAATGGTTTTCAATTTCTCTTGCTTTCTACGAGATTTCACATCATTTTTTAATTACTCCTTTAGTCTGAGTTATAATCATGCATGGGTGATTCTTTGTATCACAGTTTTGACATGTTTTTGACTGAAGAACACATCAATAAAATCTCCAATTATTACAGGAATTTCAGGTTACATAGTAAATAAAAATGTCTATCGAGGCCTATATTAATTAATTGGGATTATTTAATACAAGCAATAATTTAACTAACAGAAAACAGTAAAAACTAATTAATCTGGTGTGTCCCCATGCCACTTTTTGTTGAATTATTAGATTTTTTGCGATCTTAAGAAGCAATTATGTTAAAATAAGAATGTTGTATCGATATTTAAATATATGTTTCGTGATATGTTATAACTGAAATTCCAAATAATTGGATTTATTCGTTATTACATTACTTTAAAAAATGTCCCCGACAAAAATAATAATTCAACTGGCGCATTTTGTTCGAGCATAATTTCAACTTAAACACAGAATATTTGATATATGAATATCAACTCGTGATTGGTCGCGTGAGTCAGTGGCGAGCTGTGACACTCCTGCACTTTCCCGGGTGAAAAATTTAAATAAAATACGATCGAAAGTTGTTGTCTGGGCGTTTGTCAGGTAAGTCGCATAATTAATCTGTCTTCTTTTATGGATTGTGTGTTTTTAGTTATGGTTTGAAACTAAACCAAGGTCTCTCATAATGTTGTTTATTCATGTTAATTACACCTTTCATTCTATCTGTTCATAAATAAAGGTGCAGGGTTCGATAAACTATAAATTTCTAATTTATCTGGCTCCCATTAGTCTGGTTTTATCTGGCTCTTATGCCCAGATGAATTTGACTGGGCCAGACAAATTAGAATAAATTCAAAATAACAATAGTCTCATCATCTGATCAGCTTTTTTTTAACTTTTTTATGAGTTTTAATGAAAAAGAAAGTATTAAATTTATAACATATAATGGTACATCCTAAACGACATGTAACATCAACAAAATCATAAATTAAACCTACATGTGATATTTTGCAATTATTAATACCCCTCCCCCCTCGTTAGCGAAAGTAAGCAAAACTCTCCCCACTCCGAAGCTTACGTAGCTTACTAAATTTGTCCTGACTTATTATTAATTAATTAATTAATATTACCAGATTGAGTAAATGTAGAAAATACTGAAAATATCAAAATAAATATTGCAATCACCATTTTGACTCCCCATCGCCCATATCATCACAAATAAGCGAAGTAAATACCAAATTTGGCACCTACTCAGCGATATAGCTCTGGCTGTGGCTTGAATCTCATTTTTTAATTTCCGAACTATATTTTCGGAATGGCAAAAACAAAGAAGCAAACGAGAGAAGAAAGACTTAGGAAAACAGGCTCGTGGAGAAAAAGAGGTACGAAAGAATTTAAAACAATGAAGAGTTATGGAAAGGAAAACAAGAAAAAAAAAGACAAATCTAAATACGTAGAAAAAAGAAAAGAAACAACTATCAATAAATGAAATGACACCTAGAATACAAGGATTACAAAGAAAGAGATGGAGAAAAAATGACAAGGCGTATTACCTTAGAAAGAAGCAAGAAAAAAGAACAGCGGCTCTGCATGAAGAGAACACCCCACCTCAAAGTCCCAGCATTTTGTCGGATACTGAACTGATACCGTTTCAGGAAAATATGAACGAGTCCCCTTTAAGTTTCCAGTTTCCAAACAGAGTAGTGGAATCACCCGTACCAGGACCATCTAGAATTTTGCGTAGCATTTCTCAACAGAGCAATCAATTTTCGACTGATTTTGGAGTAAATGCACCGAATACCAAATCCTCTTTCTGTTCTTCACCTGTATCTTCTACCGTAAGACGTATATAATGTTATAAATCACAAAAAGAGACAAATAATCTTAAACAAATAATAATCAAAATGAAGCTCCAAAACGCACGCTATAAGAAAAAACTGAATTATTGCTAATTTGATTGAAGTACCTAGCAGTCTGAATTTGATTCTCATAGAAATCGTTTCATTTTGTTTTTATGAAGAGTTTGAGCATTTGTTTATAACAAAAATTAAGTAGGTACCTACCTAATAGTCTGAATTTAATGCTCATAGAAATCGTTTTATTTTGTTTTTATAAAATATAACATATAAAAATAAAATATAAAAAATACAAAATATGAAAAATAAAATAACAAAATATAAAATATAAAAAAAAACAAATAAAACGATTTCTATGAGAATTAATTAATGTGATATATTAATTCTCATAGAAATCGTTTTATTTTGTTTTTATTAAGAGTTTGAGCATTTTGTTTAGAACAAAGATTTTTATTTTTGTTTTTGTTTTTAAGAGTTCGTAGTGTTTTCGTTTAAAACTTTTTTTTATTTGAAAAATTCTGGTTTTAAAGAAACTTTGGACTTAAAAAAGTCACAAAAATGTAACGATTATTTTTTAAATTAAAATTAGGTATTATTTAATTTAGAACGTTCGTTACACGTTATGAACGTATGCCAAAGTTTAATTTAGAATTTAATATAAGATAAGGTACCTATATAATTATTTGGCAATAATTATAATAAAGTTAATTGAAGACATAATATATGTAATTCTCATTTATCTGCATACACTCTAATTAATATGGTGCAAAAGCCCATTCCTCTGCCTTGGTCATCATTAATCTGGTTGACCAATTTATCAGCACAGTCTATATCCTAAACTACTAGGTACAAATCAGTGCCTTTGAAATATGATATAACATATGATGATCTCGTCACGATTTTAAGTGAGTTAAAGTCTAAAAGTAAAAAAAAAATTGAGCCATATCAATGAGGCAAATACATTCGGTTTCAAAGAATCACCCGCATAGCAGCAGCCTTAAGATCAAGTAGAACTTTTAAAAATGTTAGTTTTCAATGACTCGATCGACCGTACGGCGCAAATATTGTAGCTTTTGTTTTTGACAGCTAAATTCGAGGCTGTGCTCAAGGTTGTCGTCGAAGGCGAGCGCCAACGACGAAGATTTTTACTTACAGAATACCAAAACGTATTGTACTAATGTCAAATGGCCCTCCGGCCGACGCGTGATATTAGTTCTTCGTCGACCACCACAGCCTTGAGCGCTAGTAGTACTTTAGGGAATACCAAATGCACAGTTCGACGCTGTACGCAACGCTGTATCGAGGTTGTGTGCTTAGAGAATAGCACTGCAGATCTGAGATCAGCTACCCAGGCCCTTGCGGTTCAATCCGACCCTGTACACACACACACACACACACACACACACACACACATTCAACACATATATCCACAAATTCACACACTCAAAAACAAACATACATAATTACAAGACACATAATTCATTTATTTTATAAAAGAATCGAAGTGTTTTCCAGCATGTATATTTATTTGATTTGGGCTATTTTTAGACGCGAAGAATATTTAGGGAAAACGTGGAAAAAACACGTGGGTTGGTAAATAATACTTGAAATTACATTCGCTCAAAACTAGACCCTATTGTTTATCAATAGAGTGCAAAAAAGATTATTCAGATTCTTGTTGAAGTATTTTCAGGGCAGAGCCGTTAAGAAGTGGAGCCTTCAAAAACATAATTTAGGCTAATAATATTTTTGATTTTCTGATCGGAAAAAATGATCATCCAGGACGGGACTTGAACCCGTGACCAGTCCCTTACAGGGGGAATGCTCTGACCAACTGAGCTACCTGGACCCATCTTAGATGCTCGAAATTTTCCGATATATTCTACGGCTTAGGGCGTCCTAGCTCAGTTGGTCAGAGCATTCCCCCTGTAAGGAACTGGTCACGGGTTCAAGTCCCGTCCTGGATGATCATTTTTTCCGATCAGAAAATCATTGGAAATAGTTAGCATGCAATTGCTTAAAATTTCATTCAATATTTTTGATATGCAACAGCGATGGTAGCTGAATGGATAAGGACGCGGCCTCTTCTCAGAGGTATCGAGTTCGAATCCGGCCGAACAGTACCAATCTGAATTTCACTTTGTGGAATTTATAAGTATGTGCTAATCACATGATTTACCATCTGCTGACGGAGAAGGAAAAACATCGTGAGGAAACCCACATGTCGTAAAAGAAATTCTAAGGACATGTCCGATCCACCAACCCAAATTAGGTCAGCGTGTGTGGATTAAGGTCTAAACTCTCTCACCTCTCTCGTTAACGGAGAGGAGACCCGTGCCCAGCAGTGGGACATAAATGGGTTGCTATCAAAATGGTATTAATAATAGTCTATACAGGGGCCCGATTCAGTATTGTGTATAGAAACGTGCTGTTTGAAGTTTTATTAAGACTTAAAATTATATACCACTAATTATTGAAAACATTATTATTATATTATCAAACTAAGATTGTATACATGTATAATATCATGATTGAATAATGCCACGAAAATATATGTAGGTTTTGTTTTGACAAATCATACAGCACATCAAAAGATTTTATGTTTTTCTTACTAATCGAATTATTTCAATTTTTTATTTTGACTTCGGTTTAACTTCGATTCCGATTTTGACTTCGATTTCAACTTAAATCAACTCATACACACAACACATTTTTACTCATTCTCACAATCATTAATTCACTCACACACAATTTATTAAACTCTTAAAGAAAACTTACCCCATGTACTGTTGTTGGTATCCAGCGAATTGGCCAGCGTATGTAGCATAACCCTGCACTCCTTGGACGCCTTGCAGGAATCCCCCCAGTTGCTGGGGGTAAGTGTTGTACCAATAGGAGGTGGGAGGGACTCCCCCGGCTGTGTAAGCCGCGCCGAATGGACTATAAGCTGTTGGGAGCTGTGGAAGAAATACCAGTTTTGTAGTTTATGGTCATTATGTTTCTATGGCGTAGCGGTAGTGAACGCGGCCGCTGCGCAGGAGGTGCGGGTTCGATCCCCGCACAGTGCAAATATTTGTATGCATTGGTCTGGTCGTGCCTCGGAGAGCACGTTAAGCCGTCGGTCCCAGTTGCCATACAAACATCTATGGCAGTCGTTACAGGTAGTTGGAGCCCTAAAAAGTCAACAACAACAATCTAGCTGCAATGCTTCGATATCGCCTAATGTCACCATTGGGTTGTGAAGGTCAGATGGCAGTCGCTTTGTTCACGGAAAATATCGAGGTTCAGCCAAATCCGCAGTTAAGACTGGTAAAGTAGACCCCAGACTCTGATGTGAAAGCTTTGGATACGACTGGGATTAACGCTAGGTTGAAGAAGGTCATTATGTTTCCAACTTGAATATGGAAATTAAATAAATAAATATTCTACGACATTCTACACGTCGCTCTCTAGACCCAAAGTAAGCTTAGTTTAACTAGCGCGTATAATGGGTTATATAATGAGGAATGAGGATAAACATACTATACTTATACTTTTTTGTAAATACGTACGTAATTATACATAGAAACACCCAGACCAATGCAAATAGACATATTCTTGCATACGAATATTAAACAGAGAGTGGGAATCGAAACCGCACCCCCTGTTTTTTGTGCAGCAGTCGAATGCACTACACAAAAATACTATTTAATTTTGGACTTTACTGTAGTCAGATTAAAGTCTAAAATTAAATGATATTTTGTAGAGCGAATGAAAAAGGTTAATGAATCCTTTTCTTTTCAAACTCTAACTGTATAATTACTGTAAAGTCTACAATTAAATAGTATTTTTTAGAGTGTCAGTGGCATCACAGTGGTTTGCTTTTAGCAGAATCGAGGCCTAGTTGTAGGACTTTTTAAGGGCCCAACTACCCGTAACGACTGCTATAGATGTTCGTATGGCAACTGGGACCCACGGTTTAACGTGCTCTTTGAGGCACGGAAATTGAATACGAAACAGTCTTGAATATTAAATATTAATTCGATGCCTTTTGAATGTAAATTGTAATGGCGTACTAAAACAACAATTTTATATGAATTATTATAATAATATTATAATAAATAAGAATAATTTCGTATTCAAAAGAACATTATTATTCAATTTACGTTACTTTGTATATTTTAGTATAAATAAATAAAAAATTGACGAAATTATGTATACTTTTACGTGGAATATGTAGGAAAGTATATTTTTTTATAAAAGTCATCTTTTGCAGAATAAACTATAACAATTAAAAAGAAAAAAGAATGAAAACGAAAAATATGGAATTGGCTGTAAGAAATGGAAAGACTAGCAATGAAAAAGATATCAAAAATGGAAGAAAAAAAAATTAAAGAAAGAAGAAAAAATACATGAAAAAATAATTAGAAAATCTTTTTTCAAGTTTTTTAAAATATATCAGGCGCCACCGCGTCGGTTCCGCGAAAGAAAAAAAGAGTATTTGTGCACACTCAAGATACACATAAAATTTATAAATAATCTCAAAAAATAAGCAGATAAATAAAATGGAATACGTCGCAATGCACCTTGAACGCTTGCCGAATGGGACCTGGTTCAGCATGTGCTAAGCGGGTGCCTAGCGCTGATTTTCAACCAGGCCCCCTGTAACCCACAGACGCCAATAGGCGTATCATAAAACACACAGAAAATATGAAATAATTGGTCGCTAGGATGACAGTCGTGTCATTCCCCTGCGCTTGAAGAACCAGCCTACCACTTGCCTCGATTCTGCTAAAGGCAAACCACTGTCATGCCACTGACACTCTAAAAACTGCTATTTATTTGTATACTTTACCGTTATACAGTTAAAGTCTAAAATCAAATAAAAAGAATTCCTTAAACTTTTTCATTTGCTTCACAAAATATTATTCAAGTTTAGACTCTAACCTAATAACAGTAAAGTCCAAAATCAAATGGTATTTTTTTGAAGTGTTAGTGGCATGACAGTGGCTTGTTTTACAAGAATCTAGGCCCTGCTCTCTACTGTGCTCTCTGCTAGTCAGAGGGATACGCGTAGTGCCTCCAAGCAGCCGTATACAGGGTTATAGGTAGGTTACAGGGCCGTTGTTTACCTGTCCTTGCGCTTGTGCGTTGTTGGGGTCTCCAGACTCCTTGCCCCAGGAGCACTTGACGGGTTGTCCGTTGACATCAGTGTTGTGGACTGCCACGATGGCGTGGGTGGCGCTCTCCTTCGTAGAGAACCTGTGGGAGATATGAGAAACTTGAGATTGGATTTTTTCATACCTTCTAATAACTAGAGGTGTTAACTGCTGACAAACATCTTGAATAATGACTTGGGGGCTAACTCGGACCTAAAAAATATGTGATCCATGGCCAAGTTTACTACTATAGTCCGAAATTTCACGCATTCCATGGTACTTAGAAAAAATTTGTCAGTTTGTTTATCTGTGTTTGTTTGTAATACTTAATCTCTGGAACGGCTGGCTTGATTTTGTAAACCACTGGCAGATAGGTAATATTATAAGGCGAAACATATTTATGTTACTTTTATTTTAGATCCATAGAAATAACCATCGTATTATGTTCCCGCCCGGTAAGTAGGGCAGCCAGAACTCACAATCCCTCCTCCCCATCTCCTCAATCCCCTCACCCAACCTCCCCTCCAAACTCCTCTCCAGGGTTAGCAGCGCGAGTGTGAGACACCTGATGTTGCACACGTCTATAGGTCACTTCCCATAAGGTGGGCCGTGTGCTTGTCTGCCACTTAAGTAGTATAAAAAAATTAAAATCCAGATAGCCTAACTGTATTAGTTAGGTGAAATTCTAGTAATCTTACCTGATGAAAGCATATCCCTTGTCTTTGAAGACCCTAATTTCTTGAATGGTGCCGAACGGCTGGAAGGTCTTCTGCATCAGCTCCTCGGTGAGACCAGTCGTGAGACCACCGCAGTAGACCGTGCAGTTGGTGGGAGAGCTCTGGTTGTACACCTCGTCGAAGGTCAAGGGCTTGGAGTTTACTGTAAGTAGAAATGTTATTTGTTAACACTTTAATCTTTTTAGATTTTACCCTCATACGCCGAGCCTTTTCCAATTCCGGGTGGACTTTGTCGGACTTTTTACAGCTCCAACTACCAACGATTGTCTTAGATGTTCGTATGTCAACTGGGCCCAACGGCTTAGCGTGCTCTCTGCGGCACGGGATCTGATCTATCTAGAACAAGACTCGAATTTGGGTGTTTGAGGGGCCCGAGCCAACCTGGTATACATGCTGGTACACCTGCCTGATTGACGGACGAGCATCTGTCATTAAGAATCTTGTAAAGTGGGCAGGCAGTCTTGCCCCGGAAATAATTCACGTATTGCACCGCTACCTCAGGCTACTTCTGCTTAGGTCACAAGCGGCTCCACCTTCCTGTTTATTTAATTTTGTTTCAATAATGATTATGCTATTATTCGACCAATTTTTCCATCAATAGGTTTTTTTTTTTTTTTTTTTTTTTTTTATGTCGGTCACGTCAACATGACTTCACCTCGCCTGATGGTAAGCTGAGGCAAAGTCTCTAGAATGGGAGTCACCATTGCAAACACCGATAGTGCCAAAATGGTGGCTCTCAGCTTGACGGCCTCATCAAATGCTTTTTCACGCCCCGCTTAAAGGACCCGGGACTGTATGAGGAAGGAAACACGTGAGCTGGTAAAGAATTCCAGGTTTTGATGGTGCGGCAAAGGAAAGAGGCACCGGAGAACACTACTTATATTAAATACGAAATTAAAGTAAGGAGATTTGATATTTCAAATCTGGCAACACCGTCAAGATCGTAATATCCGGTTGTTTAATGCCTTCCGACGCGACGTATGACGTACATCCGGCTTTAAGTTATTTCCATTACAACATTGAAAATGGAATTAAAGAAATATTTTTTGGAAAAAAACTAGTGAAGTAGAGGCGGAACTTGTGCCTCGGAGAGCACGTTAAGCTGTCGGTCCCAGTTGACATACGAACATCTACGGCAGTCGTTATGGTAGTTGGAGGCTTAGAAATCTGAAAACTGGTTTAGCAACAGATCTTCGATATCGCCAATGAGTTGTTTAGGTCAGATGGCAGTCGCTTCATGTAATATATCGAAGTTACCCTTTGTAATAAGACTGAAAGGCCGACTATGAGTTGGGGAAAATCTCGGAAGACGAATCTCGGTGCAGTAAAATGGTCTAAAAGCCCGCGTCCTTATCCATTCAGCTACCATCGTATCGTATAAAGTCTGTTTTATTCTCAACTTGAGGACCCTTCGTGCCCCGGAGAGCACGTTAAGCCGACGGTCCCAGTTGCCATACTAATATTTTGGAGGATTATGAAATGGACGCTCCTACTTACGCTCATTCTTGGGCGCTGGAGGCTTCCGCGTCGCCCAGTTGGTGCGGATCGATCGAGACCCCAGCCACTGTCCGTTCATTGATGTTATAGCCGACTCTGCTTCCTGCAACAAATCACATTAATATTATTAACGGGAAAGTTTCTATGGATGTATGCATGGATGTTTCTCAATCCCACACGCAAGAACGGATCGCATTCTAGAACCCATAACACAAGTTAGTTAAAACTATGTTTACTTTGGGTCTAGAGAGCGCTGTGTAGAATGTCGTGGAGTATTTATTTAATTAAAAAAAATTCTCGCGAGTTTCCATGTGGGCAGTAAAGTTTTTAAGTGGATAAGAAAAAGTAAATAAAAATTTTCGCTCATTTGCGCATTTATATTTATTTTTTGATTGTTAAATCTATTTGTGTGGGGCTAACGGGAAGCTCTTACGAAATGTTAAATTGTTTTTTGTAAATAAATTATTTAATTATTATTTATTTTTATGGTTTTCTATTAAGGTAGCATAAGAACAATTCCATCAAGAACCAAGCGGTTCGGTGCCTCTTTTATTTGCCGCACCATAAAGACTTGGAATTCTTTACCAGCGCATGTGTTTCCATCCTCCTACAGTCCCGGATCCTTTAAACGGGCCTTCAATCTAAGGGCCACCACTGTAGCACTATCGGTGTATGTAGTGGTGACTCCTATTCCTGAGAGTTTACTTTTAGCTCACCATCAGGCGAGATGTATTCAAAGCTTATTCAAAGCCCAGAATCCGTTTCCCTACTTTTTTATACCACTTAGGTAGCAGACAAGCACACGGCCCACCTAATGGGAAGCGGTCACTATGGCCTATGGACGTGTGCAATACCAGGAGCGTCACACTCGCGCTGCCGACCCGCCACAAACCTTTTAATGATTTTATTCCGGTAGGGGTTAACACATATATACTTACCCCTAGTGCTAAAAGCGTGAAGGTATGAACAACATACGATAGTCAATTAACGGAATTACCATTTTATTGATCGATTTTCCTGACCCCTCGCTGCATGACGTAGTACTCGTGTCGCACACCGATAGAATAATAAAACAATTGCATACCTACATTCAATCACGGGAATTGAATGAATTGAAACTGACAGCCTCTGTGGCGTAGCGGCTTCGATCCCCGCTCAGTGCAAATATTTATATGCATGAATATGGGTATTTGCATTGGTCTGGTCGTGCCTCGGAGAGCACGTTAAGCCGTTGGTCCCAGTTGCTATATAAACATCTATGGCAGTCGTTACGGGTAGTTGGAGCCTTAAAAAGTCCAACAACAACGGTCTAGCTGCAATGCTTCGATATAGCCTAATGTCACCATTGGGTTGTGAAGCTCAGATGGCAGTTGCTTCACGGAAACCTCGATATTTTCCGTGGAGCGACTGCCATCTGACCTCCACAACCAATGGTCATTATGACCAATGGCGATATCTAAGTTCCAAGTTAGACTGGTTGGATTTTTGTGGGCTCCAACTACCCGTAACGACTGCCAAAGATGTTTGAATGGCAACCGGGACTGAAGGCTTAACGTGCTCTCCGAGGCACTAATAAACCTGCGATAAATACACACATAACTTCGAAAGGCATCGAAAAGTCATTGGTGTGTGCCATGGTGAATCTGGGATCGAACCCGAGACCTCGTCTCAGCAGTGCATTACCCAAACCACTAGGCTACCGCGGTTAAAAAAAATCCTGTCTATCGTAATTAAATACACGCCAAAGCTTCGCCTGCCATCATTATTTACCTCCACGTGGTACAAAACCACGATACACGTACGAATCGATGCTCATACATAAATAATTGACTTCAACTGCACCCTTCCGCCATCCATACCGCCATACATAATGTATGAAGGTATTGGCGGACTGTAACACACACAAACAATATTCAGAGCCTATTTTGTTTGCGAATAATTATTGGCCGAATTAGTTGTGTGGTTATTGCCACTAACTTAACTAAAACATTTTTTTTATTATGTCAACATAACTTCACCCCACCTGATGGTAAGCTAAAGTAAGGTCTCAGGTATGGGTCACCATTATATACACCGATAGTGCTACAATGGTGGCCCTCAGCTTGACGGCCTCATCAAATGCTTTTTCACGGTCCGCTTAAAGGACCCGGGACTGTAGGAGGAAGGAAACACATGAGCTGGTAAAGAATTCCAAGTGTTTATGGTGCGGCAAATAAAAGAGGCACCGAACCGCTTGGTTCTTGATGGAATTGAGAGTTAAATAAAAATCAAGTCACCTGGAAAACTTGACTTACCTGATGAAAATGTGATTCCTGATTACTATCACTACGGTTTTTTATTTATTTATTTATTTATTTCCATCACAAACAATTTTTACATTGTGTAGGATATTCTAGAACTATTCATGCAACATCCAGTGCCCGTAGCCAAGTGGCAAAAGTCTAAATCGCAAACGAGCGCTAAGAAAACGAATAGATTAGGTTGGATTAAATCGACCAATCACACTCCTGGGCCCGTAGACAAATGGCAGTGTATTCCGTAGCGTAGCGTAAAATCGAATAGAAACGTTTAGGTCGACCAATCACATCCAAGCTCGTCGTCGGCGTAAGATGCGCGCGCCGCGGCGGAATCACGAGCTGGAGTGTGATTGGTCGACCTAAACTATTCTATTCGATACGATACGATAGCGATTTAGACTTTTGCCACTTGGCTACGGGCACAGGCTCGTGAATCCACCGCGGCGCGCGCATCGTACGCCGGCGACGAGCTTGGATGTGATTGGTCGACCTAATCGCTTGCTTAGCGATCGTTAACGATTTAGACGTTTGACATTTGTCTACGGGGGCTGATCACTAATTGCATTAATTGCATCAGATATTTTTTTTGCTACTTAAACTGACTGAATCATTTCATTTCATTTATTTATTTATTGTTATCACAAGTTATTAGGTACATTGGTCTTAAAATCAAATAGAGATCTCTGTGATATACCGCAATCTGCGGTGTACAATATAGACACAATATGGAAAAAAAATCGAATGAAGTTTGCCGCGAAGTGGCTGACTAGTGAGTGAGTGTGTGCGTGCCGACTTGTACGTATAAGCAAACTGGCTAACTGAAGTGTCATCTGTTGTGTTATGCAACTCATTCCGTCCAGAGGTTTTGTCTGGCCGTAATCTTAATTCTAAGTTAAATATAGTATAGAATTACTTACCGATTTCTTCAAAAACGATACGAAGCCATATCCTTTGGACTTCAGCGTCTGCGGGTCCCGCACCACCCGACAGTCACTGTGAACAATACCAAAATACGTTTATTGACTTGTCACACTCGCGCTGTCGACCCTGTAAAAACCTTCTAATGTCCTTCTTGAAGAACCCCATATTGTAGTCGCCAGGGAAAACCACTGCAGGGCGATCATTACACAGTCTTTGCGCGGAATGAAGTTCCAGGTTATAGCTTTCCGGAAACAGACTCAGGCAGGGCTTTCCACTCCTTAGCTATACGCATAATGAACGTATTGCTGAAGTGATTCGTGCGTATATAGTTTTTTTTGGAATTTCCTTTATTTTGATACATTTGTTTTTAATAGGAGGTAGGACACGACGGTATCTTCCGTCCGAACTGAGCTGTCCGACTGGGGTAGTACCTCCGCCCTACAGAACACCGCCCCATAATAACCAGCGTGTTGTGTTCCCCAAGGTAAGTAGGATAGCCAGAGCTTACTGTAACCTCTTCTCCTCACCCCTTCCTAGCCCCCCCCCCATTCTCTTGAAGGTAGGCAGCGGGTTTGTGACACCCTTAGTGTTGCACACGTCCATAGGCCACAGTGACCGCTTTCCATCAGGTGGGTCATGTGCCTGTCTGCCACCTATGTGGAGGGTAACAAAGAAAACTACATGCATACATACGCACGAATAACATTACCCTCGCTGGCGTAGTCGGGTAAAAAAATCTCTTCGTAACTACTAAAATCTAACTCCAATTGCTGCACATATATGGAAGAGATTTTATTAAATCTATATATCATATCGAATTGAGTACAGCGCGCGCCGGATCGTAGATATTTATGACAAACGGATATTAGTTCTAAGACTATCTATAAGGATTTCAGACTAACCTATCCTATACGGTATTGATTCTTACTGCGAATTGAACATGAATTAAAGTACCGTACTTTTGAGACAAGACTGTCTTTAGACAGTTGTGTCTTGACGTGACTTGTCTGTAAAAATAATAAAATGGAAATTTCTGTTAAAATAACTGCAAATGAGTGTATGTACGATATAATATAACAAAATATAATACAATAAAATATATTTATTTTGTTTAGTTTTTATTTTTTATTTTAATGTAAATATTATTTAATTTTCACTGTATATTTATCATAATATTTAACATAACATAACACAAACTCACGCCTATATCCTCGAAGGGGTAGGCAGAGGTGCTAGCACCCACATTTCGCCAGTTTAGGTCCCAATGTAATAGGTGGCGAGCCTATTGCTATTAACCGGGCACTTATAAACCTGCGGTAAATACACACATAAGCATCGAAAAGTAATTGGTGTGTGCCATGGTGAACCTGGGATCGAAGCCGAGACCTCGTCTCAGCAGTCCATTAGACAGACCACTAGGCTATCGCGGTCTCTCTATAATATTTAGTATAGATAATAATCACTAATTGACCTTTTGTAATTATATAGGAACTCAAATTGTTGTAGATATTTTTATTGTAGCGTATTTTTGTTATCTATACTATATAATTCAAAGTCCTGACTGACCTAGAGACAACGCACAGCCTAAACCGCTGGTCGTAGAGACTTGAAATTTGCAGAATATGTGTGTTTTAATGCGTAGAGGTGTACTAAGAAAGGATTTTTTAAAATTCGAACCCTAAAGCCCTAAAAAGGGCTAAAAACGTGCTTTTGCCAGAACCCAAGAACGGCTGAACAGATTTTCATGATCTATGATTTTTTGGATTTGTCTCCGCCTCGAATAGCATATAACATAATTAAAAATATATGATTCATTCAGGAAATTTAGTAATAAAAAGAAAATTAAATGTTGCAAACGTTTTTATCGCCATCTATAATAGTTGTCATGGCAACAGGAACTAAAATTGACTTTGCTAAATTTTCATAGAGTAATATCCTTTACTTCTTTTTCCTCAACAGTAAATAGAATGTATTAATTTTTAGGGTTCTGTGCCTGATTAGGAAAAAAACCTTATTTATCTCTTCGTTATCCGTCTGTCTGTCTGTCAAGACCTCTTTCTTAAGAACACGTAGAGGCATCAAGTTGAATTAGATAAAAGGAATGTTGCGGATAATGCTTGGCATTACACGAAGCGTAATATCCAAACTGTGGTCTTAATATCGACTAATAGATGGCTTGACCTACCATCTCCAGGCCTGCACGCATGGAGGACGGAGGTCGTTAAGTTACCTTCGGCGACGTTACTGAGTCACCTGCACCGCAATCGGAGAGTTTTAGGAAGCCGTACCTTATTTTTCGTGCGGAAATCCCCACGAATCTCTCCCCTCCTCTGGCCAGTAGGGACGTAATATTGGACTTGACCGACTAAAGTCGAACTCCATCTTGGGTTTACAGACGCCGAAGTTTAAGGTAACCCTTGACCCTGAGCTATCCAAGGCTTACTGATGGGCATGGCTGTTTTGGTGAGTTCCTGCATTGCGTAGGCAGGGTGCTGACGTTTGAATGCCACCATTGCCGGGGCTGATCCGTGGGCACACCACCTCTTCATACACTGGTAGAGTCTCCAGAGCGGATAGAGTGGCGCCATGTCCTAGAAGCAGACGTCGGTGGGGTAAGCCTCATGGTGAGGTCCCTGGTGCCGACCATGGTCACCATAGAGAGTATGTGAAACGCCACCGCTTTTTTTGCGAGGCAGTAATGCGCGCAGAAGTGATGGTGGAAAAGCTACGGGAGAGATTTAGCACTCCCCCGTGCCGATGAAGGCGCACCGGGCAGCGTAGTTCGCAGAACCATGAACCGTCCTCCATGAGTTCGGGCCTAGGGTGACGGTCGAGGCTAACCGTCACCCTAGCAGAAGCAGACCCAGGGTGGCATATTTCCACGCGCGCTTTTTTATAGAGATGGGGATTTAGAATCCTAATAACATGTCGAGGTCGCCAGTGTTGGTGGCCGGAACCGGTTGGGGTTTCTGGGATATCCTTTCTAGGACACCTCCTCGATCACACAGGCCGATGTGACGAAAGACCGTGCGATTTTACTTGGCAGGAGTCCGACATACCAACCTCTCCGTTGGCTCCGTTGAGGTGAAGCCCAACGAGGTTTTTGCTAACTAAAAAAAGGGTACCAGACTTCCCTTTGGGCTGGAATCCAGATATTTTGCAGAAAGTAAAATTTTATAGCATAAGAAAGGTAAAAGTCCGGAAAGCGTAAAATATTACTCACATCAACAAAAAAAAACTATGTCTGTCAGTCAACCCAAGAAGCGCTGCAGCAAAGTTAAGTTCGCCTCTCAACCCAATTTTGTACGGAACCCTGCGTGCACGAGCCCAATTCGCACTTGACCGGTTTTTTGTTATTATATATACTCTTTCTTTAGTTTCATGAACTTTTTGAATGTTAAATTAGGTTGTCAAATGTCAATGTCTGTAGCAAGATTTTTAATAATAAAATCAGATTTTTGGCAATAAATAATGTTTACTAATTTGAAATAGTGTATCGAATGTGAAATAGCAAAACAACTATGATGAAAGGGTTTTTCAAAGGACCTCTTCCGAGTCACACATACTTTGACAAAAAGGACAATGATGGAAAATAGACTGGCTTTAGCCGCGATGCATGGCACTGCACTTTGAAGAGTTTGATAGAACTCGAGATGAAATGAATACGTTTAGCTGCAACCACTGTTTACGAAGGAATAGACATTGAAAGTTAGTACGGGCAGTCCCTCAGCTTAAAAAACACTTGGTGGCGACAGCCAACATTCACGCGGGCGGAGCCGCGCGCGGGTACGCTAGTAAGTGAAATATAATTATACTCCTATATGGGTACCTATAATTTCTGTACTATTTTTGTTATAATCGGGTATCTAAATATAGACTTTAATTATTTCGATATTTGAATGTCAATTTAAATCAGTTTCTTTCTATTTACCGTCAAAATAGTAGGGTAAGGGCAAGCTTGGTCTCGCTTGATGGAAAGCTAAAGGCAAAGTCTCAGGATCGGGGGTCACCGATAGTGCTACAGTAGTGGCCCTCAGCTTGACGGCCTCATCAAATGCTTTTTCACGGCCCGCTTAAAAGACCCGGGATTGTAGGAGGAAGGAAACACATGCGCTGGTAAAGAGTTCCAAGTCTTTATGGTGCGGCAAAGAAAAGAGGCACCGAACCGCTTGGTTCTTGATGGAATTGTAAAAATAATATTGCATATAACTACGACTGATAGAACCTTTTCGATGCTTTTCGAAGTTATGTGTGTACATATTTATCGCAGGTTTATAAGTGCCCGGTTAATGGCAATAGGCTCGCCACCTATTACATTGGGACCTAAACATAAACTTGCGAAATGTGGGTGGTAGCACCTCTGCCTACCCCTTCGGGGATATAGGCGTAAGTTTATGTTATATATGATAGAAACTTAAAGCGGGTGAAACCGGACAGTCCAACTAGTATGAATATATATAAAACAGGCATATACCATGAACACAGTGAAATTTTTGGCTTGATGACAAGTTTGAAGTATGTCATATGGGTAGGGATGGGTACGCAGTGATAGCGGAATTATAAGCGGAGCGAGAAGCGTATCGTAGTACAGTACTTGTTAATTTTGGGCATGTTAAGGTGGTTTGGGCACGTAGAACGAATGAATATTGAGCGAATGACACACCAAATATGTAAGGCACATGTAAGTGGGCAGGCAAGCCGGGGTCGACCTCGCAGAGTATACACTGATCAAATTAAGGAGTTATCGCAAAAAGGGCAGGTCAAAAGTACTCGAAATCGGCGGGCTTGCATGAGAAGCTTAATGACAGTACAGGAAGCGCGTGAAGTATGTCAGGACAGAGGAAGATGGCGGTCTGTTGTATTATATGTTATGTATGTATTTTACATTTACATTCAGCCCACGGGCCAGTTTTTACTTGGGCCCCTAACCGCCCAGCAGTGGGACATCAATGGGTTGCTATTATATGTAGGATAGCAAACTCGCTTACACTCGAACCACAACCTATTGGCTGTGATCCAAAAGAAAACTTTCTACTTTGTCACAATCTTTTTCAGTGATATTTCTAATAAGTTATGGCGATGTGGGGATTAGCTCCATAAAATGGAGTATCTTAAGCCTACAAGATGATGTAGCAGCCTTGTGTGCTAGCCGATATTCGGTAGTTGGCCTTTGAGTGTATAAAATGGCCCTTCTAAGGCCTCCGGGGCCCAATCTTACCTCCTACAGTCCCGGGTCCTTTAAGCGGGGCATGAAAAATCATTTGATGAGGCTGTCAAGTTAAGGGCCATTATGGGACTGTCGGTGTATGTAATGGTAACCTCTTGATGAAGTATATTCTACTGTGAGGGGGTGATACCTCAGTCTTGCATGCATAGTTCTTGAATGAATAAATTAAAAAAAAAAGTTTTAAGTTTAACGTTTTTTTGCACTAAAAGCATCCATATTGGTTGTTTTTTTCACAGTGAACTATGTATAATATTCTACTAGTCAAGTCCTTTCATTTGATATCCATATTGCGGTAGTTGTGTAAAAATACGTAAGCCGCCATTTTGTAGCGGCAGCCATCTTAGATTTACAATGATACATAATAGATTAACATGTTTTGTCACCAGAACTAAAGATATATGTGCCAAATATCAGAACAATCCGTCCACAGGAAGGGGGTTCAGTTTTCAATTACTAGATTTGACCCAAACAAACAGGGGCATTATTCTGTTTGACATTGATTTCTAATCACAGTTGAAACGTGAGAAGTCAGTCGATTTCAATAGGTTAACATAGAGGAAAGAACCGGTGTAAAACTAAACCAACCTAAATGTGTCGGCTAATACGAACGTGGATGGTTACGGTACGATTTGTCAAACGGAATAAGGGCTCAGGTCATGTTCAATAAAATTAAGTGTTTAATAAATAAATACTTACGATATTTCTCCAAAAGCTGCGAAGGCGTCCCTTAAGCTCTGCGTCTCAATCTCAGGGCTCAGATCTCCAACGAAGATGTGGTAGTGTTCTGTAACAAAGAGAGAACCTGATCAGCGGCGTTTTCAATGCCGTACTGACGTCATAGGGGGAGGGGAAGGAATGGAGGGAGAGAGGAGAGAGGAAAGGTATGGAGGAAATATATGGGGCAAAGACGATAGATACCTATCGCCTTTGATATGGGGTAAGAAATTCGATTTTGTTCGAGATTTGATTTGATTCGCTTTGATATAGGTACTCGTATATAGTATTGTCACCCTACACCCCACCGTCGGCGAAGTGGCACGATGCTCGTCCCACCCCCCCTCTCGGGGGGTCAAGGGGGCCATCTTAAAACCGTAGATGGCCCGGGGTCCGCTGGGGTGCGAGGGATATGCCCATTGGGTAACCTTACACCCCGGTAATTAAGGCCCGAGACGGCGTGCGGTTTTAGTCGGTTCGATCCCGACATAACCACCCCCGATGGCCGACGGGGGTGGTATCCATGGGCATTTCCGCACTATAAAAAAAAAGGATCCCGTTTATTTTTGCACTTGATTACCGTCAAGCTAATTTTCCGTATGTAGCTTAATTTTGATGAGACGCCCAATCATTTCTTAAGTTTCTTTCTTTAAAAGTAAAAAAAACCTGAAAAAAACACGCACCCGATTGTCACGTTTTCGTAACGCATGATTTCAATTCTATTAGAAGGTAGAATGAAAAAAATACTTCATTTTTGGCGGGATCTGTCAAAATGAAATCTGTCCACGCTTTCGTAAGGTTATCAAATCTATAAAATCACTCAGTTTGATTTATTTTTAATTAGATTTTGAACCCCTCCCCCTTCTCATCACCTAATACCCACCTTTAACCCCATACTTCGCAACCCTACCCGCTCTGGTGTTGCACTCGTACATAGGTCACAGTGACCACTTCTCATCAGGTGAGCCGTGTGCTTGTCTGCCACCCATGTAGTTTAAAAAAAAGATCGTAAGCTTTGAAAACGCACGTTTTAAAAACGCAATTTTACTGAATTAGGCCCCATGTTTTTTCCGCGTCAAAGATAAAAACAAATCTCAAAAATTATCGGCGGCCAACGGCTCGACCTAATTTCTATATACCCCGAAATCATTACACAATGAATACAAAAAAATCATTACTTAATACAGAATTGAACCAATAGCAATTACATTAGCATTCTATACATATGTTTGAGCCCGACTCCGTCCGGAAGTAGCATTTGAAATGATTGATTTATAGGTACGAATTTACGATTCAATTTTGCTGTGTCAGTGTTTTTGTCTATCCAAAGTATTGATTTTCATTTGAGCATCCTTCATAGATGGCTTGAGCTACTTATAGCCCACACAATTCACCAGTGCATTGAATCCTTCAACCTAGCGTTAATCCCAGTCGCATTCAAAGCTTTCACCTCGGAGTCTGGGGTCCGCTTTACCAGTCTTAACTGCGGATTTAGCTGGACCTCGATATTTTCCGTGAAGCGACTGCCATCTGACCTTCAAAACCCAATGGTGACATTAGGCGATATCGAAGCATTGCAGCTAGACCGTTGTTGTTGGATTTTTTAGGGCTCCAACTACCCAGTTTCGCCTCAAAATATTTTTAGGTATCCGTTTAACCCTTATCGAAACATTCTTCTTGAACCTCAACAATTAGTTCATTGAGGTTGCGAAAATTTTTGATACTTAAAGTTAGCGGTAGGAGGAGGGTAGTTCCTAAATGTTAGAAAACCTTTGCCACAGATAATAAGGTCAAAGTAAGGGAAGCGGTCACCGTGTCCTATGGACGTGTGAAACACCAGGAGCGTCAAACTCGCGCTGCTGACGCTGGAGGAGGGATAAAGAGGGGATGGGGGCCGGCTTGGAAGGGGGGAGGCTTGAGAGAGTTTGTGTGCTGATAGAATAGGATCCTCCCCGTGAGCTCTGGTTATCCTACTTCGCCGGGAACACAACGCGATGGTTATAAAAGTCCCATGTTGGGCGCCACTGTCACTTAGGAAGGAAGCGCAGAGAAGTGTTAGAAACTGCTGTAGTAAAATATTAGTATGAAGCAACATACAAACTCTTCGTTTTATAATACTAAGCTGCACCATAAAGACTTGGAATTCTTTACCAGCGCATGTTTTCCCTTCCTCCTACAGTCCCGGGTCCTTTAAGCGGGGCGTGAAAAAGCATTTGAAGAGGCCGTTAAGCTGAGGGCCACCACTGTAGCACTATCGGTGTATGTAATGGTGACCCCCGATTTTGATACTTTCCATCAGGCGAGGTGAAGTCATGTTGACGTGTACAATAAAAAAAAATCGTATAACACAATAAACATACATACTCTACATTTTATAATATTAAGTATAGAAATTCTTTCATAATTCAAAGTTAAACCAAAAAGCACATAACGGACTGTTAAGTTGTCTCTGCCTACCTAGGAATGAGAGAGGGGTGATGTATGTATATATTTACGCAAGAACGAGTGATATTTCAGAGTATCGGACATTTTGCTAGTGTCATGTTAATGAGAGATGAATAATGTATTCGCACGCGTATGTCACCGCTGAACCGAGTAGGGGCACCATGCGGACATATTTTGTGAGGACATTTTTTTTTCAATGAAATTTTAAAGCAATTTAACTATTCGTAATGATGTTTGATCGGAAATATTGAACATCCAGAACGGGATTTGAAGCCACGAGCAGTTTCTTACAGAGGGAATGCTTTGACTTACTTACTGAGCTACCTGGACCCATACTAGATGTTCGAAATTTGCGGATATACCTATTCTACGGCTTAGGGCGCCAGGGGCTTTATCGAGAATATATAATTAATATTCTAGAAATACTAAACAACAATAAAACGTACTTCCCATAATTATACTAAATAATTCAAGTATGAGAACTCAAGCAGTTGTATCTGAGGACACAAATTATTGGTACAACATTGCGCAGTACACAATCACAACTATGTCATTAGCTAATCGATAATTGATTATTTTATCACAAACTTGCATTTCTCGATAAGTAGGACGTCAATATTATGTCAATCATCAATGGTATGCTACAATTTGAAGTCTAGAGAAGATTGAATGTCAATCATGGTCTTATTATGCTATTAGTACTTAGTGGAATGAAATTGCAGGTTTTTTCATGAGAATTAGTCATGTGGTGCAATCAATACTATCGCGAAACGAATGGTATTAAACTTTGTTGTCAGATATAAAAAGCTTTAGAACAAAACCTAACTAGATATTTGAATGTTTTTTTTCAATGAAATTTTGAATCAAATAGTATGCTATTTCTAATGATTTCAATCGGAAAGAGAGTACATCCTGGACGCGATTTGAACTGTCTCCTTTACAAAAATAATTAATTATTTTACAATCATTTTTAAACAAGTTCGCAAAAAAACACGGTAGATGAATCCGAAACGGACGGGAAATGATATCTCCCGCCCGTTTCTGACGTGTTCATATTAGTAAAATTGCAGATTTTGAGAGTAATTCTTAAAAATATACTATTCATACATTCTTCCAATTAAAAAGGTTATCAATTAATATTTCTAAATCTATAATTAACAGTATACTTATTGAGTATCACTTGAAATTAACTTTTAAACTTTCGCGTTCCATGATTATAATAATATGTAAAGAGGAATTAACGCGATCATGGTGTAGGTATATAGATACATACCTTTGGAATGCCTGACGTTTCGACCAGGTTACGCCGGCCGTGGTCACAGGCTGACCGTCTCAGCTGGGCATGTCTCAGCAGATGTGTTATATACCTATACCATGATCGCGTTAATTCCCGTTTACATATTATTATATCACTTGACAACCGTGAGTTGTGTAACATTAAAAGATAAATAAGAGGGACCCGCCACAACCCCCGGTCTGTCTATCCTCACGATAGCAACAGTCATGGTTAAACCTTAACAAATTTTATAGAAAGGAATGATAAATCGAACCCCTCAAAAAAAGTGAAAACACCAGAATAAGTGATAACTGTGAGATTTTCAAAATTAAATGATATTTTGTAAGGCGAATGAAAAAGTTTAATGAATTCTTTTCATTTGATTTTAGACTTTAACTGTATAAAGCTAAGGTCTACAATTAAATACCGTTTTTTAGGGTGTCAGTGGGATGACAATGGTTTGCTTTTAGTAGTATCGAGGCCCTGCGTAGTACCGGCGTACGACGCGCGCGTCGTACGCCGGTCACAAGCTTGGATGTGATTGGTTGACCTATTCTGTTCGTTTCGTTAGCAATTTACGCTGTGCCACTTGTCTATGTGGGCAGGGCCTCGATACTGCTAAAGGCAAACCTTGCTATGCCACTGAAACTAAAAAATGCTGTACCGGAGCTACAGCAGTGGGATAGAGGGTGGGATAAGTCCCATTATTATTGCTGCAGTGTTCCGCTGATGAGAAGTGCACGTCGACTGTAGTTTCTCCACTATATGAGGGATCTTCAGGGCCCCTTGATTATCTGAGGAGTGACTTTAAAGATGCCTCATACAGGAGTGAAACTGTTCACCTGCACACTCCCTTCTTCTGCACCATTCTGACTGATGGCGAGTTCACTTTCTTGCTTTTCTTCTTTCTTGCTTTTTATCCTTAAAAAAACCCGACTGCGTAAAAAACTAAAAATAAAAAAACAAGCACTTAGATGTCCGATGGTCTAGAAACATAACAACTGAACAGTCGGGATCTATTTATTCGACAGCCAATCTAATTTTTCAATGGATCCCGACTGTTAAGTTGTTATGTTACTAGACCACAGGACATCTAAGTACTTGTTTTTTTTTTAGTTTTTTACGCAGTCGGGTTTTTGTTAGTGTTCGACTGCAACGTTGGAGGTTGCGACTTTGATTCCTGTTCAGTGCAAATATCTGTGTACCTAAATATGTATATTTGCTTGGTATAGGTGTTTTTATGTAAAATATATTTCCGAAAAAATATCTATGTTTATCCGTACTCTAGAACTCATAACACATGCTAGTTTAGCTGTGTTTATTTTGTGTTGAGATAGCTCTATGTATAATGTCCTAGAATATTAATTTTCTATTCTTTTTTAGCTCGAATTTTAGCTCTCAGCTCTCTCGCTAGAGGAGAGGAGACCCGTGCTCACCAGTGGGACATAAATGGGCTGCTAACATTATTATTCACTTTATTTTAAATATAGACATATAAATTACATTTTTAAATATATATAAAAAAATATATTTAAAAATATAAAAAATATTATTATTATTATTATTTTTCTTTTAATATACATATTTAACGAGTAAATTGACGTTTTTATGTCAAATTAAAGTGTAAACTGTCTTCATTTTAAAATAATTTTCTCCAAAACCAGGACTGTCCTGACTTTTCATTGGAATATGTCCGCACCCTAGTTACTAGGTAGCTGACCTAGTTACATGGTAATAAGGTGCTAATTTTACATACAGAGTTAATGCCGTGGATTTCCTCGGATTCAACAAAATCTTAGTAGTTGTTGATGTGTTATATGATGAACAAATAATTTGCATACAACTTAAAACATGTTATTAAATAAATTAAGTAATTTTTGCGAAGGAGGCGCGGGTTCGATCCCCGCTCAGTGCAAATATTTGTATGCATGAATATGGGTATTTGCATTTTAGTCTGGTCGTGCCTCGGAGAGCACGTTAAGCCGTCGGTCCCGGTTGCCATACAAACATCTATAGCAGTCGTTACGGGTAGTTGGAGCCCTAAATAGTCCAACAACAACGGTCTAGCTGCAATGCTTCGATATCGCCTAATGTCACCATTGGGTTGTGAAGGTCAGATGGCAGTCGCTTCACGGAAAATATCGAGGTCCAGCCAATTCCGCAGTTAAGACTGGTAGGTAAAGCGGACCCCAGACTCCGAGGTGAAAGGTTTGGATGCGACTGGGATTAACGCTGGATTCGCTTTACCAGTCTTAACTGCGGATTTGGCTAGACCTCGATTTAAATTATTAGGAAAAGTTAGCATAGTAATTTCAAATTTTAAAAGTTTCAAAATTTCATTGAATTTTCAAAAAATATTCAGCTGGTATACCAGACAGAATGTGAAGTAGACTTATGCCATATATCCATCTTGCCTACCCCAATTTTTTTTATATAGGACAACCTAAAATGACTCTACCTCGCCTGATGGTAAGCTAAAGTCTTAGGACTGGGGTCACCATTACATACACCGGGGTAGTACACTTTTTCAGCCCTGGACTATAGGAGGAAGGAAACACATGCGTTGGTAAAGAATTCCAAGTCTTTATGGTGCGGCAAATAAAAGAGGCACCGAACCGCTTGGTTCTTGATGGAATTGATTGCACTGGGCGATATGTTCTTTAAACCGTGAATTTTAATACTGAAGCTAGAAAATAATGATATTTAAATAAAAAACCCCGCTGACAGTTAGAAAAAAATATATAATTGGATAAAACTTCGCATCCAGCCAATCATGTAATACATTCACAGGGGAAATTTTTACTGGCGTTGTCAATTCGTCGAAAATTTATTCTATCTCTGTCCCACACAGTGTTTACGAACATCTTCGCTCTCTTTCCAACTAGAGAATCGCGGCCGCTGGGAAAAAGGCCGTATTTGCTTAGGAGAAATTAAAAAGTTTGTATTTTTTTATCGTGTTTTTTTTTTTTCAGTTTTGTGTTTTCGGGGAATGGGCGTTTGAGGAGGTAGTTTGAAATATAAGAGGGGTTTGTGGTTAAAGAAAACTGAAAGTTAAGCAAGCTGGTCGGCTTTAGGATAGGTGATCATTCGACGACCTCTGTCTTTGGTGTAGCGGTAGTGCACTTGACTACTACGATGGCGGCGCTGGTTCGTTTCCCGTTGATTGCAAAAATATTTGTATACAATATCTATACATATAATAAAATGATAGGAAATTCAAAACTGTACATTGAATATTTTTTGAAAAGAATACTTGGAGTGTGATGTACAATCGATACCGAAGCCAAAAATATAGTTTTTAGATTTTTGTCTATTTGTCTGTATGTCCGGGATAAACTCAAAAAGTACTGCATGGATTTACTTCAAATTTGGCACGAATATTATTAAGAAGTCGGGTCAACATATAGGCTACATATTATCACGCTATCATCTACGTGGAACGAGCAGTGAAGCTTTATTTCTTCAACGCATTCTGTAACAACGTGTAATCTAACGACTCATATTTGAATGTTGTTAGGTATTATGTTAAAACCATGCTATAAGCTAGCTTCACACTATAAGTAAATTTGGTAGCGATACCGACCTCCATGCGGGCGAAGCCGCGGGTGGAAGCTAGTATTGTAGAAATGCCTATTTGCATTGGTCTGTGTATGTACGAGTATTAATCCGGCTTACATATTCTATATATTATTCTATATATTCTACACTCGAGAGCAATGAATCCGGGTCACTTAAAGAATGTTAAAAATCTCGGAAACTAAAAATGATAGGTTAATGCAATAAATTGTATTTAATAGACAATGTAATACTCCTTAAATGAAAGTAAAAAAAATATGAGTCACCATACATTTTATTAACACAAAATTACATAAAGAAAAAAACTGCTGATCTCTCCTTAAAACAAAAATAGGAAACATGAAATTTTTGAACTTTATTACGATTTTCTTGAATTTTAATACTTCGTATTGCCTCCTCGTGCTTCCATTACTGCGTTTACGCGGTTTGGCATGCTGTACACCAAGTTCCTTATACGATTTTGGGGAATATTCTCCCATTCCTCTGTGAGAGCAATTTTGAGCTCACGAAGCGTGATTGGGGGAGGGTTTCGTTGTTTTACGCATCTGCCTAGCTCGTCCCAAGCATGCTCGATCGGGTTGATATCCGGGCTGCGCGCTGGCCACTCCATACGAGTAATGTTCATCTCTTGAAGGTAGTCATTCACAATCCTACCTGTATGAGGTCGGGCATTGTCATGCATAAATATAGCATCCTCACCTAAATTGACCATAAATGGACCAACGTGATCATTGAGGATTTCTTCCACATATCTTACGCTAGTTAAAGAGCCGTTTTCTATGATCACCAGCTCTGTGCGACTTTCAGAAGAAATTCCGGCCCACACAAGTACAGACCCACCACCGTAGGCTACTTTTTCTTCGATGCATGCTTGCTTGAATCTTTCCCCTGGTCTTCGATACACTCTGTGTCTTCCATCGTGCTTGTAGAGCATAAATTTTGATTCGTCGGAGAACATAACTTTTGACCAATCTTCAATACTCCAATTTACGTGGCTCTGGGCATATCTTAGTCTCGAAATACGATGCCCACGCTCCAGTTTAGGGCCGTTTGCAGGTCTAAGGGGTTTTAAGTTAGATTCAGCAAGCCGACGTCTTACTGTCCATGCACTTGGGTTACTTCCTCCGAGGCGTCGAAACTGATTGGTGAGTTCAGTTCCTGTGAGAAAGCGATTTCGAAGCATGGTGTTCACCAAGTATCGGTCTTCTCGTGCTGTGGTACACCTGGTTCTGCCCGTTCCTGGTCTGCGTAGGTTAGAACCAGTTTCTTCGTAACGTCGGAGAACTCTTTGTACTGTTGACAGCGACACACCGACAGTCCTGGCTGTATCGCGCTGACTCCGGCCGGTTTCCAGCATTGTAAGTATTCTGGTGCATTCTTCAGGCGTAAGCGACATAATTTCAGCTTGAATAATGAATATAGAGCACTATCAACATGGTTTATGTACCCACATAAATGACAGATTACAAACAAAAGCAAAACCAAATGCTGTAATTTCGTAGTTCCATCTTCGAAAGTGGCCCTTTTTCAAATTTGATTTTTTTATGATATAACTTTACAATAACTAAGAAGTTTTAATACCTTCATTTAAGGAGTATTACATTGTCTATTAAATACAATTTATTGCATTAACCTAGCATTTTTAGTTTCCGAGATTTTTAGGATTCTTTAAGTGACCCGGATTCATTGCTCTCGAGTGTATATATATATCCTGCAGGAATCAAAATTATGTTTTTTTTTTTCGCATTTCATTCTCCCTATGACACTCGGGCAATGCAGACTTTTTTTTTTATACCACTTAGGTGGCAGACAAGCACACGGCCCACCTGATGGGAAGCGGTCACCGTGGCCTAGGGACGCGTGCAACACCCTTTCATTTGAGAACTCATTCATTGAAATCTGTCCAGCCGTTATGCCTATAGAGATATATACATACATACGCGCGAAAGACATTATCCTCGCTAGCGCAGTCGGGTAAAAAAACACAATTTGCATTATTGTTTAATGAATAAATTATTTTAATTGAAATAATAATCTGTTAGAAGTCAATTACTTATAATTTCTTTATGACTTGCTACAAAGACTAATATTTAAGTTTAAATATTAATAAATTCTAGAACTTCTCAAAAGGCGAGAGCTCAAAGTCTAATGGAAGTATTATATATTAATCTCTTTCCTAGATTGAAAAATAAATTACCAGAAAATAAAAAAACGACTGCTGTTGAAAAGCCTTTTTATTACTACGTAGGTGGCAGACAAGCACACGGCCCACCTGATGGGAAGCAGTCACCGTGACCGGACGTGTGCAACACTAAGGGTGTCATATACGCGCTGCCTACTCTGAAGAGAAGGGGGGAGGGCTAAGAAGGTACAGTGAGCTCTGGCTACCCTACTTACCGCCGGTAACACAACACGCTGGTTATTATGGGGCGGTGTTCTGTAGGGCGGAGGTACTACCCCAGTCGGACTGCTCAGTTCGGACGGGAGATACCGTCGTGTCCTACCTCTTGTAGATTCTCGTTGTCTTGCTGGTTGAAGAATGTGATTCCATCACCTGTTAACTCGATGGTGTCAAATAGCTAACATAATGTATGTGACACCATAGAGTCAATCCTGTGACAGAATCAATATCCGGAAGTTATCCGGATGTTGTCCGGTTATCGGTGAATACTTCTTTCTTGCTGTTTTGTTGTTTAGCTTCATCATCTTAGTCATAATTCTTTATAGTACAGTATGGCAAAAGTCTATGATCTATTTCAGATTTTGAACAGTAGTTTTGAGGAAAGTAAGAGGTAGATTATACAAAAAGTACCTACCTGCATGAGTGTTTTTGACGCGTTGAGAATTGAATGTAATAATAAAATTATTGACTATAATACTGCCTCTATTGAATCATATCAAAGATAGATAAACATTTGTGTATGAAAAACATTTCTCTAAGCATTGTGCTGTGGCCGACAGGGTCCATAAATGTACAAAATATTTAATTGTACTAAGTTGGCTCTTTTGAACTAACTTTGAGTTTTGATTACAATTATAATGAATAATTTTCATTCGAAGTTTTAAGTTTGAAATTTGTGCAATCATCATAGACTTTTACTGCTGACTATACATACATAGTAAACAATTATCAAACATCTTCATACATACATAGAAATAAACCTCCGGATATTGTCCGGATGTTGAAGTCATCTTTCATGCTATCTTCCTTTTTCTTGCTTCTCGTGCGGTTGGTGGAACCGACCTCGGATGGAATATGGTGTAGAAATAAGTGTGTTATAACTACTTCGACACCAAATCCCAACAGAGGGCGTTCCGGTGCTGCAGTTGCTCGATGATAAAAAAAAAAAAATAAATTACGAAGCTTAGCCAGGGTTTGGAGTAGTTCGCGCATCGTGCACTTTGAGCCAATCAAATGATTCAAAGTACGAACGAACGGAACGTTGATTCGCTACAAGACGACTCTCGGAGACATCTGATTGGTCCATCAAGTGACGTCACTTGGCGGACCAAACATATGTCCGCGACGGCGCAACCACGTCTCCCGCGAACCGCTCATACCACAAAGGGGACCTAAAAATCGACCATTGCGCATAATGACGCGTCCGGCCAATTTACGTGCCGACATCTGCAATAATTTGTGTTTTGTTGTTAATTTTTTCGGAGGATATGATAAAGTGAGGTGATGTGAGTTGGGTGGGATGAGTTGGCTGAAGTGAGTTGGATGAGATTAGTTGTGATAGGCTGGGTGGAGTTGAGATGAAGTAAATCGAGATGAGTAAAGGATTTATTTCATTTTATTTGGCTCTTAAACAGCTGTCGTGTTGACGAAAGAAGGTTGAATTTTTTCAAAATTTCATATAATTCCACCAAAATGCTATAAGAATATCTTTTTAAATGTATGTATGTGTATATGTTTATATAATGTTTCCACAACGTACTGGCGATATCAAAGTTCTTTATTTAGACCAGTAAGTTATCGGACTGTTTAGGGCTCCAACTACCCGTAACGACTGCCATAGATGTTCGTAAAGGAACCGGGACCGATGACTTAACGTACTCGCTGAGGCACTTAACCCTACCTACCAACTTCGCTACGGACCTCTCAGACCTGGGAGTCCTGAGGTTACAAACACCCTCGAGCCTCTGCAGCTGCGTAGGGATGTTATATCTTTGGCAGTTTTGACGTGATAACGTCTTATAAATTGATAATACCAGCAACACTCATGAAAAATAGTAACGTTCCATAGTAACGTTCCACCTGAGCCTGTGCGTGCAAGCGAGAGCGCGCAACAAGCGATAGAGAGGCCCAAGCAGTGAGGCCAGAGTCAAAGCGTTGGCTTGTGACACATGTATCTCTCTTCTCGCGTGAAATAGTAAGGTTCCGCTTCTGTAGTGTATTTAATTTAGTATCAGCATTGCACCCGTGCGAAGCCGGGGCGGGTCGCTAGTATTACATAGAATAATGATTATGACGTTATCACGTAAATCTATCGTCCGTAAACCGACTTTACAGACAACCAATTTTTTACCGGCTCTACCATGGCGAGTGTTCCGATGAACTCGTCCAATTAATCCCAATCTCTCCTTTCCTATATAGAACTACACGCGCCAGACTGAGGTATCACCCTCACACAGTGGAATCAATTTCATCAAGAACAAAGCGGTTCGGTGCCTCTTTTATTTGCCGCACCATAAAAACTTGGAATTCTTTACCAGCGCATGTGTTTCCTTCCTCCTATAGTCCCGGGGCCTTTAAGCGGGGCGTGAAAAAGCATTTGATGAGGCCGTCTACCTGAGAGCCACCACTGTAGCACTACCGGTGTATGTGGTGGTGACCCCAGTCCTGAGACTTTGCCTTTAGCTTACTATCAGGTGAGGTAAAGTTATTTTGACGTGTCTTATATATACAAAAGACCCCTCAGTGACGTCACTGAGGGGTCGGTATTCCAACAAAGTTTATTCTATTGATTTGGGCGTCAACCGGACTTTACCCAAATACACAGCGTGGTCAAACCAGTCGACATAATTAAAAATAAACACATATTTAACACGCAAAACATCTAAGTGTATGTTATCACGGAATATTATAATTTAATTATTAATTATAATTTTTCATTTGCCTACGAATTTAGAGTTACATAATACGAGTACCTATCGCCATTTTTTTATACATTACTATGTATAAAAAAATGGCGATAGGTACTCGTATTATGTAACAGGCGAGGTGAAGTCATATTGACGGTACTCCGTCAATATGACTTCACCTCGCCTGATGATAAGCTAAAGGTAAAGTGTCGGGTAGGGGGTCCCATTACATACACCGACAGTGACATAATGGTGGCCCTTATTATATAATCCGTATATTCATTTCAGATGATTTATTAGGACTCATTGATGTCCCACTGCTGGGCACGGGTCTCCTCTCCTCTAACGAGAGAGCTGAGAGGGTTTACACCTTAATCCACACACGCTGGCCTAATGCGGGTTGGTGGATCGGAAATTTCCTTAGAATTTCTTGTTTTTCATGATTAAGTGACAATAATCAATCTATATATCCATTCGTTCATATTCATCCATCGATACACATCCATTCATCTAAGCTTCCATACATCCATCCAAACTTACCCATGTTATACCTACATGGGTAAGTTTGCAGCTGTAAAATAGATTTTTATTATGTAAGTTATTAAATAGGCAGATACAAGTTTTCCATGAAAATACTTTTTTTATACCATTTTGGTAGCAGACAAGCACACGACCCACCTGATGGGAAGCGGTCACCTATTCTGTCTAGAATATTCAAAAGAAATGTTTAACGAGGCAGAGTTTGTCATATGGGTTACGGAATGCGGATAGACATAAATTTAGATACAATTTTTATTACCCGACTGCCAAGAAGGGACACTTATTTTTGATTAATTTATTGATTACACACAAATTATTAATTACACATAAATTAATGACTAAGTACACACAAAACCGATTACACATAAGTTTTTATTGACCATAAATTGTTGATTAATTATTGATTACACGCAAATTTTTGATTACACAGAAATTATTGATTACACATAAATTTTCGATTACACACAATATAAACACAGTGCCATAATGATGACCATCACTCCACGCGAGGTCCACATCTGACGCGTTGTTCAGTGAACTGACCAAGTTTGGAATATGGTTTCGCCAGTTTATGTTTAGGTCCCAATGTAGGTGGCGGGCCTATTGCCATTAACCGGGCACTTATAAACCTGCGATAAATACACACATAACTTCGAAAAGCATCGAAAAGTCATTGGTGTGTGCCATGGTGAACCTGGGATCGAACCCGAGACCTCGTCTCACCATCCATTACCCAGAGCACTAGGCTACCGCGCTGTGGTACCCGGTAAAAAAATACACAGTTTAATTAAATTTTTATTTCTAATGAATTTTTGATCGGCGCCGGCGTCCTATGCCGTAGAATATATCGGAAAAATTCGAACATCTAGAATGGGTCCAGGTAGCTCAGTCGGTTAGAGCATTCCCCCTGTAAGGGACCGGTCACGGGTTCAAGTCCCGTCCTGGATGATCACTTTTTCCGATCAAAAAATCATTAGAAATTAAACACAACCTTTCATCATAAAACAGCAGACAGACATAATTGTATTATAATGAGCTTGATTCTGTTGCGAATTTTCGTCAAACTTAACTAAAATGTCAAATGTTATGTTGACTGTAAAACTAAGTTAAACGCTGTTTTTAACCGACTTCAAAAAAGGAGGAGGTTCTCAATTCATGCGCTATTTTTTTCATGTATATTACGCGATAGCGGCGCCAATTATGGATAGATTTTTAATTTTTTTTGTTTGAAAGAGGCTACTTCTGAGGTGGTCCCATATCCAGGGTATCAGGATCTGATGCTGGGATCTTGGAAAAATCGAGGGTAAATCATCAAATTCTGTTTTTGATGCCATTGTGCAAACCTCATAAATATGTACTTTTCTATGTCTGTACACTAAAAAGTACTTAAAAAAAATAGTTTGTGAAGTTGCTTTTTTAAACGTATACCTAGTCATAATTATGTTTCCAAAATTGGCAAAAACAGGTGCAGGCCGTTGTAATGTTTAATGGTTTAAAAAAGTTCTGAAATAAGTAAATTAAATTTAGAGATTTTAGTTAAATTTAGCGAAATTGCATGCAGGAAACGACAAAATAAAGTCATTGTTATAATTAGATTACCACAACAAGAGTTACAATAAAACGTGTACGTACTGATGAAGGCGATTCTCTTCAATTTCGTCGGCTATGTTTGAGATTGCTTGAGATACGATGTTATGGGTTATGCAACTTCCATCGGTCACATAAATTTCATATAGAAATTTACGTGAACGCTGAAAGTGACATACCACATTCGCGATGTATATATGGTTGCTTCATAACATGACAGCATCAATGACGGCGATTCTTTTGTAGTTTGTCAGCTGTGTTTGAGATTGCTTGAGATACGATGTTATGGGTTATGCAACTTCCATCGGTCTCGTAAATTTCACTTAGAAATTTACGTGACCGCTGAAAGTGACATACCATATTCATGATGCATACAGTGGCTTCATAACATGTCTGCGTCAATGAAGGTGATTCTTTTGTAGTTTGTCAGCTGTGTTTGAGATTGCTTGAGATACAATATCACAGTTTGCATAGCACTAAAACGATTACTAGTAAAAAATACGTCATTATATTATTATGTATTCCTATCTGGAACCAGTTAAAATTCAATATAATATAACAAGGAGGATTCTGTGCTGTTAGCGGTGAGACTAAAGTCTCCTGTATTGTCAGCACAGAAACCACATATTCTGATTTTATTACCACCTAAGTGGTAATAAAATCAGAATATCAGGTACCTACCTTTTATACGACAGCATAGGACATTATAAACAATCAAATATTATTATTAAAAGATTATTATGAATAGAGTGAGATGTGAGATTTATCAGCTAACATTGAGATTAGTTACGGTAACAGTTACTATAGAACGCTTTCTTCTTTTTCATTACTTTCTTTCCGTTCCTTTCCTCTCTTTCTTTCCTTTCCGTACAACTCGGCCCGCACAAACTCACACACTAGTCAGCCACACGCGGTAAACGACATTCGATTCAGTCAGCTTAAATAGTCAGAAAAAACAGTATTGTGTAGTGAAATTGACGCGGAAAAAAAACCATGGCAGCCTAGTGGTCTGGGTAATGGACTGCAGAGACGTGGTCTCGGGTTCGATCCCAGGTTCACCATGGCACACACCAATGACTTTTCGAAGTTATGTGTGTATTTATCGCAGGTTTATAAGTGCCCGGTTAATGGCAATAGGCTCGCTACCTATTACAATCGGACCTAAACATAAACTGGCGAAATGTGGGTGCTAGCACCTGTGCCTACCCCTTCGGGGATATAGGCTTGAGTTTATGTTATGTTATGTTAGGTATGTTATGTAGTGAAATTATGTAAAACCGTAGTGTCGGCAAGAAACAATATGAACACATTGCAACATTTGCAACCCAAAATTAACGCACACAAGGTTAACTGTCGCCATTTTTAGCCGTCATTTTATAATTCAATCTCGTCTTCATTGACTGCCTCTACTAGGACAGAGGGCGCGGGTTCGATTTCCGCTCAGTGCAAATATTTATATGCATATGTCTATTTGCATTGGTCTGGGTGTTTCTATGTATACCTAATATGTATGTATTTACAAAAAAGTAAATAAATATGTTTATCCACATTCTAGAACCCATAACACTAGCTAATTAAACTATGCTTACTCTGTGTCTAGATTGTCGAAGACTTGAGTCGGTGTGCGATTTTTATCAGGTCCGAGTCAGATTTAAACACTCCTGCTGGCTGAAGGGGGCGGTATCCGAAGAACTTCCGCACGAAAAAAGGAATTTGCAACGGAATTCGAAATCCACGCGGGCGGAGCCGCGGGTAACAGCTAGTTTATTTATATTTCTAGTTCATGTACTGAACCGTAAAAATCATAAACTGGAAATAATTGTTTCTAACAAAGACTTTCAAAAACATTTTTATGTCACCGTCAACAATCGTTCATGAATTTTAAAAAGTTTCGTGAAAAGAGGATTAATACAAAAGGGTTTTAGCATTAAAATGTAAAGATTTAATCTTGCACCTCTTTGGCCGCTGTCCCTAAAACTTGATGCCTTTGCCTGTCTCATTATAAGGGCGAAACAATATTTCGTAATCTCTCTGGTTTTTACTAGGTAGGTAGGTAGGTATATGAGTTTTAAGGTTATGTTCAGTAAAACATTTTTATCTATACAAATAAATGAAGTGTTTGTTTGTAATACATTAAAATCTATCTATTTAAATTATAATGAATCTGTAACTGATCGGTGTCTGTACATGGAAGATACCTTCATAACCTCCCCCCCTCCTTCCCTTCAGGGTAGGCAGCACATGTGTGACACCCTTAGTGTTGCACACGTCCATAGGCCACGATGACCACTTCCTATCAGGCGGGCCATGTGCTTGTCTGCCACCTAAGTTGCATAAAAAAAATTGACTCAAAATCTTACAAAAGTCTTTAAAATCTACTTTTAGAACTGCACCTCAGCTTCCAACAGGCGGGGTATAAATAAAACATATTTGATCACAAACGGTTGATTAGAACCAGAGATAATTAAAAAAAACGCGAATACCGCCCTCTACGCGGGCGGAGCCGCGGGCAACAACTATTCAATAATAAATATATTAATATTATTATCTTAATATATTATATAAATCTCGTGTCACAATGTTTAACCGATTATAATAAAATTCGCACACCATGTGCAGTTCGATCCAACTTGAGAGATAGGATAGTTTTTGAAACGGATTTCGACATCCACGCGGGCGGAGCCGCGGGCAACAGCTAGTCCGACTATAAGTGCTAGTCCTAGTCTTTAGAAATACTTGTTCCAAATACCTATTCCCTTTTTTATCGCGCGGAAATCCCCATGGATACCACCCCCGTCTGCCATCGGGGGTGGTTATGTCGGGATCGAACCGACTAAAACCGCACACCGTCTCGGGTCTTAATTGCCGGGGTGTAAGGTTACCCTATAGGCATATCCCTCGCACCACCGCTGACCCCGGGCCATCTACGGTTTTGATATGGCCCCCTCGACCCCCCCGACGTCTGGCTCGCCGCGGTCTCCTGTAGGGCGGAGGTACCCCAGACGGCCGCTCTTGCTCTTGGTCCGACTTATAATCTTACGCATATTTGATCACAATCGGTTGAGTAGAACTGGAGATTAGTCAAAAACATGCTACGTAGGTGGCAGACAAACACACGACCCACCTGATTTGAAGCGGTCACCGTGGCCTATGGACATGTATTGTGCAACACAAAGGGTGTCACACACGCGTTGCCTACTCTGAAGCGAAGGGAGGAGGGAATGGAGGAGGGAATGGAGGGATTGAGGGAGGGGATTTTAGGAGCAGCTGCAAAAAGGTCCCATAACAATATTGACTCAACTTTGGGTAGTAAAGAATTTTTGTAAAGAAACTCGTTGCCGCTTAAATATGAAGCGATGTTAACAAGATGGCCGCCACGGAACTGTTGAAATTCCGCCATTTTTACATAAAATATGAAAATTGTTTAACTTAACCTTCGTATTCCTTTTTTTTATAAATAGGAAGTTTGTGATGTAACATTCTCTTACTTCTATGGTATGTTGTGATGTATTTAATTCATTAAATCGCAGCACTAGTGGGACCGGTGGGTGTCACGCGGTGCTGCGACGACAATCCTCTTTTGATGAGGCCGTCAAGCTGAGTGCCACCATTGTTAACATGGTACGTGTATGTAATGGTGACCCCTTTCCTGAGACTTTACCTTCAGCTTACCATCAGGCGAGGTGTAGTAGATTTACAAGACAGAACACTTTAAAATAACGGACGACGTTTGACCGAGTCCGATTCACACTATGAAAGTTTTTTTTTAATTATTTTTTTATATAGGACACGTCAAAATGACTTTACCTCGCCTGATGGTAAGCTAAAGGTAAAGTCTCAGGACTGGGGTTACCACCACATACACCGGTAGTGCTACAGTGGTGGCCCTCAGCTTGACGGCCTCATCAATTGCTTCTTTACGCCCCGCTTAAAGGCCCCGGGACTATAGGAGAAAGGAAACACATACGCTGGTAAAGAATTCCAAGTCTTTATGGTAAGTTAAGTAAAATAGAAATAATACTGCTTTAAGAGATTTTGGTAAGTCCCATAAAAATCTTAGCGGGTCTTATATACCCGGGTGTATATTATATTATATTATTTGACGCAGATTTCAAAGTGTTGAAGTTGATCTTAACAAATATTTTATCGCAGTTATGAAACAAATGAATATCAAAGTTGAATATTTTGGTGTCGTGACTGGAAGGTTAATGGGTATATTTGAGAGGGATTCCCTCGGGCTACTGAGGGTTAAAGGCGAGTGGGGGGAGGGATGTCCTGTTGTATGTATAATATTGATTCAGACTTTAGTATATTTAACCGACTTCAAAAAAGGAGGAGGTTCTCAATTCGTACGCTATTTTTTTGTATGTATGTTACGCGATAGCGGCGCCAATTATGGATGGATTTTGGAACATTTTTCTTTATTTGAAAGAGGCTACTTCTGAGGTGGTCCCATGATCTTGGGAAAATCATCAAATTTACGGCAAAAATTCTGTTTTTGATGCCTTTGTACATAATAAACCTCATAAATAGGTACTTTTCTATTTCTGTACAATAAAAAGTAAAAAATATTAGTTTGTGTATCACCTCGCCTAATGGTAAGCTGAAGGTAAAGTCTCAGGAAAGAGGGTCACCATTACATACACGTACCATGTTAACAATGGTGGCACTCAGCTTGACGGCCTCATCAATTTCTCATGCAAAGCCGGGTTGGACAACTGGTGATGTAAAAAATGTTGAATGAAACCAAATCTACAAAAGATAATATCAATTATGGTATCTTTTTACTTGGCCCTCTGGCGTTGTCTGCTATACGGCGTAATATACGAGCGGCGAGCGATTTTAAAGAGATTAAGCGAGTGATAACCGCGGTAGCCTAGTGGTCTGGGTAATGGACTGCTGAGACGAGGTCTCGGGTTCGATCCCAGGTACATCATGTCACACACCAATGACTTTTCAATGCTTTTCAAAGTTATGTGTGTATTTATCGCAGGTTTATAAGTGCCCGGTTAATGGCAATAGGCTCGAATCGCCACCTATTACATTGAGACCTAAAAACATAAACTGGCGAAATGTGGGTGCAAGCACCTCTATCTACCCCTTCGGGGATATAGGCGTTAGTTTATGTTATGTAGCGAGTTTAAAACTTTTTTTATACCACTTAGATGGCAGACAAACTCGCGGCTCACCTGATGGGAAGCGGTCACTGTGGGCTATGGACGTGTGCAATACCAGGGGCATCACAATCCTTTGTTCCTTCCTCCTACAGTCCCGGGTCCTTTAAGCGGGGCGTGAAAAAACATTTGATAAGGTCGTCAAGATGAGGGCCATCATTATGGATACCCCCCCCCCGCGGCCAGCGGGCAGGTTATGTCGTACTCTTACTGACTAAAACCGCACGCTGTCTAGGGTCTTCTGACGAAAGGATGTAAGGTTGCCCATAGAGCATTTCCCTCGCACCCCGGCTTGACCCGGGCCATCCCCGGATTCGAGATGGCCCGTCATGCCCCCGGAATACGGGGAGGGGGGCGCGTTTTCATGCACCGCCGTTTCGGCCTGCTTCTGCTAGGGTGACAGGCAGCTCCACCCGTCACTCCCAAGGCCTGCGCTCATGGAGGACGGAGGTTGTCTCTGACACAAATTCGTGTTCAAAGCGATCTGTCCATACCATTAATAGGTTGATATTAAAAAGTAAATAAAAAACCACATGTAAGGAAATATAATAAGATATTCTCTCTGTACCGTCACAGCTAAACACTCCACGCACCACAGACGCGAAGTACCCTAATCCTTTGTTTTATGCCCTGGATTATCTGCGGATTAACGCGTGACTTATGACAATTGTTTCGGTCATTGTGTGTTAACTTTGTTAAATATCAAGATGGCGACTTCATTTTAGTTTAAGCTTTCAAATCTATAACATATTCGCATTTCGGGGAGTGCGCTCTGGAATTGCACAACCTGATACCTCCAAGTCCTTTCTATCAAAAAACGACCAGACGAACAGCGTCACGCCACCGCTATATGGTCGATATTCCACTCATACGCACAAAGCGCTTTGCTGACACGTTCATCGTGCGTACAGCTAAGGAGTGGAATTCCTTGCCTGAGTCTGTGTTTCCGGAAAGCTATAACCTGGGAGTTTTCAAGTCACGAGTGAATAGGTTCCTTCTAGGCAAGCGTGATTCATCGTAGACCACATCGTCACTTACCATCAGGTGAGATTGAGGTCAAACTTAAGCCTATCATGAATAAAAAAAAAAATATAATACTATACTATACATATTAGTAAAATGGTAGGAAAATCAAAACTGTATATTGAATATTTTTTTTGAATAAAGAAACCAAAAATATAGTTTTAATATTTTTGTCTGTTTGTCTATATGTCCGGGATAAACTCAATAAGTACTGCATGGAGTTATTTCAAATTTGGCATGAATATTATTTATAAGTCGGGTCACCCACGTCTGCGTTCGGAGAACCAGTCCGCACCCCGTCTATTCCCCCCTGTGGCCTCTGCTAGTCAGAGGGACACGTGCAGAGCTTAAAAGCAGCCATCTAGACAGCCTCTCCCGAATCGGACGTATTTACCGCAGGCAGCAGGGTCTCTCGTGGTGAGAGGTAGTAGGTTAGTAAAGTATTTTATAACCCAAATTTTTTTTTTTCTAGTGGATACTATGACTTCACCTCACCTGATGGTAAGCTAAAGGTAAAGTCTCAGGAATGGGGGGTCACCATTACATACACCAATAATGCTATAGTGATGACCATCAGCTTGACGGCCTAATCAAATGCTTTTTCACGCCCCGCTTAAAGGACCCGGGACTGTAGGAGGAAGGGAACATGTGAGCTGGTAAAGAAATATGTAATCCGTAGAATTTTGAACCTCTTTTATTCAAAGTCGGTTAAAATGCAATAAATCTGTGATAATCGCTGATCGCTTATCGCTCAGACCGCTTGCGCTCGCCCAAGCGTGCCAGGGCCTTCGTTTTGTTTCTTTTTTAAAAAGCTTTTGTTTTTTTAATGTTTCGCAGCGAATCTTTTCTTGTTCAAAGAGACGGTAGCTTATTCTGTGAGCTACATACGGGCAGAGAATTGAGGCGGGTACGACGACAATAAAAATATTTATTTATGATTATCATTACAAAATAAAGAGTTATTTTGTCTGTGTTTTAGAGAGCACGTTAAGCTGTCAGTCCCTGGTTGCTATACTAACAATAAATATTTATTTATGATAATTATTATAAAATAAAGAGTAGTATATGTCTGTGTCTCGGAGAGCACGTTAAGTCAATTCTTGGCTGCTATAAAAATATTGGTAGTTTTCTTTACGGGTAGTTGGAGCTTGAAAAATTCATATAGTTTGGTCTAACTACAGATTTTTGATATTACCTAACAGTGTGTTGTTAAGGTCAGATGGCAGTCGCTTCATGAAAAATATCGAGGTTTATAGTTAAGTATTGTACACAATACAGCAAAAAAGAGAAATAATACCGGTTAAAATAATATTATATTTATTCGCCTCCGAAATTCAAGGGCATAAATTAATAAAATATGAGTACATTTTTATAGTTTTAGCCCGCCATGTTCGTTGTGTTGCAAGAAAGTGTTTATTTACTTAGATTCCGCCCATAATACGAGGCAATATTATAAGAATTGAATAGTGAAAAATGAAAACTACATTGTCTAGCTATTTTTCTAAGTAGTGTACAGTTATCGGGCCCAAGGTCCATACATTTTTGAAATATCTCCTTTGTATCATCTTCCGGTCTAAAAGCTGTGTGTGTGTGTGTTTTTGTAAATTTAATATCTTTCTATATTTATGTCGCTTGTCCTCCACATAGGAGCCAGTTGAAAACCAGCGTCAGGTACTTGTGCCTGACACCATGCTGAACTGGCCCCTTTTTTGGTTCAACTGAATAACTGGTTTGCGTATGCTAGTACATAATTATTTGTGTGAAATGTGTTGCACTAAAATAAAAGATTTCTCTTTCTTTCTTCTTCTTTCTTTGAACGCGGGCCCGCCCAAACTTCAATTGTCTAAATCCCCGTATGTTTCTACAGTCGCTCGGCTCGGATCCTGGGAATTATTTATTTGGATACAGTAAGTAGATTGTATTATGTTTCTTTTCCAAATTAAATTGCATTCATGAGAGCCCGGACTATGTGCTATGACCTCTTGCCAATTGCCGCCATTTCGAACACTTTTTTTTTATTTCGGACACGTCAACATGACTTCACCTCGCCTGATGGTAAGCTAAAGGCAAAATCTCTGAAATGGGAGTCACCATTGCAAACACCAATAGTGCCACAATAATGGCTCTCAGCTTGACGGCCTCATCAAATGCTTTTTCACGGCCCGCTTAAAGGATCCGGGACTGTATGAGGAAGGAAACACGTGAGCTGGTAAAGAATACTTCTTAGGTGGCAGAAAAACACACGGCCCACCTGATGGGAAGCGGTCACCGTGGCATAAGGACGTGTGCAACATCAGGGTTTCACACACGCGCTGCCTACCCTGAAGGGAAGGGGGGAGGGCTAGGAAGAGGTTAGGGAGGAGGTGTACAGTGAGCTCTGGCTACCCTACTTACCTTGGGGAACACAACACGCTGGTTATTATGGGGCGGTGTTCTGTAGCGCGGAGGTACAACCCCAGTCGGACTGCTAATTTCGGACGGGAGATACCGTCGTGTCCTACCTCCTATAAAATTAGATTTTTTTTTGTAAATACATACACATATATAAAAGAAAGTGTTAGTTACACTATTTATAAGTCCAGAACGACTAAACCGATTTGGTTGAAAATTGGTAGGGAGGTAGCTTAGAATCAGGGGCAGACAAGCACACGGCCCACCTATTAGTGGAGTAAAGACTGAAGTGGAGTGGAGAGTGTAGTAAAGTGGAGTGGGGAGGGAAGTGGAGAGAGGAGCGTAGAGCGGAAGTGGAGAGTGGAGTTGAGAGTCAAGTAGAGAGTCATTTTATTGGTGACGATACAGAATTCCATGCGGGTGAAGCTGCAGGCGAAAGCCAATATTATATAGAAACATAATGTATTCTTTTTAATGCCTAACCCGGCACCGAACCCCGCATTTAGATAACGTAAGCTTAAACTCTCAAACTCAACTATATTACGGAGATTCAGGAGATTTGAGTCGATCGTTTCGCAGCATCCCTCCGCTGAAGCACATCTCGCTTCGATATCGATTGCGTTGAATTAAATTTACTCATACCGGCTTCAATTACTGGATTGGAGGAGTACGGAGTGCAGAGGAGGATGTGGCGTTATATACAGGGTGAATTTTAATGAAAAAAGAACCGCGGTAGCCTAGTGGTCTGGATAATAGACTGCTGAGACGAGATTTCGGGTTCGATCCCAGGTTCACCATGGCACACACCAATGACTTTTCGATGCTTTTCGAAGTTATGTGTGTATTTATCGCAGGTTTAAAAGTGCCCGGTTAATGGCAATAGGCTCGCCACCTATTACATTGGGACCTAAACTTAAACTGGCGAAATGTGGGTGCTAGCACCTCTGCCTACCCCTTCGGGGATATTGGCGTGAGTTTATGTATGTATGTATGAATTTTTCAACTGTGTGTGTTTTTCACTCCGGCACCGTGGTCCTGTGGACAAAACCAGACAAAACTCAAGCAAAATTTAATATGGGTAATGTTTACCATGTGGCGTTCCTTCAGTTCGGAGCATCAAAACGGTCAAGAGTGTGTTTGATGGGACCACAAAAAAGTTTATAATATATCGCTCACGTCAATATGACTTCACTTGGCCTGATGGTAAGCTAAAAGTAAAGTTTCAGGAAGGGGGACACACTACATACACCGATAGTGACATAATGGTGGCCCTCAATTTGACGACCTCATGAAAAAATCGGGTCTTTTACGGTGTAAGTTCGCCCAAAAGGTATTTTCATCGCGTCCCAGTTGGCCCCCCTAAAAATCATCCTGTATATAAAACCATTTCGTTGGTTGGGATTTATGTTTTGCATATGAAAACGCTTTACTGTAAAAGAGCGATTTGGGGATTTGAAAGCTTATGAGTTGAAATTATTGGAAAGTTACGAAAATCTATACATCTATAGAAATAAATAAAATGGAAGTGTCTATCTATACTAATATTATAAAGAGGTAAAGTTTGTGTGTTTATATATTTGTTAAAATATTGTAAGGGGTAATCTCGGGATCTACTGAACTGATTTTAAAAATTCTTTCACCAATAGAAAGCCACAATATCCGTGAATGTCATAGGCAGAATATCATCACGCTACTGCCCAAGGGAGCGGAGCAATAATCATAAATGTGAACAATTCCGGTAGATTCCCATACATTTTAGGAAAACGGATAAATTATGAGCATATTATGTGAAACCCTTTTTAACACATCGCATTGGGGTTCAAAATACGCCATGGGCGAAGCCGGGGTGGGTCAGCTAGTTTGTAATAAGAACTAGTGTTTCTTAACATAACTTCGTGTAAATTATGATGGCGTCGCTCCCTCCTTCACGAATAAACCTTTTGGGTCCCTTGGCGGCACACAGGTAGGGTCGTATTGGATCTTGTAGGGCGTAATATAAAACCGTAAGTATAATAAAAATAGAATCTACAATTTTTTTTATAGTCGATAGGCCTGCGTTTGAAGAGAAGCACGTTAAGCCGTCGGTCCCGGTTGCTATACAAACATCTATGGCAGTCGTTACGGGTAGTTGGAGCCCAAATAAGCCCAACAACAACGGTCTAGCTGCAATGCTTCGATATCGCCTAATGTCACCATGAGATTATGAAGGTCAGATGGCAGTCGTTTCACGGAAAATATCGAGGTCCAGCAAAATCCGCAGTTAAGACTGGTAAAGCGGACCCCAGACTCCGAGGTGAAAGCTTTGGATGCGACTGGGATTAACGCTAGGTTGAAGAAGAAGAAGAAGGCTCGCGTTTGACCACAAAGTCAAAAATCACAAAAAAAAAACTTAATAATACGGTAGGTACATTATGTCATATTCTTGGAGTAAAGTACTGACTTTTTTTTCTATACTACTTAGGTGGCAGACAAGCACACAGCCCACCTGATGGGAAGCGGTTACCGTGGCCTATGGACGTGTGCAACACCAGGGGAGTCACACTCGCGCTGCCGACCCGCCACAAACCTTCTAATGAATAAGTTTTTTTTGCAGAGAAACCTATTTTTATGGTGCGGTTTTGTTTGCAAAGTCTTAGTCACACATAAAATCTTACGCATATTTGATCAAAATCAGTTCAGTAGAACAGATGATATTGTCAAATATACCACGGACATGGGCTAGTACCTTAGTGCAACTAATCTAAATAAGGTTAGTTTATAGACCCATGAGTGCCATAGGCAACTTTTTACCCGGGAAAAACGCAGTCCCGTGGGATGCGAATCCAATTCCAAGCAAGCAGAGTTGGGGGCAAAGATTAGCTATATATATTACTGTCCCTTTGGGCAAATGGGGACCGCAGTTGCCCGGGCTAGTTAAAGTTAAATTCAATCCTGTTTATACTATCAACTTTCTTAACTAAATATTTAACTGTTTTACAATTTAACTTTTTAAGTGAGTTTTTGAAACAATTAGTTTCTTTTTATATCGGTCACGTCAATATGACTTCACCTCGCCTGATAGCAACGCCATTTATGTCCCACTGCTGGGCACGGGTCTCCTCTCCTCTAACGAGAGAGCTGAGAGGGTTTACACCTTAATCCACACACGCTGGCCTAATGCGGGTTGGTGGATCGGACATGTCCTTAGAATTTCTTCTAGACATGTGGGTTTACTCCCGATGTTTTTCCTTCACCGTCAGCAGATGGTAAATCATGTGATTAGCACCTCACCTGATGGTAAGCTAAAGGTAAAGTCTCGGGAATGGGGAAGTAATTAGTTTTTATATATCGGTCACGACAGTAATAATATGACTTCACCTCGCCTGATGGTAAGCTGAAGTCACTTTTTTTTGTAAAAACATACATAATATACATAGAAACCCTCAGACCAATGCAAATAGACATTATCTATACATACAAAAATTTGCACTGAGCGGGAATTGAACCCGCGCCCCCTGTCATAGCATGCATGTCATAGCCGCTACGCCACAGAGGCCGTCCAATAGTAATCTTTTGAATACCCTCCATAGTAATCTAACCCTGGTTGTATTGCGTTCAGGGTTCAGTAGGTGACGAGAGGAAGACGGGGAAGCTGGTCCTCATCCGAAAGGAGGGGCGCCCGGCGGATTCACCGTCCGCCTACCGGCCCATAGTGTTGCTCGACGAGGTGTGCAAGCTCTTTGAAAGAGTGATTGCGAAGCGCCTCGTCGAGCACCTCTCCAGAGTGGGGCCGGACCTGTCGGATGGCCAGTACGGCTTCCGGCAGAGGCGCTCCACCGTGGATGCCATCATGCGCGTGAAGGCTCTGGCGAAGGATGCAGTTGCCCGGGGTGAGGTGATGCTGGCGGTGTCCCTGGACATCGCCAACGCGTTCAACACCTTGCCCTGGAGTTGCGTTAGGGAGGCGCTCGTTTATCACGAAGTGCCTCTCTACCTTCGCCGCATAGTCGGGGCGTATTTGTCGGAGAGAGCCGTCATCTACCCGTGCATGACCGGTCTCGGCAGGCGTGAGATGTCGTGCGGTGTTCCGCAGGGATCGGTCTTGGGGCCGCTCCTGTGGAATATCGGCTATGACTGGGTGCTTCGCGGTGAGCTCGTGGACGGGGCAGCCGTCACGTGTTACGCGGACGACACGCTAGTGACGGCGTGCGGGGCGTCTCACAGCGAAGCGACCCTGAAGGCCACGACCGCGGTTGCCCAAGTCGTGGGTCAGATCCGGCAGCTGGGTCTCGAGGTGGCTCTGCATAAAACCGAGGCCCTGTTCTTCCATGGGCCTCGGAGCGTGCCACCGGCGGGATCCAGCATCGATGTGGGAGGCATATCCATCGGCATTGAGCCCCAGATGAAATATTTGGGGCTCGTGCTCGACGGCCGATGGGACTTCGGGGTGCATCTCCGAAGGCTGGCTCCCAAATTGAAGGGCACGTTTAACGCTCTGGCGCGGCTGTTGCCCAACATGAGGGGGCCGGATGACTCCTGCAGGAGGCTCTACGCGGGGATCGTGCGGTCCATGGCCCTGTATGGATGCCCGATCTGGGCGGAGGCCCTGAATAGCCGTAACTGGCGTACGCTGCGTGCGCCGCAGCGCGTTATGGCTATCAGGGTCATCAGGGGGTACCGCACGATCTCCTTCGAGGCGGCGAGTCTCCTTGCCGGGACTCCACCGTGGGACCTGGAGGCGAGAGCCCTTTCGCGCCTATACTGGTGGCGAAAGGAGGCGCAGGAGCGGGGACTGGACCCGGAGCCTCGAGTAATCGAGGCCGTCCACGCCCAGCTCCGCCGGGATACCGTGGTGGAGTGGAAGGACCGACTTGGGCAACCAAGCGCGGGGCACGCCGTTATAGCGGCGGTAAGACCCGTAATGGAGGACTGGCTGGAGAGGCCTTACGGGGGCCTCTCGTACCGGCTGACGCAGGTGATCTCTGGTAAGGGGTGCTTCGGGGATCACTTGTGTCTGATTCGGAAGGAGCCAACGCCCGAGTGCCATCACTGCGATGCGGGCGAGGACTCAGGGCTGCACACGCTGGCCGAGTGTCCGGCTTGGGAGGTGCCGAGACAGGCCCTCCTGGCAGCCCTCGGGGTGGGAGTCCTCACACTGCCGGTGCTGATCGCAGCGATGGTGCAGAGTGCGGACGCGTGGTCGGCCGCCGCTTCCTTCTGCGAGCAAGTGATGCTCGAGAAGGAGGCGGCGGAAAGGGTTCGGGAGAGGCTGCACAGAGCTCTCCCGAACGGCGGCGGGCGCGGACGCCTAAGGCGTCGGAGGTCTAACGACCTCCTTCCTCTATGAGCGCTGGCCTGGGGGTGACGGGTGGAGCCGCCTGTCACCCTAGCAGAAGCAGGCCGAGGCGGCGGCGCGCGACAGCGCGCCCCCCCCCCCCCTATTCCGGGGGTATGACGGGAACCATGCGGTTCCCAAACCCGAGGGGGCCATCTCGAATCCGGAGATGGCCCGGGTCAAGCCGGGGTGCGAGGGAAATGCTCTTTGGGCCACCTTACACCCTGGCGTCAGAAGACCCGAGACGGCGTGCGGTTTTAGTCGGTAAGAGTCCGACATAACCTGCCCCGCTGGCCGCGGGGTGGGTATCCATGAGGATTTCCGCACGAAAAAAAAAAAAAAAAAAAAAGGGTTCAGTAGGTGCATAGCCGGGGCTTGAGGTGATGGTTGTCGCAGCACTTGTGGGACCAGGGGGTATTGGCGTAGTCTAAACCAATATCTGCGCTTTGTCACGCAGTGCTGCGACGACAATCACCTCTTCTTTCATGAGGCCGTCAAGTTGAGGGCCACTATTATGTCACTGTCGGTGTATGTAATGGGGACTCTGAGACTTTACCTTTAGCTTACCATCAGGCGAGGTGAAGTCATATTGACGTGATCGCTATAAAAAAGTCCATTATAAGCAGAATGCACGAGAAAAATGTATTCTATCAGCAACAGTTCATTTCGCAAGTTATTTTCATACGCAATACGAAATGTATCATCCGCGCACTCTCCCGAAATATCCATTCACCTCCAGATGAAGTCTAATGTGTACGAAAATTCAATAATCTACCATCCAAAAATCCCATTCAAAAATCAACCTTAACACCTTACATTAAAGTCTAAATTCCAATCCCAAACGTCTTCAGTAACCCTCTAAGGTTGAACGTGTAAACGATTTTCACCGTTGGCTACTTGAGAATAAAGTTCAAATTTCAATGGCGCGGTTTATGCGAGATGTACAGGTTGTTGAAAGTTTTATAATGTTGTTACCGACTTGGAATGTGGAGTGTTATAATTTGAGTGCGATGGTTTAATCGAAGGTAGCTGTGTTACGGGAAACTTAATTATGGTGTTTTGTTAATTATGTTTTATGGATTAAATTTTGAAGAAATTCGTATGGAAACTTTTACATAACATAACATAAACTCACGCCTATATCCCCGAAGGGGTAGACAGAGGTGCTGGCACCCACATTTCGCCTGTTTATGTTTAGGTCCCAATGTAATAGGTGGCGAGCCTATTGCCGTTAACCGGGCACTTATAAACCTGCGATAAATACACACATAACTTCGAAAAGCATCGAACTTTTATCCTACTAACATTATAATTACGAAAGTTTGTGAAAATGTTTGAATGTTTGTTACTCAATCATGCTCAAACGGGTGAACGGATTTGGCTGAAATTTAGCACAAGGATAGATTATAGTCTGGAATAACATAAGGCCACTCTCCTGGAAATATGTTTCCATAGGTGGGATCAGAATTCCATGCTGGTGAAGTCGCGAGCGATAGCCAGTACTATTATAAAGTTTGAAAATTAGCTGTGTCTGTCCATTAAATATATTAATGAAAAACTTGGGTTACATTTGAATGAACAATTCTGAACGAAATAAAAAAAAAATTTTTTTTGGAAAGAAAGAAAGAAAAGAAAGAAAGATTTATTTTTATTATTATATTTATTTTGTTCGCGATGGATGCAAAAAAAATGAACGGATTTTTCTTTTAGAAAGATCTTGGTCAGACTTAAAGTCTGCCGTAAGTTTGATTAGGTACCAGAGATTATGATCAAAAGTTGCAATAACACAGACCGACATCAGCTAGTTTTCTATATAGTATTTCTAGGGGAATACCCTGACCAACTGAGCTACCTAGCCTACATCCTCGATAGCAAGTTGTCACGGGTAACTTATGACCGCAGGTTCAAAGACTGACAGATGAACCCTTTTGCAACCTTAGTAGTGTAAAATCTTCTCTTTCCGTTTTTATCTGTCACTTTGTCCTACGGATTTACAGTAATCAAATTTATTCTTTCTTTCTTTTTTAACCGACTTCAAAAAAGGAGGAGGTTCTCAATTCGTACGTTATTTTTATTTTTTTTGTGTATGTATGTTAGGCGATAGCGGCGCCAATTATGGATGGATTTTGAAAATTTTTTTTTCATTAAAAGAGGCTACTTCTGAGGTGGTCCCATATCCAGGGTATCAGGATCTGATGCTGGGATTTTGGGAAAATCGAGAGGAAATCATCAAATTCACGGCAAAAATTCTGTTTTTGATGCCTTTGTACATAACAAACCTCATAAATAGGTACTTTTCTATTTCTGTACACTAAAAAGTAAAAAATATTAGTTTGTGAGGTCGGTTTTTAAACGTAGTTATAATTATTCTTCCTAAAAATCCTGAATGCGCGATATATCTCCCGACTCTTCGCCTCACACATCCAGTCTATAATTTTGCAGCCTTAGTAACGAAAAAATCTGTTATCTATTAGTTAAAGTCGTTTACGATGATTCGTCGGCCAGCTTGATAAGCAAACCTTGAAGATCTAAATTAGCATTTTGCCGCCGTTATGAAGCGGAGACTCAAATTGTATAAGGCTTTTAGAAATTCAAAATTATGAAACGCCGCAAACTAAATGATTTAGATTAGGTAAATTTAAGGGTCTTATGAGCAGTCTGGAGACTTAAATAGTAAAAAGAAAGAATATTGGTAAAAATAAGAAGTCAAAGTCAAAAATCATTTATTCTGTATAGACCATTTTAAGCGGCACTTACAAAACGTCAAAATCAAAATTTTGTAAAACTAGAAGCAAATGGACCACCGGTTCGAAACGCGGCCCAGACCTGAGAAGACTCCGGCAAGAAACTCAGCGGGCTGTTTTTTTTTTGGTCTATTTACAATAATTGCCTTAGTCTGGATACAGTGTTAGTTCGAGTAACATAGTTGAGTGAACAGTTCATTTCCAAGCGTTTTTATCATCTAAAAATCTTGAATTTTATAGTACCTACCTACGCTTTTTGGGAGAGTTTTCTCTTAACAACATATTTTTTAAATTTACTTACATGTAAATCTCTAATTTCGCTTGGGAGTTTGTTAAAAAAGCGTATACAGTTACCCCGGTAGAAAAATATGAAGAGAATGATCTCCTTGCTGTGGTTTTCCATAGCGTCTGCAGTATGGGGTTCTTCAAGAAGGGCATTAGAAGGTTTTTACAAGGTCGACAGTGCAAATATGACGCCCCTGGTGTTGCACACGTCCATAGGCCACGGTAACCGCTTACCATCAGGTGGGCCGTGTGCTATACTACCTACACTGTACTACCTACTTTCGATGTTTTCATATTTGATTTTTTTTTATACTACGTAGGTGGCAGACAAGCACACAGCCGACCTGGGGGGAAGCGGTCACCGTGGCCTATGGACGTGTGCAACACCAGGGGCGTCATAGTCGGGTGCGGGCCGGAACCTCCACGTGGTGCACCTGGGCAATGGAGGCGAGCAGCGCCTCCCACTCGCCACGGGAGACGCTGCTGCCTGCGGCCAATCCGGCCGGGGTGGGAGTGGCCCTCTAGAGGACTGCTCCGAGGCTCTCCACGTGTCCCTCTGACTAGCAGATGGCAGAGTGGGGAGCGAGCGGGTGGCGAGCTGATTGTCTGCACGCCGAAGGTTGGGTGACAGGACGGCCTCCTGTCACCCTACACCCACCGTCAGCGAAGTGGCGCGATCGCCCCACCCCCCCTTTCGGGGGGTCGAGGGGGCCATCTTAAAACCGTAGATGGCCCGGGGTCAGCTGGGGTGCCAGGGATATGCCCATTGGGTAACCTTACACCCCGGTTACTAAGGCCCGAGACGGCGTGCGGTTTTAGTTGGTTCGATCCCGACATAACCACCCCCGATGGCCGACGGGGGTGCTATCCATGGGGATTTCCGCACGATAAAAAAAAAATGGGGCTTCATAATCACGTTGCCGACCCTGGAGGGTTGGGAGGTTTGGTGGGGAGTTGGAGATGGGGATAGGAGGATTGTAAAAGACACAAACAAAGTCACAAGCTATAACTAGTGTTAGTGTTACAAAACCACTAAGTATGACATTAACTTAACGATGACGTCACGATTGACCTAAAAAAATAAACAAAAAATAACATTCGCATAAATAACGAACACGCTGTATATATGTAAATTACAGCATCAAGCGCGCTCGGTTCGTTAGGCGATCCTTTTACGAGCACCATGTATAAGTTATGAACGACGGGCGGTTTTAAATCCTATTTGCGACTAGTTACTGTGGTGTAACAACATACTGTACATACTTTGTTTTTTTTTTAATAAAAAATTATAGTTTCAGACACCTTTCAGATGTTTTTGAGGCTAAGCAGGTGGCTTAGCCTCCTGCAAGCCGGATACACTCTATGCGGCTACAATATGGGGTTCTTCAAGAAGGGCATTAGAAGGTTTTTACTGGGTCTGCAGCGCGAGTGTGACGCCCCTGGTGTTGCACACGTCCACAGGCCACGGTGACCGCTTTCCATTAGGTGGGTCGTGTGTTTTTCTCATAAAAAACCATCTTTTTACCTTTTAAATCATCTATCCTTTGTGAAGCTCAGGCAAGCCTATAATGAAACATTGGTTCTATCGAAGTTCGTTGGAATAGAAAAATCAATACCCAAGAGGCACTTAACCGCGCAAAACTCTCTATTTTTATACTAAAAGACTTTGTTCAATGCGAAGCGATGGTAGCTGAATGGATAAGGACGCGGCCTCTACTCAGAGATATCGAGTTCGAATCCGGCCAGACAGCACCATATGAATATCACTTTGTGGAATTTATATATGTGCTAATCACATGATTTACCATCTGCTGACGGTGATGGAAAAACATCATGAGGAAACCCACATGTCCTAGAAGAAATTCTAAGGACATGTCCGATCCACCAACCCGCATAGGCCAGCGTGTATGGATTAAGGTGTAAACCCTCTCAGCTCTCTCGTTAGAGGAGAGGAGACCCGTGCCCAACAGTGGGACATAAATGGGTTGCTATCAATTTACAATGAAGTAGTACTGAAGTTCCTGTTTTTTTGTTGCCATACGAACACCTATATAGCAGTCGTTACGGGTAGTTGGATCCCTAAAAAGTCTAACAACAACGGTCTAGCTGCAATGCTACGATATCGCCTAATATCACTATTGGGTTGTGGAGGTCAGATGGCTGTCGCTCCACGGAAAATATCGAAGTTCAGCCGCATCACAGTTAGACTGGAAAGCCGAGCCCAACTGAGTTGGGAAAAAGGTTCAGAGAATGATGACATTCTAAAACCGCTGTCAAACGCAATATAACGACGTGGAAGGATAAGGTAAACAATCTTCCCCATCGCAAAATGACCGCCAACCGTCGCGTCGTATGTCAGAAGGTACATAAGCTGACTTTTATTGATTTTATCTCATTCTAGTGCAGTTGTCTCGCTCGCACGAGCGTTCAACTATGCGTCGCGTGGTTGTTGCGAGTAATTATAGATATATTTGGTAACATTTTGATGGGCAGGTCTGCAGAATTATCGTGTGTCGTGTCCGTCCCACTGCTGGGCACGGGTCTCTTCTCCTCTAACGAGCGAGCTGAGAGGGTTTAGACCTTAATCCACACACGCTGGCCTAACGCAGGTTGGTGTATCGGACATGTCCTTAGAATTTCTTCTAGGACATGTGGGTTTCCTCACGATGTTTTTCCTTCACCGTCAGCAGATGGTAAATCATGTGCTTAGCACATTAAATTCCACAAAGTGAAATTCACATTGGTACTGTCCGGCCGGATTCGAACTCGATACCTCTGAGATTAGGCCTATATGGTATAGATTGTGTAAATATGAGTCGTATATTTTATACAGTTCATAAATGGATATAATATGATTCATTAAAGAGTTAACATGGCCGGGACACACCCGCACGGCTTAATAACTCATAATGTAAGTTAAATATTTGATAGGGTTATTCTGAAATATAGTTTTTTTTTTCAGTCACGTCAATATGACTTCACCTTGCCTGATGGTAAGCTACAGGTAAAGTTTCAGGAATGGAGGTCACTATTACATACACCGATGTTGCACTAATGGTGGCTCTCAACTTGACGACTGACGGTCTCATCAAATGCTTTTCTTACGGCCCACTTAATGGACCCGGGACTGTAGGAGGAAGGAAACATTATTTGACATTAACTAAATTGCATTTTTTATACCACGTAGGTGGCAGACAAGGCACGGCCCAACTGATGGGAAGTGGTCATCGTATTTATATATTTATGTATGTATCATCATCATTCTCTGAACCTTTTCCCAACTCAGTTGGGGTCGGCTTTCCAGTCTAACTGTGATGCGGCTGAACTTCGATATTTTCCGTGGAGCGACTGCCATCTGACCTCCACAACCAATGGGCAATGGCCAAGATGTTATGTATTTTATTAATTTTCTCTTTGACATAATTATTCTGTTTTTTAATTTTGAATTGTTCTCCTTATATTGTTGTTTTTTGTTTCTCTTGCATTATGATATTGTAAATCAAACACAAAGTATTTTTTCTTGATTAAATAAATAAAATAAATAAATAATACGTCTTTTTGCTGCGTGTTTCTCTTAGAAATAATTTATGACCAAATTTCCGAACTTATGCAGACAAAGTCGCAGGCAGTAATTAGTTTCGACCACCTGATGGGAAGCGGTCACCGTGGCCTATGGACGTGTGTAACATCAGATGCGTCACACTCGCACTGCTGACTTTGGAGGAGGGAGGGTTAGGAAGTTGGGGAGGGGAGGAGTTGAAGGTGGGATTGGGTGATGAGGAGGGGGATTGTGAGCTCTGGCTACCCTACTTACCGGCGGGAACACAACACTATGGTTACTATGTATTATGGCCGCGGTGTTCTGTAGGGCGGAGGTACTACCCCAGTTCGAACGGGAGGTACTGTCGTGTCCTACCTCTATTACCCTACCTAGGAATCAAACCCGAAACATCACATGATAAAAACACCCATCAGGTGGGCCGTGTGCTTGTCTGCCACTTACGTACGTAGTATAAAAAAATATTTCAAAACTTTATCACATTAAATATAAAACATCTATTTAAATCGCAGAATGACCCACGAAATAGGTCATATTTATAATTAGTTAAGTTTCTAACACGCCACACCTCGCCCGCAGGGGGGTGGGCAGGGGACAATACACTGCTACGTATTTAAAAACCCACCTTTTTAATTTGGTAGAAGAAATATACGAAAACACGTATTAATAATTTGGTTGGTTAATAATTTCTGGTTTACATTTGTACTTTGTTGGATTTCATCAGTGCAATCCGGTGAATTGAATTGAATTCTCACGTTTTTAACCAATTTTGAAAAAAGATGTTTATTTTTTATGTATTTCGAACATAAAACTGTCATATATAGACGGATTCGTAACTTTTTTTTGTTATAGATATTCTATCTCACGAAGGCGGGTGAACAATTAAATAGTAGTACCTGTGTCTTGTAAATACGCGTACATGTGTGTGCGAAAGTTCATGTCACGTCTAAAGAAATTCATGTAGCAGTTAGTAGAACAATAATTGCATTGCAAGTAATTCATTTTTAAAAGCAATGTGTATATAATGGTTTACTACAATGACAGATAAACCGCCTTCGTGAAATAGAATTTATACACAGATATTTATTTCTAAATAATCCCATCCTATATAGAACTACACGTGCCAGGCTGAGGTATCACCCTCACACAGTGTAATCAATTCCATCAAGAACCAAGCGGTTCGGTGCCTCTTTTCTTTGCCGCACCATAAATACTTGAAATTCTTTACCAGCGCATGTGTTTCCTTCCTCCTATAGTCCCGGGGCCTTTAAGCGGGGCGTGAAAAAGCATTTGATGAGGCCGTCAAGCTTAGGGCCACCACTGTAGCACTATCGGTGTATGTAGTTGTGACTCCGATCCTGAGACTTTGCCCTTAGCTTTCCATCAGTCGAGGTGAAGTCATTTAAAATGTCTGTTTGTACGCGATGGACGCATAAACTACTTAACGGATTTTGATGAAGTTTTTTTGGTTAGACTCAAAATCTTACGCATATTTGATCACAATCGGCTGATTAGAACCGTCAATATAGTAAAAAAATGCGAAAATCGACGTCCACACGGGCGGAGCCGCGGGCAACAGCTAGTACTAGAATACATAGGTAATGGGTCGTATTACTTAATCAGCTACAAGCAAAATTACTTAAAATTAAGTTATCAAGCTTCCTAATTAAGGGCTATTATTTCTAATAGGATATTTTAATATACCACATGATACTCGAGTGAGCTGTAGATATAACCCGAAAATCTTAATTATTAAGTAATTATAGGTAATTATGTATGTGTAATTATTAACTGACTTCAAGAAGTAGAAGATTGTTAATCATAAAGCAGTTTTTGTTGGAAGGCTGCTATTATTCCCTAGCTGACTTTAAATTTGACCAAAGACCATAATAACTAATTTGACCTTAAAATGACTTGTATATTTCTTGATTTATTAATTGTTTGCATTTTTTTTTAGTTTTGTATAACTTTCTTCGCTATATATGACATTCAACACAATGTAAAAATTGTTATGAATAAATGATTATGATTATGATTATGATTATGATCAACTGTATTTTTTTGGTTTGTTACGTTAGGTTAGGTTAGGTTAGGTTAGGTTAGGTTAGGTTAGGTTAGGTTAGGTTTGAAGTTTTGACTGAGTGAATCGATTTTGATGATCCTTTTTTTTCGTGATTTGGTGCTACCCATTTAAGGTGCATTTCAATTTGGATCTGTTGTAGTTGTTTTTTGAAGTGAAAACTTCTTTAGCGGCGCTGAGCACTTTTTTTGTATGGGTAAAAACTTTCAAACTCGCGTCAGGGTCACGTGATGCTGATCGAAAAAGCGTAAGATCGAGGGGAAGGGAGAGGAACTAGTAGTGCTCTGTTTAGGCGGCACAGGGCGCTTGCGCGAATGACCGTGTGTGTTTATGTACAGCGTCCCACGCGTATCCAAGGATGGTGACAGCTGATTGCTTGACTGTTGTGTAGTAAATACACTGTTGTGTATTCGTAAATGTGAATAAATAACAACATATAAATTGTCATATTTGTGTACGATAAATAAACATTAGAATACAATGTTTATTTATCGTACACAAATGATAGTACTTTTATACTTATAATTAAACACAACGTTAATATTGAAGTTTTCACTTCTGCCGGCACTCCCGGAGTGCTATTTTTTTTTCAGAATTACTAGGTGGTACAATTTGATGGCACAAATTTGCCTCAAATTGGGCCGGGTAGGTACCACCGTGCACCTTGCGAAAAATCCTCTATAGTAATCCAATCCCGGTCTTGGTTCAGCAGGTGCATAGCCGGGCTTGAGGTGATGGTTGTCGCAGCACTTGTGGGACCAGTGGGTATTGGCGTAGTCTAAACCAATATCTGCGCTTTGTCACGCAGTGCTGCGACAACAATCACCTCTTCTTTCATGAGAACGTCAAGTTGAGGGCCACCATTATGTCGGTATGTAAATGGGGACCCCTACCTGAGACTTAACTTTTAGCTTAACATCAGGCGAGGTGAAGTCATATTGACGTGATCGATATATAAAAATGAAGAATTATGAAGAACTAGCTATAATATTGCAAGCAGTTATTTTTATTATATTGATTAATAAGAAGATAAGTATTTATAAAAATGGATATTAGTGTGTTTATCCGCAATTTAGAACCCATAACACGCGCTAGTGAAACTATGCTTACTTTGGGTCTAAAAAGCGCTGTGTAGAATGTCGTAGAATATTTATTAAAAAATGTATTATGTGCTTATGTAGGTATATTCTTCAAAATCTATATATATAAAAATGAATCCCTATTTCCCTTGGTCACGGCATCACGCGTAAACTACTGGACCGATTTCGTTAATTCTTTTTTTGTTGTGTTTGTTATTGTCAGGAGAAGGTTCTTGTGAAAGAAAAAGTCAAGAAAGTTGCGCGAGACATTAGAGAATTTAAGAAAACTTAACGACCATATTAACTTTTCAAACTTTTCTAGGAGATGAACATAGGATACTTTTTATCTTGCCACGGGGACTAATCATGCCACGGGCGAAGCCGCGGGGCACAGCTAGTTAAGTTATAAAAATGTGTAAGTAACTACACGCAAAGGCTGAGTTTTTATTGAGCCAAATATAAAGGTCTGATATAAACATAATATTTTCACAATAGTGACTTTTATGGCATACTTATGGCTTGATGTTAGATGTAGGTACCTACAACCATTGCGATTTGCCATAAGACTATTTACGATCATATTTTATTATACTCTATGATTATCAAAACTCACCTGTTTGTGTTAATCGATGGATAAAAAGCAACCCATTAATGTCCCACTGCTGGGCACAGGTCTCCTCTCCTCTAACGAAAGAGCTGAGAAGGTTTACACCTTAATCCACACACGCTGGCCTAATGCGGGATGGTGGATCGGACATGTATTTAGAATTTCTTCTAAGACATGTGGCTTTCCTCACGATGTTTTTCCTTCACCGTCAGCAGATGGTAAATCATATGATTAGCACATATAAATTCCACAAAGTGAAATTCACATTGGTACTGTCCGGCCGGATTTGAACTCGATACCTCTGAGAAGAGACCGCGTCCATTCCATTCAGCTACCATCGTTGCAATATTATCATAGTCTAACGAAATATGATAATATTCGACAGTTCATTTTGACCCCATTCGACTCTTGTTTACAGAAAAACATCGTTCGTCCCATAAACGAAACCACGGTGCTAATAAGGGCAGATAACCTTTAATGGGGGTGCAAATATGCCCCAATATTTAGATGGGGGCTGGGTGGAGGGGGCTAATGGATGCATGGGTCGATGGCGCTTTTTTTTCGGTGACCAGAGTTGGCAACAATATTATTTTATACGAGGGACTCGACAGATTTTGGTACTGCGTTTAATTGTGAATATTTATCATCAAAATACTAAAAAAATATTATATATAGTGGTGAGCCGACTGAATATTTTAATTTTAGTAAGATTAAATACAATTTTTGTAAAATTAAATACAATTTTGTGAAATTAAATACAATTTTTGTAAAATTTAATAAAACGTTAGTAAAATTATAGTTATTTATTTTTGATTTTGATATTGTTAATTTTATGAAAATGCTAAAGAAATAAATATCATTAATTAATTTACCAATACTTATATTGTATTTTACAAACAGCAGCAAACAAAACTTACAACTATTCTGATGGTTTAAGTAACAAAAGGATTACTTTAAATCACTTTCATTTCATACCGCAAGCCGACTGTCCTGGACGGTCGGCTTACGGCCTGTCTAAATCTGTTGTGTTAAGCTACTTATATTGCTACTGCATCTATCTACACTATTATAAAATTGTAAAGTAGCTCTGTCTGTACATTGGAGATAGGTATATCCCACCAAAAACATAAAGTAAAAAAGGAGAGCCAAGTTCAATACAAAAATTAAACTTAGCTGTGGGCTTCGCCGCAAAAACAATGGAGATCTAAATGAGTGCCAAGTTCTATGCAAAATCGAAATTATGTATTTATAAGAACAAAATAACATTATGAACAAGTACTAAACTCTATTTCTTTGCTTTATTGGAACCTATAAAAATTGCTATTATTTAAAAATGTGAAATCTTAAAATAGGCTAGATTCATTTGACTTGGCCAGTTTTCATTATATCAGTCATTTAATAAAGTTATTCAAATTTTTTTAATGCTGATAAAAAAAAATCAGATGAAAGTGAAATAATACTATCGCTGCTTTATTTTAAAAAAATACTAATATGGCTCGAGATGATGCAGTGATTCAAACGATATCCCACACATCAAAAAATCTGTTGAGGATTTCAAAGTTTTGTTGAAAAAATTTTTTTTTGTGGTTAAAAAACATCCTGAAAAAATAACATTAATTTGTCTAGTAGTTTTGTAGATAAAATCCTGCAAGAATTACACTCATTTATTGAGCTGTAATATCCCTGCGAAATTAAGTCTTTTTTACAGTTGTGTAGAAAGAACCCTAAAAAACGTTACTCAGTTTTCAAGCATTTCCTTCAATAAAAGCCTGAAAAAAATACACAAAATTTTTTAACAGTAAAAAAAATCTATGAGCTAATACTTACCAACTTTGTTGTTATTGTGTTGATGTTGATGGTGGTGTTGTTGCGGTTGTTGTTGTGGCAATTGCTGCACGAGCGCTGGATGTGGAAGTTGCAGCAATTTAGGTTCCAGCTTCGTTGCTGCAGCAACGGGTATCGGACCCGCGTTAGTCATTGTAGTCATTGTCGCAGCAGGCATCATCAATGTAGACATCGCTAACATTTTTGACGTCACTTAAAAAAAATATAGTTTTTTTTTCAAAACTGCAGTCTTCAAAAATCCATTTTTTGCCGCGTCCCTTTTTGAAAAGTCACTTTGTTTTTTTTTGTGTTTGCTTTATTAATATCTACTGATTGTCTTGTTTTTAAATCTAAATCACATAGTTTTATCCACTGACATAATTAGTTACGTTATATATCTATACTAAATTTAATCTGTAAAAAAAAGTTTTTTTGTAAGTTTATATTTCTGTCAAAAATTTTGAAAGTTTTGTTTTTTTTTACGTATTTTTAGTGAGTCTTTTTGTAATTTTTATAGTTAATATTTTATCTTTGTATTTTTTAAGGTTTAAAATTTTATCGTATATTTTTTACATCATAGTTGGTAAAGTAAGTACCGTAAGACGGGGTGAATAGATAGGTTTTCAATCTTTAGTAACGATTTTCATAGTGTTGCCGAATCGATACCCCACTTTATTCGCATTTATTTATTGAGTCTTGGGTCAAAATAGTGAACATTGTGCATTTCTATTGAAATATGTTTGAATTTATTAATATTTTAGAACAAAATATAGGTGATTTCTATTTACCTTCCATCAGGGGACAATAAACACGCCTTAGGGGTGAATAGTAAAATATCGTAGGGTTGTCTCATTGTAGATTCCTTGATTAGGATTATGGAGAGCATACCAATATGAAAGTCAAATTTAATGAAAAGGAAACATTTATTGAATTAAAAGTCGAACGTGTTGGTTATTGAATTATCTATATTATCTAAAAACCTAGTAAATAATGAAGATAATGCTGCTAATTCTGTTATTACATCTCTAAACTTAAAATTCTCTAAAACTTTATAATTGCATCTGTTTCTTTCATTATTAGATAGAAAAGGACAGATGATTTATTATAGTGAACACCTGTCAAATTAAGCCGAGTAGAAAAATCGAATTGCATCTGTTTTTTTCATGATCAGATAAAAAAGGAGTTGTTTTTTTTAATACTACGGTAGGTTTCTTTCTGAGTAGGTGTAGTATAAAACACTATATCAAACTTGGAACTGTAAATTATCAACTACAGTGATGATTAAACTTTGCGACAGCCCTATTGTAATCTTATCTAATCACCCCAGTCTCGTGACGATTCTCCCCTTTGCTGTGTCTATTAACCATATTCGCGTGTCTATTATCCCCTCAGGCGTGTCTAATCACCCCCTTCGCGTATCTATTCTCCCCAATTTTTTAAAAAGAAATAGTGTATGCTGAAAATTTGCAATTTAACATAATAAAACATGTTCTTACCTTAGTTTATACTGCAAAATATATTTATAACAACACAAACAATCATATAAAACCACATTTACACAAAAATAGCGTCTAATTATCTGTTCTCGTGACTTCAAATCTCTTTACACCTCAACCGCTTGTTTTCTTTTGAACTTTGACGTTCAGTTTTGACATTTTTTATCGATGTTGCCAAAGATAAAATGCTGCCTTACCATAAAACTATATCGTAATAATTTGGTAGAATTTCGGGTTTTTTGTAAGGATCACTGAACATGACGTAAAAATAGTTTGAAATTATGTCTAGCATTTTTTTCTATTCCCCCCGCGAATTCTATTCACCCCGTTTTACGGTATTGAAATATATTGCTACTTTGATTAAAAAACCCTGACACTGGCACCGGGTCTCTATGACCACCAACATTTCACGCGCATTCAAGTCAGTCTCAACCAGTCTTTGGCCTTCCCGCTGACAGAACAGAATCCCTCCGGTAAGCTCTGTATTCATATTTAATTCTACCAATATTTTAATTCTTTGACCCAGTTATCAAGACAGACACGCGGGACTAGTGAGTAGCAATTAGTTTTGTTAAAACCACTTACGCCATCCGAATCGAAATGCGAACATTTTTACAAACTGAGAACAATGAACAAAAATTGTTGTCAAACTTGAATAGATTGGCATATTGGCATTTTCTATTGGAAGCAAAAAAATTATTGTGTTCAAAAATTTTGCATTGCATTATGCAAAAAATTTCGAATTTTTTAATTATTATTGGTGTTACAAAGAAAAACATATTGCATTGCATTATGCAAAAAATTTCGAATTTTTAAAATTATTATTGGTGTGTAAAAACACAAATAATAATTATAAATCACCGAAAATTTTTGCATAAAGCAATGCAAAATTTCTGAAACACATTGATTTTACAGTTTTTATTGGAAGATATCCATTTGTGTTTTTCATAATTAATGTTGATGGTGCTACTACCTACCCCAATAGGCAAGAGGCGTGATTATATTACCGGTTGAAAGTCAAAAGTCATTCAACATCCGTAGCTGAACGAAATTTAATATTTTTTAAATTACGTTTTTAACCCTCTCAATTCTAACGTAGGTATTGTTTTAGTCAAATTAGTCAGGCCTGTAATAATAGAACAAAATTTTATTAAATAATGTTTTTACAGTATATTTCAATATTCACTTTACCAACTTTATTGGAATATTATTTAAATAGTTTGTGATGCTAAGTAATTTGGAATTGTGGCTTTTTTATATAAGATATTCTATCTCACGAAGGCGGGTGAACAATTAAATAGTATAGTACCTACCTGTGTCTTGTAAATACGCGTACATGTGTGTGCGAAAGTTCATGTCGCGTCAAAAGAAATGCATGTAGCAGTTAGTAGAACAATAATTGCATTGCAAGTAGGTAATTCATTTTTTAAAAACAATTTGTAAATAATGTTTTACAACAATGACAGCTAAACCGCCTTCGTGAAATAGAACATCTATAACTAGCTAACACTAGTGGTTTATTCCGTCTTCGTGCAATAATTTTTGTAAAAGACATCCTATAATTCGATTGTGTTACCTCTTGGGTTTAATCTATACAGATAAATAAAATTAAAGTGTCTGGTTGTAATATTAAAACAACCTGGGCCTCGATTCTGCTAAAGGCAAACCACTGTAATACCACTGACTAAAATGCTATTTAATTGTGGAGTTTATTGTTATCTTGTTAAAGTCTAAAATCAAATGAAAAGAATTCATTTAACTTTTTCATTCACTCTGCAAAATATCATTTGATTTTAGACTTTAACCTGATAACAATAAAGTATACAATTAAATGGCATTTTTTAGAGTGATCAGTGGTGTGTCTTTAACAGAATCGAGGCCCTGGAATTCCTCCTACAGTCCCGGGTCCTTTAAGCGGGGCGTGAAAAAGCATTTGATGAGGCCGTTAAGCTGAGGGCCACCATTATGGTACTGTCGGTGTATGTAATGGGGAAGGGAGACTTTACCTTTAGCTTACCATCAGGCGAGGTGAAGTCATATTGACGTGACTGATAAAAAAAAAATGCATATGATCGTATATGCGATAACTGTCACAAAATTGAAGAGGTAGGTAGTTTATTTGTTAGGTTGGTTTAATCTCAAAAATACTTGTTTAGTTTAGCACACGGCCCACCTGATGGGAAGCGGTCACCACAGCCTATGGACGTGTGCAACACTTAGGGCGTCACCTTTACCTTTAGCTTACCATCAGGAGAGGTAAAGTCATTTTGACATGTCCTATATAAAAAAAAAACACTAGCGCTACCGACCTTGTGAAAGCCACATATTTTTCTTGAAAACCATAGCAGGGAGGAATAAAATTCTTCTCATACCATACTTGTAGCTTGTAAAAATTCCTATAACCCTTCGGCTACAAGACCGAAGTTTCATATATCCATTATACAGTGGTTTAAGTTAACCCTTCATCGCTCAACGGTGACCCAATTACTGGCTATACTTAGCTCTTGTTATGTTAACCCCCTCCCGCTACGTTGCCATTAAGCCAGGGGTGATCCCAGCTGGCTTAAGTACAAGAAAATAGATTTAGTTAATTAATGACTTCATTTTTATTGATGAGATTTTATTATATTGATAGCTATAGTAATCTATGTATAATATGTATGTATTTACAAAAAAAGTGTATAAGTATGTTTAAACTCAATTTTTTTATTCTACTTAGGTGGCAGACAAGCACACGGCTCGCCTGATGGGAAGTGATCACCATAACTGCCGACCCTGGAGGGGGAAGGGTTGGGAGTTTAGAGGGAGGTTGGAGATAGGGATCGGGGAATGAGAGGGGGTTTGTGAGCTCTGGCTACCCTACTTACCTTGGGGAACACAACACGATAGTTATTATGGGGCGGTGTTCTGTAGGACGGAGGTACTACCCCAGTCGGACTGCTCAGTTCAGACGGGAGATACCGTCGTGGTCTACCATCACAATAGTTTTTATTTATTAATATAATAGTTTTCTATAATCTATAAAAAAAATACTCAACTTTTTATAGACCACGTTGCCGGGAAAACTCCCTTAATTGTGGGAAAATTTCATTAGTCACAAATAAATCGATCGATGCCGGCGGCCGCCTTCCCAAAAGCCCTTTGTGCCGAAGGTATTTTAATATAAAATATCCCAGCCCTAATAAGCCATAAAAACCTACCCTTACACGAGAAAAGGTTAACCCTTCGCGACCCCAAACATATTTCTACAGTATTTAATTTCAATTAAGTGATTTTAATATATTGATTTTGTTTTGAGGTTAAAAAATAATATATTTTTAATTCACTTGTGGAATGCACGGTAACCGCTTTCCATCAGTGTGGGCCGTGTGCTTGTCTGCCACCTAAGTGGTATAAAAAAAAATGCATTTCACTTTGTAGAATTTATATGTGCTAATCACACGATTTACCATCTGCTGACGGTGAAGGAAAAACATCTTGAGGAAACCCAAATGTCCTAGAAGGAATTCTAAGGACATGTCCGATCCACCAACCCGCATTAGGCCAGCGTGTGTGGGGCATAATGGGTTGCTATCATCATATATTTTTATACTACTTAGGCGGCAGAAGAGCACACTGCTCACCTGATGGGAAGTTGTCACCGTGGCCTATAGACGTGTGCAACATCAGGTGTATCACACTCTCGGTGCTGACCCTGAAGGGGAGGGGCGTGGAGGAGTTTGGGGGGACGGACGGAAAAGTAGTTATTTACCGTAAAAATCGGTTCAGCAATTTAGACATACACACAAACATTTAAAAAACTTAACCGAACCCAACCATCCAATAATCTATCCAAACATACAAATAATCATAATCGATTCATTCATTCAGGAGTATATACGCACAAACATACAAAAAGCTTTCATACATAAACATTATTTAACACAATCTGACAACACGTCCATTTTGTTAAATAAAATGAATACAAACATCACAACATACAATCCTACACATTTCCTACAAAGTAAATTATTTAAACGACGGTCAGTATAAATACAACCTTTTTTACCCTCTCGTTGACCCCTTGACCCAACATGACCCTAAGGGTGCGTTCACACTTGCCGAGGTGCTAGGAAAATGTCTTTTGTTCCGGGCCATCTGACCCAAAAACCACGCTATCTTGGGTGCGACTCGGTTAAAAATTTGCCTGTATCCTATCCCAGAAAATAATCTATCCCTATACCAAATTTCATTGAGTAGCTAAGGTATCACCCTCATACGGTGCAAATAATTCCATCAAGAACTAAGCGACTCCATGCCTCTTTTCTCTGCCGCACCATAAAGACTTGGAGTTCTTTACCAGCGCATGTGTTTCCTTCCTCCTATAGTCCCGGGGCCTTTAAGCGGGGCGTGAAAAAGCAATAGAGGCCGTCAAGCTGAGGGCCACCACTGTAGCACTATCGGTGTATGTAGAGGTGACCCTGATCCTGAGACTTTGTATTTAGCTTTCCATCAGGCGAGGTGAAGTCATGTTGACGGGTTTAGTGTGATGTGACAACTAGCCGTACTCGTGACTTTGTCCATAGATTCGGGTTTTATTTTTCTTTGCGCAGTAACCCAACGCTAAAACGGCGTGTGGTATTAGTTGGTTCAGGTCAGCTGGAGTGGTATTCGTGGGGATGTATTTACGAAAAAAAAGCTTTGGTGCAAGTTTTCCTCTCAGAATTGCAAAGTCAGCTAATCCCAGCCAAATGCCAACTGAGATGGGATAAGGCTCGGCAAATAGTATGGGGCTATTTCGAATCCAGAGATGGCACGGGTTAAGCCGGGGTGCGAGGAAAATGCTCTATGAGCCACCTTACACCCTGGCGGTTGAAGATCCTGGCGTGCGATTTTAGTCGGTAAGAGTTCAACATAACCTGCCCCGCTGGCCGCGGGGTGGGTATCCATGAGGATTTCCGCACGGAAAATAAGGCTCGGCAAATGGTAAGTCGTTTTTTTTTTTTTATATAGGACACGTCAAAATGACTCCACCTCGCCTGATGATAAGCGAAAGGCAAAGTCTCAGGACTGGGGCCACCATCACATACACCGGTAGTGCTGCAGTGGCGGCCCTCAGCTTGACGGCCTCATCAAATGCTTTTCACGCCCCGCTTAAAGGCCCCGGGACTATAGGAGGAAGGAAACACATGCGCTGGTAAAGAATTCCAAGCCTTTATGGTTCGGCAAATAAAAGAGGCACCGAACCGCTTGGTTCTTGATGGAATTGATGCCACCGTGTGCGGGTGATACCTCAGTCTGGCACGTGTAGTTCTGTGTAGGAAAGGAGAGGGTGGGATTAATTGGAAGAGCTCATCGGAACACTCGCCATGGTAGAGACGGTAAAAAACTGCCAAACACTTTATATCTCTACGTAGCTGTAGAGGCTCGTGGGTGTTCGTGATTTCTGGACTCCCAATAATGCGGACTGCACGTCGCTGCAATCTGTCGAGAGCATCTAATAAGTACTGTGCAGAGCCATCCCAGAGATGAGAACAGTATTCCACCCCGGAATGGATTTGTGTCTTGTACAAAAGACACCGCTGCTCCGGCGTGAAAAACCGCCTCACCCTGTTCAGGACTCCGAGTTTACGCGAGACCGTTTTAATGATGCTCTCGATGTAGTTTTTGTTGTTCAGCTTGCAGCGAACATCCATGCCGAGTATATCGAGATTGTCCTGCAGTGGTAATGGTTTAAAGATGATATAGTGTGAACACGCCCTTAGTCCAACACAAACTCCCAAAAAATGTTCTATTACGCAATTTAATTCCAAATAATTTAAGGGCTACGACGCTACGGTGTAGATGTGCTACGGTGTAGCAGCTACGTTAATTCGTCCCTCCAATTTGTGAAATTTTAGGTTTAAATGTGTTACTGGAGGAATTGGGAGGTTTCAGAGGATTAAATGGAAATTGTTTTGTAGGAGGGGGAGGGTAGATATTCCTGGTAATGAGCCAGCTGAACTGAGGGTCAATTCTTGTCCTTTATAAATACTTGGAATTCTTTACCAGCGCATGTGTTTCCTTCCTCATACAGTCCCGGGTCCTTTAAGCGGGGCGTGAAAAAGCATTTGATGAGGCCGTCAAGCTGAGGGGCCACCACTGTAGCACTACCGGTGTATGTAATCTTGACTCCCAGACTTAACCTTTGGCCTACTGTGTGAGGGCGATATAATTTTATAACAACTTTTGGTCATATCTAGGTTTCTTTCATCATAGGTTTCTTCTAGGCAAGCGTGCTCCACCGTCAACCACATCATCATTTGCCAACAGGTGTGATCGTGGTCAAACGCGTGCCTATTACCAATAAAAAAAAAAAAATATCTTCGGTTCTACTCAACCAATTACAATTAAACATACATAAAATTTTAAGTCTAACAAAGATCTTTCTAATAAATAATCCGCATCAAAATCTGTGCAGTAGTTGTTGCGTCCATCGCGAACAAATAGACAAGCATACCAAAAAAATATTTTTGCGTTCGAAATCGTACATGTAACATAATAATTTTTTAACCAACTTCAAAAAAGGAGGAGGTTCTCAATTTGACTGTTGTAATTTTGTGTTTATTGTATTTTTTTATGTTTGTTACCTCAGAGCTTTCGACTGGATGAACCGATTTTAATGATTCTTTTTTTATTTGATAGCTGGCGCTGCCCGTGTGGTTCCATTTTATCGGATGAAGTTGGTTTTTGTAACTATTTATTGTTTATTAATATCTCTAATGTAAAGACATAGCTACTTTACAATATTATAATACCACTAGCTGACTCACCCCGGCTTCGCCCGTGGCGTATTTCGAACCACGATGCACCCTTTTTAACTCACATAATATGCTCATAATTTATCAGTTTTCCTAAAATGTATGGGAATCTACCGAATTGTTCACATTTATGATCATTGCTCCGCTCCCTTGGGCAGTAGCGCGATGATATTCAGACTATGACATTCACGGATAATGTGGCTTTCTATTGGTGAAAGAATTTTTAAAATCGGTTCAGTAGATACCGAGATTACCTCTTACAATTTAACAAATATACAAACACACAAACTTTACCTCTATAATACACTCGAGAGCAATGAATCCGGGTCACTTAAAGAATGTTAAAAATCTCGGAAACTAAAAATGATAGGTTAATGCAATAAATTGTATTTAATAGACAATGTAATACTCCTTAAATGAAAGTAAAAAAAATATGAGTCACCATACATTTTATTAACACAAAATTACATAAAGAAAAAAACTGCTGATCTCTCCTTAAAACAAAGATAGGAAACATCTTTACAATAACTAAGAAGTTTTAATACCTTCATTTAAGGAGTATTACATTGTCTATTAAATACAATTTATTGCATTAACCTAGCATTTTTAGTTTCCGAGATTTTTAGGATTCTTTAAGTGACCCGGATTCATTGCTCTCGAGTGTATTAGTATAGATATACCAACTATATGTATACAGGGTGTTAAAAAAATTTACAACCACTCAAAGCATTATTTATTCCTGTATTTGGCGTAACACAAAACAGGATACAGCCCGCGGTACAGGCTACAGACAGAGGGGAGAAAACATAATTACTATCGATCGGATGCTGCGGCATGGACCACTATATACAGTATGTTCATATCTAGGTGCGGTTATGCTAATGGTATTTATGACCGGTGCAATCAGATTAATTAGACTATCTGTATAGTATCGAATGGTAAGTACTTTTGTCTGTTTATTACCCGTGCTACTACTAATACGTACTAGTAGTACTAATAGGTCTAAAATGAGCAGTCCGACCATGGCCTATGGACGTGTGCAACACTAAGGGTGTCACACACGCGCTGCCTACCCTGAAGGTAAGGAGGGCTAGGAAGAGGTGGGGAGACTAGGAAGGGGTGAGTAGAGGAGGGATTCAGTGAGCTCTGGCTACCCTACTTACCGGCGGGAACACAACACGATGGTTATTATGGCCGCGATGTTCTGTAGGGCGGAGGTACTACCCCAGTCGGACAGCTCATTTTGGACAGGAGATACCGTCGTGTCGTAACTCCATAAAATCCATCAAAAATTTACGAGTATTTATTATTTGTAAAATTTACAAAGGAATTTCAAAAAGGAAAGCGTTAGTTACTTTATAGTATTACCAAGGATTACTGTAGACGGTACACATTATATATTTATTAAAACACGTTTTGAAGTTCTTGTTAAGACTGTGTCTTCAGATCTTCGCGTTATGTCAGAATTCCTGAATAACTTGACGTTTGAGAACTTGAGTTAACTTTGATCAACGTGAAATCAAAGTAAGTGGAATTAGTTCTCGTTTTAACGCTAGCTTAACTCGCCCATGTTGCTTTGACCTTGTACATGCAGAAACAAGCATTTTTCTATATACGAAGGCAGACTACTTGGGTAATAAATGTCTCAACCTCCATCCATAGGAGGTAGTACACGATGATATCTCCCGTCCGAACTGAGTTGTCCGACTGAGGTAGTACCTCTGCGCTACATAACACCGCCTCATAATAACCAGCGTGTTGTGTTCCCCAAGGTAAGTAGCAAGAGCTAACCCTCCTCTATTCCCCCAATCCTCCCCTCTAACCCCACCCAAACTCCTCACCCCCCCTCCCCCTCGAAGGTAGGCAGCGCGAGTGCGACATCTCTGATCTTGCACACGTCCATAGGCCACGGTGACCACTTCCCATTGGATGGGGAGTGTTCACCGCCACCTAAGTGGTATAAAAAAGGCCCCGGGCCTATTAGGAGGAAGGAAACACATGCGCTGGTAAAGAATTCCAAGCCTTTATGGTGCGGCAAATAAAAGAGGCACCGAACCGCTTGGTTCTTGATTGAATTGTTTCCACGGTATAGTGTACGGCATCTAACTTGGCAAGATTTTGGAGTAGTGTGGGCCCCACTACTCCAAAACCTTGCCGAGTTAGATACCGTATACTATACTTGTTTCTATGCGACTATGGTTTTTGTCCGTGCCCGATAAAACTACCACCGATGGCCAACGGGGGTGGCATCCATGGGGATTTCCACTCGAAAAAGGGGGTACAGGGAGAAAGGGCGCCTCCTTTCTCCCTTCATAATTGCTAGTTTATTTAACACTAAGTTTTAACAGAAAGCTATTTCCATTGACTTTTCACTCCTATTCAATATTTATTGTACAGTATGTATAGAAGGCTTAGTTCAACCTCTTAACGGCAAAATATTCATTACCAAATTTCAACACTAGTGATGGGAAAATAGTGTTTGAAAATATCGATAAATTTTTCTTTTTATATTTTGTCCGTCAAAGCTAGGGCAAAGTCCAGAGGGTACGGGGTGCCATTCCAGACATCATTCGTCCCAGAATGGCGGTCAGACAGATACCTTTTCACGCCCCGCTTAAAGAACCTGGAATTATAGGAAGAAGGAAACAATTGTGCGGGTATAGCATTCCAGTTCTTAGTCGACAAAAGAAGGAAGCACCGAACCGCTTAGTTCTAGACCTTTTTAGGTAGTAGACAAATACACGACCCTTTTTAAGGGAAGCGGTCACCGTGGACTATAGACACTAACGAGCCTGTAAACCTAATGCCTTTCTTAAAGAACGCTAGAACGCTTAGACTTTGTCTTTAGCTTACCATCAGGCGAGGTGAAGTCATATTGACGTGACCGACATAATAAAAATTATTAAAAAAATATATAAATTTTATCGATATACCCAACGGTGTCCCAACACTAGTGTCTCTAATTACTGACTTGACGGCTTTGTGTAATGAAATTTTGAGCACAAACAACCCCCAGGGACCCGCACTAGGAGTTTACTCATAAAATACCCACCGCTGTATATATAACTGTAGAGTATATATTAATGTAGCGAAACTAGTGTCCGATCTATGAACGTTTTATATATAGAAGGTATCAATGAGGTTCTGTTTATGTAAGTATTTTTTATACTAGTTATATTTTTTTACGCGAAATCCAATTACTATTTTTACCCGACAGCGCCAGTTAGGGTTTTTTTTTTATACTACTTAGGTGGCAGACAAGCACACGGCCCACCTGATGGGAAGTGGTCACCGTGGCCTATGAACGTGTGCAACACTAAGGGTGACACACACGCGCTGCCTACCTTGAAGGGAAGGGGGGAGGACTGGGGAGGGGTGGGGAGGCTAGGAAGGGATGGGAGGAGGAGGGGTACAGTGAGCTCTGGCTACCCTACTTACCGGCGGGAACACAACACGATGGTTATTATACCCGCGGTGTTCTGTCGGGCGGAGGTACCTTAGTCGGACAGCTCTTTTAGGACGGGAGATACCGTCGTGTCCTACCTCCATAGCGTAATGTGTTTCGCGCGTATGTATGTTTCTAGTTTTTTTTGTCTAGAGGTCTAACGGCTGGACGGATTTCGATGAATGAGGTCTCAATTGATAGTTATGCATCTCTATCTACACGGTGCTATAGAGGGTTTTGGGAAAAACCCTCCATAGTAAACCAATCTCGGTTGGATTACGTTCAGGGGTCAGCAAGTGCATAGCCGGGCAGGCGGGATTGTGGTCGCAGCACTAGTGGGACCGGTGAGTGTCACGCGGTGCTGCGACGACAATCCTCTTTTGATGAGGCCGTCAAGCTGAGTGCCACCATTGTTAACATGGTACGCGTATGTAATGGTGCCCCTCTTGCCTGAGACTTTACCTTCAGCTTATCATCAGGCGAGGTGGAGTCAAATTGACGTGTCCTATATATAAAGAGAGTCTGAATAAGCGGCTACCATTTCAAACATAGTAGAGCATATTGATATAAACTCAAGACGGTTAGTAGAGTCAGGTTAACGAAAGGTACTCTACGTAACTCTATACCCTTGTGTAGAGCGATACTTTTAGTTTCGAAAACCTATCTAGATCGCGGCTAGAGCTCTATACGGATACCCGGATATCCGATTATCCGGATAGGAATTCTAATTGTTGAAAACTGATATGCCAATATTACCAAGGTATCATGAAGGGCGAGACTGAGTCAAAAAATGATGGCGGATAACCATGTGTGTTACAAAAATTAGATTGGAATGTGATTCCTAGATTATTTGTTTATCAGTCACGTCATTATGACTTCGCCTCACTAGATGGTAAGCTAAAGGTAAAGTCTCAGGAAGGGGAAGTCTTTTTAGGGCTCCAACTACCCGTAACGACTGCCATAGATGTTTGTATGGCAACCGGGACCGACGGCTTATCGTGCTCTCCGAGGTACGACCAGACCAATGCAAATACCCATATTCATGTATACAAATATTTGCACTGAGTGGGGATCGAACCCGCGCCTCCTGCGCAGCGGCCGCGTTCACTACCGCTACGCCACCAGAGGCAAGGGGTATTAAATGAGATAACTTTAAAATCTGTTGGTAGGTTGGGATGATTTTATACATGGTCCTTTGAAAAGATTTTTTCTTCCAAGAAGTCGCAAAGCAAAGCTAGTTAAGAATATCCTATTTAAAATTAGCTAGTTTAGTTTTCAATTTGCAGTAAACGTGCCTTTTGATACAACGATAAAATGAATTTCAACTTTCACCCTACGTGTTAAGGAGTATTTTCGTCCAAATCCAATATTAATACTAGTATAGGATTTGACGATCTAGGGAAGTTCAACTTTCGTCCAACGACTTAAGGTGTATTTTCGTTTAATTCTAATACTAGTATTTTGTGATAATATTAGGCTTGGTAAATAACAGGCTAGGTATTATAATAAGTATTTTGGTTGGTAACCTTGGTCTCTATTCGCTTTTGGCGCCGATGGGTAGCAATCTGGAACAAATAGAAAATTATGTTATTAATTATGTATTAATAAATTATTAATTTTAATCTTAATATATATAAATCTCGTGTCACAATGTTTGTCCTCAATAGACTCCTAAACCACTTAACCGATTATAATAAAATTCGCACACCATGTGCAGTTCGATCCAACTTGAGAGATAGGATAGTTTTTGAAACGGATTCCGACATCCACGCGGGCGGAGCCGCGGGCAACAGCTAGTGTTTTAATAAATGATTAATTTTAACAACGATAATGTTAGTTGAAGAAATCCGTTCAGTGGTTTGGAAGATATGAGGTAGGTAATAAAGAATCTTACAAATATACATACAAGATACGCGCGAAAAACATAACCCTTCTTGGCAGTCGGGTAAAAAGCTCAAGAGTACCCGCAACCGGCGTGCGTGTATGAAAACAATTATGAAAGTTGAAGAAGCGAGAGGCGTATGCCAAGATCGTAGCAAGTGGAAAGATGTTGTCTCTGCCTACCCCAATGGGAAAAAGGCGTGATGAATATGTATGTATGTAATTTTAAAAATACTATTTAGAAGTATGTCAGGACAGAAGCAGATGGCGGTCTGTTGTCTCTGCCTACCCCGGAATGAAAAAGGCGTGAGCATAAATATGTATGTACCTATGTACTTTTTTTGAATCTTCCTAGTAAGTGCATAACCAGACAAATCAAATGAGCCCAAACATGACGGATTTGTCTTGTTCAGTTCACAAGTTCCTATTGACACCTTCCTACATCATGACGCCCCTCTTTTTTTTGTCATGCGGAAATCCCCATGGATGCCACCCCCGAACCGACTAAAACCGCACGCCGTCTCGAGTCTTAATTACCGGGGTGTAAGGTTACCCAATAGGCATATCCCTCGCACCCCAGCTGACCCCGGGCCATCTACGGTTTTAAGATGGCCCCCTCGACCCCCCGAAAGGGGGCTGGGGCGAGCATCACGCCGTTTTGCCGACGGTGGGTTGTAGGGTGACAGGCGGCCGACCTGTCACCCAACCGTCGCCGCGCGGACAATCAGCTCACCCCCCACTCGCTCCCCACTGTGCCCTTTGCTAGTCAGAGGGACACGTGGAGAGCCTCGGAGCAGCCCTCTAGAGGGCCACTCCCGCTGTCCATCAGGTGGGGCGTATGCTTGTTAGCTACATAGCTGGTATAAACTTAAAATCGACCCCACAAGGCTCCGTGGATAGAGATATCTAAAACATAGCGTTTCGTGTAAAGGTCTATGACCGGGGTTAAAAACCTCTGTCCTAAACACAGGAGGGTTATAACAACGTGTTAATTTTCATTTGAGCATCCTTCACAGGGGGGCTTGAGCTACTTATAGCCATCACAAATTCACCAGCGCATTGAATATTAGGACTTCGTTCACGTAATTCGCGGGCGATAACATTGATCAGCTGACGCGCACACTACCTACTTGTGTGGACTTAAGACCGGCGGAATACCTTAGTAACTAGTAGATAAGTAGGTACTAGTCAGTAAAGTCTACTGATAATGTAAATATCCCCTGGAAGTTGTATTTATTAAAAAAAAAAATCAGCTTATTTACAGAAAAAAAAAAACTGTTTTTTATAACACAGTTTAATTTATTACTCATCGAATCGACCAATGGCGATATCGAAGTTCCAAGTTAGACTGGTTGGACTTTTGTGGGCTCCAACTACCCGTAACGACTGCCATAGATGTTTGTATGGCAACCGGGACCGACGGCTTAACGTGCTCTCCGAGGCACTAATAAACCTGCGATAAATACACACATAACTTCGAAAAGCATCGAAAAGTCATTGGTGTGTGCCATGGTGTACCTGGAATCGAACCCGAGACATTATCTTAGCAGTCCATTACCCAAACCACTAGGCTACCGCGGTACCCACTAGGCTACCCGAAATTTAATATAACCAAAAATATTTTCGTGTCTAAATATCATTTCTAAAGGCACCATATATACATACAAACTTCACATAGCCGGCAAGAACAAAGAGACGCACACCACGCATGCGTTGCCAGACAGAGAAAGAACTACGGTCGAATCCTATTCAACAACACGAGTGTGAGAGAGATAGCACGGTCATAAATTTAAAATACTGTTACTTTATCTTGTACGCGAGTAAGCTTGATATAATTAGGTATTAAATGATTTTAAAAGCATAACTAATTGAATTTAATACGCTTTTTTTGTTTTACCACTTAGCTGGTGTACAAGCACACGGCCCACTTGATCAGAAGCGGTTACCGTGGCCTATGGACGTTTGCAACACTGCGGGCGTCACACTCAAACTGTAAAACCTTCAAAGGCCTTTTTGAAACCACTTAGGTGGCCGATAAGTACACGGCCCACCTGATGGGAAGCGATCACCATGGTTAAAGACGTGTGCAACACCAGGAGAGTCATAGTCGCGCTGCCGACCCGCCACAAACCTTCTAATGCCCTTCTTGAAGAACCCCATATTGTAGACGCTAGGGAAAACCACGGTAGGGACATTATACCGTATATACAGCTTTATTATACCATATATATATATATATATGTATATATATATACCGTATATACAGCCTAACTTAGTGCAGAATGTAATTTAAGTCCTACTAGCTACCACCCGCGGCTTCGCCCGCGTGGAGGTCGGTATCGCCACCAAGTATACTTATAGTGTGAAGCTAGCTTATAGCATGGTTTTAACATAATACCTACAATAAAATATGAGTTGCTGAAGTGATAAATAAAGGTTCACTGCTCGTTCCCCGTAGGTGAAAGCGTGATAATATGTAGCTTACATGTTGACCCTACTACTTAATAATATTCTTACCAAATTTGAAGTAAATCCATGCAGTACTTTTTGAGTTTATCCTGGACATACAGACAAAAATTTCAAGAACTATATTTTTGGCTTCGGTATCGATTGCAGATCACACACCAAGTATTCTTTTAAAAAAATATTCAATGTACAGTTTTGACTTTCCTACCATTTTATTATATGTGTAGATGTTATAGACGAATTACTTTGTATATTTACGACTTATAACTATTATTTTTTTGAAGTCTCCTTCCAATTTTCTTCATTTTAATAGCCCACTGGTTTCAGATCTATTAGTGGTCAGCCACACCCAGTTGAAAAATTCATTCTGTAAGTCAACAAGCTCATAGCTTATTTCAAAACATTCGTTCAACATCTAAATAAATCGCAGTTCAGGAATTGAATTCAATCCCATTCAATCACAGGATCCTAAATAACATTACTCTAAAAAGGTGGCCGTGAATGGGAGAGTCTACCCCACCTTCGGCGCACGTTCCATATAAATTACTGTAGGGTAAGACTACCATTTGTCGTCCCTTATTTTGCAATTTCGAGGGAATGAATATTTCAATCATCTTTTAGGCATACCTTTTAAGTTTTGATGTTATAGACGTGCATACATTTTTTACCGACTTTAAAAAGGAGGGTTCTTCTTTATTTATTAGCATATTTTTTAACAATATGCCTGTCTTTTATAAATCGATTTTAAAATCTCAATTTTAATTGTGGAATTATTATTAGGTCCAGTTAAATATTATACGATATTCTACATAACGGTATCTATACCCAAGCATAGTTTAATTAACGAGTGTTATGGCTTCTAGAATTTGGATAAATATACTTTTTTTTTGACGATAGGCTCGCGTTTTACAACTATCTCACCTGATGGTAAGTGACGATGTGGTCGATGATTGCCTAGAAGCAACCTGTTCACTCTAGACTTAAAGACTCCCAGGTTATAGCTTTCCGGAAACACAGACTCAGGCAGGGCATTCCACTCGTTAGCTGTACGCATACTTTTTTTTTAACACAGGTATTACATATTATACATAGAAACACCCAGACCAATGCAAATAGACATATTCATGCATACAAATAACATAACATAAACTCACGCCTATATCCCCGAAGGGGTAGGCAGAGGTGCTAGCACCCACATTTCGCCAGTTTATGTTTAGGTCCCAATGTAATAGGTGGCGAGCCTATTGCCATTAACCGGGCACTTATAAACCTGCGATAAATACACACGTATAACTTCGAAAAGCATCGAAAAGTTATTGGTTGTGTGCCATGGTGAACCTGGGATCGAACCCGAGACCTCGTCTCAGCAGTCCAATACCCAGACCACTAGGCTACCGCGGTTATCCACTACAAATATTTGCACTAAGCGGGCTTCAAACCCGCGCCCCTGTCGTAGCAGTGGAATGCACTTACCGCTACGCTACTAAGGTCGTTAAAACACATCACAAAATCTCAATTCCTAAATAAGAAAGTGTTATAACAATAATGCTTCGTCATTGAGGGTCACATGTCAACAAATTTGCTACAAGACGTACGTGTGTTGCTAGCCAAATTGTTGAGAAGCAACACGTGTGCTTCGGAAGGTCAGAGGTCAGAACTTCGTTTGAATAAATGTCTTAAGATACCGAAATATTGTAGGTGTATTGGAGATATGAAAAAAAAGTTATGAAAACAAAAATTTTTTTTTGGAATTTTCGTTTTTTTATAGGTACTATAGGCAGATAAGCACACGGCCCACCTGAAGGGAAGCGGTCACCGTGGCTTATGGATATGTGCAACACAAGGGGCATCACACACGCGGTGCCTATCCTGAAGGGTAGGTGGAGGGCTAGGAAGGAATGGGGGAGGGGTACAGTGAGCTCTGGCTAACCTACTTACCTTGGGGAACACAACACGCTGGTTATTATGGGGCGGTGTTCTGTAGGGCGGAGGTACTACCCCAGTCGGACTGCTCAGTTCGGACGGGAGATACCATCGTGTCCTACCTCCTTGTGAATCAAGCAATCTAAATAAAACCGTTTGGAAATCCAAAAAAGTTCTGAGTCAAGCGTAACACTCTTAAGTCTGGAAAGCGATGGGTGACCGTGGCCCTAATAAGGGCGGTGAAAGTTCAATTGCCCTAGTTTGAAACAAGTGCCTCTAAAAATATTTAAAAACTTCCAAGTCAAGCGCAACACGCCAAGGTCTGGAAAGCGATGGGTGGCCGTGGCCCTAATAAGGGCGGTGAAAGTTCAAATGAGACGTATCCGTTCGTAAACGACCGCCATTTGTAATAAAATTTCTATTTGTTATTGTGTATCATGATTACTGTTCACGCACAACCTTGTAAGGGCTTTGTGTACTGAAAGCTATATAATATAGCTTTTTCTTATGTAGGACACGTCAAAAAGACTACCTCGCCTGATGGTAAGCTAAAGGTAAAGTCGCAGGACTGGGGTCACCACTACATACACCGGTAGTGCTACAGTGGAGCCCGCAGCTTGATGGTCCCGGGACTATAGGAGGAAGGAAACGCGTATGCTAGTAAAGAATTCCAGGCCTTTATGGTGCTGCAACCCAGATCCAGGCCATCTGCGGATTTGAGATGGCCCCCTCGGGAGATAAAATTAGTCTTACATAAGGTTTCTGCTCAGTCAGTCCGGAGATTAGAAAGATAGATAATTTTTTCACTTTGACAATTTTGAAATTTCACTTTGTGGAATTTATATTATGTGCTAATCACATGATTTACCATCTGCTGACGGTGAAAGAAAAACATCGTGAGGAAACCCACATGTCCTAGAAGAAATTCTAAGGACATGTCCGATCCACCAACCCGCATTAGAACCAGCGTGTGTGTGGATTAAGGTCTAAACCCTCTCAGCTCACTCGTTATAGGAGAGGAGACCCGTGCCCAGCAGTGGGACATAAATGGGTTGCTATCAAGAACTTTTTATCTCTGGAAAAGACTCCTTTAATACGAACAAGCTTAGCATTAGTTGCCAGCAAAGGTATGGAATTATCTATGTATGTAAAAAAGTTAGCTAAGTAAAAGTTTTGAGGTTTCAACGTATATATAACTGACGTTTCTAAAGGTTTTAGATAAGCCTACGTTAATATATCGAGGTCCCTACAAGGTATCTTCGAGAATTTGTTTCCTAAAGGGTACTTCCTATCTGACCTGCATCCCAAAAGGATAGGAAGGTTACACCAATTTGTCTGGCTATTCGGGAGCACTGATTTCCGATATTTCACAAACTGGTTTTCTGAATCAAAAGTTTTTAATACATACTAGTAGAGGCGTATGGCTTCGTTCACGTGGATATCGGTTATTGTGATCAAAATTTTTTTTATACTACTTAGGTAGCAGACAAGCACACGGCCCACCTGCTGGGAAGCGGCTACCGTGGCTTATTGACGTCTGCAAAATCAGAGATGTCACATCGTGCTGCCAACCTTGGAGGGGGTTAAGGAGGTTTGGGTTGGAGATGGTGATTGAGGGATGAAGGGGGGATTGTGAGCTCTGGCTACCCTACTTACCTTGGGGAACACAATAGGATGGTTATTATGGGGCAGTGTTCTGTAGGGTGGAGGTACTACCCCAGTCGGACTGCTCAGTTCGGACGGGAGATACCGTCGTGTCCTACCTCCGTGATAGATTGTTTGCGATGGACGTAAAAACTACTAAACGGATTATGATGCACTTTCCTGAAGGTGTATGCTGAGAGGTGGGATGGCCCAACCATTGGTAGGTTCATCAAGCTGTCATCATGTTTTATCGGCATCTTGATGAATCTGCCTGTGGTTGGTACTTTATTTAAAATAGGTACCTACTTATTCAATTTTAATCCTGTTGTTACTAACATAGTTTTTGACGTGATAACGTCTTATAAATTGGTTTGCCGGGTGACACTTCAAGAAACTGCGTTACGCTCCGCTCACGTTATGCGCTCACAATGAGAGCGAGTGAGAGGCACGCGTCCCTTCCACTCGGGCATGGTTAGCCCGCCTAAGAGCGAGAGAGACAGACATAAAAATTATTTTACCACTCAAAGTCGTTGTCACGTAAAACTTTCGCCCGTATACCGACTTTACAGGCAACCAATTTTTTAAGCAATTGTACTAACACACTATGAGCCCGTGTAGCTTGAAAATAAACAATTTTTATTTTTTTATTTGTTCATTTTTTTTCTTGTTTGAAAGGTCTTGGTCAGATTTAAAATCTTACGCATGTTTCATCACAATCGGTTAAGTAGAACCGGAGATATAGGCAAGAAACGCGAAAACGACGTCCACGCGGGCGGAGCAACTTGAAAGCTATGAATATTTAATACATCTCTCTCTAACTGGTCAACAACCCTAAATTTCACTCCGACACGCAATACAATTTTGTCACGAATATACACAAAACTACCGGAAAGCTATAACCTGGGAATATTCAAGTCACGAGTGAATAGGATCCTTCTAGGCAAGCGTGATTCATTGTAGACCACATCGTCACTTACCATTAGGTGAGATAGTGGTCAAACGTAAGCCTATCCTGAATAGAAAAAAACTACCTATATATCTTTAAATACGATTACGATGAAATGCGATACTTACCATCAGGCGAGGTGAAGTCAAATTGACGTGTCACATATATAAAAAAAACTTTCTTTTTCTTTTTCTTTTTATAAAAAAACGTTCTATTAACCTCTGTTATCTGTCTACATACAGACATATGCTCAAGCCTTTTTCCCTCCGGGGTAGGCAGAGCCAACAGAACGCCATCTGCCTCTGTCCTGTACTATGAAGCTGTTCTGATGATGGAGTTGGAAGGTGTCTATAAGAACTCCTGAACTAAACAAGATAAAACAAACGAGTTTGGGCTCATTTGTTTTGTCGTGGAAAATACTGTGATGCTACATGATATCCAGGGTCTGAAGATGGCGACGGTAGCTCATAGGAACTTGTGAACTAAACAAGATAAACCCGTCATGTTTGGGCTCATTTGATTTGTCTGGTTATGTACTTACTAGAAAGCAAGACTGAGGTATCACCCCCACACAGTGGAACCAATTTCATCAGGAACCAAGCGGTTCTGTGCCTCTTTTCTTTGCCGCACCATAAACACTTGGAACTCTTTACCAGCGCATATGTGTTTCCTTCCACCTACAGTCCCGGGGCCTTTAAGCGGGGCGTGAAAAAGCATTTGATGAGGCCGTCAAGCTGAGGGCCACCATTGTGGCACTATCGGATGTATGTAGTGGTGAGCCCCGGTCCAGAGAATTTACTTTTCGCTTACTATCAGGCGAGGTGAAGTCATGTGTCGACCGATATAAAAAAGCTTATTTATAAATAATTATAACTACGTTTAAAAACCGACTTCACAAACTAATATTTTTTACTTTTTAGTGTACAGAAATAGAAAAATACCTATTTATGAGGTTTATTATGTACAAAGGCATCAAAAACAGAATTTTTGCCGTAAATTTGATGATTTTCCCTTGATTTTCCCAAGATCCCAGCATCAGATCCTGATACCCTGGATATGGACCACCTCAGTATCAACAAAAAAATCTCTCTCAAATCTATCAACAAAAAATAGCGTACGAATTGAGAACCTCCTCCTTTTTTGAAGTCGGTTAAAAAGTCTTTATAAAATTAATAACTTATTTCAGACTTACGGAACCCTAAAAGTATTTATTCAGGTACATAAATCAACTTAATCAACACAAGAACTCACACTCGCTGATGGCAGACCAATTTGAAGTAAAAATAAATCGGAAAACGACCTTATAGCTGTATCACTTTAGGTACAAATTCACAAATATTAAGGCGGATTTCTATAAGAGATGAGCTGAGCTGTGTTTTATTTTAAAATCATCATTCTCTGAACCTTTTCCCAAATCAGTTGGGGTCGGCTTTCCAGTCTAAATATGATGCGGCTGAACTTCAATATTTTCCGTGGAGCGACTGCCATTTGACAACCACAACCAATGGTCATTTTGACCAATGGCGATATCGAAGTTCCAAGTTAAACAGGTTGGACTTTTGTAGGCTCCAACTACCCGTAACGACTGCTAGATGTTTGTATGGCAACCGGAACCGACGGTTTAACGTGCTCTCCGAGGCACTAATAAACCTGCGATAATTACACACATAACTTCGAAAAGCATCGAAAAGTCATTGGTGTGTGCCATGGTGAACCTGGGATCGAACCCGAGACCTCGTCTCCGCAGTCCATTACCCAGACCACTAGGCTACCGCGGTTTTTTTATTTTAATAATACTGCTTTAAAAAAACAGGGCAACTGCGAGTCAGACTCGCCCATGAAGGGTTCCGTAGCAGCAAGAACATCAGCAACTAACTATATACGAGCCCATATAGACTTGTGATAGCTAAACAAGCTAATATATAATACCAGTTTCACAAGAGATTATTTAAACCAAAAACATTGTCAATTATTTGCGGTTTATGACGTATTAAAAAAAACTACTTAGTAGATTTTTTTAGATTGATCATTCCCTTATTTTAAAAGTTAGAGGGGGGGGGGGGGGGACACATTTTCCACTTTGGAAGTGTCTCTCGCGCAAACTCTGGTTAGAGAAGAAATGATGTTAGAAACCTCAATAGGTAGGGTATTTGCCCATCGAAACATCGCCAGCAGTTTAGTTTACGATTTTTCAATTTTTTGGCAATTTGGGCATAAATAATAAATGCCCGATAAATGCTAGAAGTGACAGGGCAAACCCATCTCTGGTCATGACGCTTAATAAACAAGCTGCTGTTTAAAAAAACTATTTTAAAAACAAGCTTTTATTATTTACAATATTACAATATTGCATTGACATGAGACTTACACATAAGTATGCCAAATTTCAGCTCAATCGGATAACCAGAAGTGATCGAAAAATGGCTTGCAAGATTTGATTACAGACAACGGGACAGGTAAAACTAAATATAAGCTTGTAAAAATCGGCCTTATGATCGAGTAAAAAGATTACACGGATTCGAATCCTGGCCATGATACTGTGGCGATACCACATATACCCAGCGCCATCTAGTGTCATCACAACGAACTACCTTGATACTACAACTACGTCACTACGATCCTGAATCGCGAAAGTGAAGTTCGCGCGCTGGTATAACATATAGGTATACAAGATCCCAACGATGTTAGTTCTACTATTCTAGATAGAACAAGTGGGAAGGGAGACTCCCACTAGTTCTACTTTTTGTTACATCGAATATTGTAGTACTACTGGGAACAAAATATCCCATTAGTTCTACCCGATGGAACAAGTAGAACCAGCGGGAAAAAAGACTACCACTAGTTCTACTATTTTGTTACATCAAAAAATATAGTAGAACTAGTGAGAAAAAAAATCCCATTAGTTCTACCGTAGAACTGTGCAGTAGAACTATCGGGAACAAACGGACCGTTGGGCCGCGGCCCGCCAGGCGTGATCACCTTGCCTGGTCGGATGATCCTCCCTTTGTGTTGGAGGGACGTCACATCCCGTTCCTCCACAATACTACCGATATGAACCCACACCTCACAGGCAATTTAGCTTATCTAGAGGGGTTACTAGTAATTTTAGTTCAACTGGATTTTCAATCAATCTTAATATATATAAATCTCGTGTCACAATGTTTGTCCTCAATGGACTCCTAAACCACTTAACCGATTATAATAAAATTCGCACACCATGTGCAGTTCGATCCAACTTGAGAGATAGGATAGTTTTTGAAACGGATTTCGACATCCACGCGGGCGGAGCCGCGGGCAACAGCTAGTAGATAATAATAGCTGGTAGCAGCCACATTTTTCTCACCGCTTAGCTCGCTCATCTTTAACGAAAACACAGCCTAATGCCGGAAAACTATTCAGCCATAACAATAACGGCGGAACCCGACTTAATGGGGTTCGGCACGCACCTCAGCTATTTGCCCCCAATCAGAAAAAGTTGGAAAGAACATATTTTTGTTAAACGGAGAAATTGAGGTAACATTGTTGGAAACCGACAGAATATCCTATACAGAACTACACGTGCCAGGCTGAGGTATCACCCTCACACAGTGCAAACAATTCCATCAATGCGTACAGGGGTCAGCAAGTGCATAGCCGGGCAGGGGGGATTGTGGTCGCAGCACTAGTGGGACCGGTGGGTGTCACGCGGTGCTGCGACGACAATCCTCTTTTGATGAGGCCGTCAAGCTGAGTGCCACCATTGTTAAGATGGTACGTATATATATAATGATGTCCCTCTTTCCTGAGACTTTACCTTCAGCTTACCATCAGGCGAGGTGAAGTCATGTTGACGTGTCCAATATTGAAAAAAAAATCAAGAAACAAGCAGTTCGGTGCCTCTTTTCTTTGTCGCATCATAAAGACTTGGAATTCTTTACCAGCGCATGTGTTTCCTTCCTCCTATAGTCCCGGGGCCTTTAAGTGGGGCGTGAAAAAGCATTTGATGAGGCCGTCAAGCTGAGGGCCACCACTGTAGCACTGTCAGTGTATGTAGTGGTGACCCTCGATCCTGAGACTTTGCCTTTTGCTTTCCATCAGGTGAAGTGACCAATATAAAAAAATGAACCTTTATGAGGTGTCAATGATAAACCAAACAATGGAGTTTGTTTGCTATACCACTTAGGTGACAGATAAGCACACTGCCCACCTGATGCGAATTGGTTACTTTAGTAGTCGCTGCCAATCCTGGAGAGGGTTAGGTTGGAGGGGGAATTGGGGGAGCCGAAAGGAAGTTATGAGCTCTGGCTCCCCTACTTACCTTGGGGAACACAACACGCTGGTTATTATGGGGCGGGGTTCTGTAGGGCGGAGGTACTTACCCCAGTCGGACTGTTAACTAAAGTACCTACCTATTATAAAACGAAATTTTTTGTTGTAATAAACTAAAAAAATACGTTCTACAAACGCCATCAAACGTGACATATCAACCAACGTTCGGAAATTCACGTCAATTTGAATATTTCCGTTGAGAAAGCAACACAAATTATTGTCGGTTTTTAGACGTGTAACGCGAATATGATTGATGTGTTACTCGATTGAGACAATATTACCGAATATACTCACGCTTTTTTTTTTCTAGAGAGTAAGCAGAGCGGGGTTAGAGCGAAATGCCTTATAGACCATTTTACCCTTAGTGTTGCCGATCGATAGTCAACTATCGATAGTTTTTTTTTTCGTGCGGAAACCCTCATGGATACCCACCCCGCCGCCAGCAGGGCAGGTTATGTCGTCTAGGCTCTAGGGTCTTATGACCTTACACGGTGCCCCAAAGAGCATTTCACTCGCACCCCGGCTTGACCCGGGCAATTTTCGGATTCGAGATGGCCCCACCGGGTTTGGGAACCACGGGGTTCCCGTCATGCCCCCGGAATCGGGGGCGCTGTCGCGCGCCGCCGCATCGGCCTTCTGCTAGGGTGACAGGCGGCTCCACCCGTCACCCCCAGGCCAGCGCTCATGGAGGACGGAGGTCGTTCCCTCACACCCTGGCTTGACCCGGGCCATCTCCAGATTCAAGATATCGATACCCAACAAATCACTCAACTATCGATAGACCTATCGATAGTATCGATAGACCTATCGTTAGTATCGATAGCTTAGAACGAGGCTACTATTGAATGACTGCAGTACTATCGATAGTATTATTGCTCGTAAAGCTCGGCTCGCTTAAAGGACCCGGGAGGAATGCTTAATCCAGGATTGATCACCGAATCTTATCTACAGCAGTCGTTCTTTTTACTACTGTGCTACTGGAGTATTTAGGAAGTAATCTAAAAACTTTAACCTGTAGAAGGGTTTATTAATACCTTAACGACTTGACATTTCCATTCAAACTTCAAAATTGTCAAATTCCTTGCCCAAAGTAACTTGAGCTAATTACAAAAACATTTAATACCGTTTCAAAGGCCATCCAACAATGGATACTTATTAACTTTCTTTACCAACTAATTAAGACCTCTCAGGGTAATCATTTACCAAAACACAAAAGTTCATCAATTATTGGACGTTACGTACCCATTGCTGTAACATCCAAAATAAATTGAGCTTTTATATCAAGCTTACAACTTGAATAAGAAGGTCTTCAATTTTGGTTTCATATTCCAATATTTCTTGAACTCTCATTGCGGATAATACACTCAAATACTGAGGTCTATATTTTTGGAAGTATTATGAAGAGTTACTGATTTATCTTGAGCTCTAATTCGGTATGATATGCTTGAAGCAAGGTTTCAAATATAAATGGTTATTCATAAATCAGCTGGCTTATTTGACATAACCGATTTGTAAGCTAGGAAACATTATTTTGAAGTGAATGAAAAATTGAAAAGCGAACGACTGTCGTGGTATTTTTTTATACTACTAAAGTGGCAGACAAGCACACGGCCCACCTGATGGGAAGTGGTCACTGTGGCCTATGGACGTGTGCAACACCAGGGTTACACACGCACTGCCAACCGTGGAGAGAGGTGGGGGGGGGGAGTTGACAAGGCGATTAGGGGATGAAGGGGGGATTGTGAACTCTGGCGTAAGTTTAGGAAGACTTACAATCTACGATATTCTAGACCCAAAGTAAAGCATAGTTTAACTAGCGCGTGTTATGGGTTCTAGAATGCGGATAGACATGCTTATATACTGTTTTTTGAAAATATATACATATACATAGAAACACCCAGACCAATGCAAATATACATATTTGCACTGAGCGGGAATCGAACCCGCGCCCCCTATCGTAGCAGTCAAATGCACTACTACGCCACAGGGGCCGTCTAGAAGCTAGTAAAAGCATGTTAAAAATTTAATCTAAACTAATATTATAAAGAGGTAAAGTTTGTGTTTGTATATTTGTTAAATTGTAAGGGGTAATCTCAGGATCTACAGAACCGATTTTAAAAATTCTTTCACCAATAGAAAGCCACGTCATTCGTGAGTGTCATAGGCTATACAGGATGAACTTTTCAAAAGGGATTGGATGGCTAAATCCGAAACTATAAGGAATAGCGAAAAGTGGTCAAAGGAGTCACGAGCCCGATTTTGATGAAACTCAAAACCTCATCATTAGATTTTTGAAAAACCAATAAACCTGGCTGAAAATCGAACCCGTTGATTTTGAAAAAAAAAACACACCCTTTATTATTACACCATACGATAGTGTCGCCGGGCGAAGCCGGGTCCCGGGTCGCTAGTATAAAATAAATTAATTTTGACGTGTCCTGATAATATAAAAAAAATCATTAGGTATATAAAATTTTATTAAAAGACCGCGTCTCTCTACAAATATATTTTAACCCTCCTAGCAACACGGTACCTTTGTCTACCAGGCCCGATACAGATTAAACGCGCTTGGCCAACCCACTAAGAATAGAATAGGCCTTGTGCTAGCGAGCGTAGGGTTAAGTCGAGTGTGCATCGGTAGAGACACAACACTTGTGACCGAAATATAGCAGTAACCAATAGATGGCGTTGTACCGGTTGGCTGAATCGCGATATGCTTTTGTTACTAATTATCTGTATAATCCACGCGCGATGAAAATGTGAAGGAACCTTGTCAAAGTAAATTGAAAATGACAGTTTTCAAGTAGCGTTAGCGTGTTAACACCGACTTTGTTCTTGATTGAAATATCTATCAAATGCCAGAACTATTTCGCGAGATTGACTACTCAAGATTTTACCCCTTTTTCCACTCATTATTAATCTTTAATCTATATACTTAAATAAAAATTAATTGCAATTCTGCTAGCATAGTAAAAACTCGAGAACGGTTAAACTATTCTTCTGTTCAAACAGACAATCATACAATATTATAATTATTATAAATCTCGCATTCAAAATTAAACTCATTTAGAAATCTAGTCGCACTAAAAATACAGCTTCGTTTTGTGAGCTTCGACATGAGTTTGCCGACGCTACGGCTAGCCGGCGGCCCACTTACGTCTCAGTTCCAAAAGGTAGCATCACATTTTGATCGCGCGCGGATTATACCTACAATTATCGCGATGGACGCAAAAAATACCGAACGGATTTTGATGCGGTAGTTCTTGCTTAAACTAAAAATTTACCGTATGTTTGGTTGTAATTGGTTAAATAGAACCGGAGATATGATCAAAAACGATCTAAAAATGAAGTGTAGGCGAAGCTACGGGTATCAGCTTGTATAAAAAGTAGCCTATTTGACCAGAAATATGAACTATAATCGTACCAAGTTTGATCAAAATCCCTCCAGTAGTTTTTGATTTTAGCGTGAACAAAAATTTACTGCGGACAAACAGAGGCACAGAGACACAGACAAACAGACAAAAATTCTAAAAATTATTGTTTTGGTATCTATTAAATTCATGAAGTCCTCTTAATATTTTTTTTTCTCAATATATCTTCCATGTACAGAAACCGATCAGTTACAAATTTATTATAATTTTATATATAGATCTAAAATACAAGTATAACTTTCACAAAATTTTACTTTCAACATAACCCTCAACTACTCACGTTTTTATAACAGTTTTAATATACTTGGAAATCTTAAGCAATACCTACCCGTGTTTTCATCTTGCCCCATGAAAAGTATTTATAACTGTTTAAACACGTTTTGGGCAGACCGTCAAGCCACGTGAGATATTTGCTGTGCTATTTATTTTATATTTTTTTATACCACGTAGGTGGCAGACAAGCACACGGCCCACCTGATGGGAAGCGGTCACCGTGGCCTATGGACGTGTGCAACACCAAGGGCGTTAACCACGCGCTGCCGACCCTGAAGGGAAAGGGCGGGTAGGAAAGGGTGGGGAGGCCAGGAAGGGGTGGGGGGAGGAGGGGTACAGTGAGCTGTGGTTACCCTACTTACCGGCGGGAACACAACACGACGGTTATTACGGGGCGGTGTTCTGTAGGGCGGAGGTACTACCCCAGTCGTACTGCTCAGTTCAGACTGGAGATACCGTCGTCGTGTCCTACCTCCATCAATGCAATGCCTGCTATAACTGACCATGAAAAGTTTGTTATTATAAAATTATGAAGTAGCTGTGAGTCTATACATTGAAGATATTTGAACGAATCCGATCAGAAAAATATTATTTTTTGGAATCCTTATCTCTTTATGATTTCAAATTGACTAGGCATTTTTTATACTGGACACATCAACAAGACTTTACCTCGCCTGATGGTAAGCTAAAGGTAAAATTACTATGATGGGATATTTTCCATGTTTGTTATTTGTGGCCAGCGTGTGTGCATTAAGGTGTAACCCCTCTCAGCTCTCTCGTTAGAGGAGAGTAGACCCGTGCCCAGCAGTGGGACATAATGGGTTGCTATTATATTCATTTGTATTGAGTATCCGATATTTCGACACTTTTCATCCGTGTACATCCGTTATTATGGCGGCAATAAAAACAAATAGACATGGTAAATATCACTATTATAATACTGATTCTTGTCTGTTTATCTGTTTGTTTGTAACTAAAAGCTCAAAAAAAAACGGCATCAAAATCCGTTCGGTAATTATTGCGTCCATCGCAACAAAACAGACAAGAACTCCAAAAACATATTTTCGTCATCATAATCTATACATAATAATAAATCTGTAACCGATCGGTGTCTGTACATGGAAGGTATATGAGAAAAAAAAAATTAGGGGACTTTATGAATGTAATAGATGCCAAAACAATGATTTTTAGAATTTTTGTCTGTGTCTCTGTTAGTCCGCACCAAATTTTTGTTCACGCTAAAATCAAAAACTACTGGAGGGATTTTGATCAAACTTGTACGATTATAGTTCATACTTCTGGGCAACATTATAGGTTACTTTTTATACAAGCTGATACGTGGCTTCGCCCGCGCTTCGTTTTTTATCATATCTCCGGTTCTACTTAACCAATTACAACCAAACATACGGTAAATTTTTAGTCTAAGCAAGACCTTTCTAACAAAAAAACCGCATCAAAATCCGTTTGGTATTTTTAACCGGCGATACGAGTATACTAAAAAAACGCGAAAATCGACGTCCACGCGGGCGGCACCGCGGGCAACAGCTAGTCGTTCATATAATTTTCATTTTTAAATATCTCCAATGTACAAACACAGCTACTTTACAATTTTATAATAGTATATCTAACAATCGCATTCCACTCTTTTTTTCAGCCAATACTTTTTGAAATGGGTACACATATTTCAGCGCTAATAAACGAACTCAAAAAGCGTGTCTCGTTTGGGGCCATTCGTCACCCCTGTCAAAGGGTGAGTTGTACAACTAACCACAAAATGTTTGGTAACTCGAGTCGTTGTCATCTTGTTGGCATAAGGGATGAAAGGTCGCGATTTGGAAAGTTTAGAGGGGTGAAATTGAGCGGGTTGGGGGTAGAATTTATATATACTCTAGCTATGACTTCGTTCACGTGGTTTTAGATTTTTAACGATTTTTACTTGGAAACCTAATTCTTTTTCCAAAATTAATGTAGCATTAGTTACATACATACATACATACTCGTACAAATCACGCCTTTTCCGCATTGGGGTAGGCAGAGACAACATCTTTCCACTTGCTACGCTCTTGGCATACTCTTTTCGCTTCTTCAACTTTCATAATTGTTTTCATAAATGCACGCCGGTACCGGGTACTCTTGACCTGGGCCTTTCTCCAAATCGTCCTGGATGTGATTATCGGTCCAGTCGTTTCAAAGATTAGGCGGAACAAACAAACAGATCTATACATATAAATCTGTAACTGATCGGTGTCTGTACATGGAAGATAATTATATGAGAAAAAAAATTATTAGGGGACTTTATGAATGTAATAGATGCCAAAACAATGATTTTTAGAATTTTTGTCTGTTTGTCTGTTTGTCTGTTTGTCGGTTTGTCTGTTTGTCCGCAAATCTTTGTGCGCGCTAAAATCAAAAACTACTGGAGGGATTTTGATCAAACTTGGTACGATTATAGTTCATAGTGCTGGGCAACATATAGGCTACTTTTTATACAAGCTGATACCCGCGGCTTCGCCCGCGCTTCGTTTTTAGGTCGTTTTTGGTTATATTTCCGGTTCTACTTAACCAATTACAACCAAACATACGGTAAATTTAAAAAGTACTGAACGGGGTTTGATGCGGTTTTTTTTATTAGAAAGGTCTTGGTTAGACTCAAAATCTTACGCATATTTGATCACAATCAGCTCATTAGAACATGCGATATAGTAAAAGAACGCGAAAATCGACGTCCACGTGGGCGGAGCCGCGGGCAACAGCTAGTAGATAAATAAAAATTGAAAAAAAAAAATGTTGTTTTGGTGTATCTACCATGTATACAATGCACTTGTTGTTTTATTAATATATATATAGCTGCTCGTGCTGATTCACTCACTCATTGATCACCTCTCCTGAACAATTTTGTATGAAATTTTTTTTTTTCACTGATGGTTTCGTATAGAGGATAGAAATTCATTCGGAGGAAAAATATGGAGAGAGCTGATGATGGAGGATTTCGGAGACGGGTGAAGAGCACGCTTAAGGTATTGAAGATAGGTTGGTGGTGCTTGAGCAAATGTCACTCGAAACGTCATTCAATTGCCAGTGACCTGAAAAAAAATTCAAAATGGCGAAAAAAAAATGGCCGCCATAGAAATTTCCTCAGTGTCCATCTCGGAGAGTATAAAAGATGGAAGAGTAGTTTCTTCGCAAAAGATGATCAGGATCCAAAGGTCTACTCGATGAATAGAAAAAAAATTCAAGATGGTGGAATTTATTTTTCTATAGAAAATGTATGGCGAACATTGAATAGACTACAAGTTTTGAACTATGCAAGACTTTGATTTATACATAGTTTCTTTTTAAAATGTTTTTGTGGAAGAACTCTTAGTCTGAAATATGTAGATAGATGATGATCGAGGGTTTGGAAGATGGGTGAGAAGCACGGCCAAGGTATTAGACATAGGTGAGGGCTGCTCAAACAAAAAATACTTGGAACCTCATCTAATTGGCAGGGAGATGGAAATAAATCCAAAATGGCGGATTCAAGATGGCGTCAACACAAATGTCATGGGTGTCTCTCTCAGAAAGTATTAAAGATGGATGAATTGTGTTTCGGTTCACCTCTGCTGTATTTTTTTCCCTGATGCTTTCATATAAAGGACGAAAATTCATTCGGAGGAAAAATATGGAGATATTGGAGACGGGTGAAGAGCACGGCCAAGGTATTGAAGAGAGGTAGGGAGTGCTCAAATAAAAACCACTCGGAATCTCATCCAATTGTCAGTGAGCTAAAAATATAACCAAAATGGCAGATTCAAGATGGCGCCCATACAATTTTCGACAGCGTCTATCTCACAAAGTATAATAGAAGATAGAAGAGAGGTTTTTTGGCAAAAGATGATAAGGACCTAGCCTAGAGGTCTACTCGATGAATAGAGAAAAAATTCAAAATGGCGAAATTTATTTTTCCGTACAAAATATAAGGCGAATATTGAAGAGACAAATGTGCAAGACTTTGATATGCTTTTAACCGACTTCCAAAAAAGAGGTGGTTCTCAAAACGGCCCGTTTATTTTCATTTTTTTGCAAAAATTTTTTTAAATAAACAGTAGAAGTTTTCGTCTTGGTCCCATAAAAAAATCTGGATCCAACTCCTTAATCCTGATGCTGAAAGATTACTGCCCGCCTAGACCCTAGGTTATCAAGATTCAGAAAGTGTTCATTGTGAATTAATATTATAGGTGCCAAGCAACGACTTCATGGTTAGATTTCAGGTCCAACCCCTCAACCCTGATAATGCAGGGTACAGCTGCGCTCACAAACTATAGTGATTCAGAAACTGCGGATGGTGCAATGCAATAATATTTTAAGTACCAAGCATAGACTACATAATTGAAGTTCGGATCCCGACTCCGCAATCTTGATGCTGCAAGGTGCTGAACTCTTAAACCATGGAGATTCGAGAATTTCTTATATTTTTATTTATTTATAAAAACTTCATGCACATATGCAACAGGCATTCTCTAACAGTCAACCTTATAGGTGGTGTAGAGAATAACATAGCATAGCATAGCATAGCATAGAGAATAACATAACAGCATTTTAGGCATCAAGCAACAGCTTCATGATTACACTTCAAGTCTGAATTCCACAAACCTGATGATGCAGGGTACAACACTCCTAAACCGTAGAGAATAAGGAACTGTTCCTGGTGAAATAATAGGTACCTATTGTAAATGCCGAGCATAGACTTTTGTTAGGTATTGAATTCCAAGTCCCAACTTTTCAATCTAACCACAAATTCACGGTTTTCAGATTTTTCCCCCTATGTCTGCTATAAGGCATACCGATAGGTAGATATGCCAAAGTGATTTAATTCAACGGGATTTCTTGACACGACAAGACAGACAGACAGACAGACAACGATGTGATCCTATAAAGGTTCCTTTTTAGGGTTCCATACCTCAAACCCTTATAGGATCACTTTGTTGTCTGTCTGTCTGTCAGTCTGTCAAGAAACCTACAGGGTACTTCCCGTAGACCTAGAATCATGAAATTTGGCAGGTAGGTAGGTTAGGGGGAAAATCTGAAAACCGTGAATTTGTGGCTACATTACACAAAAAATAAATAAATTGTGGTCATGAACTAATAATCAGTATTTTAAGTAAGATAACTATATCAAGTGGAGTATCATATGAAAGGGCTTCACCTGTGCATTCTGAAACAGCTTTTGTTTATTTTTATACGTCATAGTTTTTGAATTATCGTGCAAAATGTCGAAAAAATACGACTGTAATACGGAACCCTCCTTGCGCGAGCCTGACTCGCACTTGGCCGGTTTTTTCCTTTTGAGATAGGTACGGAACCCTAAAAATGACTCCTCACGATCCATTTTAACTTTTTGTGTTAAAATTCATGTTAAAAGTACAATTTTAGTTCTTAATTTAAAGGTGAACCATGAACCGTACTTTTGACATGATAGTTGACCCATAGAGTTAAAATAGCGGGTGAGAAGTTATTTTTTACGCATTAAAAACACCTTTCTTAAGTTACCCGTGACTACTGTAGTACGTTACGCTAGCGGTACTTTAGTGTTTCTTGAATAGAATCAGTGCTGGCAAAATAATGGGTAATTGTTATCCTACCGGTTGCGGCAGTTTAATAATTAGTGTTATAGCTCCCCGGGGTCACGTGACCTGAGGAATATAACTACATTCTTAATATAATATTGAAAAATCGGTCAAGTGCGAGTTGGACTCGCAAAGAAGGGTGCCGTACCACCGTACAAGAAATAACACTTTATTTTTTAAATTTTCATGCTATAGCGGCAATAGAAATACCTACACATTCTGTGAAAATTTCAACTCTCTACCTATTGCGGTTCAAGAGATACAGCCCGCTGACAGACAGAAGGATGGACGGATAGCGGAGGCTTAGTAATGGGGCCCGGTTGGAACCTTTCTGGTACAGAACCAAGAAAAACTGTTACATAATTACTTACACACCAAAACTTTAAATCCAAACGGACCCCTGTTCCAGGTTCCTGTTGTCCACTCATCTACGTGGTCCGCTTTAGCGGGCCGCGCACCCACGCGCCCTACTAGTGTTATATATATATATGTTAATGAGGAAGAAAAAGTTATCAAGGATCCATCGGTGGATTAATGAGGAAAAAAAAGTACTCAATGAATCCACTGGTGGATTCTTGAGGAATTAAAAGTATCTATGAATCCACCGGTGGATTAAAGTGGAAAAATAAGTATCCCCAGATCCACATGTGGATCGAGATTGGTGGATTCAAGTGGAAGGAGCCATTAAAAATAAATATTAAAAATAAATATCGGATGCTCAACAAAACATACACACATAGTGAATATCCCTTCAACTATTATAACAGTTTTCAGAAAACCGTTGCCGTAAAACCGAAACCGGTTAAACTTATTACGTTCCACTATATCTCTATGTATTGGTCAGCACTCGGCGCATGGCGCTCGCCGGTTAGCCGCCCGATCGATACGCTTAAAACGCAACATACTTTTTTTGAATTTTGTTAATTAGTGTCGAGTTTGAAACGTGCTTCGTTTAACCCGCTATTTTCTATCGAATTCCGTTTTCAGAATTTTAGTCTTTGTTTTTTTTTGCGCCAGCATTTTAGGGTTGTTTTTTTGGGATATTCTAATTTTGAGGGTTCCAGCGACTGGGACCGCAATAGCTGGGACCGCGGTTCCAGTTGCCGGTTCTATTAAATTTAAATATTTTTCTTCCGGCAACTGGGACCACCCATAAATTCCGTTTTCAGAATTTGAGTCTTTGTTGTTTTTTTTCTGGGATATTCTATGTGTAGGTATAGCAAATTGTAGAATTTTGGTATGATAACAGATTAGGGGTATATGATAGGGGTAATTAAAGAAATCTTATAGGAGGTAGAACACGACGGTATCTCCCGTCCGAAATGAGCTGTCCAACTAGAGTAGTACCTCCGTCTTACAGAACACCGCGGCCATAATAACCATAGTGTTGTGTTCCCCAAGGTAAGTAGGGTAGCTAGAGCTCACTGTACCCCTCCTAGCCTCCCCACCACTTCCCTTCAAGGGAGGCAGTGTGTGACACCCTTAGTGTTGCACACGTCCATAGGCCACAGTGACCGCTTCCTATCAGGTGGGCCGTGTGCTTGTCTGCCACCTTAGTAGTATAAAAAATACTGCCTCACAGCCTTATCTAGCCAATTATATAGCCTTTACAACAATAGATTAAATACCAATTCTCTAAGGCAATAATTTTTAACTTAAAGTGAAATAGAACACTACTTCAAACTTAAGATAACTAAACTTAACATTAAGTTAGACATCAAAGCGTGGCGCGCCGGCGGAGATCAAAGGATAAGCCGACGAGGGGGTGAACGGGTGAACTCGGTTTTTGTTTAAAATTACTTAAGGGAAGAAACCTTTGTGTGGATAGTTAGCTATAGAGGGGGGGAAACAATGTGATACCTAAATATAATTAATATATATATAGCTGCTCGTGCTGATTCACTCACTCATTGGTCACCTCTCCTGAACAATTTTGTATGAAATTTTTTTTTTTCACCGATGGGTACGTATAGAGGATGGAAATTCATTCGGAGGAAAAATATGGAGAGAGCTGATGATGGAGGATTTCGGAGACGGGTGAAGAGCACGCTTAAGGTATTGAAGATAGGTTGGTGGTGCTTGAGCAAATGTCACTCGAATCGTCATTCAATTGCCAGTGACCTGAAAAAAAATTCAAAATGGCGAAAAAAAAATGGCCGCCATAGAAATTTCCTCGGTGTCCATCTCGGAGAGTATAAAAGATGGAAGAGTAGTTTCTTCGCAAAAGATGATCAGGATCCAAAGGTCTACTCGATGAATAGAAAAAAAAATTCAAGATGGTGGAATTTATTTTTCTATAGTAGAAAATGTATGGCGAACATTGAATAGACTACAAGTTTTGAACTATGCAAGACTTTGATTTATACATAGTTTCTTTTTAAAATGTTTTTGTGGAAGAACTCTTAGTCAGAAATATGTAGATAGATGATGATCGAGGGTTTGGAAGATGGGTGAGAAGCACGGCCAAGGTATTAGACATAGGTGAGGGCTGCTCAAACAAAAAATACTTGGAACCTCATCCAATTGGCAGGGAGATGGAAATAAATCCAAAATGGCGGATTCAAGATGGCGTCAACACAAATGTCATGGGTGTCTCTCAGAAAGTATTAAAGATGGATGAATTGTGTTTCGGTTCACCTCTACTGTATTTTTTTTCCCTGATGCTTTCATATAAAGGACGAAAATTCATTCGGAGGAAAAGTATGGAGATTTTGGAGACGGGTGAAGAGCACGGCCAAGGTATTGAAGAGAGGAAGGGAGTGCTCAAATAAAAACCACTCGGAATCTCATCCAATTGTCAGTGAGCTAAAAATATAACCAAAATGGCAGATTCAAGATGGCGCCCATACAATTTTCGACAGCGTCTATCTCACAAAGTATAATAGAAGATAGAAGAGAGGTTTTTTGGCAAAAGATGATAAGGACCTAGCCTAGAGGTCTACTCGATGAATAGAAAAAACATTCAAAATGGCGAAATTTATTTTTCCATACAAAATATAAGGCGAATATTGAAGAGACAAATGTGCAAGACTTTGATATGCTTTTAACCGACTTCCAAAAAAGAGGTGGTTCTCAAAACGGCCCGTTTATTTTCATTTTTTTGCAAAGATTTTTTAAATAAACAGTAGAAGTTTTCGTCTTGGTCCCATAAAAAAATCTGGATCCAACTCCTTAATCCTGATGCTGAAAGATTACTGCCCGCCTAGGCCCTAGGTTATCAAGATTCAGAAAGTGTTCATTGTGAATTAATACTTATTATAGGTACCAAGCAACGACTTCATGGTTAGATTTCAAGTCCCAACCCCTCAACCCTGATAATGCAGGGTACAGCTGCGCTCACAAACTATAGTGATTCAGAAACTGCGGATGGTGCAATGCAATAATATTTTAAGTACCAAGCATAGACTATTACATAATTGAACTTCGGATCCCGACTCCGCAATCTTGATGCTGCAAGGTGCTGAACTCTTAAACCATGGGGATTCGAGAATTTCTTATATTTTTATTTATTTATAAAAACTTCATGCACATAATTATGCAACAGGCATTCTCTACCAGTCAACCTTATAGGTGGTGTAGAGAATAACATAGCATAGCATAGCATAGAGAACACACAACAGCATTTTAGGCATCAAGCAACAGTTTCATGATTACACTTCAAGTCTGAATTCCACAAACCTGATGATGCAGGGTACAACACTCCTAAACCATAGAGAATAAGGAACTGTTCCTGGTGAAATAATAGGTACCTATTGTAAATGCCGAGCATAGACTTTTGTTAGGTATTGAATTCCAAGTCCCAACTTTTCAATCTAACCACAAATTCACGGTTTTCAGATTTTTCCCCCTATGTCTGCTAGGCATACCGATAGGTAGATATGTCAAAGTGGAAAGAAGAAAGAATTTGTGGCTACATTACACAAAAAGAATTAAATTGTGGTCATGAACTAATAATTAGTATTTTAAGTAAGATAACTATATCAAGTGGAGTATCATATGAAAGGGCTTCACCTGTGCATTCTGAAACAGCTTTTTGTTTATTTTTATACGTCATAGTTTTTGAATTATCGTGCAAAATGTCGAAAAGGTGTGTGTGTATTTAAAGGTGAACCATGAACCGTACTTTTGACATGATAGTTGACCCATAGAGTTAAAATAGCGGGTGAGAAGTTATTTTTTACGCATTAAAAACACCTTTCTTAAGTTACCCGTGACTACTGTAGTAGGTACCGCTAGCGGTACTTTAGTGTTTCTTGAAAGAATCAGTGCTGGCAAAATAATGGGTAATTGTTATCCTACCGGTTGCGGCAATTTAATAATTAGCACTAAAGGACCGCTGTTTAGCCCAATAAAATCTTCAGAAAATCAGAATTCTTTTTTCGGCGTTAATATATTGAAAAAAAAAAAAGATTTAATTTAAAAAAATTGAATAAGCACTATAAAACGACAAAGTGTTAGAGTGAACAAAAATTGTCAGGATTGAATGAAATTTTAAGCAATTGCATGCTAACTATTTCCAACTGATCGGAAAAAATGATCATCCCGTCCTGGATGATCATTGTTTCCGATCAGAAAATCAATTGTCAGGATGATTTCGAAAATCGAATATTTAAATGTCTAAGTAGGTATTTATTATTTTGTTGATAATAATAAAAACGGTTTTAAATTCTAACATTTAAAATAATAGGTTTATAATATTATGCTTAGAATTATACATAGTACATAACACTTAAGTAGAATGTTTGTTAATTTTTAGACGAATACGGACGATGTTCTTTTTTAAATCCGGAGTGAAAAAAATAAAAGGCGGTACAAATATTTTACCTTTCAGATTTCGTTCTACGTTGTATTTCTTCTGCGTGGAGTGTTCTAATTGTTCTAAACATATTTTTAGAGATTTATCAATCTCAAGAAGTTATTTATTATTGTTTAATTAATTACATAAAATTATTATTATCTAATTACATATTTCAATTTGGTAGTATTTCGTATTAAACTTTTAAGTGTTGGAGGCTTAGTAATGGGGCCCGGTTGGAACCTTTCTGGTACAGAACCAAGAAAAACTGTTACATAATTATTTACACACCAAAACTTTAAATCCAAACGGACCCCTGTTCCAGGTTCCTGTTGTCCACTCATCTACGTGGTCCGCTTTAGCGGGCCGCGCACCCACGCGCCCTACTAGTTATATAATTATAACTACGTTTAAAAAACCGACTTCACAAACTAATATTTTTTTACTTTTTAGTGTACAGAAATAGAAAAGTACCTATTTATGAGGTTTATTATGTACGAAGGCATCAAAAACAGAATATTTGCCGTAAATTTGATGATTTCCCTTTGATTTTCCCAAGATCCCAGCAGATCCTGATACTCTCAGAAGTAGCCTCTTTCAAACAAAAAAGTAGTCTTTTCAAAATCCATCCATAATTGGCGCCGTTATCGCGTAACATACGTGCGAAAAAAAAATAGCGTACGAATTGAGAACCTCCTCCTTTTTTGAAGTTGGTTAAAAATAATAATAATAATATAGGTACTTTTATAAAATTACATACATAAAAAATATATATACTCTCTAATGAGAGAGCTGAGAGGGTTTAGCACGCTGGCCTAATGCGGGTTGGTGGATCGGACATGTCCTTAGAATTTCTTCTAGGACATGTGGGTTTCCTCACGATGTTTTTCCTTCACCGCCAGCAGATGGTAAATCATGTGATTAGCACATATAAATTCCACGAAGTGAAATTCACATTGATACTGTCTCGAACTCGATACCTCTGAGAAGAGGCCGCGTCCTTATCCATTCAGCTACCATCGCTACACGTTTAAAATTTGACGTTTCTTCAAATCATCATCATTCTCTGAACCTTTTTCCCAACTCAGGTGGAGTCGGCTTTCCAGTCTAACTGTGATGCGGCTGAACTTCGATATTTTCCGTGGAGCGACTGCCATCTGACCTCCACAACCAATGGTCATTATGACCAATGGCGATATCGAAGTTCCAAGTTAGACTGGTTGGACTTTTGTGGGCTCCAACTACCCGTAACGACTGCCATAGATGTTTGTATGGCAACCGGGACCGACGGCTTAACGTGCTCTCCGAGGCACTAATAAACCTGCGATAAATACACACATAACTTCGAAAAGTCATTGGTGTGTGCCATGGTGAACCTGGGATCGAACCCGAGACCTCGTCTCAGCAGTCCATTACCCAAACCACTAGGCTACCGTGGTTTTTGGTTTTGACGTTTCTTTACATCCAATTGGTTAAGTATCCATCTTTTCTAAGGCCTACCTCTACCCTTAAAGCCCTACTTATCTCCAACTTAACTGTAATATAAACAGTTATTTCAATAGATGCTCTCACATCTGGAGATCTTGGACTGAAGCCAGCTCACCTGTAGAGACGGGCGGAATACGAAAATAGTGTTTGTTTTACGTGTGTTTGGGAATATAACGTATTTTCGGTTGTATGTATGGGTATATCTTAACATAATCGGTTGTCAGGGCCCGTAGACAAGTGGCACAAGTCTAAATCGCTACGGAATAGAAAAGATTAGATCGACCAATCACACTCCAGCACGTGATTCGACGCGACGAGCTTGGATGTGATTGGTCGACCTAATCTATTCGTTTCCTTAGCGATTTACGCTGTGACACTTGTCTACGGGGGCTGTAAAGTCGGTTTAGGTTTTCAGTGCCGAGTGTAAGGTACACACAATACACATACACCCCTGCATCATACACATAAAAAGTTAAAACAAACATTTGCGAACATAACATAACATAAACTCATGCCTATATCCCCGAAGGGGTAGGCAGAGGTGCTAGCACCCACATTTCGCCAGTTTATGTAATAGGTGGCGAGCCTATTGCCATTAACCGGGCACTTATAAACCTGCGATAAATAATACACACATAACTTCGAAAAGTCATTGGTGTGTGCCATGGTGAACCTGGGATCGAACCCGAGACCTCGTCTCAGCAGTCCATTACCCAGACCACTAGGCTAAACATTTGCGAAATGACCATGTAATTAACTTCTACTGACCCCTCCAGAAATACCCAATCGTGAATAATTGAAACGGAAAAAATATCTCATTTCCTGTAACAATATAAGACACAACGTTTCCTTAGTAAAAATTAATTTACCAGAACAATGTTTTGATATACCTACTTATTAGGAAAAAATACATTTCTCATCCGATTTTATTAACCAACTTCAATAAAGGAGGAGGTTCTCAATTCGTACGCTATATTTTTAATTTATGTTACGCGATAGCGGCGCCAATTATGGATGGACAGGGGGACCACGAGTCCGGCGATAAGTCTGCCAGTAACATACCATATTACTTCTTATCCGTTAAAATTGGTCAAGAGTGAGTCGGAGGGACCACGAGCGAATGCGATTTACTCGTGGTCCCCCCAGGGGGAAATCACAGGGGGACCACGAGTCCGGCGCGTAAATTTTTTTTTGTTTGAAAGAGGCTACTTCTGAGGTGGTCCCATATCTAGAGTATCAGGATCTGATGCTGGGATCTTGAGAAAATCGAGGGGAAATCATCAAAACGGCAAAAAATCTGTTTTTGATGCCTTTGTACATAATAAACCTCATAAATAGGTACTTTTCTATTTCTGTACACTAAAAAGTAAAAAATATTAATTTGTGAAGTCGGTTTTTTAAACGTAGTTATAATTATGATATTCGCTATTAAACAACATTTGACATAATATTCCTAAATATACACATTTATATTAAACGCTTTTTTATTTAAACGCTTTCATTTAACTTGACCTGTTTGTTTTCGTCAAATCTAGTAATTGAAAATTGACCCCCTTCCTGTGGACGAATTGTTCTGATATTTGGCACATATCTTTAGTTCTGGTGACAATACAAGTTAATCTATTCTGTATCATTGTATATTTTTCCACAACTACCGCAATATGGATATTAAATGGAAGGGCTTGACTAGTAGAATATGGTTCACGATGAAAAAAAAAAGAAAATCCAATATGGCCGCTTTTAGTGCATAAAAGCGTTTAACATAAAACATTTTTTACATATTTTTTTATTCGATAATCCTTCAAAAACATAAACTTACAAGGTGTTCCGATTTTTCTGGTGAGAAGTGTATGTATATCTTTTCTGTTCGTGTTGTTCATTGAAGCTCAATGAAGTGTAACAGTAATTACATACTGCGCCATGAGGTTTTACGTGCGTTTAAAATTTTGGTATATTTTTTTCATCAGTAACGTCATAAACGACTTCACCTCACCTGAAGAAATTTTATTCCGCGCACGCTTAGACTGTGGAATGATCTCCCTGCTGTGGTTTTCCCTTTTTTTGTTTTATCGTGCGGAATTTCCCATGGATACCAGTCTAACTGTGATGCGGCTGAACTTCGACATTTTCCGTGGAGCGACTTCCATCTGACCTCCACAACCAATGGTCATTATGACCAATGGCGATATCGAAGTTTCATGTTAGACTGGTTGGACTTTTGTGAGCTCCAACTACCCGTAACGACTGCCATAGATGTTTGTATGGCAACCGGGACCGACGGCTTAACGAGCTTTCAGAGGCACTAATAAACCTGCGATAAATACACACATAACTTCGAAAAGCATCGAAAAGTCATTGGTGTGTGCCATGGTGAACCTGGGATCGAACCCGAGACCTCGTCTCAGCAGTCTATTACCCAAACCACTAGGCTACCGCGGTTCCATTATTGTAAGTTGTAAAAGCAAGAAAATTGCCTATCCCAATTAGTATTCCCTAAAGAAAAATAAAAGATATCGTATCATTATATTAGCAACTATGCCCTACAACATTTTGTATCCAACTGTACCTTAATAACTACTTGTCGGCAGAGATGAAAGGTCAACATTACAAAGGAGACCGCCTCGAGATAATTTTGTCTTAAGGTAAAGTCAAAGAGGATTGTTTTTTCAAGTCGTACCGTTTCTGGGAATCGGCCTTTTGATATTAGATGTAATTAGGTTTAGTAGGTACTGTTTGTATAAGGCAAATAGTTTGTGGCGAATAGTTTGTGGCAAATAGTTTGTGGCGAATAGTTTGTGGCAAATAGTTTGTGGCAAATAGTTCGTGGCTAATAGTTTGTGGCTAATAGTTTGTGGCAAATATTTTGTGGCAAATAGTTTGTGGAGTTTGCGTGAGACTTGAATTAGTATGATGGAGGAATGGGTGAGTTGATGTACGGAATCTATCTATCTAGGTACCTATACTATTATAGGATTGTAAGCTGTGTTAACATAGGATATATTATATTTGAAAAAAACTTGGGTTATGTTAAATGATACCTAAGCCACCTAAGTAGTTGAATGAAATTTTAAGCAATTGCATGCTACTATTTCCAATGATTTTCTACCGCCATCTACCGTAATTCGTTCCACCGGCTCCACCGGCGCCCTAAGCCGTAGAATATATCGGAAAATTTCGAGCATCTAGGATGGGTCCAGGTAGCTCAGTTGGTCAGAGCGTTCCCCCTGTAAGAGACTGGTCACGGGTTCAAGTCCCGTCCTGGATGATCATTTTTTCCGATCAGAAAATCACCTAAGTAGTATTAAAAAAAAAATGAACGATTCTGAACATGAAAATATTTTTTTTAGCAATTCTTGTCTGTTTCTCTGTTTGCTTGCTTGTCTGTTTGTTCACGATGGACGCAAAAACTACTGTTTGGTTTTTTTTTTATTTGAAAGGTCTTGGTCAGCCTTTTTTTTTTTTCAGTCCGTTTATTGACTTAACCCCGCTGGATGGTAAGAAGCAAGGGCAAAGTACAGAGGTTACGGGCCGCCATTCCAGACACCATTCGTCTCAAAACGGCGGTCCCTACCTTGACGGCCTAGACAGATGCCTTTTCACGGCCCGCTTAAAGAACCCGGGATTGTAGGAAGAAGGAAACACATGTGCAGGAAGTGCATTCCAAGTAAGGAAGACTTTAAATCTTACGCATGTTTGATCACAATGGGTTGAGTAGAACCGGAGATATAGTCGAAAAACGCGAAAACCAACATCCACGCGGGTGGAGCCGCGGGCATAGGCTACCTAGATACAAATCTATATCTATACTAATATTATAAAGAGGTAAAGTTTGTGTTTTGTATATTTGTTAAATTGTAAGGGGTAATCTCGGGATCTATTGAACCGATTTCAAAAATTCTTTCTCCAATAGAAAGCCACATTATCCGTGAATGTCATAGGCTGAATATCATCACGCTACTGCCCAAAGGAGCGGAGCAATAGTCATAAATGTGAACAATTCCGGGTAGATTCCTATACATTTTAGGAAAACTGATAAATTATGAGCATATTATGTGAGTTATAAAAGGTGCATCGGGGTTCGAAATACGCCACGGGCGAAGCCGGGGCAGGTCAGCTAGTTGGTAAATATTCCGAACAGAATCGAAGCAAAACGTGGATATAGATCATCTATTGTTTGGCCACCTGAAGATATTTAGGTCAATAGATATACAATAGGGTTGCCACTTTCAACAACTGATAAAAATATAATATTGAAACATTTTATTAAAAAAATAGAATTCCCTTGTTTCCTTCTTAATGTCAGTTATGTAGGTGTAGTAAAACCTTTTCTAGAATATTTTTTAAGCTTAGTACATTATAATGATTGTCGGTTTATTACATTGGGGTTAGTATCAATGGACTTAATAATTATGAAAGTAAGTCAAAAGTTCGGTCATAAGTACATGATATTATACAAAACATTAATATAAGTGCATACCTTTTCTAGAATATAAACAATACTTTTCTAAAAACTATGTCAAAATCGGTTTAGCCAAAGGCGAGATAATCGCTTGCAAGTCAAATGTGAATTTCCTTTTGAGTCGTTTAAAAAAGATTTGCTGGCTTCTTTTAAAAGTAATAGACGTCAATATGACTTTAACTTACCTGATGGTAAGCTCAAAAAGCTCCTCAAATGCTTTTTCACGGCCCGCTTAAAGGACCCGGGACTGTAGGAGGAAGGAAACACATGCGCTGGCACCGAACCGCTTGGTTCTTGATGAAATTGTTTTTTTTTTTCATGTTGGTCACGTCAACATGACTTCACCTCACCTGATGGTAAGCTAAATGTAAAGTCTCAGGAGTGGGGGTCACCATTACATACACCGTTAATGCTACAATGGTGGCCTTCAGCTTGACGGCTTGTGTTTTCTCAGTAAAGCGCAGACTAGGTCTACACTCAACTTGGTTGGCACTAAGTGACAACCCTAGCAGTGTACCCATAGTAATATTCGTGCGAACTTTCAACAGACTCCAATAGAAATGTTTCTTAGCTGAAACCGTTGTACGATATTATTGGAAATGTATCCTTGAGACCGTTGGCAACACTGTAATCTATTTCATAAACTTATAGTTGGTGCTTTTGTGGGGAACATTGTTATAAACTTAATTTTAATGGTAGCAACACATAGGAACCTATTAAAGAGGATAAAAAGGGCCTAAGTAGTGTAGTGTAGAGTAGAGTAGCCAGAGCTCACAACCTCCCCCCCCCCCCCACATCTCCCCAAGCCCCGTAAACACGCCCAAACTCTTCAATCCCCTTCCCCTCCAGGGTCGGCAGCCCGAGTATGACACTTCTGATGTTGCACACGTCAAAGCCACGGTGACCGCTTCCCATCAGGTGGGCAGTGCGCTTGTCTGCTACCTAAGTAGTATAAAAAATGCAAGTAAACACAAACTTGTTTATTGAATACTCACAGTTTGACAGTAACAGACAAAATGGCGTCCTGCCAAAAGTCAAAATGGCCGGGTTTGGCGCCAAAACTCGTCGTTAAGTTATTACTAGGAGGTTGGCAATGAATTATTGTCTATGGAACTTGTCTTTGGAATGGCTTGTCTAGGATTTTATTGGCCATAAACTGACCGGTAGTTTTTTTGTTGTGAAAGGGCAATGAGATGTTCCATTTTCTATTACGTTTAAAAGGAAAAAATAAAGCAAATTCATTGTATTCAAAAAGAAATTATACTAATAAAAAAATAAAAAGTAGCTGTTTCTATACATTGCAGCTGTTAAAAAAAAATACTTGGGTTATTTTATATGAGCGATTATAAACCGATTTTCTTAAATCACAATCGTTTGAGAAGAACCTGAGATATAGTCTAATTGTGATAAAAAAATTGATTTTCAAGCAGATTTTAAAGTTTTTAATCTGTGCAACCATCATGTACTTTTGCTCTTGACTGTACGTATGTACTCTACAATACTCTACACGCCATCGCTCTACCAAAACAAAGGTAGAGTCGATTCGTCGCAACGCAAAGCGACCTAATTTTTTTAATGGAACAACCTGAAAGCCTTCCGCGGCCAGAATAATCCGGAATCGCTCAGTTTTCTAAAGCTAAATTAAAAAGGTTGGTAGAGACAAGGTAGAGCTTTATCCGACTTCATTTAAAAGGGGGTGTTATGAATCCATTAAAGATGAAATAGTGCTTTCGTAAACAAAGTCCTAAGGTCTATTGTCACGACACGGTTTTGATAATTTTTTTTAAACTTTTTGTGCCTATAGTAGGATATCTACGTTGGATAACCGCGGTAGCCTAGTGGTTTGGGTAATGGACTGCTGAGACGAGGTCTCGGGTTCGATCCCAGATTCACTATGGCACACACTAATGACTTTTCGATGCTTTTCGAAGTTATGTGTGTATTTATCGCAGGTTTATTAGTGCCTCGGAGAGCACGTTAAGCCGTCAGTCCCGGTTGCCATACAAACATCTATGGCAGTCGTTACGGGTAGTTGGAGCCCTCAAAAGTCCAACCAGTCTAACTTGGAACTTCGATATCGCCATTGGTCATAATGACCATTGGTTGTGGAGGTCAGATGGCAGTCGCTCCACGGAAAATATCGAAGTTCAGCCGCATCACAGTTAGACTGGAAAGCCGACCCCAACTGAGTTGGGAAAAAGGTTCAGAGAATGTAAATAGTCTGAACAACGCCTTTGAACATTTGGTTTAGATAGGTGAGGAAGTTCTTTAGTTATAAAATCACAATGAAAAGTGGCATTGATTTTTATAATATTGATTGATTGATATAGAATAGATAGATGAAATTCAGAATAAAATTAATAGTTGAGGCAGAACAACTTCTATCGGGTCAGCTCCTAACTTATTCAGCAAAAATTCCTAAAACAGCTAAAGTCTTGCCTATTTTCTTCGAAGTCAGTCAAAAATCAACACTCCCCTTCTGGAAATCTCAAAGATAACATTCAGATCTAACCAAAATCCATCGAAACTCATCAAATATACCAAAAACTGTTCAACTTTGTCGAATTTCGATGTTGGTTTATTCAAATTTGAAAGTTGCCGAACTTTCTGCGAAACTTCTAGACTTTTTCGCATTCATTATTAAAGTTGAACTAAAATAGACACAGCTTTGGAATTGACTGTAACCACAATTGACTTCTATCTATCTTCTATACTAGCGACCCGGGACCCGGCTTCGCCCGGGTGTAAATTCCAGTTTTCCAATAAAATATATAGCCTATGACACTCAGCAATAATGTGGCTTTCTATTGGTGAAAGAATTTTTAAAATCAGTTCAGTAGATCCCGAGATTACCCCTTACAATTTAACAAACACACAAACTTTACCTCTTTAAAATATTGGTATAGAAGTATAGATTCATATAATTGCTTGGCCCAATGACTGACTGACTGATTCATCAACGCAGAGCCTGAACCGCTGGACCTACAAACTTGAAATTTTGGCAGTAAATGCTTATGTTATAGGCATCCACTAAGAAAGAATTTTTAGAAATTCCACTCCTAAGGTTGCAAAATAAGCGATGAAAGTTTGTATGAAAGTCCATTATTTTCAAAGTTAGACGCATGAAATTTTATACACCTACTTCTGATTAGAAATAAATGAATACGTGTATCAGCGTTTCTCAAAATTTCGCCCTCCAGAGGGCGAATCATAGCAATACAGCCTCCATTGTGAGTCAGACGAAGCCAAGGCCTCAACAATATTTGTGTACACATCACAAACGACAATACCAACACTCAATTAATTAAATACTCAATTAATAGTCGAAATTGCGTTTAAATAAACCGAGTTAATGGGAGTACGATTCGCTTGATGAGGCTGTCAAGCTGAGAGCTGCCACTACAGCTTTATCGATCTATGTAGTGTGACCCCCGATTCTGAGACTTTATCTTTAGCTTACCATCAGGTGAGGTGAAGTCATGTCGACGCGTCGAACATAAAAAAGGGTGTCTTTAACTATACCCTTTGCCCAGGGCCCTTTTCTAGGACAAGAAGGGTACTGTAAGGTATGAAAAAATTTAATTCCCCGAACGCTTAGGCTATGGAATGCTCTTCTTGCTGTGGCTTTTCCTAGCGACTACAATATGGGGTTCTTCAAGAAGGGCATTAGAAGGTTTACAGGGTCGGCAGCGCGAGTGTGACGCCCCTGGTGTTATACATACATAGGCCACGGTGACCGCTTCCCATCAGGTGGGCCGTGTGCTGAGTGCGGGCCGGAACCTCCACGTGGTGCACCTGGGCAACGGAGGCGAGCAGCGCCTCCCACTCGCCACGGGAGACGCTGCTGCCTGCGGCCAATCCGGCCGGGGTGGGAGTGGCCCTCTAGAGGGCTGCTCCGAGGCTCTCCACGTGTCCCTCTGACTAGCAGATGGCACAGTGGAGAGCGAGCGGGGGGCGAGCTGATTGTCTGCGCGCCGACGGTTGGGTGACAGGACGGCCTCCTGTCACCCTACACCCCACCGTCGGCGAAGTGGCGCGATGCTCACCCCTCCTCCCCTATCGGGGGGTCGAGGGGGCCATCTTAGAGATTTCCACATGATAAAAAAAAAAAAAAAAGGTCGGCCGTGTGCTTGTCTGCCACCTAAGTGGTATAAACAGTTAGAGTACTGCCGAGCACTGCGCCAATCAATATCGCCGGCGATAATTACATCTGCGGTAGACACCGCTCTGTAAAGAGAATTTACATAGAACTATGCTCTGTATAGTCGGCATTAAATTTCTATCCATCTATTCGGTTTTGGGGGACAAAGAATGTACCTTTATCTATACTAATATTATAAAGAAGTAAAGTTTGTGTGTTTGTATATATTGGTTAAATTGTAAGGGGTAATCTCGGGATCTACTGAACCGATTTTAAAAATTCTTTCACCCATTATCTGTGAATGTCATAGGCTGAATATCATCACGCTACTGCCCAAGGGAGCGGAGCAATAATCATAAATGTGAGCAATTCCGGTAGATTCCCATACATTTTAGGAAGACTGATAAATTATGAGCATATTATGTGAGTTAAAAAGGGTGCATCGGGGTTCGAAATACGCCACGGGCGAAGCCGGGGTGGGTCAGCTAGTGTATAATAAATAAATAAATAAATGCACTACCGCTACACCACAGAGGCCATCATTGTTCTATTTTATATACAACACTAGCTTCATCTAGTCATTAGCTACGAAAGTCTACGAAGTTGCTACACATTCTCGTAGCAATGGCGTAGACATTCATAGTAGTGCAGCTACGGATTAACATATTGGTCGGAGAAATTAAAATACCTATAAAAACTGTGAACGGAACGCGTTGAAAATTACAACTGATAATACTAGAGTCAGCACACTTGTTTATAATGTCGAACGCACACACTGATACAAAGTCAGCTGCTAGTCGGCAAACGTCGTTCGATGCAGTAAAGTTTAAGTCCATAAAAAATTTATAGTTGTCACAGTTGTCACAAAATAAAAGGCCCACTTTGACAGTTCGTGCCCATGAAGTTCTTAATTTTTTATCAATTGAAATGTTCTAAAGGTTTAAAGGTAAATTACATTTTTCATTGACAGGTACCGCCCACTCGGCTTAGTGCAGCTGTGCATAACGATTTTTTTCATGTAGCCCACAGACTATTAATAATCAGTCATGGAAAGTAAATATCGAGTGAGATATTTTTTTTCAAGCCCGACGCGCACTTTTATTTTTATTTATTTTAATACTTGTGTTTAGATTCTGAAGACTGATTTAATTATTCTTGTTGTTTTTGTGATTGAGTGAATGTTATTGTAAAAAAAAAATTAAATATAAGTAAATTGACCTTTAATAACATTGTATTGTTTTAAAATACCTACAAAATCAAAGGTTAAGCTAATTTTTGTAATCAGAACTTTAATCCAATGCAGTTTACATACATACCTATTCAAATCGATTAAATCCCCATGCAAACTGGATTCGATTCATCCTGAGTATCGAATACCGAATCGTATAGGTACATAACTAGTTACGCCACAACGACAAACGTCAAAACGGGCCTTTTATTTTGTGTTGAGTATAAATACAGCATGTCTTGTGTAGAAAATTGTGTAAAAACTGTAGTGACAGGTGACAGCAGGAAAATATATTCAGGAATCACACTTTAATCAAATTTGGATAAATTATTGCAACTTCTTTTTTTGTCTTTAGTTTGCCATTAGGCGAGGTGAATTCAGACGTGACCAATATAAAAAAAAAAAATTCACTGACACATGGTTACCCACTACCAGTTTTGTTACTCGTGTTCAAAGTGATTTGTCCATAGATTTCATAGGTTCGTTATTTCAAATTCCAATTCATCTGAAATTCTTTTTCGAATTCAGTTCAAATAATTATAATTTTTAATTCACAAAAACATTACGTTTCAAACATTATCTCGGCAGACATTTTTGTAAAAAAAAAGATAATTAGGTACTTAATAAAAGATAATTTCTGCTTTTTTTATCTTCCTCGAGATGTTTTCATTAAAAACTGGAGATTAAAAAGGAATTGTTGATAAATTAATTAACTTTTTTTTGTATGAAAAACGATTTTCTGATTGCTATAACAACAAAACGTTGGATTTTTGTGGTTTTTAGTGCTGTTAAGGTAAAAATCACGGTCTTGAGGGTAAGGGGTAACTTACTCTGATCTATTACTAACTAGCTATTGCCCGCGACTTCGCCCGCGTAGAAGTCGGTATCCACTCGACTCTCCACTCCACTCTACACTCTACTCCACTCTCCACTCCATTCTACACTCACTTGCCACTCTACTCCACTCTCCACTCAAAAAATAAAGGATAAAAAGTATCCTATGTCCGTCTCCTGGTCCTAAGCTACCTCCGTACCAATTTTCAGCCAAATCGGTTCAGCCGTTCTTGAGTTATAAATAGTGTAACTAACACGACTTTCTTTTATATATATAGATGTTACCCCGATTTATTTGCCAAGGCAATCGGCTACCCTATTTCTATGGCTGATCCATGGTCAGGAAAGTGGTTTCCCTTTTTTTATACTACTTAGGTGGCAGACAAGCACACGGCCCACCTGATGGGAAGCGGTCACCGTGGCCTATGAACGTGTGCAACACTAAGGGTGTCACACACGCGCTGCCTACCCTGAAGGGAAGTGGGGAGGGGTGGGAAGGGGCGGGGAGGCTAGGATGGGATGGGAGGAGAAGGGGTACAGTGAGCTCTGGCTACCCTACTTACCGGCGGGAACACAACCCTGATTTATGACCAAGTTATTACCACAATCGGTTAATCTATTTCTATAGCTGGTCCATGGTCAAAAAAGTATGAGCCATCACACAGATACGAGCAGTACTCCATACAGGATCGTATTCCGTCTATCGCAAACAAACCGACTAAATATGCAAAAATATATGTTTCTATTCAGAATCATTGATTTAATATGACCCAAGTATTTTTTTAACACTTCCAATGCACAGACACAACTAATTTACAATTTTATAATAGTACTAGCGACCCGGGACCCGGCTTCACCCGGGTGTAAATTCCAGTTTTCGAATAAAATATATAGCCTATGACACTCAGCAATAATCTGGCTTTCTATTGGTGAAAGAATTTTTAAAATCGGTTCGGTAGATCCCGAGATTACCCCTTACAATTTAACAATACAAAAATTTTACTTCTTTATAATCTTAATATATATAAATCTCGTGTCACAATGTTTGTCCTCAATGGACTCCTAAACCACTTAACCGATTATAATAAAATTCGCACACCATGTGCAGTTCAATCCAACTTGAGAGATAGGATAGTTTTTGAAACGGATTTCGACATCCACGCGGGTGGAGCCGCGGGCAACAGCTAGTATTAGTATATAGATATGTAGATAAAAAGCGTTCAGTTTATATTCCCTTGTGACCAAAACAACCCCTCAAATATGACGTCATATCACACTAAACTGAGAAGGCCATCGGTCTAGACTCATTAATCGTGGCCTTATTTCCCTTGATAAAAATAATTATTATAATTGAGTATTTACGAGTTACACAGGAATTACAATGTTCCCGCTACAGAAGGTACTTCCCCCCCTTTTTTTCCGTGCGGAAATCCTCATGGATACCCACCCCGTGGCCAGTGGGGCAGGTTATGTCGGACTCTTACCGACTAAAACCGTACGCTGTTTAAGGTCTTCTGACGCCAGGGTGTAAGGTGGCCTATAGAGCATTTCCCCTCGCATCTCGGCTTGACCGGTGTATGTAGTGGTGACTCCCGATCCTGAGACTTTGCTTTTAGCTTGCCATCAGGCGAGGTGAAGTCATGTTGACGAGTTCAATATAAAAAAATGGTAAAATTGTTTTTTAACCCGTTTTACCACCAAATGGTAAAATTGTTTTTTTAGCCTTACCGTCGAATTGTTTTTCTTTTGGTCGGTCACACCGACATAAAATATGTCTATAGTAAAAAAAGATATAAAAACCTGCGATAAATACACACATAACTTCGAAAAGCATCGAAAAGTCATTGGCGTGTGCCATGGTGAACCTGGGATCGAACCCGAGACCTCGTCTCAGCAGTCCATTACCCAAACCACTAGGCTACCGCGATTTTTAATTTAATTTAATTTTAATTTAATTTAATTTTAACTCAACCCTTTGTACCGGGCAAATTTTTCACATCAATATTATCATTTCTAAAATAATTTAATAACACCCCACACCATCGAGCCAAAGTCAAAGTCAAAGTCAAAAATTATTTATTCTGTATAGACCATTTTAAGCGGCACTTACAAAACGTCAAATTATAAATATTTAAAACTAGAAGTAAATGGACCACCGGTTCGAAACGCGGCCCAGACCTGAGAAGACTCCGGCAAGAAACTCAGCGGGCTGTTTTTTTTTTTGGTCTATTTACAACAATTGCCTTAGTCTAGATACAATGTTATTTCGAGTAACATAGTTGAGTGAACAGTTCATTTCCAAGCTTCTTTATCATCTAAATAATCTTGAATTTTATAATAAGCTTTTTGGGAGAGTTTTCTTTTAACAACATTTTTAAATTTACTTACATGTAAATCTCTAATTTCGCAGCTTGGATCAAACACAGCCCGACTGCTCAAAGCTCGTAAGATACTTGAAGTGTGTAAGGATAACAGTAGCAAATGGAGAGCTTCTGTCCCTGTCTACCCCGAGGGGAGAGACGCGTGAGTATATGTATACATATAAAACAATACTACCGGTAGGGCGAAGCTACCGGTGGTCAGGTCTCCTGGGAGAGTAATCTTTTTATAATACGAGCCGTGTTGAGGAAAACCGTTATTTCATTGTTGGTAAAATGAAGTTTGTTGTATTTATTTTATAATAGATATAGCAGACAAAGACGCGAGCTATACTAGTATATAACTATGGAGGTAGACAAAAGATTTTTCAATAAATATTGCAGGATTTTAAAATTTTCTTTCGTGTGTAATAAAATTTGCATGTCTGAAATGTCTGGTCTTTATAATACCTAGACATGATATTTGAAAAAAATTATGTTAAGTTAAGTATAAAAATGTAATAACGTGATTGTATATCAAAATTTTTAAATATATTTCCGCAAATATCAATAAAATTACAATATATTACGACTAAAATTACGATTATTTCATATTAATACAAGCAGTATAAAAGCGGTGAGCAAACCATAATAAAAAAATAATACGAAATAAAAAAAAACAACTGTATAATAAAACAAAAATAAAACGAAAACATAAATCAATAATCACATTCATTTATTCAAAACATAAATCAAAAACATCTAAATAAAACAAAAACGAATTCCAAATTCGAATCCTTCCGATGTCCTGTAAAAAAAAACAAAAGCGCAAAACCAAGATGGCGTTTGCTTTGCTGAAATTGATAGTACTTGTTACCTTATTGCGCCCAGTGCATATAGAACAAAGGAAACTCCTCTAACATCAAATGTCCAGTGGAAATACCCTTCCCCACACAATAAATCAATTTTTTTATAACCACTAGCCTGTTTAAAACGTATACCATTGCCTTTTTACACGCAATTTATAAATAAAGCCACAATTCCAACGCGCTCTTTTGTCATCCGCGATATTTGAATCTCCCTTTTTCGCATTGAAACGTTAAAAATATACAGTTTTAATATTTTTACATGAATATTTAAACAATATAGTATTTAAATTAATAAATTTTTGTATAAATTTTGCATTATTTTATTTTATTTTTTGTTTGAAAGGCAACACGGTACCGTCGGTTAAGACTGCTCGCGAAACACTGGCCTGCAGAGTGGAAGCCTATATGCATTGATTGGGCGTAGCTCACGGCTATACCGTTCTCTCTTTCCAACTTAGCTATCTTTCGTCCCTCTCGCGCTCGAAGGGTGCTCCTGTTAAAGCGAAATTTGGCTTCGACAAACCATGTTTCTCAAAATGTTGGACAAATTATTTCTTTTTTTAAATTATTTTTCTACTGAGTTTGTCAAACTGTTTGATTCAATTAGATTGTATGAATTTGAATGCGTCCTTTGTGTTATAATGTGAATTTACTATCAGAATAAAAATCAGGTGTAAAGGAGCCCAACAAGACCCCCGAAACCAAATTAACCTTCCCTGCTAAACGTACGAGATTAATGTAGGCTATCTGTATGACGTATGATGGTGATACCTCAGTCTGTCACGTGTAGTTCTGTATAGGAAAGGAGAGGGTGGGATTAATTGGAAGAGCTCATCGGAACACTCGCCATGGTAAAGGCGGTAAAAAGCTGTCAAAGAAGCTATATCTCTACATAGCTGTAGAAGAGAGGAAAAATGTGTCTGGGATTGAGTTATTTTAACTATATTTAACTATACTTTCCTTGTACGATACAATTGAAAAAAAAAAGGACTGATGAAAAGTACTCTAAACCAGCGGGTGTGCAAGAAATACTAACAATAATAATTTGATTGTCGACATATGGGATGTTGACTCAGCTATTTTTGTACCGATAGTCGTTTCAGTGCACGGACTTATCGCCAAGAGCCTCGACCAACACCATAGGAGGCTCTTACTAGGCAGCTGGCTCAAGGGCTTGATGCAGAAGGCCGTTTGTGAGGAAGTTCCTCTCCCTGCCCTGGAGCCCTAACCACCGGTGGCTTGGTCCCTGTACCCAATGCCGGTGGAGTACGGACTATTTTTTTTTATTCAGTCCGTCAGTAATTGACCTTACCCTACCGGGTGGTAAGAAGCTAGGGTAACATCCAATAGGATACGGGCCGCCAGAGCCCACCAGGGTGGGCAGAGGAATATTTTTAATGGGTTTGTTATTTTTTTGATATAATTAAAATGTAATTTATTATGTTTGTATGTAAAACAAAGCGAATAATAATTTTATTGCAAAAAAACCTTAGGTACAGAATATTACACTGTATACTGCTTCAGGTCTTTGGTAGTGTAATGGATATTAAAAAATACCCTTGACACCACTGGTGGTGCAAGACGGTAGTGTCGAGGGTCCAAAAGGAGTTTAGACACATATCTGGTGTTCTTTAATTTATTCCATGTCTCCCAAACTCATGGTGATAGCAACCCATTTATGTCCCACTGCTGGGCACGACTCGTCTAACGAGAGAGCTGAGAGGGTTTAGACAAAGTTCAGTTAGTTTAGAAAAGGCCGCGTCCTTATCCATTCATCTACCATCGCTATTTTAGTACGATAATTAAACCTTGTGAGACAATTATATTCTACTGTAAACTCGCAATTTGTTTTAATTTTTTAAGGAAAGGTCAATATTTTCGTTGAAAGAAAACCTTTGAGAACCACTGTCGTTGCGTTTTCCGCGGAGAGCTTGACAGAAATGTTACCAGCAATGATATTAAGTACATTCTTACTCTGCATATACATTTGTATGTTGCTTTCATTTCGTTAATAGATATGTCATTACATATTCGTGTTCGAGTGCGGGTTCGATTCCCGCTCAGTGCAAATATTTGTATGCATGAATATGTCTTTTTGCATTGGTCTGGGTGTTACTATGTATAATAAGTATGTATTTACAAAAAAAAAGTAGGTATATAAGCATGTTTATCAGCATTCTAGAACCCATAACACAAGCTAGTTAAACTAAGATTACTTTGGGTCTAGAGAGCGTTGTGTAGAATGTAGTAGAATATTGATTTAGTATTTATTTATTTATTTAAAATATTTTAGATTTTTTTATACATTAGGACACGTCAATTCGACTTCACCTCGCCTGATGGTAAGCTGAAGGTAAAGTCTTAGGATTTTTTACTTTTTAGTGTACAGAAATATAAAAGTACCTATTTATGAGGTTTATTATGTACAAAGGCATCAAAAACAGAATTTTTGCCGTAAATTTGATGATGTCCCCTCGATTTTCCCAAGATACCAGCATCAGATCTTGCTACCCTAGATATGGGACCACCTCAGAAGTAGCCTCTTTCAAACCAAAAAAAAACATTTCAAAATCCATCCATAATTGGCGCCGCTATCGCGTAACATAAATACAAAAAAATAGCGTACGAATTGAGAAACTCCTCCTTTTTTGAAGTCGGTTAGAAATACATTCCAATAACTCATATTGTTTTTATCAATTAATTCAGAATAGCAATAATATACCGATGTGATTTTTGGAAGCTCAGAGTACGGAATTGTATTATAATGAAAGCTCCTAAACAAATAAAGATTTAAATAAATTGTAAATTTTAAAAATACTTTTTTTAATAATTCTTACAAAAAAAACGGACTTCAACGGACCAATGATTTTAATGTAAAATTGTCATGGGTTCAAGTCCCATCCTGGATGAGCACTTTTTCCGATCAGAAAATCATTGGTAATAGTTTTTTTTTTTATATAGGACACGTCAAAATGACTCCACCTCGCCTGATGGTAAGCGAAAGGCAAAGTCTCAGGACTGGGGCCACCACCACATACACCGATAGGGCTACAGCGGAGCTCAGCTTGACGGCCTCAACAAAGTTAGAATGCAATCGCTTTAAAATTTCATTCAATTCAAAGGATCAAATTGAAATAGGACCACATAGAAGCGCTAGCTCCTATGTGGTCCTATTTTACTTTTATTATTTTACATTTATTACATATTTTATGTATTTTATTTTACAGGAGGTAGGACACGACGGTATCTCCCGTCCGAAATGAGCTGTCTGACTGGGGTAGTACCTCCGCCCTACTGAACACTGCCCCATAATAACCAGCGTGTTGTGTTCCCGCCGGTAAGTAGGGTGGCCAGAGCTCAATGTACCCCTCCTCCTCCCATCCCTTCCTAGCCTCCCCACCCCTTCCCTTCCGGGGTAGGCAGCGCGTGTGTGACACCCTTAGTATTGCACACGTTCATAGGCCACGGTGACCGCTTCCCATCAGGTGGGCCTTGTGCTTGTCTGCCACCTAAGTAGTATAAAAAAAAACTATCATAATATAAAAAAGAACGATGAAGTCTTGATTATAAGTTTAACAAAATAATTACAAAATGTATAAAAAATGTAAGCCAAAGTAATATAGCTATCTCTTTCTACCTCTCTTACTCCTTACTTACTTCTCCCTATTGCTATATTTGAATAGTTTTATATTGGCAAACTAAGGAAAGTTGTGTAGATTGCCATATATTTAATACAGTGGAAAGATTTCGTCGCGAATCTTGTAAGGTCAGCAAAAAAAAATATTTTGGTCGTCCGTCGCCATGTCGTAAAGAGTTCGACTGTTAAATCCACAGAACATTAAAAAACCATAGAAGTAGTAATTAAGTAAAAATACAAAGGAATAGCTGTCGCCAAAAAATACACTCACACAGACTTATAGGACGTCTTATTGGTTGCATACATTTTACCTTAAAATGATTTTTCTTTGTTCTGTGGTTAAATCAGAGGTTGGTTAAGTGGCACCGAAGATATGACAAAAAATCGCGATAGCCGAGATTCACGTGGACTTACTAGTTTGTGACCGCGGTAGCTTAGTTGTCTGGGTAATGGGCTGCTGAGACGAGGTCTCGGGTTCGATCCCAGGTTCACCATGGCACACACCAATGACTTTTCGATGCTTTTCGAAGTTATGTGTGTATTTATCGCAGGTTTATAAGTGCCCGGTTAATGGCAATAGGCTCGCCATCTATTACATTGGGACCTTAACATAAACTGGCGAAATGTGGGCGCTAGCAATTCTGCCTACCCCATCGGGGATATAGGCGTGAGTTTATGTATATGTTACTAGTTTTTAAGCTTTTATCGCAGGCTTTAAGCGCGGCGACCGAATCAAGAAATTCCGTAAGGAAAATAAGACCTAACACCCCCCCATTGTGTCCACTACATCGCATTAGTCGGGTATCAAAAATACCTACATAATTCTCACAAAAATACCCGACTTCAACGGACAAAATTGAAATGGGATGGAAGCGCCAGTTATTAAATAAAAAAGAAGCATCAAAATCGGTGCACCCAGTCGGAAGTTCTAAGGTAACAAACACAAAAAATACAGTTGAATTGAGAACCTCCTCCATTTTTGAATTCGGTTAAAATATAGATTTTTTCGTTGTCTTTTTTTGCTGTTCGTACGAATGTATTACATAGCTTTATTATTTCTCTTATTATGAGTATTGTGACTTCAAGAGCCGCGTATACTTAACTTATTAGACTATAAGGAAAAATATTGTAAGTACATATATTATACTAGCTGTTGCCCGCGGCTTCGCCCGCTTGGATGTCGAAATCCGTTTCAAAAACTATCCTATCTCTCAAGTTGGATCGAACTGCACATGGTGTGCGAATTTTATTATAATCGGTTAAGTGGTTTAGGAGTCCATTGAGGACAAACATTGTGACACGAGATTTATATTTATTAAGATTTATAAATAATACGTAGACCGGTATTGTTTATAGAATAGTTCCGATCTATGACATGTAATATGTGGTGGTGACCCCAGTCCTGAGACTTTGCCTTTAGCTTACCATCAGGCGAGGTAAAGTCATTTTATTTCATAAAAAATGACATTTAGTTCCATGTAAAATATTATAAAGCTAAAGAGTTTGTTTGTTTATTTGAACGCGCTAATCTCAGAAATTACTGGTCCGAATTGGAAAAAATATTTTTGAGTTGAATAGCTCATTTATCGAGGAAGGCTATAGACTATCATCACGCTACTGCCTAGGGGAGCAGAGTAGTAATCATATATGTCAACGAATCCGGTAAATTCCCATACATTATTGGAAAACTAAGAAATTATGGGGATATTAAATCTCCAGTCTCAGTTGGTCAGAGTACCTATTCCCCCTGTAAAGGACTGGTTACGGGTTCAAGTCCCGTCCGGGATGATAATTATTTCGATCAAAAATTATTAGGAATATTTAGCACTAGCTGTTGCCCGCGGCTCCGCCCGCGTGGATGCCGGTTATCGCGACAAAACATCCTATGTTCATTCTCGAGGTCTAATCTACTCCTATACAAAATTTCATCAAAATCGGTTCAGCGGTTCAGGCGTGAAAGCGTAACAGACAGACAGACAGACACACAGAGTTACTTTCGCATTTATAATATTAGTATGGATACTAATTGCTTTTAAAATGTCATTGAATTGAATTTAAATATTTGTAAAATATTAAAATTTTGCCCATTTTTATGCAAAGAACAAGTTAGTGAAGGGCTCTCGACTCTACCGTAACGACAGTCGTTGAGTAAAGACTCTTTAAAAACTTGCAGTTGTCAGTAAATTAAATTATTAAAACGTTTTTATTAACTTCGTACTTTTGTAGTATGTAATTTAGGCTTTACCGCACCATCAAAACCTGGAATTCTTTACCAGTTCACGTGTTTCCTTCCTCCTACAGTCCCGGGTCCTTTAAGCGGGGCGTGAAATAACATTTAATGAGGCCGTCAAGCTGAGGGCCACCATTGTGGCACTATCGGTGTGTTTAATGGTGACTCTCATTCCAGAGACTTAGCTTACCATCAGGCGAGGTGAAGACATATTGACGTGTCCAACATAAATAAATAAATATTCTACGACATTCTACACAGCGCTCCCTAGACACAAAGCAAGCATAGTTCACATAGCTTGTGTTATGGGTTCTAGAATGCTGATGAACATACTTATATACTTTTTTTTGTAAATACATACTTATTATATATAGAAACACCCTGACCAATGCAAATATAATAAATAAATATACAAAAAAATGATCAACAAATTCTTATTTTGAATCCGTTTAAAAACAAAACTCTCTAGAAAAAAGAAAAATCATTTTTTTATTCCATTAAACATGATTGCGTATAAAAATGTATAATTAAATTATGTACACAGAGAAACAAAACATTTTGTTTATGATACGTTTATTTATATTTTTTTTTTCACAAAATGTTTTAGATCAAAGTTCAAAATTTCTGTTGAAACATTTTACCGTTTATGAAATAAAAAATGGCCGCGAGGTTCAAAAAATTGTTGTTTGATCTTGTATGTATGTCAGACACAGCGCGAATCGCAACATTGTGGACACAGATGTAGGATACACTAGATACTGCAAAAGAATTTCTGGTATATAAACTGGTATTTTGGTATAGAAAACTGGTATATGAAATTGGTATATGAAATTGGTATACGTAATTTGTATAAGAAATTGGTATATGAATTTGGTATACGTAATTTGTATATGAAATTGGTATATGAAACTGGTGTATGGCAGGGTATATAAAAATTAGTCTGTGGTGCGAGGGATGTGCCTATTTAGGTAACCTTACACCCCGGTAATTAAGACCCGAGACGGCGGGCGATTTTAGTTGGTTCGATCCCAACATAACCACCCCTGATGGTCGACGAGGGTGGTATCCATAGGGATACACGATAAAAAAAAAGAAAAATGGGTATACGAAAATTGGTATATGTAATTGGTATATGAAATGAAACTGGTTGTATAATCATTGTCTCACTACGCGACTTGTAAAATTGTAGTCACGAATTTTGTGTATCCTGGTCCTGGGTTATATCAACCGGGTATATAAAACAGGTATTTAAGACCTGTATATGAAATTGGTATATGAAACTGGTTTATAAATTGTGCAGTTTATTCCAGTAAAATGTCGTATCTATATTATTCTATATCTGTGGTTCTGAAATAATTTATTAAAAGAATGGTATAAATTTTAACTATTTTCCCAAGTGAGTTAGGCTCAACTTTCAGTCTACTCACGGCCAAACTTAGATATATTCCTTGAAGCGACTGCCACCACCTCTCCACGACGGTATCTCCCGTCCGAACTGAGCAGTCCGACTGGGGTAGTACCTCCGCCCTACAGAACACCGCCCCATAGTAACCAGCGTGTTGTGTTCCCCAAGGTAAGTAGGGTAGCCAGAGCTCATTGGACCCCTCCTCCTTTCACCTTTTCTCTTCCTAGCCCCCTGGTTTTCCATACGTCCATAGGCCACAGTAACCGCTTTCCATCAAGTGGACCGTGTGCTTGTCTGCCATCTAAGTAGTATTAAAGAAATGTTGGGCATACAATTCTGGGATTATAAGATTATCTCGTAGTGATAATTAGGTTGCCCACGTTTTACGTATGCCCACTGTAGCCCAGCCCCAGCTTAAGGCCCAGTAACTCAAATGTTCATGAATTTTATAATACTGGCGCCCCTATGTGAGTTTAATGTGTGGTTTATATTATGAGAGGTAGCGGGTTTGGTGTTTGGTCTAAATGTTTTGAGATAAGTTCTGGTGTGAAGTGTTTGTGTTGGCAATACAGTTTTTTAAACGTGTGAAATTTCACGAAATGATGATGTACTAGTGATGTTGCTAATACACACATCATAGCAACTATATCTTCAGATTAGACGCTACCCTATTTTATATATTACATCACATTTGTTATTTGCCGCACCATCAAGACTTGACATTTCTTACCAATAGAAAATTGATTAGAAAATTATAAAAATAAAACGAACTTACCATCTTTTTAAAAGACGGTTAAGTTACACTAAGCCCTTCTCCAGAATGTAAATAATACTTTTCTGTAAATCTGGACGACCTCTGTGGCATAGCGGTAGTGAATTCGACTGCTAAGTCAGAGGTATCGGGTTCGATTCCCACTCAGTGCAAATGTTTGTGTGCCTGAATATGAATACTAGTACCGGTCTGAGTGTTTCTGTGTATAATATGTATGAATTTACAAAAAAAATTGTATCTAAGTATGTTTATCCGTATATTCTAGAACCCATCAAAAACAACCTAGTTAAGATAGGGTTTAGCCTTGAGTCTAGATAGGGTTTAGGTTTAGAATATCGTAGAATATTTATTAATAATCGCATCAAAATCGGTTCAATCAAACGCCAGATAATCGCGAAAAAACATACTCATACAAACATACAAGTCAAACGAGTGAATTTTTTTTGGACTTGCTTAAAAATGACAATAAATCCTCTCTACTTACCACGCCAAACGCTCATAACTTGTACCACACATATAAGGTAGAACTTAGACCGGTTTGTGTACATTTTGATTTCCCAAATGAATCGCCCGCGGCGCCAGCCGTAATCAGAAGAGAACCAAGAATATTTGATTATTAATTATTATAATTCATTATCTGGGCTTACGTAATTATCTTTTGTTTAAACAGTTTTATCATTATCTTTTTTTGTATTTAAAATATTGTAATCTTTTGTAGTAATTTCACCAAGGTTTTCGCATTACAAATCCACTTTACCTGGTAGAGCTGTAGATTAACGGACTTGGCCAGACAAATAGTATAAAGACTGTATGTCTGAATGTACAGTCAACGCTAAAGGTTGGTTAATAAATTCTAATTTATTGATCACCTTAGCTCTAAGACCTTTAATATAACAATGAACAAGATATATAAAACATAAGCTTTGTCCTCTGGTGATTATAAAACTTCATATAAATTAATGATTGACCTATGTATTCCAATGTAAAAAGGATTTGTAAATATTTTAGTGTTTGTTACTCTTTCACGCAAAGATAGCGAAATGGATCTGACTGAAATTTGGTACCTAAAGAGATAGATTATAGTCTGAAATAACGGAATAAATAATAAATCATTATAGGTATAGGCTATCAGACCAGCGCGTCAGTGCGCGTAGTGGTAGCTACGACAGAAGCGTAGCTGCTGCTACGCGCACTACTGCTACGCCACAGAATCCGTCAAAAGTACATTGGACTCTAAGGCATTTGTGTAAGATTTCAATTCGAATAAAAAAAAAATAAACCACGGTAGCCTAGTGGTCTGGGTAATGGACTGCTGAGACGAGGTCTCGGGTTCGATCCCAGGTTCACCATGGCACACACCAATAAATTTTCGATGCTTTTCGAAGTTATGTGTGTATTTATCGCAGGTTTATAAGTGCCCGGTTAATGGCAATAGGCTCACCACCTATTACATTGGGACCTAAACATAAACCGGCGAAATGTAGGTGCTAGCACCTCTACCTACCCCTTAGGGGATATAGGCGTGAGTTTATGTTATGTTATGTTAAATTCGATTAAACATACTGGCTCTCTACTGCATTCTACAGTTAATACAAATTACTGTAAAGGAATGTTACGTCGTAACCATACCCGCAACCTGCAACATGTATTGTAACATCTATCTATAAGTACTATCCATGTATTATCATACAATTGTTCGTTCATCTTGCGTACAGCTAAAGAGTGGAATGCCCTGCCCGAGTCTGTTTCCGAAAAGCTACAACCTGGGAGTCTTCAAGTCTAGAGTTTTTTTTTATACCACAAGCACATGGCCCACTTGATGGGAAGCGGTCACCGTGGCCTAAGGACGCGTGCAACACCAGGGGCATCACACTCGCGCTGCCGATCCCGCAAAAACCTTCTAATGCCCTTCTTAGTGAACAGGTTACTTCTAGGCAAGCGTGCTCCACCGTCGACCACTTCATCACTTACCAACAGGTGAGATTGTGTTCAAACGCGAGCCTAAATAAAAAAAAAGTAGCTATGTCTGTAGGTGAATGTACAAGTTGTACATTTGAACACAATTTTTTTTGGAATTCTTATCTGTTGTGCCCGATGGACGCAAAAACTGCTGATCAGATTTTAATGCGGTTTTTTGAAAGGTCTTGATTTAATTTAAATTTTTATACATTTTGATTACATTTTTTTTGATACTACGTATATACGAATTTGAAAATTTATTTCAAAAAAATTATTTATGAATTTTGAAATTAAATTTAAATTTGAATTTTGAATTTTTTTACGGGGTAGTACCTCCGCCCTATACAAAACAGAACACCACCCCATCGTGTTGTGTTCCCCGAGGTAAGTAGAGTAGCCAGAGCTCACTGGAGGGATTCTGTGATGGCAACGGGGAGATCATAGCCGCCTTCGTTGTCAGCATAAAAACTCTCTCAACCTCCTTCCAACCAACCCCTCCGCTTTACTAACTAATCCAACCCTCTCCTTTCCTATACAGAACAACACATTTGCAAGGCTGAGATATCACCCTCATACCATACAAACAATTCCATCAAGAACCAAGCGGTTCGGTGCCTCTTTTCTTTGCCGCATCATAAAGACTTGGAATTCTTAACCATCAGGCCGTCAAGCGCCCTGTAGCATACCACTGTAGCACTATCGGTGTATGCAGTGGTGACTCTCATTCCAGAGACTTTACCTTTAGCTTACCATCAGGCGAGGTGAACTCATGTTGAAGTGTCCAATATAAAAAATTACAAATTACTAAACGGTATAAAATTATATTTTTTCCTGTACGTTCTCAGAACTCTTAATGGAAGTTCAGCCAATTATCTGCTCGATGTTATATTAATTCATTCGTGTTTCTATAATAAACTGACGGAAATAAAATCTGTAAGGTTCACTAAGAAATATATTCGAAATTACGGACCGAAGTTTCGGGAAATGGCTACCCTTTTTTACGTACACAAATACCCACAGATACAAATTTTTTAATGCTACCTATTACATTGGGACCTAAACATAAACTGGCGAAATGTGGGTGCCAGCACCTCTGCCTACCCCTTCGGGGATATAGGCGTGAGTTTATGTTATGTTATGTTACTTAGGTGGCAAATAAGCACAAAGCCATCCTGATGGGAAGCGGTCACTGTGGCCTATAGACGTGTGCAACACCAAGGGCTGTCTATATAGGCCACGTCACACACGCGCTGTCTACCCTGAAGGTCATGGGACGGTGGGCTAGGAAGGGGTGGGGAGGCTAGGCAGAGGTGGGGGGGAGGGCTACAGTGGACATGAAGGTATCTCCCGTCCGACTTGAGCAGTCCGACTGGGGTAGTACCTCCGCCCTACAGAACACCGCCCCATAATAACCATCGTGTTGCGTTCCCGCCGGTAATTAGGGTAGCCAGAGCTCGCTGTACCCCTCCTCCCCCCACCTCTTTCTAGACTCCCCACCCCATCCTAGCACTCCCCCCTAGCCAGAGCTCATCCCTCTTCCCCTCACCCCACTCCTACTCCCCCCCCCCCACCTCACCACTTCCTACTCATCCTCCCACTTTCAGAATCGACAGCGCGAGTGTGACGCCATTAGTGTTGCACATGTCCATAGGCCACGGTGATCGCTTTCCATCAGGTGGGCCGTGTGCTTGTCTGCCACCTAAGTAGTATAAAAAAATAAAAATCACTTTTTCCATTCGTGTTGCTTTCGAATTTGAGTTTCGTCTGTGTGTTTTATAGTAACCTCTGTGCATTTAACTGAGTATTAAATTAAATTAGCTCTTAATTGTAATATCAAATTTATTTTCAATTTTCGCTACCTATATTTAATTTTAGAGTTCCGTACCCTTTATTGCAAAAATCTCCATGGATTTTCGTTGGTCATCAGGGTTGGTTATGTCGGCTTCGAACAGGTGGACCGTGTTCTTGTCTGCCACCTACGCGGTATAAAAAAAATCCACTTCCCATCAAGTAGACCGGACCTTTCGCTTGTATGCTACCTAAATGGCAGGTATAAAAAACACAAGCCCAACTTTTAACTGTAAACTGTACATTTTTCAAGTGTTAGCGAACCGATATTTTACCCGAAATACACAGCGAACGGAAGTGCTTGTCCCGTCTAATTTCTGCCTGAACCCTCACAGCTATGGAAGCCTAAAGTTTACCCCTTAGTGAATAGTTAATATGCCAATTACATCAGCTGTAGTATCTTGCCATGTAAGAGAGAATACATTATTATAATTAGAATACACTGCATAGGGTAACCGCGGTAGCCTAGTGGTCTGGGTAATGGACTGCTGAGACGAGGTCTCGGGTTCGATCCCAGCTTCACCATGGCACACACCAATGACTTTTCAATGCTTTTCGAAGTTATGTGTGTATTTATCGCAGGTTTATAAGTGCCCGGTTAATGGCAATAGGCTCGCCGCCTATTACATTGGGACCTAAACTGGTGAAATGTGAGTGCTAGCACCTCTGCCTACCCCTTCGGGGATATAGGCGTGAGTTTATGTTATGTTATGTTATGCATAGGGTTTATCTACATAAAATATCTATCTATATATAAATCGTGTTGATTTTCCTTTGAGCATCCTTCACAGGGGGTCTTGAGCTACTTATAGCCATCACAAATTCACCAGAGCATTGAATATTAGGACTTCGTTCACGTAATTCACTGGCGATAACATTGATCAGCTGACGCGCACACTACCTACTTGTGTGGACTTAGGACCGGCGGAATACCTTAGTAACTAGTAGATAAGTAGGTACTAGTCAGTAAAGTCTACTGATAATGCAAATATCGCCTGGAAATTCTATTTCTTTCCTTCTAAAGTCCCGGGTCCTTTAAGCGGGGCGTGAAAAAGCATTTGATGAGGCCGTCAAGCTGAGGGCCGCCACTGTAGCACTATCGGTGTATGTAGTGGTAACCCCGATCCTGAGACATTGCTTTTAGCTTTCCATCAGGCGAGGTGAAGTCATATTGACGTGTCCGATATGAAAAAAAATTGTTATGGGTTCTAGAATGCAGATAAACATAGATACATCTTTTGTAAATACATACATATTATACATAGAAACACCCAGATCAATACAAATACATACACCATGTAGTGGTGACCGAGACTTTACCTTTATCTTACCATCAGGCGAGGTGAAGTAATTTTGACATGTCCTATAAAAAATTAAATCAATTTATTTACCGAAAGAAAAAAAAATTAATGCTGTTTTTTTATAAGTAGTTCAAGCCCCCTGTCAATGATGCTCAAAAATGCAAATCAACATTATGTATATCGAGCATCTAATGGCAGCCATCTTATTTTTACCGTTTTTCAATTAAAAACTAAAATGGCTAACATACCTTTGACGGCCGCCGAAGGCAGAGAAGCCGGCCCGCTTGGCACAACCATCGTAGCAACCGTCTGCTTCTGTAACAATAGAAAATATACTCTATTAACATAGAAATACAGTTGAAAATCGTATGAACGTTAGAATTGGAACAAAGAACTCTTCTATTTTACTGCGATCCTGGTACTTTAAAGAAACAAAGGTATTAAAAAAATGAGATTGTTTTTTATTTCGGTTACGTCAATATGACTTCACCTCGCCTGATGGTAAGCTAAAGGTAGTCACCATTACAAGCTGAGGGCCACCACTGTAGCACTGTCGGTATATGTAGTGGTGAGCTCTAATTCTGAGACTTTGCCTTTAGCTTTCCATCAGGCGAGGTGAAGTTATGTTGACGTGTCCAATATAAATTGTTCAACACGTTATACCTATAGGTTTTTTAGTATCATGTATTACAAATTTATACATTAAAATAAAATGGTAGGAAAGTCAAAACTGTACATTGAATATTTTTTGAAAAGAATACTTGGAGTGTGATGTAATATTAGTTTTTAGAATTTTTGTCTGTTTGTCTGATGTCCGGGATAAACTCAAAAACTACTGCAAGGATTTACTTAAAATTCGGCACGAATATTATTAAGAAGTTGAGTCAACACATAGGCTACATATTAGCACGCTATCACCTACGGGGAACGAGCAGTGAACCTTTATTTCTTCAACGCATTCTGTAACGACGTGTAATCTAACGACTCATATTTGAATGTTGTTAGGTATTATGTTAAAACCATGCTATGAGCTAGCTTCACACTATAAGTAAACTTGGTGGCGATACCGACCTCCATGCGGGCGAAGCCGCGGGCGGAAGCTAGTTCGAAATAGACTACATAAACCTTACACAAAATTGATACTTACCTCACATTTCATGTATTAGGTATTCAATAAATCTTCTAAAATAAATAATGTTTCAAATCATGGTATATTGTGATATGATATTATACAAATATTGTCGATGGATATCGTTGTGTCTTCAATTTATTTCGTATCCCCATGGGGGTAGGCAGAGACACTCAAATATGGAAACATTTATTTGAGAATATTACAAAGAAATTGAAGTACATTATACTGGGTGAATTTTTCATTCATTCTGAAAAGAGCTGTCCGACTGGGGTAGTACCTCCGCCCTACAGAACACCGCCCTATAGTAACCAGCGTGTTGTGTTCCCCAAGGTAAGTAGGGTAGCCAGAGCTCAATTTACCCCTGTAAAAAGTTTCAGTTCTTAGTATGGAGACCCCCAAAATGTATTGCTTTTTTCTATTTTTGTGTGAAATTCTTAATGCGGATCACAGAATACATCTACTTACCAAGTTTCAATAGCATAGGCCTTATAGTTTCGGAGAAAAGTGGCTGTGACATACAGATGGACAGATGGACAGACGGACAGACGAACAGACGGATAGACAGACAGACAGACAGACAGACAGACAGAAAGACAGACATGACGAATCTATAAGGGTTCCGTTTGGCTACGGAACCCTAAAAATGGAAGGCAATGAGATTTTTTTTTATAATTTTGTCTTTTTATTTTCACTGCCGTTATAGCGACTATATTATTATAATGTCACATCTCATTAATGTAATTGGGAATTTATTATGATTATTATATTTACTTTAATATTTGCATGTAATGTACCTAGTAGATTAAATTAGCTCTAGTTAGTAGAATTAGCATAGCATTATAAGCGCTTTGGTGTCTTTCACTTTTAGCTTGTATTGTTGTAAATGAATAAATAAATAAATAAATAAATAAATAGGCCTCTCGAACAAACCCGGGACGCGAAGCTAGCCATGGATATAACAACTAAATATTAATATTATTATACATACTATTAAAATAATACAATCGGCAAGGTAGAATAGCTGGTAGGAGGTTCGCCGCGGGCGTACAAAACCTAATTAGAGGAAAGCCGGCTCCGTTAGGTATCAGGTTCGAATCCATTGTCGCACGACATTTTATCAAAGACTAGTTCTCATAATAAAATAATGTTCAATTTGATTTTTTTTATTCATGATAGGCTTACGTTTGTCCACAATCCCACCTGATGGTAAGTGACGATGTGGTCTACGATGAATCACGCTTGCCTGGAAGGAACCTATTCACTCGTGACTCAGTTCCAATCTTTCAAATCAGAACCGACTAAAACCGCACGCCTTCTTGGATCGGCAGGGGGATTCACGACCGCCGGGGTGTATAATTATGGTCAATATGGTATTTCCATTGCTAGCACCCTGGTTGACCCTGGGTTATCTACGGTTTTTAGATAGTTTTTTTTTTATATTAGACGCATCAACATAACAATAGAAAATATACTCTATCAATATAGCAATACAGTTGAAAATCGTATGAACGTTGGAAATAGAACAAAGAACTCTTCTATTTTTCTGCGACCCTGTTACTTTATAGAAACAAAGGTATTAAAAAATGCGATTTTTATTTCGGTCACGTCAATATGACTTCACCTTGCCTGATGGTAAGCTAAAGTCTCAGGACCGGGGTCACCACTATATACACCGGTAGTGCTACAGTGGTGGCCCTCAGCTTGACGGCCTCATCAAATGCTTTTTCACGCCCCGCTTAAAGGACCCGGGACTGTAGGAGGAAGGAAACACATGCGCTGGTAAAGAATTCCAAGTCTTTATGGCGCGGCAAAGAAAAGAGGCACCGAACCGCTTGGTTCTTGATGAAATTATTTGCACTGTGTCAGAATATACCCTATAAAAGTTTAGGCGCGGGTTCAAGTCCCGTTTTTTCATGTCGGTCTCATCAACAATGACTTCACCTTGCCTGATGGTAAGCCAAAGGTAAAGTCTCTGGAATGGGAGTCGCCATTACATACACCGATAGTGCTACAGTGGTGGCCCTCAGCTTGACGGCCTCATCAAATGCTTTTTCACCCGTCTGCGATGTTCAGTTTTTGAAATTTTTGACGTATACTTATTGCCTACCGATATTCGAACGAGATTCTCGTGTGACTATGGACTCGTGAAACGCCCGAAGGGTACATGCCCTACAAATACATTCAGCCCAGTCTATAATAATAACATAGGCAGTTATTAAAAAATATTACAGCGTACAATGGAACGGATAAAGCAAAATCATCAATTGAAGAATGGAAGAGAAATATTATTTGAACGTGAAAAAATATGCCGATGATACTAAATTTTAAATGGATTTTTTCTTCGATGGTAGGTATGCTAAGGTGGTTTGGGCACGTAGAGCGAATGACACACCAAATATGTAAGGCACATGTAAGCGGGCAGGCAAGCCGGGGTCGACCTCGCAGAGTATACACTGACCAAATTGGGGAGTTGTTGAAAAAAGGGCAGGTCAAAAGCACTTGAAACCGGCGGGCTTGAGTAGAGTAATATTGAGAGTTCTAACTCACTTCGTTCGTTGAACTCTCAATATTACTGATCTAGAACTCTCAATAGCACATGTACGATTGAGAGTTCTAACTCACTAATATTGTAATATTTACGAACGAAGTGAGTTAGAACTCTCAATCGTACATGTGCGATTGAGAGTTATAAATCAGTATTCGTAAAATCATTTACCTAAGCCAACGTTCGACATTTTAATGCTGTTCAATACACTTTCAATACACTACCGTTCCATCGGTTATAAATACATAATGTCATAATTACATCTGTTCATAATCAGTCCGTCAGCATTGCATCAAACATGAAATTCATTAAACAAGCACAATCGTTACAGATTAGTATAATCTGTAATGATTTACCCAAAATCAAGTTACGCCATGGAGAATTATTGCCGAATACAGTACGTTGCATCATTTGCGGACCATCAAATTGTGGAAAAACCAATTTGTTAATTGGTCTCCTTTTGCACGAAAATGGATTGACATTTCAAAATGTTTATGTATATTCTAAAACTCTATATCAACCAAAGTACATTTTTTTAGAAAAGGTTTTACGAGGAGTACCAGGAGTCAGTTTTCAGAAATATCAGGCAAATGATGACGTTATGAATGTTTCAGATGCAAAACCTAATTCAGTAATTATTTTTGACGATGTAGCATGTGAAAATCAAAGTAATATGCGTGATTATTTTGCCATGGGAAGACATAAATTGATTGACAGTTTTTATTTAAATCAAACTTATAGCAAAATACCTAAACAACTAATAAGAGATAACGCTAACTTAATTGTGCTTTTTAAGCAAGACGAAATTAATTTGAAACATGTTTATGAAGAACATGTTAACACTGACATGACGTGGTTGGAATTTCGTAACATGTGTTCTCAAATATGGAAAGAGCCTTATGACTATGTTGTGATTAATAAAGACTGTCCTAAAAACAACGGGTGTTATAGAAAAAAGTTTGACACTTTTGTAGAATTAGATAAAATTTGAATATTTAAATAGACTGCTTTTAGTTTCTCGTCATTCTTTAATCGACTCTTATTGGATTACCATCTATTTTACATAATGGAAAAATCATTGAAAAAACAAATTGTAGATGCAACACAAGCTGTAAGAAAAAAAATACGTAACATGAAGGATTTTGAAGAAAATAACAGACAAGTGCTTGATACAGTTTTTAAGCCTGTTACAGAATCTCTTAATTTAATAGCCAACACCAATAATCAACCAGTTCTAACAAAAAATGAAGAAAAAGGAGAATTTCATGATCAAATTTCCAACCACGACTTACAGAATGATGCCAATGATGAATCAGAAGCCGATATTGACTCTTCATTTGAGTCAATAGTCGATACTAATCCAGATCATGATGTTTCATCTTGGTCATTATCTTCAGAAATATTAGCGGATGTACCATTTGGTGTAAGAAATGAACGTGGAAAGTTAATGTTAGGTTTCTCTAGTATAACGATTGGTGATGACGTTATTACTGTAGCCGGACACAAATACAAATGCACACCTGGCTTGCGACAGTTGCTCTTAAAAAAAGACGTTGATCTGAGCTTTGTTACAGATTATGACATGCAAAATTATAAGTCGATGTTACTTGTAACAAATGCACATCGTAGAGATTTTGATTCAAGAAAACCAATTAAAAGTAATAAAGGACAAAAATATATGCAAGTTATTAAACCTCTTTTCGATCAACAAAGTAAAAGTCCAAACTGTGAACCAAAAGTAGGAAAAGGATTACCTTTAACAAAAATGTGGAAAAAAAACACAGATTTTGTATATTGGGATGATCCAAATGAATTGGTTGATAGATTAAAGTTATTAATTGCTTCTCGAGATGCTGGCAACACAGGACTAGATAATGAAATAATATCTATCGTTGAAGAACTACGTGAAAGCAAAATCATTAAATAGACTTACTAATAAGAAATGTCTATCATTTTATTGTACACCGTTCAACACAATACATCTTAAATATGAATTTAGACAAATTTGGTCATTATATTCATAAGCGATTACGTATATCAGAATTGCTGGAATTTTATGATAATGCATTGCTCAAATCTGAAAATGGTGATTACGATTTGAAGACATCGAAGCTAACAGGGGTCAAACCTCCTGAAGATGCAGATGATGCAGTAAACAAAGCATATGTAGATGAATTGAGAACTAAACTAATAACCGACTTACAAAAACTGCAAAATACTATGTTAAACGATGTTCAGATCCATTTGGAGAAAGCTTTAAAAACAATAGTATCTGAGGCAGTGGTTCACTTGGAAAACAAATTTTATAGTCGGAAAGCAGTTGATGAGATAGTTGAAAACGCAGTTAAATTTGTATTAGATCAAAAGCATAAGCTTGAAAGTTCCTCAAAATGACAAAACAACAAATTGTTAACGAAATACATAAAGCTGCACGAAAAAATTATCCTCGTCGATCTGTAATTTTAAAAGGTATTGATGATTTGTGGCAAGCTGATTTAATCGACATGCAAAACTTGAAAAGATTTAATAAAGGTTATAACTATATTTTAATAGTTATTGATTGCTTCTCAAAGTACGTTTGGATAGAACCACTAAAAACTAAAAATAAGCATGATGTTTCTAACGCATTCGAGAAATTGATATCGACTAACCATCGGATACCAGCTCATCTCCAAACTGATTTGGGTACCGAGTTCTATAATTCAGCATTTCAAAAGCTTATAAAGAACTATAATATTAATCACTACTCAACTTTTTCAACGAAAAAGGCTTCAATTGTAGAACGTGTTATCAGAACTATTAAAAATAAATTGTATAAGTACTTTAGTCTCAGCGGGCACTATAAATGGATAGATTTTGGTTTGGAGAGTGTTGTAAAGACATATAACAACACAAAACATAGCACTATTAAATTAGCACCCGTTGATGTCAATAAACTGAATGAAGCAGATGTTAAAAATAATATTAAGAACTCAATAAAAACGGTATCCTATAAACATAAGCCCAAGTTTATGATTGGTGATAGAGTTAGAATTAGTAAATACAAACAACTATTTGAGAAAGGTTATACACCTAATTGGTCAACGGAACTATTTAATATAAAAAGTATCAATAACACTGTACCAGAAACATATCACATCGAAGATCAACACAAACAAGTTATATCAGGAACCTTTTACAAACACGAACTTCAAAAATCATCTTGTCCAGGTGTCTATTTGATAGAAAAAGTTTTACGAAGGAAAGGAAATAAACTGTTCGTAAAATGGTTGGGCTTAAGTAATAAAGAGAATAGTTGGATTGATAAGACTGCAATAGTGGAATAAATTATATACATAACAGTTATTAATTATAATATTTTGTTCATTATACTATGAGCTATGCAAGGTGGTGGACTACTCAATAGTGTTATTAATCATTTGCCATTTGAACTCCACTTACCCGGCTATAATTATTGCGGACCTGGAACAAAACTTTCAAAACGTTTACTGCGTGGTGATAGAGGTGTAAATAAGCTAGACGAAGCATGTATGTATCACGACATTGCATACGAAAACTATACAGACTTGTCTAATCGTCACAAAGCCGATTTACAACTTTTAAATATGGCCAAACAAAGAATGAAAGCAAAAGATGCTAGTAAAGGAGAAAAGCTTAGTTCGTGGGTAGTGAGTAAAGTTATGAAAGCGAAACTCAAATCTGGTGCTGGTGTTAAGACATTTCATAATTTGGTTACAAAAATTAAAAAAAAAATCAAGAAACGCGTACCCAAAGATGGTAAATCTTTAATACATGCAGCTTATATGGCTGCTAAAAAAATTGTTCCGTGCGTTCCAAAACTTCGAGTACCACGAGTCATACCTTTACCAAAAACAGGAGGCATTCTGCCTTTAATCCCGATTTTTGCCGGTTTATCAGCTTTAGGAGCTTTGGCTGGTGGCGCAGCGGGTATTGCAAAAACAGTGAATGATTATAAAGAAGGTCAAAAAAAATTACAAGAATCTGAACGTCATAATAAGACTATGGAAGCTATAGCATTAGGTAACGGATTATACATTAAACCACACAAAAAAGGCAAAGGATTGTTTATAAAATCGTCAAAAAACTAAGTAATAAGCTACCTAATCGTGCCTTAACTAATATCGATATTCAAAATTATGCATATGGTATTCCTTATTTTCGAGGAGTTTACATGAAGGATCAGTTACCAAAAATCCCTAAACGAATTGAATGTGGTATAGTTAACTTAGATAATTCAGAAAACGATGGAACGCATTGGGTAGCTTATGTCAAGGTAAATAATTATTGTGAATATTTTGATAGTTTTGGTGATTTAAGACCACCAATCGAATTGATACGATATTTTAGAAACTGCAATATTAATTATAACTATACAAGATATCAAAAATTTGACACAATAATTTGTGGACATTTGTGTTTAGAATATCTACAATCTTTTTGGAATAAATACTATAAATTTTATACTGTTCTTTAATTTTTATCATTTGCAAGATGACACTCACCTTGTCTATAACTGGAAACTCATCGGTATTAACTACCTTCTATCCAAATACGATACAATTAATCGGAGAGTATGAATGTGCATTATTACATTTATCCACATATAATTCTATTCCAAATATTGATAAAACAAATAATAAGTTATACTATGGTTCAAATAATGTTATTGAAATTCCTGAAGGTACTTATGAGTTGCAAGATATCAGTGATTATTTAAAATCTGAAGTAAAGGATGCATCCATAAAGCTCCATTGCAATAACAACACCTTAAAAACCACATTATTTTGTACATCAACTATAGATTTTACTAAAGATTGTACGTTCGGAGGTTTGTTGGGGTTTAAAAGACAAGTCTTGGAAGCCAATAAATATCATGTATCAGAGTTTCCAGTCAACATTTTGCCTACAACCGTGATAAGAGTTGAATGTGATATAATTAGCGGTTCCTATATAAACGGACAATCCAGTCACATTCTACATGAATTCGCACTTAATGTCCCACCTGGATACAGAATTATAGAAATACCAAAAAACGCAATTTACTTTCCAATCAACCAAACCAACATCAGCTGCATACAGATCAGACTTTTGGATATAAATAATAACTTAATAAATTTGCGAGGTGAAGAAGTACAGTTGTATCTACACCTCAAAAGAAAAAATGATTGACTATACTAAATATAATATGTTTCTTCCAATTCAAAATAGCAGTTCTACTCGAACTCTCAATCAAGTAAGAACTCGACCTAAAAGGAGAATAAAGTTGAATAAAAACAATAAAGCATTTCTTAAGGCGATTGGTTTGTTAAAATGAATATCCTAGATGTTTTATCCTCTCCAGCCTACGACAACTCTGTGGAAGGAATTGAAATTCACTCTTACAAGCCTTACGTAACAAGTTTTAATAGAAGCGATGAAATCAGGATACCCATTAATCAGCAAGACTTGTATATATTACCATCAGAAAGCACTTTGTTTTTGGAAGGAACTGTTATTGTAAAGAAGGCTGAAAATTCGAAAGAGAGAGTCAGTAACGTTCATTTCACAAACAATAGTTTACTTTACTTGTTTCAAGATATAAGGTACGAAATAAATGGAGTGGAGATAGATAAAATAAAAAATGCTGGTATAACTAGCACGATGAAATCATTTATATCAATGAATGAGAGCGAAGCTAAAACATCTAATGCTTGGGGTTGGAATATCCAGGGAATAAGAAGTTCTAATGGAGGTAGCTTTTCTGCTTCTATACCACTTCGCAACATTCTTGGTTTCGCAGAAGATTTTAAGAAAGTAGTAATAAACAGTAAACATGAACTAATCTTATTACGAAGTAATACCAATCTGAACGCACTAAAACTCAACCCTGGTGAAATTGTAGAAGATATTATCATAAACAAAATAATATGGCGTGTACCGCATGTTAAAGTATCTGATAGAGAAAAAATAAACATTCTAAAATTGTTAGAAAAAGATCGACCACTTCAGATGATATTCAGGAATTGGGATTTGTATGAATATCCAATGTTGCCTAAAACCACCAAACATACTTGGTCAATAAAAACATCTTCGCAAATAGAGAAACCAAGATTTGTCATTATTGGTTTACAGACAAATAGAAAAAATAATGCTACATTTGATATGTCTCGATTTGATCATTGTGAGATTCGTGACGTTAAGGTATACCTTAACTCCACCTACTTCCCATATGAAAATATAAATACAAGTTTCTCGAATAATCGAATTGCTTTAATATATGAAAAATATGCTAAATTTCAACAGTCTTATTATGCGCGTCGCGCTGAGCCTTTATTAAGTGAGGAACAATTTAAAAACGTTGCTCCGTTATTCGTCATAGACTGTTCTAGACAGCCAGATAATCTTAAGTCAGGTCCTGTTGTGGACGTAAGAGTGGAAATTGAAAGTGATATTGATATCCCAGATCAAACTTCGGCATATTGTCTTATATTGAACGACTGTATAATTGAGTATAAACCATTAAGCAGCACTGTGAGAAAATTATCATGAACCCGAATACAATTATAGTGGATATCCAGGGGTTTAAAGACACTTATAATAACTTTATAATCAAGGAATTAGCTCTAGCCACTCGTGTTTATACCCAAACGTTCTTAATAAAGCCCCCATATTTATTTAAATACTTAACTACGAATGAAAAAAAACAAGTTAAGTGGTTAGAGAGAAACAGAGGGATTTACTGGAATGAAGGTTATATCGACTATAGAGAATTTCGACGCATAATTGTTCCTTATCTAGAAAATAAAGAAATTATTGTGAAGGGCTTAGAAAAAGTTAAGTGGATTCAAGATCTTTGTATGAATTGTATTTGCGTAGATCTTGGTGAAGATAAGTGCCTAAATTTATCACTGTTGCATCACAAATATTCAAATAATGAGACAAGTTTTAATTGTATTAATCATACTAAACAATGTGCACTTAAAAATGTTTTATGTTTAAAGAACTATTTAATAGAGCAAGAAAGGTAATTTGTCTTCCTATACACAGATTTAATAAATAAAACAATTTTTTAAAGTAAATGGTTTTTATTTTTTAACCCACATTTTAAATATCTATCTATAATTTTTAACACATTATTTTCACAGTACACACAATAAAAATTTAATTAAATATAAATATGACATCAGCAAATATTATTTGTATAAAAAATGGAATAAATATACATCAGTAAAATGTAGGTAAGTACATTTTACTGATAAATATTTCAATAAAACAAACTTTAAATCTTCATTGATTTTTATTTCTTAATATCACTTTTAATGCATAATACCTATATATTATCATTTTTACACCAAATAATATTAAAATATAAATTATTTATGAAATATTAATTTCAATACAAATGACGATCACATTTATTTACAAACTTACACTACACCACTATTTACATAAAATTAATCTAGTTAGGAATATTTTAAAACAAGAACTATTATTAATAAATGTTAAGGAAAGAATAGCCGCATATTTTTTTTGATATATTATGTATTAAATTTTCGGTTTGATCAGAAATTTCGTCAACTGGATCTTTGACAATATATTGTACCTTTATTATCTCCTCTTCATTCTCACTTGATCCGCTCAGGTCCTTAATCTCAATTTTGATCAAACGCCGTCCTTTTGTTGGTTCACAGTTTATAATGTATGAAGGTTGTCTATGTTTCTTTAATATTTTACTCACTATTTTTGATTCTGACTTGCGCGTGGATTTTTTTCTCTCGGCGTTTTTTTTAGGTGTTTCACGGTGTGTACTTTGAGCTGCGATCCATAATCGTTCAGTTTCTTCGTCAAATGCATATGGATCTTGCGCATTTGGAAGCGATTCTGGTGAATACAATCCATTTGGCAAACCGTTTCTTTCTTCAGTGTCTTCTATCGCGAATATATTCTCATTTGTGTTCTGAAAATAAAAAAACGTTAGTATGTTATTTACGTTACGTGACGTGTTACCTTTTCTATAAACACAATATTATAATAGTTTTTCAAATCAAATATCTTACCATGTTGTTTGTCGATTTGTAAACTAATAGATAAATTTAAAGTTGCACGTATAATTTACGTCCACGTCGTTAGTGATAAATTCAGAATGAAACAATGAACTTATAAAATTAACAACGGGATTATATAGCCACAGTTTCTGAAAATTGATACTATTTCTAATAAGGTACATATTTCTTTAAACAACAAAATACTTACGACAGTACAAGTTGAAACATGAAAATCTTATCATGTAAAAACATGTATTGTGCATAGCAAAGCAAAAAGATTTCTATGACGTGTTACCTCGCTACTGCAATGATTATTATATAGATAAGGGTACTAAGAACAGGTTGAGACATGAAAATTTGAACAAACCTGATTCAGGTACAGTTTACCCTTTACTTACCTATGTGTGTCGCAAAAGTTTTCTATTATGTCACTAGTTGAGAATGAAGTAAGTATAATAAAAACGAAAATATGATTACATCATGTAGGTATTTATTTATAAATAAGAGTAAGAGACATAAGTAGGTAGGTACATTCTTATAAGATAAAAACTTAAAGTACTTAAATACATTTTTAAACATCACAATGTCATACTTATTTATTTATTTATTTATTTATTTATTGGAAACTTAACAGCTATTTTACATAGATCATGAGTAAGATTAAAGATTACTTTAGGACTCTTAGCCAATAACAAAGTTTCCGACAAGTAAGAAGAGAATTGCATGCACATCTTAACAACTAGGTATTAAATCAAGTTTTTGCAAACACCAACGTTCGTAGCAATTAATTAAGTAACTCATGTAATACACTTTCATGAGGGCAAATATGATTGTTATGAAAAAATAAAACCCATCATAAATTTCAATTAAACGTCCTAAAATTCAGCCTAAAATTGAGCAATTACCCCAAGAAACAGTGTGAATGTTGTCCTTTAATATATACCGCTTATCATCATTGGATGATAATACAACTTTGTTGACACTACGGGTTACTAACTCGTGTTTCAAGGATTTAAATAATAAATTTTGTTTACGAGTTATTTCATTATTGGTTAACGATTTTTTATAATCTGCTTTTACTAAGTCTCTCACTACGCATTTCTTAACACCTTTAGCTTTTTTTAAAGTACATTGCTCAGATTGAATACAATATAATTTGGGACGTAGACCAATGAATTCCCTGATTATTTTACCACCCATTTCATCTTTGAATAGACCTGGCACCTTTTTATTCAAAATTGGTAAACTAAACGGATTACTTGTACTATAATTACTAGTATCAAAATAACTAATAAAGTAGTTTTTCATATCATTGTAAAAGTCGTTAGTTTCAATTTTATAAATAAAACTGTCTGTGTCCGTATAGCATAACTTGATAAGTTCTCTGTAATGTGGGCGCATAATAGAATAGTGAAAATCGTACATATGTTTTTTTGATAGTTCTAATACAGAGAAACCTATATATAGGGGTTTATCCATAACAATTTTTTCAGGTTTCATTTGAATCGCAACCAAATTCTCAGAAAATATAGAAACACTATGGAAGTTAGGTCTGGCAACCAAGGTATCTGCACTTAATCTCTTTTTTGTTTTATTTTCGCTATCACTCCACTGATTTACTAAATGAACTTTTACACGATTTTCATTATTTTCTAGCGTTTTACCGAATATACTGTTATTAAGCAATTTAAAAAAGTCTTGTTCAAATTCGGTCACTGCTTTTTGTCTAAGCTCGGTATTGAGGTCTATATATTGTTTTAAAAAAGCCTTTTGCCTAAAAGTTATAACGCGATGCACTTTGTTTAATATTAATCCATGCTTAATACAATTTTTCAAATGTACGTAATGTATTACGTATTTATATTTATCATATAAAGTTGTGACAAGTTTAGAAATTTTTCCTCCAGGAGGCACACATTTCTCAGGACAAAATGGTAAGTCATTATGCAAACGGTGTAAATATTTAGGATAAAGTAAATCTACCTCTAATATGAACCCATAATCTGCATCATCTTTTATATTCATGATATTTAGATTTTCTATCTCATTTTTATCAAGAAACCTGAAGTTTGATAAAGGTAAAGGTTGGCACATAGCATACCCATATAAATTATTGCAATCTAAGTATACAATAAATATATCATCTTGTTGAGGGTCATAATTTTCCATATATTTATTATTACTTTTTACATAACGGTGGGAACTCATACAAAGACCTCCTCTTATACCCTCTTGTATTAACCTTATTATTGCTAAATCATCAATAAGTTCTAACTTAATTCCCGTTTTGAGAAGCATCGCGTCCCATGATAAGCTAGGAGCTGTTACATAAAAAGCTGGATCTAATTGATAAAATCGCTTAGAAGTATTTCTAAAGTTTTCAAAAACGTCAGTCAACAAAAGTACGTCAGTTTTGAGGTAAAGATCAGTATAATCACCTAGATTTTTTATTTTAAATTCAGACCATACTAATTTAGCATGCTGGTAATCTGCTAATGAAATATGTTGATTATTTAAGGAATTATAAAAATAACATTTTTCAGGCAGAACTGTCTCCTTATAGCGATTTATGTTGCTCATATAATCATAAGGATATACACCTTTTCGCGTAAGTAATTTAAATTGTTTTGGACAAGAGAAATTGTTTTTTAAGTGTATAAACTCTTCTGGTTTCAAACTTTTTACTAATTTGTCTAAACTAGTAGATAAAAATTTAAAGGAGTCCACAAACCGAAGCTGTACAAATTCATTTCTAGAAACTTGTATAAATTTTGTAAAAGAAATGTATGACTCTTTATTTTTAGCTATGATTTTAAGTGAACCGCTAGCTTCTCCTAATTTTTTAATAAAAAGATGGCAATCGTAACCTGAAAGGTTATGAAAGAAAATTGGTATAAATTTCGGAAGTTTATACATCAAATTACAGTAGTTATGTGCGGCTCCTCGATATTGACCTGTCAAATGACAGTGATCTCTTACTCGGTCTGTGATTAGTAAGTTTTGACAAATATGACAACGAGTGCTTTCATTGAATTTAACAGAATCTTCGTTGTTAAATATAATTGGTACACTATTCGACAGATTGTTGTTAATCCATTGAACATCCCTGTAAATATTCTCAACAAATTTATCTACACAATCTTCCCCACGGTAAGATACAAAACGATTTCTACTTTCATCAAACGAACAAACTATATAATAAGCGAATGCTATAGGTATATGTACCTGACATACTGAGGTACTCGCAACAGAGGGATCCTGGTTGCACCCTTGCACTGGAACCAACATGGCTTCAAAATCTGCGTAAATTACATATGGCACATTTTGTTTCCTTTCGTAGTTTTTAAACTCAATCACTGAACCTTTTTGCGGTAGCTGAGTCATTACACCGGCACATACATGAGAATCAATTTCCATGCTTGATCTAAAAAATAGCAAACACTCATCACAAAAAAATAATTTCCCATTATGGTTAGTTATTTGTTTTCTCACCAAACGCGATAAATCTTTGATCAGACAGTAATGTGAATATCTGCTCTTTTCTAATAATAGTAAATTAACTGTTTTTTTGTTATCGTTATTAAACTGTGATTTGTATAAAGGTCCTATGATCTGTCTATTATTTTCTAAACCATATACATTTATTCGTAATCTTGGATTATTTTTTTCAAACATTTGTATATCGGTAAAAGTTACTGGAAATGACATTCCTTCTATGTTAAACAGATTGAAAAAATTTGGATATGAAGAAACTCTCTGAATGTTCCTATTTGCAGGGTAAAGAGCTGCCGTGACCGACCACAGGAAACAATATATATCATTGTTACGAATATTTACACATGCCTTTTTATTTTTAATGATCAGAGGTAAATCAATAAATCTTGAACCACGGAGCGGTTGATATCTATTTATATTTACCTCCATGTAACAGTTATTAAGGAAAGTCCAACCAGAATCCCGCTCTTCAAATTCGTCTATCTTTTTCAGTAATTGATTAGCAACATCTGTAAAGAGCTTTGTAAAATCATAGTTCATACATATAATAATATTTTTGGTTTCAAATGATTTAACTTCTGGTATGTCGTGTTTAAGTAGTACAAACTTTGAGTATATATGAAAGTTAACCTTAAGGGAAGTGTGAGCTGCAAGAGATTGATCAATTAAAGATTTGACCCTACTGTGAAGGTGTCTGAAGAAAACAGGTAAAGATGTCTGTTCGTTCGTGTCAAGAGTATGTAATCTATATGTTGCTAATCGATTTTTAAAAGCAGAGTTCACTTTCTCCACGCCATGATCTAAAGTAATTACGTTATCTGACTTTCGGTGTATTTTACTCCTTAAATGTCCTATCCATTTCTTACCATTTACGTCAACACCACAGCTATCACAGAACGGCATATTAATTTGTGAAACACACAGACAGATTAGGATGGAATTTTTAATTGAAATTTATGATGGTCAATGGATTAATCAAATTTATTTAATATTTTTATGTATTACATACAAATAGATAATTATATTAATTTTAGTAGGTACGGACTTGATTAAAATTAATTTTATTAGAAAAGAAAGTGGCTTCAGAATCTGCGAACAACTCGCTGGCTTGTCTAACAAATTTTTGTAGTTGAGCCCAGTGAGGAGATTCCTCGTCAGTCCGAAGCTTCAACCACAGCAGGTATTTTTTCCAAAGGTCGTCGCCACCTTCTTGGACGTCAACCGAGTTGTATACCTTCAAGTCAATGTGGAAGGGACCCTCGGTAGACAGTGTACGCCTCGTTTGACCGTTAGCCACCCGATTGTACAGCACCGATGTGGATGGAGCTCTGCCGGTGTTGACGGTGGGAGTTTCACTGTCGAGGTGGAAGATGTCGTATCCCTTTTGCGCAGCCTTTTTCTTTGAAGCTCTAAAACAGGGAAATTTTCTATATTATAATATTGTACCTTAGTACTTATAATGTTTATTAAATAAATAATAAATGATCATTATGTATATTGTTATGAACTGGACAACAACAGTTTTGCTTTAGTTAGGAATATTACGTGAACAGATTAATAGATGACTGTCATGAACGACACACAAAGTTTGATACTAATGGAACTCGAACCCAAGACTTCTGGATTTGCAACTACGGTCACTCATTACTGAACTACTTAGCCAGAAAAATAAATAAATCTCTCATAATAATATTATATTAACAAAAATAACAAAACTAGCATTATTTAACACGTAACCTCGCTCACTCATATTTTGGTACATACCTATTGCGTAATGTAATTGATTATACGTATTTTAATTGGTAGTATTAGTACCTTATCATCACTTTACATCAGCTGGGTATAAGAATACTAATGAGTAATAATTACCTTGGACATTCGCTTGAGGTACTTCTAGCAGATGACTTGCGTTTGGCGGAGACCTTTTTGAACGTCCCAGCCTCGCTCCTTATCACTTTGTCACAATCGAACTCTTGGTCCGCTCTGAAAACATAATACCTATTATAAGTTACAAATAGTAAATAAATACACAGAAACCTACTCAGAAAACTATCACATTATCTTCACAAAAACTTTCTCATCGTAAAAACTATTTTTAACAGCACTAGATTTTTCAGTCGTAAATTATAATATAACCAGCTTTTGCCCGCGGCTTCGCCCGTGTAGATGTCAACATAGCTTTAGTGTTTTCTCATGGTCTGGTCTACCCCACATCCAATTTCATCAATAGGTAAAGCGGATTAGACGTCAAACCGTTGTTACGCTTTACCTTGTTACAGACAGACAGAAAGAGTTACTTTCGTATATTTTATGATATTAGTATAGATAAGTAATGAACATGTACGTACTGGTACATATGGACGTACCTTATACGATCGCTTGCAACGCTTTTGACAGTTGGTGACGATTTGCGCTTTCCAGCCCCCTTTGCTGCCTTCGAATTTGACTTGACGGCTTCGATCGACGTCGCCCTCGCACTGTTACCACTATCGTACTCTGAATCCGACCTGTAAACATTATGAACAGAATAGTTATTAAATTGCGACTAGTAACTCAGAAAACGAAGTGTTTAGTCTGCCAATTGCAACAATTCGGTAGTCACTCAAACTAATAAAATTTGACAAGACTAATACGCTAAATACGCTATCACTAGTTAGTATCACTCACCGTCACCGTGCACAAAATAACGATAGGTTTAGTTCTGCCAAATTTGTTTAAAGGTTAAAAAGATTTCTCACTTAAAAACAATAGAACATGGGATAGAATATTTTATAATTTAGGAACTTACATTTTTTAGGTAGGTACAGTGACGATTAAACTCACAAAAAATCTGGAGCCAGGTGTTTAGTCTTCAAGGTGAAAGGTCTTGGTCTTCAAGGTGGAAGGTCTTCAAGATGGTGGCTGCTCCAATGGATTCGTTCAACGGTATAATAACGAAGTCAAAATGAAGCACTGACTGAATGATTTCGGATTTTATAAGAAAATTAATGATAATTTAGCAAAATACGTTAGGGTTGTCACCACACATAGGAAAAAATATCTCGTCACGTTACGTAATGGAAATAATCAAATTATGATATACCTAAGTAAGTTATGTAAATTCTACATGAAAATATTAATAAGTTATACATATCTAATAATAATGTAAATATTATGTATGATGTAAAGTTTACTTAATATTTACATTCCCCTATTATGTTTGTATACAGTAAATACAGGAAATGGAAATAAAAATTAAACTTAACATTATACATATTATAAAAAATTGTCTTTCTTATAATTTCATTCTTTAATAATAACTCAAATTGTAATCGCTCAATAGCTCAGTCGGCTGAGCATTCCCCTGTAAGGGAAAGGTCATGGTTTCGAGTTCTACTTGAGCATTTCATTTTTCCCGATGTATTTGAAATAATAAATTGCATTAATATATGCTGTCAATATTAATTAAAATGTAAACATTTAATTTATTTTATTTTTAGATATAAAATGTGATCAGAAATGAGGTAAGTATTTGATTAAAAAACTAAATTATCTGGATTATAATATTCATTATGTTCAAAGAGTAGGTAATCTCAATAAATTATTTGAAACCAAAGTAGATACCTATTAAATCCTTCACACAATATTTTATTGTATCGAAAAATAAGATGTTGTATTAATTTTAATTTATAGATAGTACATTATTAACTAATAGTGGCAGCCCTAATGTAATTCGTGTAAGCATTTTCGACCCACATAACTTCAAAGAATCACATGGAGTAAAATTACATACTCCACGTGTAAAAATCCTACAACCTGTACAATCCTGTATCAATATTGTATTATTATTATTATAATTTTAACGAATAACTTAATTTTTGATCGCACTAATAGTTATATTTAAACTTGAAAGTTTTTTAAAGATATTCTTCTTAATATGTAGGTACATATCAATTTGTAATGCATTTGCTGTGGATAAACCTATAAACAAAATAAAAATAAATTATGTTATATTCAATCACACTATAACGGCTAAACGGATCTGGTTAAAATTTTTTCAAGGAAAATGTCAGCCTCCGTGGCGTGATGGATTCGATTCCCGCACGGTGCAATAATTTGTTTGCATGAATATGACTATTTGCATTGGTCTGGGTGTTTTCATTTCAAGGTAGAGAGTTGGGCAACAGTCGATCTCGATAAAGTCAAAGTGCAAATATATAATACGGTCTTACAATATAGTTTTTATCTAACTATTTACTTTAAATAAGTAGGTATCTATTATACAAATATTATTTTATGTAAAGATTGATCGTAGATGAAATATTAAAAAGTGAAGTCGTAGGTAAAACTAGTCAAGTAATTTCATTTATGGAATATTATTAGCGGTCAGTAGCAGGTGCATTTAGGTATGAGAAATGCTATTGTTTATATCATTATCATATTGCATTCGGCGAAGCTCGACAGCCGCGCGCGTAACGAGACCTCACTGGGAGTGATGTGCCGACAAAGGCTTAGCGACTAGCAACAGACCAAATCGTGGCATCGTTTCATACGTGCTATGTAGGTTGCTATACTTAGGTTATGTAATATTGACTATATTGCACCACCACCTGTAATATTGTAATATTTACGAACGAAGTGAGTACTGATGATTACGAATACTGATTTATAACTCTCAATCGCACATGTACGATTGAGAGTTCTAACTCACTTCGTTCGTAAATATTACAATATTAGTGAGTTAGAACTCTCAATCGTACATGTGCTATTGAGAGTTCTAGATCAGTAATATTGAGAGTTCAACGAACGAAGTGAGTTAGAACTCTCAATATTACTCTACTGGCTTGCATGAAAGGTTTAATGACAGTAGAGGAAGCGCGTGAAGTATGTAAGGACAGAGGCAGATGGCGGTCTGTTGTCTCTGCCTACCCCAGAGGGAAAAAGGCGTGAGTATTATAATATATTATGTATGCATGTATTTATTTGCGATTTTTTTTATACAACTCAGGTGACAGACTAGTATACGGCCTATCTAAAACAGTAGCCGTGGCCTATGAACGTGTGCAACATCAAGGGCGTCGGGGGATGTTAACTGGATTTTTTTCGCGATTTATCCTCCGAGCTTTTTCTCAACTCAGTCGGTCGGTTTTCAGTATGACTGCCAAGCAGTCGAGCATAAAATATTATTATGTTCCGTGAAACGACTGCTAAATTCTGTAGTTAGACCAGTCGTCGGACTTTTTAGGACTCTTGGACTCCTAGTTTTGAATGGCGGTAGCACACAACGGTATCCTAAAACTTGAACTCTTTTTACCAAAAAATTTTGTAAAGAAAAATTCATAGAAAATTCGTATCTCTCAGTATTACTGAAACTTCGAAAACTGCCATCTAGCGGTTCCAGTTTCAAAACGTTAAGTTAACGCTGCTGTTGTCACCCATTTCAGAGATTCTAAAGTTACGTTCCTCGTTACTACATGATACAACATTGATAGGATAGATGGCGCTGTTATAATTTTTTTTCGCAATTCTATGTTGTGTGATCATTAATGTGATTACTCGTCAAGAAAAACACGGCTTTATTATTTAATACCTTGGCCCTAAAGCCCTATAAACCCTATCTTTTGATTTATAATCGCGATAACTTAACGGCATACACGCTTTTATGACAATTGAAATGCAAAGTAGTTCAACTCAGAAAGATAGATGGCGCTGTACACATTATAGAGCGCCATCTGAATTGAACTATATATCGTATTTAATTGAAAAAAAGTGTCGTGGTACGGCACTTGCTTGAAACTACAAACAAAGCGATGTTTACGAATTCTACAAACAATGAGGAACAAAAAAGAAAAAAATTGTTCGCGATAAGATTTGGACTAGGCTGGACGTGTGAACACTGTGTTCGCGACTTAAAAAAAAAAAAAACAAAAAAATATTTGTGGTAAAAGTAAGTGGATTTTTATAACAAGCTTTTATTTAACTTGCTTTGTTAGTTTGTTAGTAGTTATGGGAAATATAACCACTTCCTGACGTTAGATTGGACTCAAATTTGGTGTAGGTACTTGCGTACCTATCTTAGGTTTTGTGTTGGATAAGGAGGTAGGACACGACGGTATCTCCCGTCCGAACTGAGCAGTCCGACTGGGGTAGTACCTCCGCGCTACAGAACACCGCCCCATAATAACCAGCGTGTTGTGTTTCCCAAGGTAAGTAGTAACCAGAGCTCACTGTACCCCTCCTCCCCCCACCCTTTCCTAGCCCCCATCCCTTCAGGGTAGGCAGCACGTGGGTGCGGGCCGGAACCTCCACGTGGTGCACCTGGGCAACGGAGGCGAGCAGCGCCTCCCACTCGCCACGGGAGACGCTGCTGCCTGCGGCCAATCCGGCCGGGGTGGGAGTGGCCCTCTAGAGGGCTGCTCCGAGGCTCTCCACGTGTCCCTCTGACTAGCAGATGGCACAGTGGGGAGCGAGCGGGGGGCGAGCTGATTGTCTGCGCGCCGACGGTTGGGTGACAGGACGGCCTCCTGTCACCCTACACCCCACCGTCGGCGAAGTGGCGCGATGCTCGCCCCACCCCCCTTTTCGGGGGGTCGAGGGGGCCATCTTTAAACCGTAGATGGCCCGGGGTCAGCTGGGGTGCGAGGGATATGCCCATTGGGTAACCTTACACCCCGGTTACTAAGGCCCGAGACGGCGTGCGGTTTTAGTCGGTTCGATCCCGACATAACCACCCCCGATGGCCGACGGGGGTGGTATCCATGGGGATTTCCGCACGATAAAAAAAAAAAAAAAAAAAGGGTAAGCAGCGCGTGTGTGACACCCTTAGTGTTGCACACGTCCATAGGCCACGGTGACTGCTTCCCATCAGGAACACTAGGGGCGTCACACTCGCGCTGCCGACCCTGTAACAACCTTCTAATGCCCTTCTTGAAGAACCCCATTATTAATGCAGCATTTGATTAGGTCGTCAAGCTGAGGGCCGCCACTGCAGCTTTTTCGGTGTATGTAGTGGTGACCCCGGGCCTGAGACATGTTGACGTGTCCAATGAAAAAAAAACATACATACATACATCATACATACATACAAATCACGCCTTTTTCCCATTAGGGTAGGCAGAGACAACATCTTTCCACTTGCTACGATCTTGGCATACTCCTTTCGCTTCTTCAACTTTCATAATTGTTTTCATATACACACGCCGGTTGCGCGTACTCTTGACCTGGCCTTTCTCCAGAACGTCCTGGATCTGATTAGAACATAATGTACGCTTAGGTCGGCCTTTACCGGGTTGCCCATTCACCCTCGCCTCATATATCTGTTTCGTCAATCTTCCTTCATCCATCCTCTCTACATGTCCGAACCATCTAAGCATCCCTTTCTCTATCTTGGTCACTACATCTTCAATCATACCGCAATGTTCCCTTATCACACTGTTCCTCACTCGGTCCATCAGCTTCACTCCAGCTATGCTAAAATAAATAAATAGATATTCTCATTTCAGCCCATAATGCAAGTCAACTAATCATCGTTAACGATGTTCAACCAAATGGTGCTATTAGTACCAGTTCTTCTACCGACCCTGGTCATCAAAAGCTACTGCGAGAACAGCACCAGTTCCGATGTATTTGTGAGGTATCCTCACGCGGAGGCAGAGATCCAATCAGACCATACTTTCGTTGTTGATAAAAATAGTTTTGCCACTACAGTAGCTGAAAGTACTACGAATAATGAGACCACTGTGAGTACCAAAAAAAAATATAACTATAGCCTTGTGTCCCAGTGGTAAGTAGGGTAGCCAGAGCTCACAATCCCCCCTCATCCCCCAATACGGGTACCCCCAAGTCGGGGGTAACTTAAAATCTCTCCCTGACTTCCGATTGTGCTCAATTTTTTTTTAATATCGGTCACGTCAATATGACTTTGCCTCGCTTGATGGTAAGCTAAAGGTAAAGTCTCAGGAAGGTGGTCCCCATTACATACACCGACAGTGACATAATGGTGGCCCTCAACTTGACGGCCTCATGAAAGAAGAGGTGATTGTCGTCGCAGCACTGCGTGACAAAGCGCAGATATTGGTTTAGACTACGCCAATACCCACTGGTCCCACAAGTGCTACGACAACCATCACCTCAAGCCCCGGCTATGCACCTGCTGAACCCTGAACGCAATCCAACCGAGGTTGGATTATTATGAAGGATTGTTGCAAAAGTGCACGGTGGTACCTTCCCGGCCTAATTTGAGGCAAATTTATGCCATCAAATTGTACCATCTAAGGTCAATATCCTAGCGTATTTATTATTATGTTAAATATTTATGACAAAAAAAAAGGGAAGTGGGCAGGCAAGCCGGGTTCAGCCCCGCAGAGCATACACTGACCAAATTAATGAGTTATTGCAGAAAGGGCAGGTCAGAAGCACTCGAAACCTTGCTTGCATGAAAGGTTTAACGACAGTAGAGGAACCGCGTGAAGTATGTCAGGACGGAGTCAGATGGCGGGCTGTTATCTCTGCCTACCTCAGAGGGAAAGAGGCGTGAGCATAATGTATGTAGGTATGTAATTTTATGTACTGAAAAACTAATTACTTATTTTTATGCTATCAAACAGCGAACAACAGTAACAGTTCCTACAACGACTTCACTACGCACCACTGAGATCCAGTTCCCTGAAGAGACTGAGGGGGTGGTATTTATCCCCAATGATGCACCAGTGGTCCGCCTCGAAGACCAGTATGACCGGGACGCGGTGAAGCTTCGGGATATCCTGTTAAGGAGGACGGCCAACGACGTTTTGGACGGACATGTCCGGATAGAAACAGGTAAATTGAAAGGATTGACAGAATTATAAAGAAGACACGTCAACATGACTTCACCTCGCCTGATGGTAAGCTAAAGGTACACTCTCAGAACCGGCGGCGGTCACCCCTACATACACTGATAGTGCTACAGTGGCGGCCCTCAGCTTGACGGCCTCATCAAATGCTTTTTCACGCCCGGCTTAAAGGACCCGGGACTATTAGGAGGAAGGAAACACATGCGCTGGTAAAAAATTCCAAGTCTTTATGGTGCGTCAAAAAAGAGGCACCGAACCGCTTGGTTCTTGATGGAATTGTTTGCACTGTGTGAGGGTGATACCTCAGCCTGGCACGTGTAGTTCTTTCTATAAAGGAGAGAGTGGAATTAATTGAGACCATGATAGAATTGAAACCATTGAAATTAGATTGGCTGTCAAATAATGGATCCCGACTGTTCAGTTGTTATGTTTCTAGACCACCGGATATTAATCTAAGTGCTTGTTTTTTTTCTTTTTAGTTTTTAGGCAGTCGGGTTTTTTGATCTTCAAATATTTTTTTTTTATTAATATAAATTTTATAAACCTAACTTTGGTCTTCCAGAATCACCAAACGAAATAGTCTTCGTACCAGGCAACAACAACGATAATGTAGAAAAGACAGAAAACCCAGAAGAAGTAGAACAAGAAGACCAAGAAGAGACCAGAAGAAGCGCGAAACGCAAAGAGAATAGAAGAGCAGAGATTAAATTGGATTGCACTAATCTAGACTGCAGTAATGATATGAAGACTATTTGCGGTGGGAGGATCGTGAATAGAAAAGTGCAATATAGACTGTTTTTGAACGATTGCTATTTCAGGAAAGTTAATTGCAATTTTAAGTATGATATTAATAGTAAGTATATAATATTTCATTTACTCGTAAAACTTATTTATTCATCATTCTCTGAACCTTTTCCCAACTCAGTTGGGGTCGGCTTTCCAGTCTAACTGTGATGCGGCTGAACTTCAATATTTTCCGTGGAGCGACTGCCATCATTCTGACCTCCACAACCAATGGTCATTATGACCAATGGCGATATCGAAGTTCCAAGTTAGACTGGTTGGACTTTTGTGGGCTCCAACTACCCGTAACGACTGCCATAGATGTTTGTATGGCAACCGGGACTGACGGCTTAACGTGCTCTCCGAGGCACTAATAAACCTGCGATAAATACACACATAACTTCGAAAAGCATCGAAAAGTCATTGGTGTGTGCCATGGTGAACCTGGGATCGAACCCGAGACCTCGTCTCAGCAGTCCATTACCCAAACCACTAGGCTACCGCGGTTTTTTTTTTTAATTTATTTAATTTATTTTCGTAAAACTTATTTATTAAGTATGATAAAAATACAATGAAAATTAAATAATATTTACATTAAATAAAAACTAAAAAACTAAACAAAATAAATATTTACATGGCGTCAAAAAATTCCTCCGCAAAAATTTCTCATATTTGATTATTAAATTACTAGCTTTAGCCCGCGTGCAAGTCGGTATCGCCACCAATAAAACGACTCTCCACTCGACTCTCTACTCCACTCTCCACTCGACCCTCCACTTCAACTCTCCACTAAAAAAAGGATAAAAGTATCCTATGTCTGTTTCCTGGATCTAAGCTACCTCCCTACCAATTTTCAGCCAAATCGGTTCAGCCGTTCTTGAGTTATAAATGTTGTAACAAACCCGTCTTTGTTTTATATATTAGATAACTAGCTGTGCCCCGCGGCTTCGCCCGTGGCGTACTTCATCCCCGTGGCAGGATAAAAAGTATCCTATGTCCGTCTCCTAGTTCTAAGCTATCTCTCTACCAATTTTTAGCCAAATCGGTTCAGCCATTCTTGAGGTATAAATGGTGTAACTAACACGACTTTCTTTTATTATAATAATATAGATTATGAAATGGTAGCCTAATGGATAGGGACGCGGCCTCTACTCTAAGGTATCAAGTTCTGGCCGGACAGTACCAATGTGAATTTTACTTTTTGGATAAATATGTGATAATCACATGATTTATCATTTGCTGACGGTGAAGGAAAAACATCGTGAGGAAACCCACATGTCCTAGAAAAAATTCTAAGGACATGTCCGATCCACCAACCCGCGTTAGGCTAGCGTGTGTGGATTAAGGTGTAAACCCTCTCAGCTCTCTCGTTAGAGGAGACCCGTGCCCAGCAGTGGGACATAAATGGGTTGCTATCTATTTATCTATATACTGTGTCCCTTGCAGGGTATACCCAAGTTCCACCAGAAAAGTGTGAAAAGTTTGGAATAGCTGGTGAAAAACCATTCTCGTTCACAAGGAAATCTTTTGAGATACCGAAACAAATGGAAGACTTGGCGCTACGCAGGAGTTTTTCTTCTAGAAGGTACGAAATTAACCATGATCCTGGCGATCTCCTTTCCTATACAGAACTACACGTGCCAGGCTGAGGTATCACCCTCACATAGTGCAAACAATTCCATCAAGAACCATTCGGTGCCTCTTTTATTTGCCGCACCATAAAGACTTAGAATTCTTTACCAGCGCATGTGTTTCCTTCCTCCTACAGTCCCGGGTCCTTTAAGCGGGGCGTTAAAAAGCATTTCATGAGGCCATCAAGCTGTAATAGGGACCCCCTTCATAAGACTTTACCTTTAGCTTACCATCAGGCGAGGTGAAGTCATATTGACGTAACCGATATAAAAAAATATGCATGTATATTTGAATTGGTTCGGGTGTTTCCATGTACTATTAACGTGCATAAACGGTCACCCATCCATTTCCAAACCTAACCGACCGACGCTTGACTTCAGATCGATGACCATGAACGCGAACGGGCAGTTCTGCTCGCACCCTTGCCCCATCTCCTGCCCTGAAGACTACGAGCCGACTTGCGCAGTGTCAGCAACTGGACGAAAACGGGTTTTTATGAACCATTGCAAGATGGATGACAATTCCTGCTTATTTGCTATTGGTAAGTTTTTTAATCCTCTATTAAATAAATTAAGTAGGTAGGTTAAAAATGTTTTAAGTTAAACGCTTTTATGCATTAAAAGCGGCCATATTGGATTTATTCTACTAGTAGCCCTTTCATTTGATATCCATATTGCGGTAGTTGTGGAAAAATACGTAAGCCATTTTGTAGCGGCGGCCATCTTGTATTTACAATGATACAGAATAGATTATCTTGTATTGTCACCAGAACTAAAGATATGAGCCAAATATCAGAACAATCCGTCCACAGGAAGGGGGTCAATTTTCAATTACTAGATTTGACACAAACAAACAGGTCAAGTTAAATAAGCGTTTAAAAGCACCAAAACCGACGACTATATGGGTGAAGCCGCGCTGATAGGCAAGTTTATTAAGTACTTTCCATCAGATGGGCCGTGTGCTTGTTTGTCACCTAAGTTGTATTTTTTTTATACTACGTAGGTAGGTGGCAGACAAGCACACGGCCCATCTGATGGGAAGCGGTCACCGTGGCCTATGGACGTGTGCAACACTAAGGGTGTCACACACGCGCTGCCGACCCTGGTGGGGGGGAGGGATATAACAGTGAGCTCTGGCTCCCCTACTTACCTTGGAGAACACAACACGATGGTTATTATGGCGCGGTGTTCTGTAGGGCGGAGGTACTACCCCAGTTGGACTGCTCAGTTCGGACGGGAGATACCAAAATTCGTATTGTAATAATATGTTAAACAGCGGTTTTTGTTCACAGTTTGGCATTGGAGGCCCCTATCGGAATGTGTGGGTGCTAAGAAGGCGGACATGAGGAATAACAGGTTCTTCATTGGTTGGATGAGGCAGGTCGGGATCCTGGACAGTAAGGGAAAACTGGTTCTTGAATAAAGAAAATGAAAAATAAATTTTATGTCTGTATTTCTAAAAAGTAGATCGCGGTAGCCTAGTGGTCTGGGTAATGGACTGCTGAGACGAGGTCTCGGGTTCGATCCCAGGTTCACCATGGCACACACCAATGATTTTTCGATGCTTTTCAAAGTTGATGTGTGTATTTATCGCAGGTTTATAAGTGCCCGGTTAATGGCAATAGTCTCGCCACCTAACATTGGGACCTAAACATAAACTGGCGAAATGTGGGTGCTAGCACCTCTGCCTACCCTTTCAGGGATATAGGCGTGCGTTTATGTATGTATGTATGCAGGCGAGGTGAAGTCATATTGACGTGAATTTTGATGCACAATAAAGAATTATCTTTATGTTTAATACAACGTTATCGCAACCAAACGCGTAGCTACAAAAAACGAATGAATTTTTCATGAATATTTCCACCAAATTCCCGCAAAAGATAACATGCCCATTGTCTTAGCGCTATGAAACATTCATGGCGGCTGAATATTCATAGGCGAGGGGAATAATTAAACAAAAGCTTGAAAAAAACTTCGCAAATTTTGATGAACAACTTGTTTGCAATTTCTTTTATTATACGAAAAAGCGATGGTAGCTGAATGGATAAGGACGCGGCCTCTACTCAGAGGTATCGAGTTCGAATCCGGCCGGACAGTACCAATGTGAATTTCACTTTGTGGAATTTAAGCTAATCACATGATTTACCATCTGCTGACGGTGAAGGAAAACATCGTGAGCAAACCCACATGTCCTAGAAGAAATTCTAAGGACATGTCCGATCCACCAACCCGCGTTAGGCCAGCGTGTGTGGATTAAGGTGTAAACCCTCTCAGCTCTCTCGTTAGAGGAGATCCGTGCCCAGCAGTGGGACATAAATGGGTTGCTATTATTACGAGTAGCAAACCTCCCGCGTTTTGCTTTAGTTTTTAACCGATTTTGAAAAAGAAGGAAGTTTAATGAAACTTTGAAGCAATTATATATTATTGGATATGGCAGAAAGTGGAATAAATGCAGTTGACTATACTGTAAGGTATCGTAATACAGGAGTATGTTCTAATATTTTTGATACGGAACCCCTAACGCTACCAATGGATCGTTGTACAGCTATCAAGAGCGTCTAGACACTAATAATTTTTGGCTAGCTTTTAAGCTAAAAGCTATGCTAAAAGCATTTTGACACTTTCTAGGTTTAGATAAGTAGGTTAGTATATTGCTTCTATACTAATATTATAAAGAAGTAAAGTTTGTGTGTTTGTATATTTGTTAAATTGTAAGGGTTAATCTCGGGATCTACTGAACCGATTTTAAAAATTATTTCACCAATAGAAAGCCACATTATTTGTGAATGTCATAGGCTGAATATCATCACGCTCCTGCCCAAGGGAGCGGAGCAATAATCATAAATGTGAACAATTCCGGTAGATTCCCATACGTTTTAGGAAGACTGATAAATTATGAGCATATTATGTGAGTTAAAAAGGGTGCATCGGGGTTCGAAATACGCCACGGGCGAAGCCGGGGTGGGTCAGCTAGTGCTATTATAAAATTGTAAAGTAGCTGTGTCTGTACATTGAAGATATAAAGAAATACTTAGGTTATGTTAAAAGAACGATTCTGAACACAATATTTTTTGAATTCTTGTCTGTTTGTGCGTGATGGGTGCAAAAACTACTGGATAGATTTTGATGCGGTTGTTTTTGTTTGAAAGGTCTTGTTCAGACTTAAAATCTAACGCAAGTTTGATCACAATCGGTTTAGTAGAACTGGAGATATAGTTAAAAAACCTATATAGTCCACGCGTGTGGAGACATAGGCTATGTTGCAATAAAGTGACCTTCAGGGTAGGCAGCGCGTGTGTGACACCCTTAGTGTTGCACACGTTCATAGGCCACGGTGACCGCTTCTCATCAGGTGGGCCGTGTGCTTGTCTGCCACCTACGTAGTATAAAAAAAAATGAATAGTGACATAAGCGTTATAAATGTTGCTCCCAGAATCATGACTTTACCTCGCCTGATGGTAAGCTAACTTCTCTGAATACAAACCATTGTATAGGCTGTAAAACCCTCCATAGCTGTCCGGATAAAATACCTACTAGATCAGAGAGACCCTCTGGATTAGAGAGGGGTCGAAATTATTCAGTAATTACATTTTAACGTTTTGTTTCGCCGTTGGGTTAATTAGAACCAACGGCGTAATGGCCCGGGGTTCGGTTCCCCGGTGGTGTAATTTTGTTTTATGCCCCCATAAAAGGTTTAGCCCTTGAGATTCTTGAATTTGAAGTTATTTGCGAGCTTTAAAAGACGTAAAGAGCATTCCGAAAAAGTTGCATTACGAAAAATTCGCGAGTGCGTTTTGGCGAGCATTCTAGCAAACGTTCTGGCGAGCATTCTAGCTAACGTTCTGGCGAGCATTCTAGCTAAAGTTCTAGCGAGTATCCTGGCGAGCATTCAAGCGAGCATTTTAGCTAACGTTGCGGTGGCATCCGTGGGGATTCCCGCACGAATAAATACGGGAGTGCGTAAACAAATTGAAGAATAGTAGCAGCGACACATACACAAATCCTTCCTGAGACTATACCTTTAGCTTACCATCAGGGGAGGTGAAGTCATATTGACGTGATAGAAACATAAAAAAAGCTCGCCATCTGAAACGTATGTATGTTCACTCATTGCATTGAAGTACAGAAATAGGATCTCATTTGTCTCGCTCATTAGTTTAGGGGACACACGGCCGGTTAATGTATCATTCTAATAGTTAAGCTGTCAACTGACGACTTAAGTCTCGTCGCGAGCTAATTTAGTTGTGCTAAATAGAATTAAATTAATCTATTAATTTATCTATAAGTGTCTTTCTCTCTATTAAGTAGGCCAGGTGGTGTACTAAAATAGTTACGGTTTGGGTAATGGACTGCTGAGTCGAGGTCTCGGGTTCGATCCCAGATTCACCATGGCACACACCTATGATTTTTCGATGCTTTTTGAAGTTATGTGTGTATTTATCGCAGGTTTATTAGTACCTCGGAGAGCACGTTAAGCCGTCGCTCCCAGTCCATACAAACATCTATAGCAGTCGTTACGGGTAGTTGGAGCCCACAAAAGTCCAACCAGTCTAACTTGGAACTTCGATATCGCCATTGGTCATAATGACCATTGGTTGTGGAGGTCAGATGGCAGTCGCTCCACGGAAAATATCGAAGTTCAGCCGCATCACAGTTTGAGTGGAAAGCCGACCCCAACTGAGTTGGGAAAAAGGTTCAGAGAATGATGTAGGTAAAAGTCTGTTTTATTCTTACCCGACTGCACCAGCGAGTGTGTATATTTCTTTGTTCCTCTCTATAGGCGTAACGGCTGGACGGATTGCGATGACTAAGTTATCAAATGAAAGGTATTCCCAAGTGTCATAGGGTAGGTACATGATATGTGAACAAAAACCATAATTTAGATTTTTGGTGCTAAAATGTATTGTCAAAAATATATTTTTAACTAAACTTATCGAGTGGGGTATCAAATTGAAGGAAATTAAAAGGAGATTTCAAAAATATAATGGTTGTTATCTCGTAAATACAAAGCATAAAATAAAATAAATTATTAAAAAATAAAAAAACCTGAAGCCTGAAACAATTTTGATAGCAAGCGGTACCTATTAATTTTCTTTGCCTTCGCCTGCTGTTTCAGTTTTTTTAATTATTTTAATCATATACTTTTCCATTACAAAATTTATTAATAAAACTAGCTGTAGCCCGCGGTTCCGCCCGCATGGACGTCGATTTTCACGTTTTTACTATATCGCCGGTTCTACGTAACCAATTACAACCAAATATACGGTAAATTTTTAGTCTAAGCAAGACCTTTCTAATAAAAAAAACCGCATCAAAATTCGTTGACGTAAAAAGTACTGAACGGGTTTTGATGCGGTTTTTTTATTAGAAAGGTCTTGGTTGGACTCAAAATCTTACGCATATTTGATCACAATCGTCTGATTAGAACCGGTGATATAGTAAAAAAAAGCGGAAATCGACGTCCACGCGGGCGGAGCCGCGGGCAACAGCTGGTTTATTAATAAAATAAAAAACTCACACATTTTCAACCTGCAAAATTCTTGAAAAGTGATCTGAAGTTAAACTTAACGTATTAATATATAGACACCGTAGGGGTTGATTTTCACCCCTTGGAGGCGTGGATCTAATGTTAATGGAGTACTAAAAGCCATAAATCAATGGCCACCATTGTCCTGAGCAAGTAAATCAAGATAATTTGGGAATTATGTCAAAATCATCGGCTTGTATCTGAGAGGTAAAAGATGAACTTATTTTGGATGGTTGTAGTTTGGGGTTATGATTGATGAGATCGTGAGGTGTTAGCTTCGATTCCTGGAAGAAGGATAAGTTGTTTTTAAGTTCAGAAAGAAACGGGGTTAAAAAAACGTAGCGTACGATATAATATTATTTTAAACGATTACATTTTTTCTATAAGTATTACTTACATTAACATTTTTTATTCAGATTTTTTTATACTACTTACGTAGGTGACAAGCACACAGCCCTGATGGGAAGTCTGACCAACACCTAGAAAGGTGTTGGTCAGACTTCCCATCAGGTGGAGCCTGTTAGAGGTATAAAAAGACAGTATCAAAATTTTTATCAGTATCAAAAGCGTTTATTGCGAATAAACCGTCATACAGACAAACGGATAAACAAACGGAAAAAAAACTGTATTCACCCCTTCCTGGTGTCACACGTCCATAGGACACGGCGATCGCCTCCCATCAGGTGGGTCGTGTGCTTATCTGCCACCTAGGTAGTATAAAAAGTCGAACCCGCGAACTCCGACTCAGCTGTCGAATTTTCTACTACTAAGTAACACTTTCCTAAAAATGTCTCACTCCATTCGGCATTGTGCCAACGCCGTGACAGAGGCGTCGCCCCCCGGTTTTGTCTGTAATTGGCCCTCAGAGACGGCGATCTGCGAAGTTGAAATGTTTCAATTATCAAATGAGACGCAAGCTGATTTCTTAATTAAACAATTTGATATCGTGACGGGTACATTGAATCTTGATTAATTGATAAAATTGACTAAATTAATTAGGTGGCAGATTAGCACACGGTCCGCCTGATAGGGGTACTGCAGGTTTTTATGATTTCACCTCGCCTGATGGTAAGCTAAAGGTAAAGTCTCAGGAATGGGGTCACCACTACATACACCGATAGTGCTGAAAAGGTGGTCCTTAGCTTGACGGCCTCATCAAATGATTTTTCACGCTCCGCTTAAAGGACCCGGGACTGTAGGAGGAAGGAAACACATGCGCTGGTAAAGAATTCCAAGTCTTTATGGTGCGGCAGATGAGGCACTGGCGGAAACTTGCCATTAGGGGTTAAGCCAAGATGGTCTAGGCAGGCAGTATTGACTATGAAAGTCAATTTTCCAAGAACCAAGATTTACAGGGTCCCTTCACCTCTTGGACCAATTTATTACTGTAAATCCAGACACACGCAAAAACAGAAAGCAAAACTTATGGAATAGGTTCCTGTGGATCACAGCCTGTCACAGGAACGCAATCAGAATCTAACATGGGCGGAACCGCGGGCAACAGTTAGTCTATCTATATATATGTATATATATATATATAAATGGATCCCTATTTCCCTTGGTCACAGCATCACGCGTGAATGGCTGAACCGATTTCGCTAATTCTTTTTTTGTTGTGTTTGTTATTGTCAGGAGAAGGTTCTTTTGAAAGAAAAATACGCGGGACATTAGAAAATTTTAAAAAACTTAACGACCATAATATTAACTTTTCTAATTCAACCTTCTTGGTTCAATATTTAGCTGTCAAAAGTTCAGTTTAATATGGAGTTTTGGTAGTTTAGGTTGTTGTAGTCAATGGGAGTTTCGATGGACCAATTTGAACTCGCTATTCGTTGTTAGCACATTAAGACAGGACAACGCCTGTCGGGTCAGCTTGTTTTAAATATAATAGTAACCCATTAATGTCCCACTGCTGGGCACGGGTCTCCTATCCTCTAACGAGAGAGCTGAGAGGGTTTATACCTTAATCCACACACGCTGGCCTAATGCGGGTTGGTGGATCGGACATGTCCTTAGAATTTCTTCTAGGACATGTGGGTTTCCTCACGATGTTTTTCATTCACCGTCAGCAGATGGTAAATCATGTGATTAGCATATATAAATTCCACAAAGTGAAATTCACATTGGTACTGTCCGACCGGATTCGAACTCGATACCTCTGAATAGAGGTTGCGTCTTTATACATTCAGCTACCATCGCTTTCGTTCGTACACAGGGTGAATTTTTCAAAAGGGATTGGATGGCCAAATCCGAAACTATAAGGAATAGCGAAAAATGCTCAAAGGAGTCACGAGCCCGATTTTGATGAAACTTAAAACCTCATCATTAGATTTTTGAAAAACCAATAATCCTAGCTAGGAATCGAACCTGTTGATTTTGAAAAAAAAAACACACCCTATATTATTACACCATACGATAGTATTGCTATTAAGGATCATATTCTGGGAAGTAATGACATATCGCAAACTAAAGGGAAGAGCTCATCTTTAACAAAATACATTTTATTTTTCTTACATTAACTGATTAATCGTTCAAAATATAGACCATTGTTTTCAATACAATAGCTGGATTTGAGACTTCAAGGATCGTACTGCATTCAATATTACAATGTTATTGATTCCGTTTAGAATATTCTCCAAAGAACGTTTCAAGTCATCAAAATGTGTCTTTATAAATTTAGTTTTTGACATACCCCCAGAGAAAGTGATCTAAGGGAGTAAGATCAAGGCACTGGACCATGCCTTGCAATAAAATTGTCGTCAAACTGCTGAATCCAAATCCCTTTTATTATGGGCTGGAGCTCCATCTTATTTAAAAAAAACATTAATCATCATAATCATTCTGAGTATAATTTAAAACACGGAATAGTTACGATCTTTTCTGGGATTTCGAACGAAACAAATAGGTAGATGAAATATGAATTTTATTAAATTCCATTATTTCCTTAAATTTGCCGTATATCATTACTTCGCAGAATTTGATCCTTAACAGCGACACTATCGTATGGTGTAATAATAAAGGGTGTGTTTTTTTTTTTTCAAAATCAACGGGTTCAATTCTCAGCTAGGTTTATTGATTTTTCAAAAATCTAATGATGAGGTTTTAAGTTTCATCAAAATCGGGCTCGTGACTCCTTTGACCATTTTTAGCTATTCCTTATAGTTTCGGATTTGGCCATCCAATCCCATTTGAAAAATTCACCCTGTATATGTATCGTTTTAAATATAACATTACAAATTGTGCCCTTAAAATTTAGATATGAATGAGGGGCAGCCCTACGAGGAAAGTTTTTAATTAAATATTTAAATTCATGCTACAGCCCCTGATAAGGCGCCCTCTTTTGTCGTTACTGCGACTGACTAGTTTTGATACTTTTTCAATAATGAATGGTTTATTTCGCAAATACTCCTCAAGGTAAATGGGGGAAAACTATAAAACCTTACTTGAGGTGCTGGTTGTCGCAGCACTTGTGGGACCAGTGGGTATTGGCGTAGTCTAAACCAATATCTGCGCTTTGTCACGCAGTGCTGCGACGACAATCACCTCTTCTTTCATGAGGCCGTCAAGTTGAGGGCCACCATTATGTCACTGTCGGTGTATCACCCCTTCCTGAGATTTTACCATTAGACGAGGTGAAGACATATTGACATGACCGATATAAAAAAAGCCCTCTACATTAATTATGTAGAAGCTTTAAGTGCAGAGTAGTGGGCGTAAGAAAAAGTGGATGTTGGATTCTCTACCTTTGAGCATTAGAGGTAGAAAAAGTTATGTCTTTTTTATACTACGTAGGTGGCAGACAAGCACACGGCCCACCTGATGGGAAGCGGTCACCGTGGCCTATGGACGTGTGCAACACTAAAGGTGACACACACGCGCTGCCTAACCTGAAAGGAAGGGGAAGGGTTAGGAAGAGAGAGAGGAGGTATACAGTGAGCTCTGGCTACCCTACTTACCTTGGGGAACACAACACGATGGTTATATGGCGCGGTGTTCTGTAGGGCGGAGGTACTACTCCAGTCGGACAGCTCATTTTGGACGGGAGATACCGACGTGTCCTGTCAAGTATTTCAAGCATCAAAATGAGCAACTCGTAGTATATTTGAAAGACAACGTCTTAACTGAAACGGAAGGCGAGTCACGTCACAGCGACTGTTCCGAGCGAGCGGCTCTTGATTCGGTTAATAGTTCGACAAATCTGCGCTTTACAGCTGATAAAAATATCGATGAATTATGGAGGCGAAAAGTATCGATAAACTGTTCTCATTTTTTACCGATATTAAATCGATTTGAAAATTATTTAGTCGTTTGTGGGAAAAATCTTTTCATCATCATATAATTATGATGATAGCAACCCATTTATGGCCGTTTCCTCGTGGTCATACTAGTTTGTCACACCAGTATGACCACGAGGAAACGCCCCCATTTATGTCGCATGTACGGGTCTCCTCTCCTCTAACGAGAGAGCTGAGAGGGTTTAGACATTAATCCACACACGCTGGCCTAATGCGGTTTGGCGGATCGGACATGTCCTTAGAATTTCTTAGGATGTGAGTTTCCTCACGATGTTTTTCCTTCACCGTCAGCAGATGGTAAATGATTGATGATTAGCACATATAAAATCGCTTCATCATATTATTTATTATAATAATAATAATAAAATTTCTTTTATTATAACATAACCAAAGTCCAAAAAGAGACAATTCATTTTGGAGCCCTCAAAAGTCCAACCAGTCTAACTTGGAACTTCGATATCGCCATTGGTTGTGGAGGTCAGATGGCATTCGCTCCACGTAAAATATCGAAGTTCAGCCGCATCACAGTTAGACTGGAAAGCCGACCCCAACTGAGTTGGGAAAAGGTTCAGAGAATGATGATGATAACCAAAGTATTTTTTTTTCATTTCTCCAATATACAGACATAGCTACTTTACAAATTTATTATAGATATTTTTAGTATAGATATAGATATCCTATATTCTCTGATTCCATTCATACGTTGATCCAAAAAACTTACACGTACAGCTAAAATAAACGTCATTCTGTCTGTACATTCGCAGATACGGTGCGGTGTTTATTTTGGCTAATTGGAACACGTCGTCGCCTGCGGCTGCTAGTGTTGGGACATGTCGATAGATTAGTTTATCGATAGTTTTTAACTTTAGGTTTATAGAGATTTATAATTTATGGAACTAATTCATTAATTTGTTTCTTTTATTACGATTTGTAGAACAAAATATAGAAAATAGTATCATTAAGCTTTTATTAATGACATTAGGTAGAGGAAGCTCGTGAAATATGTAAGGCCAGAAGCAGGCTGTTGTATCTGCCTACCCCGGAGCAAAAAAGGTGTGAGCATGTATGTATGTAGATAGAATATAATTTATTTTTGTACACTGCTACTTGATAAATTATTATTAGCTTCTACAGAAAATCAATTAGTAATGAAAAATAAAAAATACGATTTATACAATAACAAAACCGCAATTTTAAAAAATGTCTTTATCTTTCTGTCTGTTTGAATAAGGTGATCTCTGGAATGCCTGGGCCAATATTAGACGGCACTTTCACTGGCAGGAGATATTAATTTTAATTACGTTTTAATACGTAGGTTACTTTTTTTTACAATTAAGAATGCGTAAAAAAATTAAATCCTTAGTATGTTAAAATTAAGTTTTGAATATACAGACTTACATGTTTTGTAGCATTTGTTTGTATTAAATTCCATAGTTTAATTAATCTTACCCAATAATATCGATATTATATCCTAACCCACCCACCCCATCCCTTAATTTCTTGTTTAAATATTAATCGTAGCGACAAAGGGTCGTTTGTGGGTGCCTTTATATTCATACCAGAGGTACAGAGCGAGGGAGGGTAGGCAGAGCACCTGAGGCGAAGGGGTGAAACAACAGAGTTATATTTTTTTTATGGAGAGGTTTAGAATAGTTAGGGATTATGATCCTTTGTGGGATGGTTCTTACGTATATTATATTTGAGGTTAATTAATCGTAATAAAATCTATACTATAATTTTACAGTAGCTGTATCTGTATATTGGAGATATTTAAAAAAAAATACTTGGGTTATGTTATATTTTAGAGGAGGTAGGACACGACGGTATCTCCCGTCTAAAATGAGCAGTCCGACTGGGGTAGTACCTCCGCCCTACAGAACACTGCCCCATAATAACCATCGTGTTGTGTTCCCGCCGGTAAGTACGTTAGCCAGAGCTCACTGTATCTCTCCTCCCCCCACCCCTTCCTAGCCTTCCCCGTTCCCTTCAGGGTAGACAGCGCGTATGTGTCACCCTTAGTGTTGTACAAGTCCATAGGCCACGGTGACCGCTTCCCATCAGGTGGGCCGTGTGCTTGTCTACCACCTACGTAGTATAAAAAAATGAACATAAGAAAAAAAATTTTTGAACTCTTGTCAGTTTGTCTGTATGTGCGCGGTTGACACAAAAACTATTGAATGAATTTTAGCATAACATAACATAAACTCACGCCTATATCCCCGAAGGGGTAGGCAAAGGTGCTAGCACCCACATTTCGCCAGTTTATGTTTAGGTCCCAATGTAATAGGTGGCGAGCCTATTGCCATTAACCGGGCACTTATAAACCTGCGATAAATACATACATAACTACGAAAAGCATCGAAAAGTCATTGGTGTGTGCCATGGCGAACCTGGGATCGAACCCGAGACCTCGTCTCAGCAGTCCATTACCACCACTAGGCGGTGGTCTTAATGAATTTTAGATGCGATTTTTGTTTGAAAGCTCTTGGTCAGACTTAAAATCTTGGGTCCGTAGACTTAATTCACTTTGGCTTATTCACCCAGGGTAATTAAGTATACTACTTAGTAGACTTAATTCACCTGTTTCTATTTTTTTTCCATAGGTGATTTATGTATACTGTTAAGTAAACTTAATTCACTTGAGCTAATTCACAAAAAAAATAAAAAAAAATAAAAATATTAATAATAATAATTAAATTAAATTAAATAATTTAATAATAATTTATTTTATTATTTATTTACTTATTTTATTTAATAATTTAATTTAATTATTATTATAATAATAATTTTTCTTGACTTAATTCACCTGCTTGCGTAGGTGATTATGATACCTAGGTATCCTCCTTTTAGCCATGAACCCGGCCTAGCCTTTTTTTAACATACTTTCTAATTTAGTCTTATTTTGCGCGGTGCATCCTATAAGTTCCCTGTTTCCTTCACTTTGTGTAGCTTTTTGGGTTTTGGTACGGAATTAGCTTGTTTGGTGCTTTTTGTTTGTTTAGTGGATTTTCAATTTTATTTTATTTTTTATTTTTTTTATTTTTTGTTTTTCAAGCCAATATTACATTAGTTATACGAGAACAGGTTGTATTTTATTATTAAAATGTTAATATTTTAAACATTTTCCTAAATTTACGTGAGTGCATAAACTATACTGTGAAGAAAACACTGCGAATTAAGTCTGCTTATTACTAGACTGGATTACCCTAGGTGAATTAGTCCAGGTCAATTAAGTCTACTAAACGTCATTCTATATTCGTATACCTGAATCACCTACGCAAGCAGGTGAATTAAGTCTACTAAATAGTACCTATACTTAATTACCCTGGGTGAATTAGCCAAAGTGAATTAAGTCTACGGACCCAAAATCTTACGCATGCTTAGTGATATTTAAGTTGAAAACTATTCATGTGGTTGTATTTACTTGAGAAATGCTTGCGTAAGTTAACAATTGTTACTAATTTCAAACTAAGTTCGTGTGCTAAGCAAAACGTTTCGGATTAGATTAATGGACAGTTGAAAGTTGAAGGAGCGAAAGACGTATGCTAAGATCGTAGCAAGTGGAAAGATGTTGTCTCTGCCTACCCCAATGGGAAAAAATAAAATGATTAAAAAAAACCCGACTGCTGTTTTGCCTGAAACCAGTTTGAAAGCAGGCGGTACCAATAATTTTTTAGGTTTATGATTGCGAATGGGTACCGCCTGCTATCAAACTTGTTTCAGGCTTTTCAATAGCAGTCTGTTATTTTATTTTTTATCATTTTATTTTATTTTTAACCGACTTCAAAAAAGGAGGAGGTTCTCAATTCGTACGCTATTTTTTTTGTAAGTCTTATGTATGTTACGCGCCAATTATGGATGGATTTTGAATAAAAATTTTATTTTAAAGAGGCTAGGTACATCTGAGGTGGTCCCATATCCAGGGTATCAAGATCTGATGTTGAAATCTTGGGAAAATCGAGGGGAAATCATCATATTATTTACGGCAAAAATTCTGTTTTTTATGCCTTTGTACATAAATTAATAAACCTCATAAAAATAGGTACTTTTCTATTTCTGTACACTAAAAAGTAAATAATATTAGTTTGTGAAGTCGGTTTTTAAATGTAGTTATAATTATTAAAATCTCCTTTCAATTTCCATCATTTTGATCCCCCGCTCGATAAGTTTGAATATTTTTTATAAGATACATTTTAGCACCATAAATCAAAATTATGGTATTTTCATGTACCATAATTATGACACTCAGGAGATACCTTTAATTGAGACCTCATTCATCGAAATCCGTCCTGCCGTTAGGCCTACAGAGGGGAACAAAGAAAACTACATACATACATACATACGCTCGAAACACATTACCCTCGCTGGCGCAGTCGGGTATAAAGGCGTGATCTGTATGTATGTAAAAAAGCGAGAATGGAAATTAAAGTACATGCAGACGAAGCCGCGGTTAAAAGCTAGTAATTTTATAATTTCACCCCTTTCTTGGCCAGCGTCAATGCATGTATTATACATAAATACAACAGAGGGCGACTCTAACAAATGCCTTAAAAGTTATCCGCAGAGGTTTTTAGCTTGGAAACATACGGGTGAATAAAATGTGTAGATAGGTGTATTTGTTGAGATTTTTAATCGACTTCCAACACTGAGGCAGTTTCTAAATTCGTCGGCATCTTTTTTACGCCTTACTCGAAAACGCCTGAACCGATTTGAAAAGATTTTTCCTAGGCAATCCCATTTTATTTTCAGGCATGACAGTGGCTTGTTTATAGCATTGTAAATAGCATTTTTAGAGTGTCAGTGGCAACTGACACTCTAAAAATGCTATTTAATTGTAGACATTACCGTTATCAGAATTAAGTCTAAAATTAAATGATATTTTGTAGAGTCAATGAAAAAGTTTAATGAATTAGGTATTTTTATTTGATTTTAGAGTTTAATTGTATAACGGTAAAGTCTACAATTAGATGGGCCTCGATTCTGTTAAAACAAGCCACTGTCAGGCGTGACAGTGGTTTGCTTTTAGCAGAATAAGGCCCTCGCACGTGTTGCTCGCCCGTATGTTTCCACCAAGTCATTTCATTGTTTGAATTTAATTTGCGAAACTCATTTGGTATTCATTAATCTTTACTTTTCGACTTGTTGAGCGCTCAAGAAAAAGTTTAAGAAACTGAGACCGGCTGCCTTCTTTCCTTATCACTGTTTCTATATAAAATTTGTTTGTTATGGGTTCTAGAAAGCGGATAAACATAGGTACTTACATACTTTTAATTTAAATACATAATAATATATTATTATTATAATGTTATATTAATGATTCTGAACACATTTTTTTCTTTTTGGAATTCTTAACTGTTTGTCGGTTTGTCTATTTGTCTGTTCGCGATAGACGCAAAAACTACTGAAATAATTTTGATGCGGTTTTTTTATTTGCAAGGTCTTAGTGAGACTTAAAATCTTACGAATGTTTGATCACAATCGGTTGAGTAGAACCGGAGATATAGTCAAAAAACCGACGGGCGGAGCTGCGAGCATAGGCTATCATACATACATACATACATACATACATACAGATATTATGTATTTAAGTTATCGATATCAACACAACACAGATTCATGAATGAACTGAATGTGTAAATAATAAATCTTTTTTAGAATACTGTAGGTACTTTTGATAGAGATTTCAATTTACATTGACAATGTTAATGCATTAAATATAGAAAAGTCAAGAATTAAATTTAGGTGGATCGTGACAAATCGCGTTTAAGACGAACTGCGTGTATGATGAACCGCGTATATGACGAAAGGCAATAGTGACATACATACATATATACATACATATACTCACACTTTTTTCCCTTCGGGGTAGGCAGAGCCAAAATACCGCCATCTGCTTCTCTCCTTACATACTTCACGCGCTTCCTCTACTGTCATTAAGCCTTTCATGCAAGCCCGCAGGTGTAGAGTGCTTTTGACCAGCCTGCCCTTTTTGCAATCAATCATTAATTTGGTCAGTATATACTCTGCGAGGTCGACCCCGGCTTGCCTGCCCACTTACATGTGCCTTATCTGGTGTGTTATTCGCTCAGTATTCATTCACTCTACGTGTTTAAACCACCTGCTGAGACGAGGTCTCGGGTTCGATCCCAGGTTCACCATGGCACACACCAATGACTTTTCGATGCTTTTCGAAGTTATGTGTGTATTTATCGCAGGTTTATAAGTGCCCGGTTAATGGCAATAGGCTCACCACCTATTACATTGGGACCTAAACATAAACTGGCGAAATGTGGGTGCTAGCACCTCTGCCTACCCCTTCGGGGATATAGGCGTGAGTTTATGTTATATGTTATGTTACGTGTTTAAACCACCTTAGCATACCCTTTTCAATTCTCGTTACAACATTCTCTTTCAAGTCGCACCATTTTATCTGTCAAATCAATAAAAATGCCCACACAGAATGATATTACAAACAGTATCAATCATTTCGCGATAATCTCGCCGAAATTGCAATAAATTCGGAATCCTGCTCACCCCATTTATTGTGTGACGGCGTGCAGACTCGCCGACATTGTTAATTGACTTGCCGCGACCCCTCGCGTCATTTTTGCCCTCTTTTCCTACAGATGGCGCAGTTGGCAGACGACATTTTTTGTACGGAATAAAAAACCCGACTGCGTAAAAAACTAAAAAGAAAAAAACAAGCACTCAGATGTCCGGTGGTCTAGAAACATAACAACTTAACAGTCGGGATCCATTATTCGACAGCCAATCTAATTTTTCAATGGATCCCGACTGTTAAGTTGTTATGTTTCTAGACCACCGGACATCTGAGTGCTTGTTTTTTTCTTTTTAGTTTTTTACGCAGTCGGGTTTTTAAATTTTTTAAATTAAATTTTTTTTATTTTAAACTTTTTAGTTATGAGTAGGTACCTAGCTAGCTTGTACCCGATTGGACTTCCTACTGTCTAATAAAAACCCCTTTGTGAAAATGGTTGTTACGCAACTTTAAATCGATATATATTCTAAATGGTCAATCGAATCTAAAAATGTTGAGAGAAAACTAAAACTGATTTTTAAATACCTATTCAACGATACCCCACTTGACATGGTTTGTTGAATTTCATTTTTTTAATTTTCCCAATATGGCGTCCAGTAGTCGCCATATTGAATTTTCACTAACGTCATGTCTTTAGTGACACTCGCCGGACTAAGAGGAATCGATTGACGTGTGAATCATAAAAATCGGCCCAGGCGTTTGGTCTGTATAGTGCTTCAAAGGAACATACAAACATACATACATACATACATACATACATACATACATAGGCTGTTAAACACATTACCACTCCTTTGCGTTGCGCAGTCGGGTAATAAAATAGTGAGTTTGAACACTTACGTACCTATATGTTATTACTAGCTACGATCCACGGCTTCGTTTGTGGTATAATTCGTTCCCGTGGCAGGATAAAAAGTAAAATATACTAGCTTTTGCTCGCGGCTTTGCCCGCGTAGAAGTCGGTATCGACGCCAAATAGCCGACTCTCCACTCTACTCCACTCTCCACTCCATTCTACACTTCACTCGCCACTCCACTCCACTCTCCACTACCCACCACTCTCCACTCCAAAAATAAAAAATAAAAAGTATCCTATGTCTGTCTCCTGGTTCTTAGCTACCTCCCTACCATATTTCAGCCAAATCGGTTCAGCTGTTCTTGAGTTATAAATAGTGTAACTAACACGACTTTCTTATATATATTTAGATAGATGTCTCCTAGTTCTTGGCTACCTCCTTACAAAATTTCAAGCAAATCGGTTCAGCCGTTCTTGAGTTATAAATAGTAAAACTAATGTGAGCTTCTTTTATTTAATACTAGCTTTCACCCGCGGCTTCGCCCGCGTGGAAATCGGTATCGCAATAAAACGATTCTTCACTCGAGTCTCTACATAAAAAACATTACCCTCCTTTCTTCGGCACTCGGGTAAAAAGAAAAATACTTGACTTTGGCTTTGACTTTGTGTCTAGACTACAGGACATATCTAAGTACTTGTTTTTTCTTTTTAGTTTTTTATATCGAGTCCACCGAATTGATTGCATCCCGCCTGATGGTAAGCTGAGGTGTGGTTCTAAAAGTAGTGGTCACAATTCCCAAGGAAAGCCCCTTAGAATGGCTATGCAAATATTCCTGTTCATACACACAAAATATTTACACTGAACGGGAATCGAACCGGCGCGGCGACCTCTGATTTAGCAGTCGATCGCTCTACCGTTACACCACAGAGGTCGTAACTAGCAAACCTAAAGGTCAAATATTAAAATCGTATTGAAAAATCCAAGCATAACCGCTGCAAATGACTAGTATATCCCATTTAATTGACCCATAACACAATCAGGACTCCAAAAATAATTACACCATACATCTCTTAATTGAATAAGGGTAAAAATCGCCCACTGTCAGCGATTTTGACCGATCACACCCCTCGGCCACCCAGAGGGGGTAAAATTCACCCATCCTGCGGTTTGCTGCTTTTATTTTGTCTGTATTGTAGAATTTTGCTCTTTTAATGCAAGTTAGTAACGATTGGTAAATAGCGAAATATTGTGTGTTGATAAGCTGATTTTATAAAAGACTAGCTGACCCACCCCGGCTTCGCCCGTGGCGTATTTCGAACCCCGATGCACCATTTTTAACTCACTATGCTCATAATTTATCAGTTTTCCTAAAATGTATGGGAATCTACCGGTTCACATTTATGATTATTGCTCCGCTCCCTTGGGCAGTAGCGTGATGATATTCAGCCTATAGCATTCACGGATAATGTGGCTTTCTATTGGTGAAAGAATTTTTAAAATCGGTTCAGTAGATCCCGAGATTACCCCTTACAATTTAAGAAATATAGAAGTACACAAACTTTACCTCTTTATAATATTAGTATAGATATAGACTAGCTAGACTATCCCTGCGGACGTGGGTTTTCTCTATTATCTCCGGTTCTATTCAACCGATTTTGATCAAATAATGAGTAAGATGTTAAGTCTGATCAAGACATTACAAGCTAAATCCACATCGAAATCCGTTTAGCAAAAACTACAGGGCCCGTAGACAAGTGTCAAAAGTCTAAATCGCTATCGAATAGAAACGATTAGGTCGACCAATCACATCCAAGCTCGTCGTCGGCGTGCGCGCCGCGGCGGAATCACGAGCTGTAGTGTGATTGGTCGACCTAATCTATTCTATTCGATAGCGATTTAGACTTTTGACACTTGTCTACGGGCCCTGTAGTTTTTGCACCCATCGCGAACAAACACACAAGGATTCGAAAAAAATATTTTTGTTTTCAGAATCGTTCAAATATAACATAACCCAAGTATGGATTGATTGATAGATATAAGAGAATAAATTTTGCGAGTCCGTTATGTTTTTTTATACTACTTAGGTCGCAGACAAGTACACGGCCCACCTGATGGAAAGCGGTCACCGTGACCTATGGACGTGTGCAACACCAGGGACGCCCTGCCAACCCTGTAAACCTTCTAATACCTTTCTACCTAACCATGTGTGTTATTTCGAAACAGAAATTAAAAAATATTTGGGATTTTGATTAAATTTTTCATCTCAAGTGGCTTAACACGGTAGGGGTAGATTCTACCCTTAATAAATCGTTGACATACGCGACGCAAAATTAACCCTTCAACGCTCAACAATGTAGAGCTGAATATGACGGTTCAAATATTTTTCTTGTTATGATCATTATGTTTGTTAGAAATACATACATAAACTCACGCCTATATCCCCGAAGGGGTAGGCAGAGGTGCTAGCACCCACATTTCGCCAGTTTAGGTCCCAATGTAATAGGTGGCGAGCCTATTGCCATTAACCGGGCACTTATAAACCTGCGATAAATACACACATAACTTCGAAAAGCATCGAAAAGTCATTGGTGTGTGCCGTGATAACCTGGGATCGAACCCGAGACCTCGTCTCAGCAGTCCATTACCCATACCACTAGGCTACCACGGATATTAGATTAGCGGTTATTGTAAGAAATGCGAAAGTATTTTTTTATACCACTTAGCAATGATATTATATAAGTAAAATAAGTATGTTTGTGACTCAATTATGTAAAAACTAATGACTTTTACATAGAGGGTGGATATTCTAATAAACATAAATTATGAAAAAAATGTTTTAAATTTGGATTTTCTTTTTTTTTCACAGTGAGCTATAATATTCTAGTAGACAAGCCCTTTCATTTGATATCCATTTTGTGGTAGCTGTGGAAAAATACGTAAGCCGCCATTTTGTAACCAGAACTAAAGATATGTGCCAAATATCAGAACAATCCGTTCACAGGAAGGGGGCCAATTTTTAATTACTAGATTTGACCCAAACAAACAGGTCAAGTTAAATAAAAGCGTTTTAAATAGGCTCGCCACCTATTACATTGGGACCTGAACATAAACTGGTGAAATGTGGGTGCTAGCACCTCTGCCTACCCCTTCGGGGATATGGGCGTGAGTTTATGTTATGTTATGTTAAAAACGCTTTAAGCAATACCAATATTATCACCCCTGCTCATACCACACATACAATATTTCAATATATTCATCCTCCACGCCCTCTAGCGTCGTATATCAACATGTGAATATCATATCCGGGGTAACATGTGTCGTTGGAACAGTCTAATATCTTTTTTACCCCGGGACATCCGTAGACACTGCATTTTCCAATTTCCTTTAATGTGGCAAGGAAAGTATTATTTGACGGTATAAATTGTGAGTTCTTATGTTCTTTGGGACTCTTTAACCGACTCCAAATAAATGAAAGTTTATAAAGACAGTCTTAAGATAAATAATAATTGATAAATAATTGTTTAGTTTACTCCTAAATTTATTTTGCAAAAATTGTATACCGAGTTATACCTACTTTGTTTCTAGTATTTTTTTTATTACTTACTTTTACATTATATTTTACAGTAAATATTATGTATTATATCGCCGTTGGTTTTCTGAAATAAATAAATAAATAAATAAACAAGCAACGGGGGACAAAACCGGTGACTCCCGCTCCGGCTCGTACCTGGGGCAACGGTTGGCCATAGCAATTCAACGGGGCAATGCCGCCAGCGTCATGGGCACCTTTGCACCAGGTACGATGAGGGGCGGGTTAATAGATTAGACTTTTTTTTTTGGACTGTCATTTGGACTTTATGTATATATTATTTATAATTGAATAAATACATTTCTAATGAATAAATAAACTTATTATAAAAAAAAGAGTTTTCTTCAATGCTACCTACGTTAGATACTTATTATTCATTATTTAAAACAAAAGCCAGGGGTTGTTCTAATTTAAATCACCCTTAAACAGAGGGGACGATCGTCACAGATAAAAAATTGAATAATTTTCTTTGAGCGTAAAAAATGTTGGTTTAATATGGATACGCTAAGAGGAAAATAGTACCTAGCGGGTACAATATGACGTTCTTCAAGAAGGTCATTAGACGGTTTTTACAGGTTGTTGTCCACAGGTCACGGTAACCGCTTTCCATCGGGTGGGCTGTGTGCTTTTCTGTCACCTAAGTGATATAAAAAAAAAATAGCACAGTTTCAAAATAAAACATTTTTGCTTCTTTGCCAACGAGGTGTTAAAAAAGTTTTTGTCAAGTCGTTTTGTGACCTCAATAATAATAATAACTCCTTTGGCATACTAGGGTGGACTCAGACCGAGCTGGACGCCCTAGATAGAAGGGTCCGTCAACTGCTAACGTCGCATCGTATGTTGCACCCACGCTCGTCTGTTATGAGACTGTACATTCCGCGGAAGTGGGGGGGTCGTGGCTTTTTGAACGCTAAGAACCTTCATAACCGCGAAGTGTGCAGTCTCAGGGAGTACTTCCTAAGCAACGAGTGTGGGATGCATCGCGATGTGGTGGCAGTTGATAAGGGCCTCACGCCGCTCTCCTTGGCAAACGAGAACTGGCGTAAACCGGTGGTACTTAGCACTGATGACCGCAAGGATGTATGGAAAGGCAAGGAGCTACACGGGCGGTACTATCGGGCCCTGACGGGGCCTGATGTGGACCTGCATGCGTCGGTGAACTGGCTACGTTTCGGTGACCTATTTGGGGAAACCGAAGGGTTTGTTTGTGCAATTGCTGACGAAGTTATCAAGACGAACAACTACCGGAAATATATCATGAAGGACGGTACGGTCGACATCTGTCGGGCATGCCGCCGTCCCGGAGAATCTCTCCGACATATTATTTCCGGTTGTTCTCATCTTGCTAACGGAGAGTACTTGCACAGACACAACCTAGTAGCCAGGATCATCCATCAGCAACTTGCCCTTCAATACGGCCTTGTCGAGTCTGAGGTGCCGTACTACAAGTACGCACCGGGGCCGGTTCTCGAAAATGGTCGTGCTTTGCTCTATTGGGATCGGTCTATCATCACGGACAGGACTATTGTAGCCAATAAGCCTGATATCGTGTTGGTAGACCGATCCCAACGCCGGGCAGTGCTCGTTGACATCACCATCCCGCATGACGAGAATCTCGTGAAAGCCGAGAAGGACAAACTCAGCAAATACCTTGACTTGGCCCACGAGATCACCGCCATGTGGAATGTTGACTCAACGAGTATTGTCCCGATAGTCGTTTCGGCGAACGGCCTTATAGCGAAGAGCCTCGACCAACATCTCGAGAGGCTCTCGCTGCATGGCTGGATCAAGGGTCAGATTCAGAAGGCAGTACTCCTTGACACGGCACGTATTGTCAGGAGGTTCCTCACTCTGCAGCCCTAACCACCGGTAGCTTGGGCCATGCCCCGCTGCTGGCGGTGCTCTAGGTTTAGGTTTTTTTATAATATTTTTGTAATTTGTTTTTTATAGATATATTGTAAAAAAACTTAGACTTAAGAACTAAAATAAATAATTGAATAATAATAATAAATATTCCACGACATTCTACACAGCGCCCTCTAGACCCAAAGTAAGCATAGTTTAACTAGCTTGTGTTATGGGTTCTAGAATGCTGATAAACATACTTGTATACTTTTTTTTTGTAAATACATACTTATTATACATAGAAATGGCAAATCCAGGCAAATAACCATCGAGTTGTGTTCAGGGTAGGCAGCGCGTGTGTGACACCCTTAGTGTTGCACACGTTCATAGGCCACGGTGACCGCTTCCCATCAGGTGGGCCGTGTGCTTGTCTGCCACCTAAGTAGTATAAAAAAAAAAAAAATCCAGTGGCACAGCGCGGAATAAATGCTCCGAGTCACGTTTTAATGTCGTATCCACTCTATTCTTCGCATCTAAGACATCTGGCTCGTAAAATTGCAGCCATTGTACCGTGTAATTCAATGTTTGTTTTATTCCCTTTGACAGTGTTTTAAGAGGAGTATCTTCAATCTGTCCTCTTGCGAGAGGATCGGCAGAATTTATTCACAGAGTATATAACCCCGGTAGCCCAGTGGTTTGGGTAATGGACTGTTGAGACGAGGTCTCGGGTTCGATCCCAGGTTCACTTACGCACACACCAATGACTTTTCGATGCTTTTCGAAGTTATGTGTGTATTTATGCAGGTTTATTAGTGCCTCGGAGAGCACTTTAAGCCGTCGGTCCCGGTTGCCATACAAATATCTATGGCAGTCGTTACGGGTAGTTGGAGCCCTCAAAAGTCCAACCAGTCTAACTTGGAACTTCGATATCGCCATTGGTTGTGGAGGTCAGATGGCAGTCGCTCCACGTAAAATATCGAAGTTCAACCGCATCACAGTTAGACTGGAAAGCCGACCCCAACAGAGTTGGGAAAAGGTTCAGAGAATGATGATGATATTCTTGAATAACTAATTTAATCTATATATAACCTATAAAATTGTAAATGACCTGTGTCTGTATTTTTCTGTATTTGGGTTATGTAAAATGAACGATGAAATGATTTTTAAAACATTTTTTAAAACTTCAAAAATTCCTTTAATGCGGAGTTTTTTTTATTAGAAAGGCAGACTGAAACTGAAATGGTCAGACTTTAAATTTTATCACAATCGGTTAAATATGCTGTAAGTAGGGTAGCCAGAGCTTAATCCTCCCCTCCTTCAACCCACCTCCCCAACCCCAATCCAGTGTCGGCAACGCGAGTGTGACGTCCCTAATGTTGCACACGTCCATAGGCCAAGGTGACCATTTCCCATCAGGTGGACCGTGTGCTTGTCTGCAACCTAGGTAGTAAAAAAAATAGATTTACCTAGTCAAAAAACGTGAAATTCGACGTCGGCGTATCGCTTTGTGATCATATTATTTACAAGGAGGTAGGACACGACGGTATCTCCCGTCCGAAATGAGCAGTCCGACTGGGGTAGTACCTCCGCCCTACAGAAGACCGCCCCATAATAACCATCGTGTTGTGTTCCCGCCGGTGAGTATGGTAGCCAGAGCTCACTGTATCTCTCCTCCCCCTCCCCTTCCTAACCTCCCCACTCCTTCCCAGCTCTCCTCCTTTCCCTTCAGGGTAGGCAGCGCGTGTGTGACACCCTTAGTGTTGCACACGTTCATAGGCCTCGGTGACCGCTTCTCATCAGGTGGGCCGTGTGCTTGTCTGCCACCTACGTAGTTTAAAAATATATATAATATAAATACGTAAACATAACCATCACATCACCCAAGTATCATCCATCAATATCTGTCCCTCCATACTACAAACAGTGTCAAACTGGTAACATTACACTGCACCCTCCTCAGAGGGAGGCCCTCTGACAAAACAGTGATTAGCAAGAAACTTCCTGTCCCATTTATATGCTTATTAGCGCAAGGACATCTTCCAACGACCCCTGGTAGAAACTTCGCGTGCGTTCCAAAGTATAAGAGGGAGCGATTTGGTGATATATACCAAATCGCCACTACCGGTGTATGTGGTGGTGGCCCCAGTCCTGAGACTTTGCCTTTCGCTTACCATCAGGCGAGGTGGAGTCATTTTGACGTGTCCTATATAAAAATATATATATATATATATATATATACTAGCTGTTGCCCGCGGCTCCGCCCGCGTGGATGTCGAAATCCGTACTGCACATGGTGTGCGAATTTTATTATAATCGGTTAAGTGGTTTAGGAGTCCATTGAGGACAAACATTGTGACACGAGATTTATATATATTAAGATATGGTGCAAACAATTCCATCAAGAATCAAGCGGTTCGGTGCCTCTTTTCTTTGCCGTACCATCAAAATCTGGAATTCTTTACCAGCGCATGTGTTTCCTTCCTCATACAGTCCCGGGTCCTATAAGCGGGCCGTGAAAAAGCATTTGATGAGCCCGTCAAGCTGAGGGCCTCATCAAAATAAATAAAAAATAAATTTAAAAATGTGATTAAAAGGAAACTTTGCCAAAAAGCGTACTACAAAATTCAAGATTATTTAGACGATAAATAAGCTAGGAAATGAACTGTTCGCTCAACTATGTCACTAAAACCAATAAAACTGTATTTAGATTGAGGAAATTATTGTAAATTTATAGACAAAAAAAAAACAACCCGCTGAGTTTCTTGTTGCCGGAGTCTTCTCAGGTCTAGGCCGCGTTTCGAACCGGTGGTCCATTTGCTTATCTAGTCTTAAATATTTTTAATTTTGATGTTTTGTAAGTGCCGTTTAAAGCCTTTAATGGTCTATACAGAATAAACGATTTTTGACTTTGACTTTACTACCTTCTATAACTTGTACCACACATTTTTTTCGAGCAAAACCTTGCATAATTAGTGAGGAGATTTTTATGGCAGTTTCTTGGACAAAGACATTAGATTCCTAAACTGTTATAGCCCTGGCTTATCATGGATCGATGTTTGGAACAAAATGGAGATATTTTTGTATCTTGTCTGAGTCATCTATACATTATAATAAAATGATAGGAAAGTCAAAACTGTACATTGAATATTTTTTGAAAAGAATACTTGGGGTGTAATCTACAACCGATACCGAAGCCAAAAATACAGGTTTTAGAATTTTTGTCTGTTTGTCTGTTTGTCTGTATGTCCGGGATAAACTCAAAAAGTGCTGCATGGATTTACTTCAAATTTGGTACGAATATGATTAAGAAGTCGGGTCAACACGTAGGCCACATATTATCACGCTATCACCTACGGAGAACGAGCAGTAAACCTTTATTTCTTCAACGCATTCTGTAACAACGTGTAATCTAACGACTCATATTTGAATGTTGTTAGGTATTATGTTAAAACCATGCTATAAGCTAGCTTCACACTATAAGTAAACTTGGTGGCGATACCGACCTCCACGCGGGCGAAGCCACGGACGGAAGTTAGTAAAATTATATAATTGGACTATTTTTTCGTGTTTTTTATACTACTTACGTGGCAGATAAGCATAGCCCACGTTATGGGAAGTTTAAACAGTGGCATATTATGGACGTGTGCAACACCAGGCGCGTCACACTCGCGCTGCCGACCCTGTAACAACCTTCTAATGCCCTTCTTGAAGAACCCCATATTGTAGTCGCTAGGGAACACCACAGCAGGGAGATCATTCCACAGCCTAAGCGTGCGCGGAATGAAGTTCCTCTCACACCTCACAGTGCGCTCCGTTGTGGGGTGCAACGTGTGAGGATAAATTCCCTGCCTGTGGTGTGTGGTGTGGTGCTACCCATCAGGGCCTCGGTTCTGCTAAAGACAAACCAGTGTAATACCACTGACACTCTAAAAATGCCATTTAATTGTAGACTTTACCGTTATACAGTTAAAGTCTAAAATCAAATGAAAAGAATTCATTTAAATTTTTCATTCACTCTACAAAATATCATTTGACTTTAGACTTTAACTGTATAACGGTAAAGTCTAGAATTAAATAGCATTTTTAGAGTGTCAGTGGTATGACAGTGGTTTGTCTTTAGCAGAATCGAGTCCCAGGTGGCCGTATACTTGTCTGTCACTTTAGTAGTATAAAGAAATATATCGTCTTAATCTCTTAATCTATCACAGACAGGCTACACGAATATCTTAATAGATTATAGATAATTATTGATACTGGAATGCATTTTGCCACCTGGCAATCAGAGTGTAATAAATTCTCTTTAACCTGTGGTAAATCTTGGATTAAAAGGTAGATTAAAGAGAGATTAATAAATAAATTACTTGTCGATTATTACCTGTTATTTTATTGCGTAGAGACAGTAAATTATGTTAAAAATTATTAAGTCTAAATTGAGAGAAATACACTTTAGTTTTTATGATATCTGAAAACAATATGCTTTTCGAAGTTATGTGTGTATTTATCGCAGGTTTATAAGTGCCCGGTTAATGGCAATAGGCTCGCCACCTATTACATTGGGACCTAAACATAAACTGGCGAAATGTGGGTGCTAGCACCTCTGCTTACCCCTTCGGGGATATAGGCGTGAGTTTATGTTTATGTTATTTTAACATCTCAAACTTCAACTTTATTCATTGGTTTAGTTAACAATGCCTTTGACACGCCCCTATCCACACAGCACAAAGTTATCCAAACTTTTCATACCGGTATTAATATATAGTTTTCAACAAATAGATAACGTCAAAGACATCCCTCTATAGATAACGGGGTACTATTGAGGCACCGTCCCTCCTCCGAGTAAAGGTTGTCAAAGAAAGCACGAGAGGGTCAAAAGTGAGTGTTTGTGGAGGCTAGCCGCTTATCTGTGGTCAAGCAGCTGACGAGAGGGCCGGGTACTGTCGGGTACATGAGTGTTATCTATATTATTATAAAACTGTGAAGTAGATGTGTCTGTATATTGGAGATGTTAAAAAAAATACTTGGGTTATGTTATATGAACGATTCTGAACAGAAGAATATTTTTTGGAATTATTGTCTGTTTATTTGTTTGTGCGTGATGGACGCAAAAACTGCTGAACGGATTTTAATATGGTAAAATCATATATTATTATTTATTTATTTTTTCGTTTTTTTAATACTACTTAGGTGGCAGACAAGCACACGGCCCACCTGATGGGAAGCGGTCACCGTGGCCTATGAACGTGTGCAACACTAAGGGTGTCACACACGCGCTGCCCACCCTGAAGGGAAGGGGGGAGGGCTGGGATGGGGTGGGGAGGCCAGGAAGGGATGGGAGGAAGAGGGGTACAGTGAGCTCTGGCTACCCTACTTACCGGCAGGAACACAACTCGATGGTTATTATGGCCGCGGTGTTCTGTATGGCGGAGGTACTACCCCAGTCGGACAGCTCATTTCGGACGGGAGATACCGTCGTGTCCTACCTCCTTCAAGAAAGAAAGGTAAATATTGGTTATCAGGAATCTGGTTCTACTCAACCGATTGTGATCTAACATGTGTAAGTTTGTAAGATTTTAAGTCTGACCAAGAATTTTCAAACAAATAAAATTGCATCAAAACCCATTCATTAGTTTTTCATTCATCGCGAAAAACAGACAGATAAGATTTTTGTGTTCAGAATCTTTCAAGTATTTTTTTCAAATATCTCCAATGTATAGGCACAGCTACTTTGCAATTTTAGCTAATAATAATAAGAATGAACAATAGATAATAAGAAAAAAATTGAATTATTTTGAAATGATAATTGTATTTAATTTTTAATCATTAATAGTGTGTGAGATTTGTTATTAAGTTTTGAAACATGAGACATTTTAAGTGAAATTGTTAAGTATAATTATTATGTTGCTACTGTCGCATTGGGTTTACCTGTTAGGACAGAGTATGTATGAAATAAATAAATAAAAATAATAATAATAAGAAGAATTTTAGATTCTAAATAAAATACTACCTACCACTTTTCTACTCGCCTGTACCAATGAAAAATAGAGCAATACTACTTGGGCTATCTGTTGGACGCAGCTGAGTGAAGCCAATGTTATTTTTATTGCCTTAAGTGCCCTTACTGCCCAAGGGGCCGAAAGAGTGCGTTCAAAAAAAGGTGCTCACAGAAAAATGTATCTTAGTTCAATAAGAATACAGGTTAAAGTTAAATATTATGTTGTATAACTATTTCCTATTCTAATACATAACATGTTATATTCAATAGTATTCAATAATAGCGGAGCGGTACGATGCTACGATTCGACTGCTACAATGCAGGTTCAATTCCCGCTCAGTGCAAAAATTTGTATGCATAAATATATCTATTTGCATTGGTCTGGGTGTTTCTACGTATAATATTATGTATGTATGTGCAAAAAAAGTATAAGTGTATTTGGGTAAGGGTAGGCAGCGCGTGTGTGACACCCTTATTGTTGCACACGTCCATAGGCCACGGTAACCGCTTCCCATCAGATGATCCGTGTGCTTATCTACCACCTACGTAGTATAAAAACAAAATTGAATTAAGAATCTACACCTTTTTCGAAATTGGTTGAAAATACGGTAAGATTAATAATTTTTAAGCCTCGCATCGCTGTGATTATAACAGATTAGTACCTACATAAATATAATATTATCTGTTAGATAATATTAATTATCGGAGTATTTAATTGATATCTCAGCCAATAAATGACTTGGCAAGCCATCGAAGGAATCACTTTGGTACAATGCTGAAGGTCTTAGCAGCTGTTCTTGTGATAAACGTGGTGCTGGCGAAAGGTAGGACTTTATTAACCTTTAAATTACGCTGTCCATGATAAATCTAAAATACATACAACATACAACATAGGAGGTAGGACACGACGGTATCTCCCGTCCGAACTGAGCAGTCCGACTAGGGTAGTACCTCCGCCCTACAGAACACCGCCCCATAATAACCATCGTGTTGTGTTCCCCAAGGTAAGTAGGGCAGCCAGAGGTCCAGCGGTCTCCGTCTGCGCGTAAAGATGTAGCTCGACTCCAGCCTGCTCCCACTGTACCAAGTATTTTTTTCAAATATCTCCAATGTACGGACACGGCTACTTTACAATTTTATAATAGTAAAGATGAAGATAGAAAAATGTAGGTAGATACTGTAACTGCTTCAACGTGGATCCAGCCTATATATTTTATCAACAATTAGATAAAAAAATTGATAGAAGAGTAATTAATCCATACAGATTAAAAAAACCCAATTGTATTGTGATTTATATTAAGACATTTTTAAATGAGATATCGTCGTGTCCTACCTCTTGCTAATCCTCATTTGTTAACCGACTTCAAAAAAGGAGGAGGTTCTCAATTCGTACGATATTTTTTTTATGTATGGTTACTCGATAGTGGCGCCAATTATGGATGGATTTTGAAATTTTTTTTGTTTGAAAGAGGCTACTTCTGAGGTTGTCCCATATCCAGGGTATCAGGATCTGATGCTGGGATCTTGGGAAAATTGAGGGGAAATCATTAAATTTACGGCAAATATTCTGTTTTTGATGCTTTTTGTACATAATAAACCTCATAAATAGGTACTTTTCTATTTCTGTACACTAAAAAGTAAAAAATAAAAAATAACTACGTTTTTAGTTTGTGAAGTCGGTTTTTTAAACGTAGTTATGTAATTATTTACACTTTCTCTGTCTGTCTGTTTTGTCTTGTCTTGTTTAGCACTTATTTAAAAAAGTATTTTGAAATTATTAATTCCTTTTACCAGCCACCCCTGCCGACCCAGTGCTCGGCATATATTCCCAAGGTCTCCGTTATGACTATCTGGAGACGGATGCTGGGGACCTGCGTCTTGTCGACAACTGGATCAAACTAAGTGACTACGATGCCTCCGCTAGATACAACCCTGACCAGTCTAATAGATACCATCTGTTCACCAGGTGAGCTGATCATCATCCTACGAGTCTTATCCTTTTTTTTCCGTGCGAAAATCCTCATGGATACCCACCACCGCGACTAAAACCGCACGCCGTCTAGGGTCTTCTAACGCCAGGGTGTGAGATGGCCCATAGAGCATTTCCCTCGCACCCTGGCTTGACCCGGGCCATATCTGGTTCGAAATGGCCCCCTCGGGTTTGAGAACCACGGTGTTCCTAACATTTTTTTTTATATTAATCAAAATAAAGTCAATTCAAAACCAATAAGCAGACCTCTGGCTCCAAAGAGTAAAGTTTTTTTGCTTTTCAGGGCATGGGACCTATTGACTGTAATTTCGACTGCACCATTAAGCTGCCGTTACCTACGTTTTTTTATACCACGTAGGTGGCAGATAAGCACACGGCCCACCTGATGGGAAGCAGTCACCGTGGCCTATGGACGTGTGCAACACAAAGGGTGTCACACCAAGCTGCCGACACCGAAGGGGTTAGGAAGGTGTAGGGTGGTCAGAAAGGGGTCCCTACCCCTTGGGATGAGGGGTACAGTGAGCTTTGGCTACCCTACTTACCTTAGGGAACATAACACGCTGGTTATTATGGGGCGGTGTTCTGTAGGGCGGAGGTACTACCCCAGTCGGACTGCTCAGTTCGGACAGCAGATACCGTCGCATCCTACCTCACAGATCGTAGTCTGGGAGTCACCACGAAACATCATACAATTAATCCTTCTTCTCCCCCCCAGGATCAACACTTCCTTCAGTCAAGTATTGGTTATGAACAACGCTGGTACTGTCCTAGGTTCCAACTTCGACGCGAGAAAACGAACAGTCATTCTGATGCACGGATTTGCCGGCTCCGCTACATCCAGCTTCAACACCAACCTTGTACCTGGTAAATTTTTTATACCACTTAGGTAGCAGACAAGTACACGGCCCGCATAATGGGAAGCGGTCACCGTGGCCTATGGACGTGTGCAACACACTCGCTCTGCCGACCCTGGAGAGGAGGTTGGGTGGATATAGGAATGGTTTTTTTATATATATGAAGGACACGTCAAAATGTCTTCACCCCGCCTGATGGTAAGCTAATGGTAAAGTCTCAGGACAGGGGGTCATCAATACATACACCGTTAGTACTACAGTGCCCTCAGCTTGACTGCCTCATCAAATGCATTTTCACGGTCCGCTTAAAGGACCCGGGACTATAGGAGGAAGGAAACACGTGAACTGGTGAAAATTCCAAGTCCAAGAGTTGGGGGTGAGTGTAAGTTTCTGTCCTAACGTACTTTGGATATTTTAGTAAATTATTTGAAAGAAGGAGCAACTAAAAGTAAAGGGCACTCCACTAAAAAAAATCCATACGGGTGAAGCCGCGGGCAACGGCTAGCTCTTAAGTTAATCAGAGACTTTCAATAAATAATTTTCTTTTACCAGCATTCTTGGCTGGTGATGACTGCAACGTGATTATCTTGGATTGGAGTGCTGGATCCACGTGGGGACCCCGCGCTAGAGAAGCTGGTAAGTATGACAGCAACCCATTTATGTCCCACTGCTGGGCACGGGTCTCCTCTCCTCTAACGAGAGAGCTGAGAGGGTTTAGACCTTAATCCACACACGCTGGCCTAATGCGGGTTGATGGATCGGACATCTTCTTAGAATTTCTTCTAGGACATGTGGGTTTCCTTACGATGTTTTTCCTTCACCGTCAGCAGATGGTAAATCATGTAGCACATATAAATTTTCACATTGGTACTGTCCGACCGGATTCGAACTCGATACCTCAAAAAGGAGGCCGCGTCCTTATCCATTCAGCTACCATCGATGGTAAGCTGGTAGGTAAGTGATGAAATAAAATTGTGATCCAGCACAGCTCGCCACACGTACCGCACTCTATCGGGGAATCCCCTCCGTGTACCTGTACCACTCAAACAATATCAGATTGATTCCCGGTCAGTGCAAATATGAAGTAACACATGACGCATGAATGCGTCTATTTTTTACTATTTTTTTTTATTTTTACTTTATCGTTACGGGTAGTTGGATTAATATCTTTGCTTAATTGGAGTCCTAAACAGTCCGAAAACTGATCTAACTACACAACTGCGATATCGCCAGTGCGTTGTGGAGGTCAGGTGGCAGTCACTTCACGGAACATATCGAAATTCGGACTTCATAGTTAGACTGAGAGCAGATTCCAACTGGATCAGAAAAAGGTGGTACATTCAATCATACATACCGCGGTAGCCTAGTGGTCAGGGTAATGGACTGCTGAGACGAGGTTTCAATGCTTTTCGAAGTTATGTGTGTATTTATCGCAGGTTTATAAGTGCCCGGTTAATGGCAATAGGCTCGCCATCTATTACATTGGGACCTAAACATAAACTGGCGAAATGTGGGTGCTAGCACCTCTACCTACCCCTTGGGGGATATAGGCGTGAGTTTATGTTATGTTATATGTCAATCATACAGGTGAAATTATTAAAAGCGTGTCAATAATGATCTTCATTCCAGGTCAAGCTGGAGGTCGCTTTGTCAACTGGCTCATGAGCATCACAGGTGCAAGACCCGAACAGTTCACCATCGTTGGCTACAGTGTTGGAGGTAAGGATTCAACAAATTGTTTTTTTTTTATTAGAAAGGTCTTGCTTAACTAAAAATTAAATTGTAGTTAGGTATAATTATTTTCTTGCAAATTTTGAGTTCGGCATAACGGTATATTGCGGTTTACTGGTGAAGTAGGTATGTACTTGTGCATAAAGTGCAATAAATAAATATATTCCATTTCAATTTTGAGTTCGGCATAATGATATATTATTATTCCGTTCGAATTTTGAGTCTGGCAAGCATAGCGGTATATTCCGTTTCAATTTTGAGTTTGGAATAGCGGTTTATGCCTTTCTAATTTTGAGTTTGGCATAATTTCATTTCAATTTTAATCGATAAAAATGTAATTGAACATGGTTAATATAATGTTTATTTATCTTTCAGGCCATGGCGCTGGTTTCATCGGCCGAACAGTCAATGGCAACGTTAACTACATTATTGGTAAGTATTTTATTACGTAGGTACTTAATGCCTACGGAGATGCCTTACGGGGCCACCTTACACCCCTTTTTTATAGTGCGAAAATCCCCATGGAAACCACCCCCGTCAGCCATCGGGAGTGGTTATGTCGGGATCGAACCGACTAAAACCGCACGCCGTCTCGGGCCTTAATTACCGGGGTGTAAGGTTACCCAATAGGCATATCCCTCGCACCCCAGCTCACCCAGGGCCATCTACGGTTTTAAGATGGCCTCTTCGACGCCCCGAAAGGGGGAGGGTGTGGAGTGAGCATCGCGCCACTTTGCCGACGGTGGGGTGTAGGGTGACAGGCGGCCGTCCTGTCACCCTACCGTCGTCGGTGCGCAGACAATCTGCTTGCCCGCCGCTCACTTTCCACTGTGCCCTCTGCTAGTCAGAGGGACACGTGGAAAGCCTCGGAGCAGCACTCTAGAGGGCCACTCCCACCCCGGCTGGATTGGCCGCAGGCAGCAGCATCTCCCGTGGTGAGTGGGAGCCGCTGCTCGCCTCCGTTGCCCGGGTGCACCACGTGGAGGTTCCGGCCCGCACCCGGGCCACGTTACACCCCGGCGCGACGTCTGTTACTATTAAGGCAATCATAATGATATTAAAAATACTTAATTGTCTACAGCTTGTGACCCCGCTGAACGCTGGGACGCCAACGAGGTCTTCAGGCCTACAGATGGAGCTTACACCGAAATTGTCCACACCAGTGTCGGCAATATGGGTACGTACAGCGTTGGACCAAGAGCCAGCAATTATTAGATTTCCTTTAAAATCAAGTGTGGGAAAAAATTATACATATAGGCTAGGCCAGGGTAGGCGAACCTTTATGCATCAACGTGCCATTTTTTTCTGAAACATGTTTCATGGGGTCACTGGCGTGCCATCAAAAACTCTTCATGAAATAATGTAAACAAAAGAGGTATATTTTTGAAATGTTTTTTTTTTTTAAATTCATGATAGGCTTACGTTTGACCTCAATCTCACCTGATGGTAAGTGACGATGTGGTCTACGATGAATCACGCTTGCCTAGAAGGAACCTATTCACTCGTGACTTGAATACTCCCAGGTTATAGCTTTCCGGAAACACAGACTCAGGCAAGGAATTCCACTCCTTAGCTGTACGCACGATGAACGTGTCAGCAAAGCGCTTTGTGCGTATGAGTGGAATATCGACCATATAGCGGTGGCGTGACGCTGTTCGTCTGGTCGTTCGTTGATGGAAAGGACTTGGAGGTATCAGGTTGTGCAATTCCAGAGCGCACTCCCCGAAATGTATCCGATAGAACACCGAGAGACCTGCAACTTTGCGTCGATGGGCAAGGCTTTAAAGCCTTTTCTCGACTAGTGCATCGTTGTTGATGAGTCTCTTGGCTCGTCTCTCGATCCAAGTTCTCGATGTTTTTGTAACACGCATAATAGTACATTATGGTACAAGGGAGGTACCTAAGTTGAAAATTACGGCTGAGACGATATTGCTAGCCCTCGTTATAAGAAGCCGAGGATAAGTAATTTTCATACCTCACGAGTGTCATACGACGTTTTATAACATATTTGAACACTCCGTAGCATAGGATCATTCTCGTTAGATCGTCATAAAATACCTAAAAACCTACATTTTTTACACAAGTTTTATGATCGGCGACGTGCCCAAAATATTGCGCCGCGTGCCACCAATGGCACGCGTGCCATTGGTTCGCCTACCCTGGGCTAGGCTTTCAGTTTGTTTTAGTGGGTAGGAAGGGGCGGGGGGAGGAGGTGCACAGTGAGCTCTGGCTACCCTACTTGCTGCTGGGAACACAACACCCTAGTTATTATGGGGCGGTGTTCTGTAGGCCGGAGGTACTACCCCAGTCGGACTGCTCAGTTCGGACGGGAGAAACCGTCGTGTCCTAACTCCATTCCCATTCCCGATGCCCCAACCTCCTCTACCAGGGTCGGCAGCACGAGTGTGACGCCCCTGGTGTTACACTCGTCCATAAATAAGCCACGGTGACCGCTTCCCATCAGATGGGTCGTGCGCTTGTCTGCCACCTAAGTAGAATACAAAAATAAAAAAACCTTTTGAGGTAGGTAAGTTTGAACGGAACTTAAAAAGTTGTAAAAATTGTACTTGATGAATCTTTTTAGGTTGGACTGGGGACCTCGGTCACGTGGACTTCTACCCTAACGGTGGAAGCAACATGCCTGGTTGCATCACTGGACTCTGTGACCATGAGAGGTGAGGATACTATAGTCTTAAAACCATCCATCATCTTAGCCCTATCCCCACTATCACGCTATCCTATTAATATCATAAAGTGAAAGTACTAACTAATTTGAAAAAATACTAAAATATTAACGGGAATTAACGCGATCATGGTACAAATAAAAATAATGATTAAAAATCCCTGCCCGAGTCTGTGTTTCCGGAAAGCTATAACCTGGGAATATTTAAGTCACGAGTGAATAGGATCCTTCTAGGCAAGCGTGATTCATCGTAGACCACATCGTCACTAACCATCAGGTGAGATAGTGGTCAAACGTAAGCCTATCTTAAATAAAATAAAAAATGTAAAATTTAAAGAAACCGACTGTAAGCTGTGTTGTAAGGCCTGAAATAAGTTCGATAGTAGACGGTACCCATTAATTTTCTTTCGGTTTATGCTTTCCGAATGGATACCTCCTGCTATCAAACTTGTTTCAGGCTTTTCAACAGCAGTCAGGTTTTTTTATTTTTTTATAATTTATTTTATTTTATACTTTGTATTTACGATATATAACTATTATATTTTTGAAATCTTCTACTAATTTCCTTCATTTTGATACCCTACTCGTAAAAAAAATTTTTTTTGGACAACATACATTTTAGCACCAGAAATCAATACATTATATCGATACATACATTAATTATTACATACATACATACATACATACGCGCGAAACACATTACCCTCGCTGGCGCAGTCGGGTAAAAAGGTAGTAATATTTAGATGTTTATTATTCAATTTCGGTCTAACAGCTGAACGAACCTGACTGAAAGGACAATGCCAGGATTTGTATGAAACTTTATTAATATCTCTTTATCCGACTTCGAAAAAAATAGATTTTTTTTAAAAGTACTTGTGTTTCAGGTCGTTCTACTATGTAGCTGAGTCCATGATCTCCGGAGGTTTCACTGGCACGCGCTGTGACAGCGTGAGTGCTGCTACTTCTGGCAACTGCAATGGTCCAGAGACTCTGCGACTGGGTGGCATTTTACCGAAGACAGGGTAAGAAAAGCGGTTTCCTTTGGGCAACCTTTTTTTCCGTACGGAAATCCTCATGAATACCCAACCCGTGGTCAGCAGGGCAGGTTATGTCGGACTCTTACCGACTAAAACCGCACGCCGTCTAGGGTCTTCTGTCGCCAAGGTGTAAGGTGGCCCATAGAGCATTTCTCTCGCACCACAGCTTGACCCGGGCCATCTCCGGATTCGAGCTGGCCCCCTCGGGTTTGGGAACCACGGTGTTCCCACCATGCCCCTGCCATGAAAACTACGGAAACCATCTCCGACTGCCATCGGGGGTGGCTATGTGGGGATCGAATTGACTAAAATCGCACATCATCTCGGGTCTAAGATTACCCGGGGTGTAAGGTTACCTAAAAAGGCATATCCCTCGCACCCCAGCTGACCCTGGGATATCTACGGTTTTAAGATGGCCCCGGGTCAGGCCTGGAGTTGAATAATGAAGATAATCCTCCTCTTCAACCTGGTGTTAATCCCAGTCGCATCCAAAGCTTTCACCTCGGAGTCTGGGGTCCGCTTTACTAGTCTTAACTGCGGATTTGGCTGGACCTCGATATTTTCCGTGAAGCGACTGCCATCTGACCTTCACAACCCAATGGTGACATTAGGCGATATAGCAGCAGCTAGACCGTTGTTGTTGGACTTTTTTGGGCTCCAACTACCCGTAACGACTGCTATGTATGGCAACCGGGACCGACGACGGCTTAACGTGCTCTCCGAGGCACGAATGATGAAGATAATAAGTAATTGAAATGATTTCATCAATTTTGTTGCAGACGTTCCGGTATATTCTTCGTGCGGACCAACAATCGCCAGCCCTTCTCTCAAGGTTGAGAGGATATTAAATGAATGATTCCGAAAAATAAATGATTGTTTTATTTATTTCCTATATTATACTAGCTGTTGCCCGCGGCTCCGCCCGCGTGGATGTCGAAATCCGTTTCAAAAACTATTCTATCTCTCAAGTTGGCTCGAACTGCACATGGTGTGCGAATTTTATTATAATCGGTTAAGTGGTTTAGGAGTCCATTGAGGACAAACATTGTGACACGAGATTTATATATATTAAGATTATATTATAACCGCGGTAGCCTAGTGGTCTGTGTAATGGACTGCTGAGACGAGGTCTCGGGTTCGTTCCCAGGTTCACCATGGCACACACCAATGACTTTTCGATGCGAAGTTATGTGTGTATTTATCGCAGGTTTATAAGTGCCCGGTTAATGGCAATAGGCTCGCCACCTATTACATTGGGACCTAAAAATAAACTGGCGAAATGTGGGTGCTAGCACTTCTACCTACCCCTTCGGGGATATAATAGGCGTGAGTTTATGTTATGTTTATTTATTTCATTTTTGGGTTCCGTACCTGGAAAGTCACCAACTAAGCACTTAATAAGACTTCATTGTATGTTTGTCTGTTAGCAGTCTATTATATGCCAGACCCAAACTAAGCAGTGCTGGTCATAATATGGGTTCTAGAATACAGATGTTCCTAGGACTTTTTTGGAAATAATTATTATTGTTACTACACAGAAAGAATCGTGTTGTGTTCTCGGGCGGTAAGTAGGGTAGCCAGAGCGCACAATCCCCCCCCTTATCCATCAATCCCCACCTACAACCCCCTCCCCCAAATTCCCAACCCTCTCTCACGTCCATAGGCCACGGTGACCACTTCCCATCAGGTGGGCCGTGTGCTTGTTTGCCACCTAAGTAGTATAAAAAACACCTGGACTCAGACAAATGTAAAAACACAAATTCTTGTACCTATTAACATATTTTTTCTGAGCGGGAATTGAACACGCGACCGCTTACTTAGCAGTCGAATGTTCTACCACTGCGCTACATGTATCACATTCACAAAAGTTTATATACAGGACGTATAAATTCAGCGCTCACTTCGAAGACCACCATGATATATGGTGTTATAAATATATCTTCAGTTTATAACTCCATAACGTAGTCTGTTATATTCACTGCACGTAATTTACACGGCTTATAAAGGGTGTGCGGATCATGTACCTTTAATATATACACGTTGTTCACTTTTTGAAATGGTATTAGATTTGAAATAAAACTATTTTAACATAATTTTGTCACAATTTATTTTGTAGGAAGAGATTTACACCCTATTATATTATTAGGGTGTAAATAGCCTATTATAATAATACAATATTTAAGTACACCTTTTTTATGCATTTTAGCAAAATAAATAAGAAGTCTATAAAAATTGTTTATTAAATCAAATATAAATAAGACTCAGAATTCTGTACCAGCGCAAGCGGGGCGGAAAAAGCATTTGATGAGGCCTTCAAGCTGAGGGCCACCACTGTAGCACTATCGGTGTATGTAGTGGTGACCCCAGTCCTGAGACTTCACCAATAGATTTTCATCAGATGAGGTGAAGTCATGTTGACGTCATCATTCTCTGAACCTTTTGCCCAACTCAGTTGGGGTCGGCTTTCCAGTCTAATTGTGATGCGGCTGAGCTTTGATATTTTCCGTGGAGCGACTGCCATCTGACCTTCACAACCAATGGTCATTATGACCAATGGCGATATCGAAGTTCCAAGTTAGACTGGTTGCACTTTTGTGGGCTCCAACTACCCGTAACGACTGCCATAGATGTTTGTATAGCAACCGTGACCGACGGCTTAACGTGCTCTCCGAGGCACTAATAAGCCTACGATAAATACACACATAACTTCGAAAAGCATCGAAAAGTCATTGGTGTGTGCCATGGTGAACCTGGGATCGAACCCGAGACCTCGTCTCAGCAGTCGCTAGTCACCTAAGTCGCTACCGCTACAGATAAATATATTATTTAAACAAAAACTTTTAAAATACGAACATCCTGTATATTAAAGAGCAGCTCACGACTTTTTATTACGCAAACGTGACCCCACGCAGTTACTTTTATAGCGCTTAGCGTTAAGAGGATAAGCAGAGAACTCGAAGTTTTGTTCATATAGGAGTAAAAAGTTATAAATTCAGTTTTCTCTCTCCTAAATTTAATTTTTTTATACAACTTAGGTGGCAGACAAGCACACGGCTCACCTGATGGGAAGCGGTCAACGCGACCTATGGACGTGTGCAACACCAGGGGCGTCACACTCGCGCTGCCGACCCTGAAGAGAGGGGTGGAGGGGGAGGGTTCATATCCTCTTGACGACAAGCTTGTAGCGTAGCTGTAGAGGTTTCAACTGAGGTCGCGGGTTCGCTTCCAGCTCAATGCAAATATTTGAAGGAGTATAATATAGTCTGTGTTTTCGGAAAGCTACAACCTGGGAGTCTTCAAGTCTAGAGTGAACAGGTTATTTCTAGGCAAGCGTGCTTCACCGTCGACCACACCATCACTTACCAACAGGTGAGATTGTGGTCAAACGTGAGCCTATTACAAGTCGGTTAATAATGAAAAGTGGGAATATTTGTATTGGTCTGAAATACTGTATAAATTTTTATAAAAAAAAGTATATGATAATAATCCGCATTCAGGAACCCATAGCATCGAGCCTTTACGTGGCATATAAATCTTGACTGTAAAGGGAGCAACTGCTGTCTGCTTCAAATTTGAGTAGTTCCTTAGTGAAAAAACTCAAATAAATCGAAGCTAAGCAAGGGCAAATTACTAGTATATAAAATAAAAGATTTTTGACTTGGATTTCCATCCAAGGTGGGCCGGACGAACACAGGGATATCACCCATCTCCTTCATCCATTCATCCATATATTCAAGAGTACAATTCTCGATTCAATGACGCATAGTATTTGATCACCCTGCCTGTCCCGTAAAGCGTGAAGCGTGAATGTTTTACCTATAACATGGAGATTAAGACACCCGCAAAGTTCCTGATATAAAACACCAAGTATAATAATATATTTAATTTTCTTTTATACCACTTGGAAGCGTCCCACCTTTTTTTTATACTACGTAGGTGGCAGACAAGCACACGGCCCACCTGATGGGAAGCGGTCACCGTGGCCTATGGACGTGTGCAACACTAAGGGTGTCACGCACGCGCTGCCGACCCTATAAATAATAATTAAAGTAATAATAAATTTGTGATTCTACTTGATACTCATATTTTGAATGTGAAAGCTTATGAAAATATAATATAATATAGCCGAGCGTTAGTCGAGCCTCTACAGCTACGTAGAGATATTGCTTCTCTGGCAGTTTTTTACCGCCTCTACCATGGCGAGTGTTCCGATGAGCTCATCCAATTAATCCCACCCTCTCCTTTCCTATACAGAACTACACTTGCCGGACTGAGGTATCACCCTCACACAGTGCAATCAATTTCATCAAGAACCAAGCGGTTCGGTGTCTCTTTTATTCTCCGCACCATAAAAACTTGGAACTCTTTACCGGCGCATGTGTTTCCTTCCTCCTACAGTCCCGGGACCTTTAAGCGGGGCGTGAAAAAGCATTTGTTGAGGCCGTCAAGCTGAGGGCCACCACTGTGGCACTATCGGTGTGTGTAGTATAAAATCCCTACTTTGACGGTAGACAGATGCCATATGAAACAAAACTAAAATTACTCAAGCTTTTTTCGAGCGATTTGGCTGGCGTAACTTCCGAGCACCCAAACTCATAGGGGTGGGTACATCTGCGTAAAAAGTCTATGAATAAAATTAGGGATCCGCAACAATTTATTGCGTATATAAACGAATGTTGCTGAAATATGGACACATTTACATACTTTTTTAAACTTATTGTTTTGAGTTCAGTATTATACTTAATTTATACGAGTATCTACTTACTTTTTTTGCTTATTTATACAACTTAGATGGCAGACAAGCACATATGGCTTATCTGATGGGAAGCGATCACAGTGGCTATGTTCAAAATCAGGGTTGTCACACTGTTTATACAATAATTTTTATAACCATCACGCCGATCTTTTTTTTATCTAAACATTGTTTTAATGAAAAAATCTTAATTTATTATTTATTTTTTGCATTTTTTTTTGTTTATTTTACTTCACTATGTGACATTCAGCACAATGTGAAAATTGTTATGAATAAACACAGAACAAAGAAAATGGTTTTTTAATGTTCTGTGTGAATAAATTATTAATGATTAATGATTAAACCAGATTCAAAAACAAAAAGTTCGAGGATGCCATATAACATTCAGAAAAAGAACCTTTCATTTGATAACTCATTCATCAAAATCCATCCATCCATTAGGCCTATAGAGGGGAACAAAGAAAACAACACACACACACATCATGCGTAAAACATTACCCTCGCTACCGCAGTCGAGTAAGAAATCGATCAATGGCAACTTAGCAAGCATAACCGCCGTAACTAACGATATCAAAATGGTCTTAACTTAAGTGTGGAACGGTGTACGTTTCCCAACTGACAGATTTATGGGGAAGCCCCTGGCTATGTTTAAAACATATTGAAAGCGAACGAAGCATCGAACCCCTTTCTATCGCTATAGAAACCTGTCTTACAACACTTTTATTATATTACTAACTTATGCTCGTGGCTCCGCTTGCGTGGATGTTAGTTTTCGCGTTTTTTTACTAGTATCTCTGGTCCTACTCAACCGATTGTGATCAAAATATGCATAAGATTTTATATTTGACCAAGATCTTTTAAACAAAGTGCAGTAGTTTACAGTCAAACAGACAAGTAGATATTCCAAAAAAAAAATATTGGTTTTCAGAATCGTTCAATAATTATAACATAGCCCAAGTTTTTTAAAATATCTTCAATGTACAGACACATCTACTTTAAAAATTATATACCTAATTAGAGTAGTTGAACTATAAATAGGTTGTATTTATAAGATTTATTAATCTAAAAATTACAATAATTAAAATTAAACTAAATAAAACTTTTCAACCTAGCGTTAATCCCAGTCGCATCCAAAGCTTTCACCTCGGAGTCTGGGGTCCGCTTTACCAGTCTTAACTGCGGATTTGGCTGGACCTCGATATTTTCCGTGAAGCGACTGCCATCTGACCTTCACAACCCAATGGTGACATTAGGCGATATCGAAGCATTGCAGCTAGACCGTTGTTGTTGGACATTTTAGGGCTACAACTACCCGTAACGACTGCCATAGATGTTTGTATGGCAACCGGGACCGACGGCTAACTAACACTACTAAGTAATTAAAAAAACTGGGTCCCCTTGGCAGGGTGCCTAGGATACAGACAGTATACCTAATATATGTATAGATAAGATACATAGATAGATACACACAGACCAAAGCAAACATTCATATTCATGCACACAAATATTTGCACCGAGCGGGCATCGAACCCGCAACCCCGACTTAGCAGCCGAACGCTGACTACGCCACAGAGGTTGCCAGATGCAAAAATAGTTTGCAAATAAATCTTAGAGATAAACTTGAGTCCGTACTACCGATGTAGTGACAAGTTGATGGATTTATGGTGAAGTCGGATATCCGACTCTTTCGCAAACGATCTCCGGATATCCGTGAGAGGTTGGGAGGTAAACTGATAGTGCAACATTGAAATAAAACTATTTTTAACACATTCTATCACGATTCGTTTAGTGTTACTAAACCCTTTTATTAAACTTGACCTGTTTGTTTGGGTCAAATCTAGTAATTGAAAATTGACCCTTTCCAATGGATGGATTGTTCTGATATTTGGCACATATCTTTAGTTCTGGTGACAATACAAGTTAACCTATTCTGTATCATTGTAAATAAAAGATGGCCGCCGCTACAAAATGGTTAATAATATTTTTATTATGCAAATGGTAAAAGCGATTGTAGCTGAATTAAAAGTAATCCCAGAAGCTTTGTTTTGAAAACATGAGTTGTTTTTACAGCACATTATTACACAGGACGGCATATTTTCGCTAGTATTATTCCGACAAAACTATGTCACACGCTGTTACAAGATCTTCGGCAGACTACCGACCGTCCGTCATAAGATTACCAAATTGTCTTATGTTGGTCGGCTTCAAAAAAAGTATTTTTTTTTTTTTTATATAGGACACGTCAAAATGACTGACTCCACCTCGTCTGATGGTAAGCGAAAGGCAAAGTCTCAGGACTGCGGCCACCACCACATACACCGGTAGTGCTACAGTGGCGGCCCTCAGCTTGACGGCCTCATCAAATGCTTTTTCACGCCCCGCTTAAAGGCCCCGGGACTATAGGAGGAAGGAAACACATGCGCTGGTAAAGAATTCCAAGCCTTTATGGTGCGGCAAATAAAAGAGGCACCGAACCGCTTGGTTCTTGATGGAATTGATGGAAGTATGCACTACTCTGTCTATACTTTTTTATTGGTCTGAGAACTAAGTAAACATTTTCTTGCAACACAACAAACATGGCGGACTAAAACTATAAAATGTACCCTACTCATATTTTATTAATTTATGCCCTTGAATTTCGGAGGTGAATATAATATAATTGTATTTTTACCAATAACCGGTATTATTTCTCTTTTTTTGTCTCCTTCCGACACAATGTAATTATTGTAAAGAAATAAAATACATTGAATTATTTTTTTTTCCTACCTTAACATCAAAGATCTTAGAAAAAGCCTATAACTTACCTTATCAATCTTACTCTTCAATATATACGGAATACCAGGTACAGCTCCGAAGATTGAAGGCATCATAGCTGGAGCGATAATCACCTTCACCTCACTGTCCTCTTTAGAGCACTTACAACAGCAATGACAGTTATCTTTGACAGTCTCCGTTTGACACTCCTTGACAGTTCTCATTTCACTGTCATTTTGTTCCACAAACAATTTTGGTTTTTTATAAGATGCGGGTAGTTCGAGCAGAGGTTTGCGTCTTTTTAAGTCTTTCGGCGTTTCGAGAAGGTAGGATTTCGGTCTTTCGGAGTTTTCTGATGTGAATGGGTGAACCAGTAGTGTGGTCTTGGTATTATTTGAGGCCCTTGGTAGGGCCTCAAGCTGTCTTACTGGATCCAATTTGATAGTTTTTACAACTTCAAATAAAGAATGTGATATATTTTTAGTATTTTTTCGTTATTTGTTTGAAAATTACTGAAAAAGAATATATTATTACTAGCTGTTGCCCGCGGCTCCGCCCGCGTGGATGTCGAAATCCGTTTCAAAAACTATCCTATCTCTCAAGTTGGATCGAACTGCACATGGTGTGCGAATTTTATTATAATCGGTTAAGTGGTTTAGGAGTCCATTGAGGACAAACATTGTGACACGAGATTTATATATATTAAGATAACTAGCTGTTGACCGTGACTCCGCCCGTGTAAATATCGGTTATTACATGTGGAATATTGAACTACCGTCACTTAAGTTATTGCAGATTATATTTAATATATTCACGTACTATGTCGTTTCAAACTTGCCTCATCCTAAAAAAAACCGCAATAAGTAAGACATTTAATGCACTTATAGTTAGAAAAAATGCACCATTTTGGTTTCTTAGGGTTTTGCTCCATTGTACCCCTGGTTTATACCCCCGGTGGTAGAACGGGTAAAATTAGTGCAATAAATATTTTACTTATTGTAGTAGTAGACCGAAATAATAAGCGTTATATCTATAATATTATTTAATAATACTAAACAAGGATTTATTGTTTTTAATAATGGGGGTAAATGTTTTTATAAATATGAAGTAATAACAGCCTAGCCCATTAATGTCCCACTGCTGGGCACGGGTCTCCTCTCCTCTATCGAGAGAGTTGAGAGGGTTTAGATCTTAATCCACACACGCTGGCCTAATGCGGGTTGGTGGATCGGACATGTCCTTAGAATTTCTTCTAGGACATATTTTTGATCACAATCGGTTGAGTAGAACCGGAGATATAGTTAAAAAGGCGAAAACCGACGTCCACGCGGGCGGAGCTGCAGGCATAGGCTGGTTTCTTATTTTAATATGAATCTAAACGATTCATATTACCTTCAGGGGGAGGCACCATAAAGAACAAAAAAATATTCTAGAACCAATATTAAGAGCTAGATAACCTATGGTTACTTTGGGCCTGGCCTATCTCTACTTAGGTGAATAAAATACATCTTTTTTTCCTATGCAAAGCCGGGACAAACCGCTAGTGAATATTGAGTTTGTATTTTCTTAAGATTTTTTTTATGTTTAATATATTCAGAAATATTATATTAAGTAACTGATTAACTGATGTTATTATATTCAAATTCAAATTCATTTATTATTTGGCAACTAAGTCCAATTTGTTGGTAACAATTTTTCTTATTATCTACTGTTAGTATTAAAAATAAAATCATTTTATTATATTTAGCAAATATATTATATTTAATTATAGCAAAGAGAAAATGTATTCGTCAGAATGTTTGGTTGGGGAAATTCCTTAAAATTAAAAATTAAACCCCCAAAGTGTCAAAAGCTAGTAACAATTTTTATTAAGATAAAATGTTTAGTAAAACTATCGTTAATTAGGTTTGGATTAAGTTGTATTTCATTTAATTTCATTTAATATTTTGTTCATGTTCATTAATTATATTTTTTGTTTTATTAACGTAAAATTAATTTAAAATTCTAACATCCTATTCCTTCTTAAAACATTTATTGTTATCAAATTAATCATCACCGTTTTTATTGCTTTTAATTTAATTATCACTCTTATTTTGATCACTTTTATTTCACAAAAATAATTATCACATGTCTATATTTTATCTTTTGTTCCAAGTTTAAAATTCTCAGTTTTTTTTAAACACAAAACATACTCAGTTTAATAAAATCAGTCTATCACATCATAATTTTTTAACATTTAAACATTATTTTAACAAAGTCAACTTTGTTTACAAAAAGTTCATAGACCTCCAACCTTGAAAAACACGTGTCTAATGTTTGTAAACAACATCACAAACAAACAATTCCAAAAACACAGAAAAGACAATCACGAACAGTAACTTTTATTACCATCTATCACACATTTAATTTTAACAAAAATTATTTTGCAAAATTTACAAAAAAATTGCAAAATTATCAAAAAATAATTTGCAAAATCTTGCGGGATGCTTAGTACGTGTGTTTCTCGCGGCGTTTGAGAAATAACTGAATATTCGAAGTTATATTTAGGGCGGGATGGGCGTGTACTAGGGCGGGCTTGTAGACCACGCCTGCAGCGATTTCAGTTCTGAAATATTTCTTAGTCTAGACTATCCAAAATGGCGGTTACGAAGGAAATTATTTAGTCTGGCTCTTTAACATGAAGTGGAGTAATTTATTATTTAGTGGGCAAGTGGGAATATTTCCTGAAATTAAATAATTTCAAATTTGGATTGCTGGAAGCGATCTTCTGGATGGCGTGATGGTCTGTACATTGGAAATATTAAAAAATACTAGGGTTATGTTATATGAACGATTCTAAACACAAAGATATTTTTTTAAATATAGTGCACGTCTAAATAATAATAATAAATAAATAAATAAATATTCTACGACATTCTACGCAGCGCCCTCTAGACCCAAAGTAAGCATAGTTTAACTAGCTTGTGTTATCGGTTCTAGAATGCAGATAAACATACTTATATACTTACTTTTTGTAAATACATACTTATTATACATAGAAACACCCAGACCAATGCAAATAGATATTTTCATGCATACAAATATTTGCACTGAGCGGGAATCGAACCCCCGTCCCCAACGTAGCAGTCGCATGCATTACCGCTACGCCACAGAGGCCGTCAAATGACTAAACTAAATGACTTCACCTCGTCTGATGGTAAGCTAAAGGTAAATTCTAACGACTGGGATCACCACTACATACCGATAGTGCGGCCCTCAGCTTGATGGCCTCATCAAATGCTTTTTCACGCTCCACTTAATTTCTTTTTATTTTATAGATATTTTATAGAGCGAACGCACTGCGGAGTCAGTGTTCGCGGGTTCGATTCCCACCCAGTCAAATATTTATATAGTTTGGTCTGAGTGTTTCATATTATCCAAAGAAAAGTATTAAAGTAGGTATGTTTATCCGCAATCCAGAACCCATAACACGCGCTAGTTAAACTCAGCTTACTTTGGGTCTAGAGAGCGCTGTGTAGAAAGTCGTAGAATATTTATTATTATTAATTGAAAATGAAAATACAAATATAAGATGCATATTTTATTACAAATTGTTGTTCCTCTTCTTTCAAAGTCGGTTAAAAACCAATCATATTTAACCCTGAGAGAATGGCCGGCGAGAGTTCGTGCGCAGGAAGAAAATTCCGCTTCGTCTGAAAAAATAATAATTATAGTCACACTAGCTGTTGCCCGCGGCTCCGCCCGCATGGATGTCGAAATCCATTTCAAAAACTATCCTATCTCTCAAGTTGGATCGAACTGCACATGGTGTGCGAATTTTATTATAATCGGTTAAGTGGTTTAGGAGTCCATTGAGGACAAACATTGTGACACGAGATTTATATATATTAAGACGAAGATGAGTAAGCTACGTGGTTAAAAGTTGTGGGTTCGGTTAAATAAATTATTAATTTTATGGTGTAAATTCGCTATTCGCTATTCGCTTATAATCTATTCGACGCAATTCTTATAGACAACTAAACCCTGCACAATTTGTCATATAAAAGCGACTAAGGCGAAATATTCGTACGAATAAAGTAAATATATACACGAATAGGCCTTCCCCACTTCGTTGTATACACGTGAATAAAGGCGAATAGCGAATACCGAATAGCGAATAGCTAAGTGTGGTTCCACCATTAAATAGGTAGACTTTTAAAACAAGCTTTCTAGACATGCATAACCAGACAAATTCTGGCGGAGTCTGGGGTCCGCTTTACCAGTCTTAACTGCGGATTTGGCTGGACCTCGATATTTTCCGTGACGCGACTGCCATCTGACCTTCACAATCACAACCCAATGGTGACATTAGGCGATATCGAAGCATTGCAGCTAGACCGTTGTTGTTGGACTTTTTAGGGCTCCAACTACCCGTAACGACTGCCATAGATGTTTGTATGGCAACCGGGACCGATGGCTTAACGTGCTCTCCGAGGCACGACCAGACCAAATACCCATATTCATGCATAAAAATATTTACACTGAGCGGGGATCTAACCCACAGAGGCTAAACAGCGAATACAGATTGGTAGAATAAAAAAAATATAAATATGAAAGAACGATTTACTCACCCAGTCTTTGGATGGATGCCACCCATGTTTAGAGTCTCTGGGAGGTGACAGTTGCCAGTGAGGGCCGCTCTGAAATCAGGGCACCTCCGGCCTGTGAAACCGCCAGACCTCATCGATTCTCCAACATAATAGAATGACCTTGAAAAAAAGTGTGTTATTAGCTCAGCCAGAGGGCCTTTTATACTACTAAGGTGGCATACAAGCACACGGCCTAGCTGATAGGAAGCGGTCACCGTAGCCTACAGACGTCACATTCCTGGTGGCTACTTGTGGTCAAAACACCTCAGACCTGGGTCTTGATTCTGTTAAAACAAACCACTATACCGCCGGAAAAACAACACGCTGGTTATTATGGGGCGGTGTTCTCGCGGAGGTACTACCCCAGTCGGACTGCTCAGTTCGGACGGGAGATACCGTCGTGTTCTACCTCCTTCTAAGTCCTCCTTCTATGCACAGTCCTTACCTTTCATGGTCGCATAGTGCTGTGATGCACCCGGGCATCAAACTACCTTCATTGGGATAGAAGTCTACTTGAGCGAGAGGGCTGCTCCATCCTGAAAAAAATTGAAATACTTCATTAATTAAGCCGGTAAATAGTGTAACCAGAGGTCACAATCCCCAACTCTATTCAATCCTCTCCCCCAACCTCACCCAATCTCTCACAATTTCCCGTCACCAACCCCCTCCCCCCCCCCCGCCCCCAAACTTCTCAACCCTCCCCCCTACAGGGTCGCCTTCGCGGCCATTTATAGGCCGCGGTGACCACTTCCCATCAGGTGGGCCGTGTGCTTGTCTGCCACCTAAGTGATATTTAAAAAATGTTATTTTTTTAAGTGGAAGCGGTCACCCTGGCCTATGGACGTGTGCAACACCAGGGGCATCACACTCGCGCTGCCGACGCTGCAAAAATCTTCTAATGCATTTCTTGAAGAACCCCATATTGTAGACGCTAGGGAATACCACAGGGAAAATGCAGTTATCGGCCATTGGTACAATCAATCAATTAGCCATCGACGTCCACTGCTGGACATAGGCCTCTCCCAATGCGCGCCATACCACCCGATTCGCCGCCTTCCGCATTCAATCCAACTCAGCCACCTTTTTCAGGTCGTCGGTCCATCTGGCTGGGGGTACAGTAGCTCCGATAAAGAAGTATACGTACCCATACTGGCGATGTTGGTGTGAACCACTTCGGTGTAAGCTCCATCATCTGGTCTGAAGACATCCGCAGCATCCCAGCGGTCAGCGGGATCGCAGGCTGAGGATAATAATATGTGCATTTATATGTGCTAATCACATGATTTACCATCTGCTGACGGTGAAGGAAAACATCATGAGGAAACCCACATGTCCTAGAAGAAATTCTAAGGACATATCCGATCCACCAACCTTAGGCCAGCGTGTGTGGATTAAGGTGTAAACCCTCTCAGCTCTCTCGTTAGAGGAGAGGAGACCCGTGCCCAGCAGTGGGACATAAATGGGTTGCTATTAACCCACTTCAAAAGAAGTGTCAAAGTTTGACCTGGTTCTCGATTCTGCTAAAGGCAAACCACTGTCATGCCACTGACACTCTAAAAAATGCTATTTAATTGTAGACTTTACCGGTGTACAGTTAAAGTCTAAAATCAACGAAAAGAATACATAAAACTTTTTCATTCGCTCTACAAAATCATTCACATAATATTAGACTTTAAACTGTTAACTGTAAAGTAAAAAATTGAATGGCATTTTATTACAGTGTCGGTGGAATGGCAGTGGCTTGTTTTAAAAGAATCGAGGACCTGTATGTTTATCTGTCCTCCATGAGCGCAGACCTGGGGGTGACGGGTGGAGCTGCCTGTCACCCTAGCAGAAGCAGGCCGAGGTGGCGGTGCGTGAAAGTGCGGAGATGGCCCGGGTCAAGCCGGGGTGCGAGGGAAATGCTCTTTGGGCCACCTTACACCCTGGCGTAGACCCTAGAAGACCCTAGACGGCATGCGGTTTTAGTCGGTAAGAGTCCGACATAACCTGCCCCACTGGCCGCGGGGTGGGTATCCATGAGAGTTTCCGCACGAAAAAAAAGACCCTGTATGTTTGTAAACGATTATCTCGCGTTTCATTGAATCGAATTTTATGCGAATAACAGAAAAATAATGACGTGTCTACTTACCAATAATGTATCCCGCATTTCCATTCATTGTCCTACCGAGGAAGCCAGCGCCATGACCTTAGGAAGGAAAATAATATTAAGTAGACAGAGATTAATTCAATCATTTGGATTTTAAAGGATTTTATTTACTCAGTGCATGACATTGCTCTAGATGTGTCTATGTATAATGGCGGAACTACACTTCCCTATTTGCTATTCGCCTTCATTCGCATAATATATAAATCGAAGTGGGGAGGGCTTATTCGTATATATTTGCTTTATTTGCATGAATATTCGCCTTAGTCACTATTTATGACGAATTGAGGAGGGTTTAGTCATCTATAAGAATTTTCTCGAATGCAATATAGGCGAATAGCGAATAGAATAATTAAACTGTATTAAATTTGTCATTTATCGCAGGTTTATATAAGTGCCCGGTTAATGGCAATCGGCTCGCCATCTATTACATTGGGACCTAAACATAAACTGGCGAAATGTGGGTGCTAGCACCTCTGCCTACCCCTTCGGGGATATAGGCGTGAGTTTATGTTATGTTATGTTATGTTAAATTTCCCCTAATCAAGCATTTTTTCTCATAACGCTTGAAAGAAGATTAAGGACTTAAGGAAGACTTTATCTGTAGCATTCGTCCATTAATCAAAAACACAAGCCATCAAACAAACTTCTCCTTTTAGGTACTACTTCGAGGAGGTAGGACACGACGGTATCTCCAGTCCGAAATGAGCTGTCCGACTGGGGTAGTACCTCCGCCCTACAGAACACTGCGGCTATAATAATATTGTGTTCCCGCCGGTAAGTAGGGTAGCCAGAGCTCACTGAACCCCTCCTCCCCCCACCCGTTCCTAGCTCCTCTTCAGGGTAGGCAGCGCGGGTGTGACACCTTTAGTGTTGCACACGTCCATAGGCCACGGTGACCGCTTCCCATCAGGTAGGCCGTGTGCTTGTCTACCACCTACATGGTATAAAAAAAAACTTACCTCCAACACTGTACCCCACAATAGTGAACTGATCGGGTCTCGAACCTGTTACACTCATCAGCCAGTTAGCAAAACGACCACCGGCTTGACCTGTGAAGAAGAATACACATCAGAAGACGAGCTTCCAGCGAAGCGAGGAGACGATGTACGGACTGGACTACAAATGTTTTGGATCAGTATTCTCTTGCACTTGTAGCTTCTGCTGGCGACGCGAGAAAGGCGAGCAAGAGATATGTCTCCACTATACTTTGTCTAATATAGGATGATAATAATGACAGCTCCAAGTACGGTAGCCCATATAGTATAATCGAAAATGAATCTTTCGATTTTCGATTATCGTTCCCGTAGAATATGGAATCGATATTTACAAAAACACAAAAACTTTTATTTTTTATTATTCTAGTTAACTTACTTCAGGATGGAAAAAGAGAAGTTTTATGGTATAGCATTTATGTTTCGTATCATATAATATAGCTAACTATATCACAAAAATTTTAGTAAAGTAAAGTACTTAACAATTTCAATAAATTATTTTAAATTCGATTCATTTGTGTAGAGTCAATTGTGCTATATTCTTGCAAGACGCTTCACTATGACAAGTGGGCGGGGCTTGTCTATGTATACCATAATTTTAGGGGTATGATTTTGTATACAAAAATACGATACTTCATAGACATGAACTGTCATTTTTATCATCCTAAATTAGACAGAGTATAGGCTTTACTGTGTAATTTTCAAAGTATTGCTTGTATGGACCTTGGGCCCGATAATTTTGTACACTACTTAGAAAAATAGCTAGGCACTGTAGTTTTCATTTTTCATTATTCAATTCTTATAATATTGCCTCATATTATACTAACTATGAATCTAACTAAATAAAGACCTTCTTGCAACACAACAAACATGGCGGACTAAAACTATAAAAATGTACTCATATTTTATTAATTTATGCCCATGAATTTCGAAGGCGAATAAATATAATTGTATTTTTGCCAATAACCGGTATTGTTTCTCTTATTTTCTGTATTGTGTACAATTAGGGGGCCCAAAATGAAATAATATCTCCTTTAGTATCAAAACGTTTCGAAGCGCAGGGGTCGCAGTCTCGACATTTATCGCTATGACTTTGCTACCGAAATCGCAAGCTTAGCGACAAACATCGGTTGCAGTAACCATTCTTGCGTCAAACGGTAGTCTGTACATTTGGGATGGCAATATGGATATACCGATAAAGCGTTAATTTTGCGATGATATTCGTTAGGATACCATCAAAAAAAATTATTTTTTGATGGTATCCTAACGAACGCTACAAGTTAGCCCATACATTGGACCATTCAAGTAGTAGAGCAGGGAGTCCTTGATAAATATAAATTCTCTTAGGGCTCAGAAGACCGCGGCCATAATAACCATCGTGTTGTGTTCCCGGCGGTAAGTAGGGTAGCCAAAGCTCACTGTACCCCTCCTCCTCCCCACCGCTTCCTAGCTTCCCCACCTTTTCCTACCCCGCCCCCTTCTCTTCAGGGTCGGCAGCACGTGGCTGACGCCCTTGGTGTCGCACACGTCCATAGGCTACGGTGACCACTTCTCATCAGGTGGACCGTGTGCTTGTCTGCCACCTACGTGATATATAAAAAAAGAGAGTAGAGAATTCCGACTAAAGCTTTTATATCTACTCACCTGCTTCCTTCGCACGAGGACCCCACGAGGATCCATCACTCCAGTCCAAGACGATCACGTTGCAGTCATCTCCAGCCAAGAAATCTGTGGAATTTTCTCTAAATCAGGCCCCTGTTCTTTCTCTAGAAATTCCACTTCTAAGGTAGCAAAATAAGCGATAAACGTTTGTATGAAAGTCAGTCATTTTCAAGGTTAGACGCATGAAATTTCATACACCTATTTCTGGTTAGAAATAAATGAACATTTGTATCAATTTTTTTCCAAATTTTACCCCCCAGGGGGTGAAATAGGGGTTGAAAGTTTATATGGGAAGTTCGTCAGTTTTCAAGCTAGAAGCATAAAAATTTACATAACGATTCTTGGTTAGAAATAAACGTATACCTACTTATATGTATCAGCGTTTTTAAAATTTCACTACTAAAGGGGTAAAATAGGCGATGACAGGTTGTATGGAAAGTCAGTTATTTTCAAAGCTAGACCAAATTTCATACACATACTTCTGAATATAAATAAATGAAAACGTATATCAGTGTTTTTCAAAATTTCACCCCTAAGGGTGAAAATAAGGGTATTTATTAAAGGTATTTTGATGGATGGACATCCATCAAAACGCTATAAAATAATGGAAAGTGATTAAGTTTGAAGTAAGAAGCATGAAATTCAATATTAAAGACCCGCTGGGTATTTGTGCAATCGGGTTAAAGGATTTTTTAAGAATTTATGCCCGGGCGAAGCCGCGTCACGGGCCGCTGGTTCTGTATAAACCATTAAATGCGGCACTTACAAAACGTCATAATCAAAAATATTTAAAACTAGAAGCAAATGGACCACCGGTTCGAAACGCGGCCCGACCTGAGAAGACTCCGGCAAGAAACTCAGCGGTCTTTTTTTTTGTTTGATAAAATATTTGGGGGTTACCTGGTACTAAATTGGTGTTGAAGCTGGATGTGGCTGAGCCAGCGAAGCCGTGCATCAGGATCACTGTCCGCTTTCTAGCATCATAGTAGGAATTCCTCACTGTGTCGACGTTGTGAGGGACTAGGGGTTGGCTTCTTGAGGGGTTGGCCCTGGAGGAGAAAATTGATGATATTAGTGAAGGCTGTAGGAAGTAGGACACGACGGTATCTCTCGTCCAAAATGAGCTGTCTGACTAAGATAGTTTTTTTTTATTCATGATAGGCTTAGACCTCAATCCCACCTCATGGTAAGTGACGATGTGGTCTACAATGAATCATGCTTGCCTAGAAGGAACCTATTCACTCGTGACTTGAAAACTCCCAGGTTATAACTTTCCGGAAACACAGACTTCGGCAAGGAATTCCACTACTTCGCTGTACGCACGATGAACGTGTCAGCAAAGTGCTTCGTGCGTATGAGTGGAATATCGACCATATAGCGGTGTCATGTCTCTGTTGTCTGGTCATTCCTTGATGGAAAGGACTTGGAGGTATCAGCTACCTTCACCCTACAAAAGACCGCGGCCATAATAACCATCGTGTTGTGTTCCCACCGGTAAGTAGGGTAGCTCATAGTACAGAACTATATGTGCCCGGTTGATGTATCACCCTCACAATTTCACCAAGAACCAAGCGGTTCGGTGCCTCTTTTCTTTGCCGCACCATAAAGACTTGGAATTCTTTACCAGCTCATGTGTTTCCTTCCTCCTCTAGTTCCAGGTCTTTAAGTGGGGCGTGAAAAAGCATTTGATGAGGCCGTCAAGCTGAGGACCACCTTTGTGTAACTATCGGTGTTTTTGTAATGGTGACTCCCATTCCAGAGACTTTACCTTTAGCTTACCATCAGGCGAGGTAAAGTCATATAGACGTGACCGACATGAAAAAAATATCCTCAAATGAGATGTTATCTCACCTGGTGAAGAGGTGATATCTGTTGGTTTGATCCGGGTTGTATCTGGCGCTAATATCGTAGTCACTAAGTTTGATCCAGTTGTCGACAAGACGCAGCTCCCCATCATCCGTCTCCAGATAGTCGTAACGAAGACCTTGAGAATATACGCCGAGCACTGGGTCGGCAGGGGTGGCTGAAAAACAGCAATTATGAGGATATAGTCCCGGGGCCTTTAAGCGGGGCGTGAAGAAGCATTACGGCACCCATTTGAGGCCGTCAAGCTGAGGGCCACCACTGTAGCACTATCGGTGTATGTGATGATGATCCCAGTCCTGAGACTTTGCCTTTAGCTTACCATCAGGCGAGATAAAGTCATTTTGACGTGTCCTATATATAAAAAAATCTGTTTTTGATACCTTTGTACATAATAAACCTCATAAATAGGTACTTTTCTATTTCTGTACACTAAAAAGTAAAAAATAAAAAATAACTATGTACGTTATTAGTTTGTGAAGTCGGTTTTTTAAATGTATTATGTTATTATTTTGTAGTCGATAGGCCCGCGTTTGACCTATCTGCCAGCGCAAGTACCAAGACTCCAACATGGGACCTCTCAATGGCAAGCCTAACATCTTAGCCACTAAGCCACCAAGTATAGAAAAATGTCTTATTAGAAATAGCTGCATAATTAGATTACACACCAATTAACATTCTCTTATCATAAATACCGAAGGACTTTATTGATAGTATTATTTATATGAAAATAGATCGATCATGTTATTTTACTGACATGGGCACTATCTCTTAATTAATCAGATAATTATATGATTATGATTATGCAGTTTTTAAAACGTGTTATTTGTTCTTTGACCTTGAAGGTCAAAGAACAAATTGTTGTTGTGGGGTTGGGTGCGAGCCGGAACCTCCACGCGGTGCACCCGGGCAATGGAGGCAAACAGCGCCTCCCACTCGCCACGGGAGCCACTGCTGCCTGCGGCCAATCCTGCTCCTAGGCTCGCCACATGTCCCTCTGACTCAGCGGGGGGCGAGCTGATTGTCCGCGCGCCGACGGTTGGGTGACAGGACGGCCGCCTGTACCCCACCATCGGTGAAGTGGTGCGATGCTCACCTCACCCGAGGTGTCGGGGGTTCGGGGGAGCTATCTTAAAACCGTAGATGGCCCGGGGTCAGCTGAGGTACGAGGGTTATGCCTATTGGGTAACCTTACACCCTGGTAATTAAGACCGAGACGGCGTGCGGTTTTAGTCGGTTCGATCTTGACATAACCACCCCCGATGGCCGACGGGGGCGCGGAGAATCAGTTCAGCCCCCGCCTGCTCCTGACTGTGCCCTCTGCTAATCAGAGGGACACGTGGAGAGCTTCAGAGCAACCCTCTAGAGGGCCACTCCCACCCTGGCCGGATTGGCCACAGGCAGCAGCGTCTCCCGTGGTGAGTGGGAGGCGCTGCTCGCCTCCGTTGCCCGGGTGCACCACGTGGAGGGCCCGGCCCGGAGTTGAGACGAAAAAAAAGACCCGGTCACCTTACAGCCCGGTGATTGAAGATACTAGGGTTAGTATCTGTGGCGATTTCCACACGAAAAAAGGCTTTACTTACGAAAAGAAAATTAAGAATTCTTTACCAGCTCACGTGTTTCCTTCCTCATACAGTCCCGGGTCCTTTAAGCGGGCCGTGAAAAAGCATTTGATGAGGTCGTCAAGCTGAGGGTCACCATTATGGCACTGACGATGGTTGTAAAAAATTACCTTTAGCTTTTTTTTATGTCGGTCACGTCAATATGACTTCACCTCGCCTGATGGTAAGCTAAAGGTCAAGTCTCTGGAATGGAAGTTACCATTGCTAACATCGATAGTACCACAGTGGTGGCCCTCAGCTTGACGACCTCATCAAATGCTTTTTCACGCCCCGCTTAAAGGACCCGGGACTGTAGGAGGAAGGAAACAGATGCGCTGGTAAAGAATTTTATTTCAAGCGTTTATGGTGCGGCAAAGAAAAGAGGCATCGAACTTGGTTCCTGATGGAATTGTTTTTTGTTAAACAGTTTTATTTAACTCAACCTGTTTGTTATGGTCAAACCTAGTACTTAATAGAAATTTGACCCCCTTTCAGTTGTCTGATTGGTCTGATATTTGGCAGAAGTCTTTAGTTCTGATGACAATACAATTTAAAACTGTTTAACTTAAAAAAGATTTTTTCATAATATTTGGATTGTTCTTTATGAAAATTTATATAAATACTAGCTGTTGCCCGCGGCTCCGCCCGCGTGGATGTCGAAATCCGTTTCAAAAACTATCTTATCTCTCAAGTTGGATCGAACTGCACATGGTGTGCGAATTTTATTATAATCGGTTAAGTGGTTTAGGAGTCCATTGAGGACAAACATTGTGACACGAGATTTATATATATTAAGATAGTACCTGCCGCCCACGCAGCTTGGAGAACAAAGAGCGCTGTGGTTACCTTCAGCATTTTGCCTATGCGACTGAGCACCCAAATATTATGCTTCACTATAAATAGGAGTTATATACAGGGTGTGTACATACGGAATCAATCATTCTATCTGGATTATATGAATAAATATTCGACGACATTCTACACAGCGCTATCTAGACCCAAAGTAGTTTAACTAGCTTGTGTTGTGGGTTCCAGAATGCGGATAATACATACTTAGTTTTTTTTTCGTAAATACATGGATAATTATACATAGAATCACCCAGACCAATGCAAATGGGTGAATATTTCATTTCATGCAGATTTGCAGTTTTGAAAAAAAAAAAAAAATTTGCGCCAAAATATGTTCTTTATGTAGTTTTTGTAAAGTATTTAATAGTAGCTTCTGAATCATATTGAAGGGACAGCAATACCTCTTTTATCCTTTGAGATATGGACGTTTCTGTTTTTTGCGAAAACGGTAGTGAGACGTGCAAGTACGGTAATTAGATCTCAGGCTACGGTAGTGAGTTAAATTATAATGGTAATTAGAAACAAAACAAATGTTTGACAAATCAGCCTTTTATTGAGAACGTAAGTCATGACTGGTAGGACGCGCTGGTCGAAGACCTTCGTTTTGAGGAATTGCGGTAAGGGTGAGATGAAAACCTGAAGTAGTTTGTCAAAATAATGCTACCCAACCTAACTGAATCCTTCGGGCGACTTCTTTCTCGAAGTTGTTTCTGGCAAACTGGATGCGCTACCCAAGGTACATATTCCTGAACAACTTCGAGGGTCTACCCTTCGACGTCAAATTGGTCTCAGTTCGACGTGTTCATTGAACATAATTTTGGTTTTGTCCAAGTTTTTGCCGAGACCGACACGTCGAGAGGCCCCAATTAGGCTTTGCAGCATCTCGCCAGCCAGCTGGCGATCTGGCTCCAGTGACTCCGCAACGCGTCGTCAGCGAACCGACGGTGTATTCGCCGATTATGTTGAGTCCTCGTCCAGTCCAATCCAGCATCTTAAAGACGTCCTCCAGTGCGTTAGTGAACAATTTAGGGGATATGACATCCCTTTGTCTCACTCCCGCTGTAGAGTTTTGGGGTTCGTCTTCTGGTCTTGTAGCTGGAGCTGGACGGACATGGTGGCAGTGTCATATAAACATCTCACTACCTCGATATATCGCCAATCGACACGACACCGAAGCAGAGCATCCATAACTGCCCAGGTCTCGATGGAGTCGAAGGCTTTCTTGTAATCCACAAAAGCCATACACAGCAGCGGCTGATTGTACTCCTCGGTTTTCTGCACAATCTACCGAACAGTATGGATATGGTCTTCGTTGCTATAGCATTTTCGAAACCCGGCTTACTCTGGTGGCTGGAACTCATCGAGCTTACTAGCGAGGCGGTTTGTGATGACTCTCGAGAACAACTTGTAAATATGGCTCTGGAGTGAGATGGATCTGTAGTTCTTCAGTAAGGCCTTGTCGCCTTTTTTGAAGAATAGTACCACCAACGCACTTCCGCTCTATGCCTTAGGTGTTAAGCCCTGGATAACGGAATTAAAGAGACTCGCTAGCTCCTTCAGGATTTGGGTGCCGCCTGATTTTAGGAGCTCCTTAGTTATTCCGTCATCGCCAGGGTACTTGTTGTTCTTGAACTGCTTCAGAGCCGTCTCTATCTCGCACGGCTTGACATCGGATATCTCCTCGGTGTAGTGGTGCATGAATGGGGCTCTGTGGTCTTCATCACTGTGTCTCGTTAGTTTAATCATGCGTGATGCATACAGCTGTCCGTAAAATTCCTCTACCTCTTCGAGAATCTTGAACTTTGAGGTAATGGTGTTGCCATCCAGTTTTAAGTTTCGCCAAATGGGGCCTCCCAAACTGCTGAGCGAAACATTCGACCCCCGATTGCTGCCTCTATTTGGCAAGTGTTGTAGTGTCGGAGGTCGCGTCGTATCAGTTTTTTAATAAGGTGGTTGAGGGATCTTCCATCTGACGAAGATGACTGAGTGGAGGGCTGATCACGCCTCCTCCTCTTGAGTTCGAGAGTCTCGGGTGAGAGTTTGGATTCTAGCTGTTTGCATATTCCAGGAAACAACTTCCGAGATACTTCTTACAGCGTTTTGACCACTGTATCGGTCTTCTCATCAACAGTGCCAGTGGTTTCCAATATTGCGAAACGATTTTGAAGTTCCAGTTGGAACTGTTCGGACTCCAGGGCTGCTTGGAGCGCCGTGCTGTAGGTCGGAGAGTTAACTTTATCATACGGAACATTTCAGCCTTGAAGTTGGGGTTTAGAGAGTCTCGGACAAGTCTGTGATCGCTGCTGGTTTTAAACTTGTGGATCATCATCTCTAAATATGTACTTACTGCCAGTGATGAAGAAATCTATCTCTTAAAGCTGGTGATGAAGAAGGAAAAATCATTACCATTCGTTATTTCTAATTACCATTCGAGTAAAAAAGAATGGTAAATAATGGTAATTAGACGAACAGTAATTAGATTTGCAAGTATTTTTATTGAAATAGTTCAGTTTTTAATAGATAAAGACCTGATGATTTTACCAGCGTGTAGAAGATCTTATATTGGATACACCTGACAAATAAATTATACAGAAGTATTAATTTGATTACCTTTGAAAATGCGAATGGTATATAGAAATATTCTGGACCACATCACTTTTCGAACAGGAGAACTTAAATTACATAGCCATACTTGGTCTTTGACGCATGTCTTCGGCTCTGTAGTATAGTGTTGACTACCGCCGTTTAATCTATGGTCAGTCTAGAGCACAGTTACGCATAAATACGAAAATATCGGATCTGAAACATCGTCGAATGGTAATTATGGGTCAGGTCAGGGACATTTTTCAAAGTCGTATTAAACTACTTAAATTTGTTCTTTCGCACACAATATTTACTTACAATATAGATTAGTTATTCTATTAACCGAAGATGTATTTAATAAATCGTTCTTCCAAGAGATTTTTTACCAAGATGTACTAATGTATTAAAATCTGGAGAAAGGGACACCGATGGTAATTAGATTTTCGGTTTGGTTTTTGAAATTTGGAGCATTTCTAATAAAATACAAGGGGTTTTCACTGTTGCGCCTAATAGAATGCAACGTTAACTAAATGAAAACAATATCAGGTAAAGAATTCTTCAACGTTTAAGGTATTCTTTATCGTCGGCCGTGTAATCTGCACGAAATGAAATATTCACCCAAATAGACATATTCATGCATATAAATATTTGTACTGAGCGGGAATCGAACCCGCCTCTGTTAAGCCACAGAGGCCTTTGTGGTACAACTTCTAAGGAAATCACCCCCAAAAGTACCTACCTCTTTTTAACGCCGTTAGGGAATGAATTTCAATAAAATACTTGATCCAACAATTTAAAAAAAATGTTTTTAAAAAATTTGAAGTAAATAATCGCGTTGCCTCATACGAACTATACGGTCTTTTTCACCCCCTTAGGGGTAGAATTTCGAAAAATCCTTTCTTATCGGATGCCTACGTCATACAAAGAACACACCCTTCAAGTTTCAAGTCTTTACCATCAGCCGTTTAGGCTATGCGTTTTTCCATCGGTCAGTCAGTCAGTCATTCCAGACTTTTTTTTATGTAGGACACGTCAAAATGACTTCACCTCGCCTGATGGTAAACTAAAGGTAAAGTCTCAGGACCGGGGTCACCACAATATACACCGATAGTGCTACAGTGGTGGCCCTCAGCTTGACGGCCCTCATCAAATGCTCTTTTTCATGCCCTGCTTAAAGGACCCGGAACTGTAGGAGAAAGGAAACACGTGAGCTGGTAAAGAATTCCAAGTATTTATGGTGCGGTAAATAAAAGAGACACCGAACCGCTTGGTTCTTAATTCTTTATTGTACACTCAGAAAACAACTATAAACATTACAAATATAACTTAATGTAAGTACAAAGGCGAGCTTAACTCAATATTGAGGTTTCTCCCGGCAAACCTTTGGTTCTTGATGAAATTGATTGCACTGTGTGAGGGTGATACCTCAGCCTGGCACGTGTAGTTCTTTAAATATGGACATAAATAAGGACAAAGCGTTTATTTGTATAGATAAGATACGATTTCAATAAAAACATCAAATTGAAATCATACTGTATATGAATAATACTATTATCTGTTTAAAAACAATTATAGATACTTAATCTTTCTAATTAGAAATCAATTAATCTAATTTCGTTCGCGTGACTGTCATTTCAAAAATCGATAGGTAAGCTAATTGGAGATTTCAAAATTTTTTAAATTATTACCGCATATACCATAGGGAGCGTGCCGACGAGCTCTAGTCCCACCCTCTCCTTTCCTATACAGAACAACACGTGCAAGGCTGAGATATCACCCTCATACCGTGCAAACAATTTCATCAAGAACGAAACGGTTCGGTGCCTTTTTTCTTTGCCGCACCATCAAAATCTGGAATTCTTTACCAGCTCACGTGTTTCCTTCCTCCTACAGTCCCGGGTCCTTTAAGCAGGGCGTGAAAAAGCATTTGATGAGGCCGTCAAACGGAGAGCCACCATTGTGGCACTATCGGTGTTTGCAATAGTGACTCCCATTCTAGAGACTTTGCCTTTAGCTTACCATCAGGCGAGGTGAAGTCATGTTGACGTGTCCGACATAAAAAAAAATTTTAGCTCTCTTAACCCCCGGCGAAATCAGCCCGGCAGTTAATTTTCACACTCCAATCATACAGAATCGAACTCATTACCTCTGATATATCGCCTTCGAACGGTACACCGCCACATCAAATTACCAGGCGCTCATAACTCGAGAGAAGATCGCATTTGACTTAACCTCAAGAATGACCGGGCTAACTCAATCGAGGAACACCATTCACCCTTATGCTGCGTTCACACGCTTCTATTCAACTTGCTTGAAAATACTCTCCCGTAAAAAATCTAATTCAACGGACTAAATTGAAATCGGACTAGGAAGCGCCAGCTATCATATAAAAAAGAATCATCAAAATCGGTTCACCTAGTCGAAAATTCAGAAAAAAATATAGTCGAATTAAGAAGCTTCTCCTTTTTTAAGTCGGTTAAAAAGTAGATGATGCTTATTTACACAGAATTTGATTTTTTTTTTTCAATTTATCAATAATTTATTTCTAAAATTGCGTAAATAATATGCACCTACTCGTATTATTAATTAGTATTGTTGTATTATAATATTAGTAGGTACTCTTATTATAACTATATAAGTATCTTAAACTAGCACCCACTTTCAACTTAAAACGTATTTTCATATTTTTTTAAAATATTTTTTTGTCTGTAGTAACTATTTTTAACTTTTTAAAAATGTATATCCCACTAATATTATTTTTTTTTTGTCTAAGAGTATTTTATTAATTTTTAGAATACTTATAGACAACAAAATATTTATTTTATTAATACCATGGTGTGTTTGTTATGTATTTTTTTTATTTTTTTAATCATTTAAATTCTTCAAGTTAGCATACAGGGTGAATTTTTCAAAAGGGATCTATTTATACTAGATACAGATAGATACTTCGCAGAATTTGATCCTTAACAGCGACACTATCGTATGGTGTAATAATAAAGGATGTGGTTTTATTTTCAAAATCAATAGGTTCGATTCTCAGCTAGGATTATTGATTTTTCAAAAATCTAATGATGAGGTTTTAAGTTTCATCAAAATCGGGCTCGTAACTCCTTTGACCATTTTTCGCTATTCCTTATAGTTTCGGATTTGGTCATTCAATCCCTTTTGAAAAATTCTACTTCTAGTCTACTACGTCTAGTCGTAGTAGCAGTAGTATCCGATATTGCGGCACTGTTGCAAGTGCCATGGTCACTGACTGGGATTATGGCTAGCGTTTAAACGCTCCATAAGTATGCATTTAAGTAACGGACGCAGGCGACTACCCCTACTTAAAATTTACAGCTTAAACTTTGATTATGTGGTTTAACCCTAGTTTAGACCCCTTAGGACCTATGCACGTTTGCCGCACGCATGCGGACGTTTGTCATGTGCAAATAAAATAAATAAATATTTTACGATATTCTACACAACTCTATAATATTCTACTCTCTCTAAGTTCAGCCGCATCACAGTTAGACTGGAAAGCCGACCCCAACTGAGTTGGGAAAAAGGTTCAGAGAATGATGATTCTACACAACTCTATCTAGGCCCCAACTAAGCATTGCTTTTTTATATATTTTTTATACTAAGTAGGTGGCAGACAAGTATACGGCCCACCTGATGGTAAGCGGTCACTGTGGCCTATGGACGTTTGCAACACCAGGGGTGTCACACACGCGCTGCCTACCCTGAAAAGAAGGAAGGGCTAGGAAGGGGGTGGGTAGGCAACTAAGGGGTGGGGGGAGAAGGGTACAGTGAGCTCTGTCTACCCTTATTACCGGTGGGAACACAACACGATGGTTATTATGGTTTTCTGTAGGGCGGAGGTACTACCCAGTCGGACTGCTCAGTTCGGACAGGAGATACCGTCGTGTCCTACCTCCTTGAATATCATGAATATAACTTAGGTGGCATACAAGTACACGAACCACCTGATGAGAAGTAGTCACCGTAGCCTATTAGACGTGTGTAACACCAGGGGCGTCACACACGCACTGCAGACCCTGGAAGAGGATGTTAGAGGGGATTCGGGATGGGAAATGGGAAGTTATGAGAGATTTTGTACTGATACCAAAGGAGACTTTGGTCTCCCCGCTGCCAGCACAGAATCCCTCCAGTGAGCTCTGGCTACCCTACTTTCCATGGGAACACAACACTATGATTATTATGGCGCGGTGTTCTGTAGGGCGGAGGTACTACCTCAGTCGGACTGCTCAGTTCGGACGGGAGATACCGTCGTAGGTGAAAAACGAAAAACCATTTATTTTTATAATGCTCGTTTATTAAAATAATATTTGCAATATCCTTAGGCTTGCCTTAGTCGTTTTTGTTTCGATAAATCTCTCTTACTTACTATAGGTGACCGTCTCAGAGTTACTGCTTGTGTTTGAACTAGACTTCTGGTCGTAATGTTTAGAAGACATTTGCATTGTGTTTCCATCTGAATCTTCCACTTGTTTGCTTTCTTCTGCGTAGTTACCACTCTGTTCTGCTGCTGCTTTGTCCTCACTCCTGCTATAAGAACTCGACCCGTCGCTGTTCACTCTAGCTTCTTCTGTTTTTTGGTCTGAACTACTTGCGGACTCTTTCTTAGCCCTAGCTCCTTTCACATGTGTTTTCGTACCATCTTTGTTCATAGACCCTTCGTACTCATCACCACTTCCTGACGCTGATTGACTTCCGCTCTTTTGTACTTTTTTATAACTAGCTGATCTACCACCTCCAGAGCCATCACCACCTCCAGAGCCATCACCAGATCCAGACCCATCACCATAATCAGATGAGTTACCAGAATTTGAATCATTGCTAGAACTTGATTGATCATTGGCAATAGAACCATCGCTAGAATCAGATGATGAACCGCTAGAGTTTGATGACCCTGATGCACCGCTTCCTGAAGAACTGCCTCCTGAAGAACTGCCAGAATTTGCTGAGCTGTTAGATTGTGATCCATTAGAACTGTCCGAACTTGAGGCATTGCTATTGGAATCAGATGATGAACTGGAATCACTGGAGTCAGTATTGCTTTCTGAGTTTGATGAACCGCCAGAGCTACTGCTGGTGGAACCATCTCCAGAGTCACCTCTGCCTCTGGAGTTAGATGAACTGCTAGATGAGCTTTCAGAGCTAGATGCATCTGTTTCTGATGAACTGCTGCTAGTAGATGTTGAGCTAGATCCAGATTTCTTTCCAGATTTCTTCTTAGTTTTTCCAGTTTTGTTGGTTTGAGATTTCTTGTTCTTATTTCGGTTTTCAGTATTGCTAGTATCATTACTATCGGTTTCATCACAATCTTCATCAGCGCCATTATTTCCAGAGTCCTGGTCGCCTCGGCTGCCAGTATTATCATCGTCACTGTTACCAGTGGATTTGCGATATTTGCGTTTATTTTTACCGTTACTAGTATTAACGTTAGTGTCATCCCCATTATCATATCCAGTATCATCATTATCATCATTGTCATCATTATCGTCAACATCATCGTCACTTTGATCATCATTTGTATTCTTTCCATTAGCATTTGTAGTTGACCCACTAGATGATCCAGCAGATGACCCACTAGTCGACTGACTAGTTGACCCACTTGTTGATGACCCACTAGTCGACTCACTATTTGACTGACTAGATGATCCACTGGTTGACTTATCGGTTGTCACTGATGTTGTTTTCTTACCAGATTTTTTGTTGGTTTTCTTACCTCGATTGCCTTTTTTATTAAAATTTTTATCGCCCTTTCTGGTACCTTTGTTATTTTTTCTGCGACCATTCTTGTCTCTATTTTGATTATTGGTCTTGCCACCCTTTCGTACATTTCTGCCTTTAGTATCGCGATCACAATCTTCGTCATCGTCTTCGTCTTGATCGTCATTTCCGTCCCTGCGTTTAGTTACCTTCCTGTTTTTGGAATTCTTTTTATTTTTGGAAGTTGTAGTCTTTGATTTGCTGGATGATGTGCTTTTTTTTTCAGCGGTACTACTAGCTTTAGTTTTGGATACGCTAGTCTTCTTTCTTTTACCACCTCTAACAGTTTGCGTATCATCATCATCATCATCATCATCATCATCATCATCATCGTCATCACCTCTGTTATTTACACGTCCACCCTTGGACCCTTTGACATTTTTCCTTCTATTCTTTCTATTTCTGACAGAAGTGTTAGATGTGGTGTCAGTATTGTCAGAAGTCTCGTCAGTTTCTTCACAGTCATCATCATTACGGTTTCGAGTGGTTGTACGAGATTTATTTCTTGATCCTTTGGTGCCTCTCTTTCCAGATGTGGTCCTAGTGTCAGATGTTGATGATGTATCATCATCTTCTTCGCTAGCTTCTTCTTCTGTATCGGCTTCTTCTTTTGTAACATTCTTATTATAATCATCATCAGAACATTGTTCGATTACACCGTTCCATTTGTATGGTTTAGCCTTAGTGACGCGAGTTTTGATTTCATCAACTTTGGTGGTGAAGTCTGCAATAAAAAGTAACATTGGTATACGATAGTATTAGTTATTTTTTTAAGTTAGACCCGTCAATGTGACTTTACCTCGCCTGATGGTAAGCTAAAGGTAAAGTCTCAGGAAGGGAGTCCCTATTAAATACACCGACAGTGCCATAATGGTGGCCCTCAACTTAACGGCCTCATCAAATGCTTTTTCACGCCCCGCTTAAAGGACCCGGGACTGTAGTAGGAAGGAAACACGTGAGCTGGTAAAGAATTCCAGGTATTGGGGTGCGGCAAAGAAAAGAGGTACCGAACCGCTTAGTTCTTGATGGAATTGTTTGCACGGTATGAGGGTGATATCTCAGCCTCTAGTGACTTTTGTGATACGATTTTGTTATATAAAAATGTAGGCAGTGGGGTGGGGAGTCATGGGGCCTTACTCCGAAAAACGAAAATATTCGTATCCGTTGACGTTTTGACCATTTAGCTACCCCGAAAGTGTTTCGTTTCGGATTTCGGATCCGTCTTCGATCGTTTGACATTGAGGTTGTCGATCGTTATCAGTACACCTCCTACTCCCAAAATACATTTGACATTTTCGCTGTCGTTGTTTGACAAATTGTCCGTTTTCGTTCGATCCGAAACGTTCATGTTCGATTTTCAGAGTAAGGCCCATGGTTTCCATCAGGAAACCGTAGATGGCTCAGGGTCAGTCGGGATGCGAAGGAAATTATGAGCCACCTTACTACCCTGAGCTGGCTACCCTACTTACTAGGGAGAACACAACACGATTGTTGTTATGGGGCGGTTTTCTGTAGGGCGGAGATACTACCCCAATCGGACTGCTCAGTTCGGACGGGAGATACCGTCGTGTCCTACCTCCGGCTCCGTACAGCATAAGGTAATATGTTATAACAGATATTTTAAATTGAATACCTACCCAAGCCATTATCATCATCGCCGAACACGCTGCCATAATCGATAAGATCATCGACCACCATGTTTGCAACTGCAATATAAATTTTATAACAGTTAATGCTTTCATTCAATCAATGAGGTGAAGAAAATTTGAGAATTAAATTGCTATTACAATGACTCATAACTCATAACTCATAACACATAACTCATAACTCATAACTCATAACTCATAACTCATAACTCATAACTTATAACTTATAACTCATAACTCATAACTCATAACTCCATTGAAAAATAAGATTTGCTGTTGAATAGTGGATCCCGACTGTTAAGTTGTTATGTTTCTAGACCACCGGACATCTGAGTGCTTGTTTTTTTTCTTTTTAGTTTTTTACGCAGTCGGGTTTTTTAATTTCTAAATTATATTTTTATGACTCCATTTTTCATAAATTTTTGTTCCTTTTTAACAAGATTATTTGACGATTAGTCACACCAATTTATTATATAGAGCAACTTAAAGTCTTTGCAGAATAAAATCATATTATAGTTTAGATTTCTGCGACCGTAAATTTCAACGTTTAAGAGTTTAAAATGTTTAAATCTCAAAAACTGCTAACATAAACATATTGAATGAAATTTTTAAGCAATTGCATGCTAACTATTCCTAATGATTTTACGATCGGAAAAAATGATCATTCAGAACGGGACTTGAACCCGTGACCAGTCCCTTACAGGGGGAATGCTCTGACCAACTGAGCTACCTGGACCCATCCTAGATGCTCGAAATTTTCCGATATATTCTACGGCTTAGAGCATAACATAACTTAAACATAGTCTGAAAATATTCTTTACTTACCCTTTGCATTATAACTGTAGACCAAAGTACTTACAGTGGTGATCACTGGAAAAATAAAAAAATAATTAACTTTAAGAATTAAGAATTAAATTACTAAACCCTCCCCCCCCCCATTCCCACTACTGTAACTCCTGTATACCAGGACCAACAGTAGTGAGGGTGGGAGTAGCCCTTTACAGGACTGCTCCGAGGCTCTCCACGTGTCCCTCTGACCAGCAGAGGGCACAGTAGGGAGCGAGCGGGGGGCGAGCTGATTGTCCACGCACCGACGGTTGGGTGACAGGACGACCGTCTGTCAAGGTGGGCATCTTAGAACCGTAGATGGCTCAGGGTCAACTGGGGTGCGAGGGATATGCCTATTAGGTAACCTGACACTCCGGTAATTAAGACCCGAGACGGCGTGCGGTTTTAGTCGGTGTGATCCCGACATTACCACAACCGGTGGCTGACGGGGGTTGTATCCATGGGGATTGCCGCACGATAAAAAAAAGGATCAACGGTATAGACCCACGAACATAACGAGTAATGACACTCGGGCAGACCCAGGGAACGTCCAACTGTTTTGGAACCCGCATCGACATTAATAAGAAATAAATTGTGGGAGTTAGAAATATAATAAATATCTTACTAAAATAATAAATATCATAACATAAACTCACGCCTATATCCCCGAAGGGGTAGGCAGAGGTGCTAGCACCCACATTTCGCCAGTTTATGTTTAGGTCCCAATGTGGTGGCGAGCCTATTGCCATTAACCGAGCACTTATAAACCTGCGATAAATACACACTTAACTTCGAAAAGCATCGAATGTGTGCCATGGCAACCTGGGATCGAACCCGAGACCTCGCCTCAGCAGTCCATTACCCATACCACTAGGCTACCGTGGTCCAATAATAAATAACTAAGAACTAAGCAAGTTAAAAAAAAGCTTATAAAAAACATACGTTGGGTGTAAATGAAGTTGACATCTTTACTGGACCAAGAGTAGTTTTCTGAAACAATAAAACAGTTTTAAATAATCGTGCTGTATCGATACTAATATATACACAACGCCATCTAGCGACAACACATTGAACTACTTCGATAGTACTACTACGTCACTACAATCCTGAATCGCGAAAGTGAAGTTCGCGCACTAACATTTTTATTTTATTGGTAATAGGCTCGCGTTTGACCACAATCTCACCTGTTGGTAAGTGATGATGTGGTCGACGGTGAAGCACGCTTGCCTAGAAGCAACCTGTTCACTCTAGACTTGAAGACTCCCAGGTTATAGCTTTCCGGATTTTATATAAATCATCAATTAAAGCTCCATTTACACGATACCATCTGGGGTCCGCTTTACCAGTCTTAACTGCGGATTTGGCTGGACTTTGATATTTTCCGTGAAGCGACTACCATCTGACCTTTATTGTACTAAATAAAGGAAAAAAATTGGTTGTCTGTAAAGTCGGTTTACGGACGATAGATTTACGTGATAACGTCATAATCATTATTTTATGTAATACTAGCGACCCGCCCCGGCTTCGCACGGGTGCAATGCTGATACTAAATTAAATACACTACAGAAGCGGAACCTTACTATTTCACGCGAGAAGAGAGATACATGTGTCACAAGCCAACGCTTTGACTCTGGCCTCACTGCTTGGGCCTCTCTATCGCTTGTTGCGCGCTCTCGCTTGCACGCACAGGCTCAGGTGGAACGTTACTATGGAACGTTACTATTTTTCATGAGTGTTGCTGGTATTATCAATTTATAAGGCGTTATCACGTCAAAAGCTGTATATTAATGGTAAACTCACCACTGAATCTTTCGTTTTGGAAACAATCGAATATAGCTTGAGCAATTATCCTTCGAGAACCTGTAAAATATAAAAAAATCAGTTCGATAGTCAAGTTGATAGCACAAACTTACCTCAAATTCGGCCGGGTAGGTACCACCGTCCACCTTGCGAAAAACCCTCCATAGTAATCCAACCTCGGTTGGATTGCGTTCAGGGTTCAGCAGGAACATAGCCGGGCTTGAGGTGATGGTTCTCGCAGCACTTGTGGGACCAGTGGGTATTGGCGTAGTCTAAACCAATATCTGCGCTTTGTCACGCAGTGCTGCGACGACAATCACCTCTTCGTCAGGCCGTCAAGTTGAGAGCCACCATTATGTCACTCGGTGTAGGTATGTAATGGGGACCCCCTTCCTGAGACTTTGCCTTTAGCTTACCATCAGGCGAGGTGAAGTCATATTGACGTGACTGGTAGGTATATAAACCTCTTCTTTCACGAGGCCGTCAAGTTGAAAGCCACCATTATGTCACTGTCGGTCTATGTAATGGGGAGCCTCTTCCTGAGACTTTACCTTTAGCTTACCATCAGGCGAGGTGAAGTCATATTGACTGACTGTTTGATTAAAAAATATTAATTTACCTTCTAGCGATGCGATGTCTGTAATGCCATTATCGCTTAGCAGTGTGTTGTATCTTGTTAAGCCAGTGTCAAGTCCGAAAGCGAGTAAATAGTCTCTTGCATTAGCGTATTCAGAACTCTCTGTCTTGGCCTTGAATCCCCATTTGACGCCGTAGTCATTTTTGCAGACGGGTACTGGAAAATAAAAGTACTTAAATTGTAGACTTTACCGTTATACAGTTAAAGTCTTAAATCAAATGAAAAGAATTCATTAAACTTTTTCATTCGCTCTACAAAATATCAATTGATTTTAGATTTTAACTGAAAATGCAGCAGGGGAGTTTGTTGCGCCGTTTCTTCTCCACTAGCACCTAGGAAGCGGTGGTAAACTTAGTATTAAGTTGTTTTTGACGTCAAAAAGATGTAATTATGTTGCACTATTTTGAAAATAAAGAAAATAAATAAATAAAAGTATAAGTCTACAATTAAAAGTAAAAGAAAAAAAATATTGCAGCTTACGTTTCTTATTTGAGATATCCAAGCAGAAGTTGATCTTCGTCGTAGCAACAAAAACTAGAAAAATAAAATAGATAACGTTAGGGCGATAAGCAAATGGCGAGGCGGGGCGGACAAAATGCCCTCGACGCTCTCTTATTTGTACAAGTAGCTGTTGCCCGTGGCTCCACCCGCGTGGATTTCGAATTCCTTAATTTTTTAAAAACAAATTATAGCCTATGTTATTCCCAGATATTGTAGCTTTCTATTGGTGAAAGAATTATTGAAATCGGTCCAGTAGTTTCGGAGCTTATTCGAGACAAACAAAAAGGCTGTGCTGCGTTCATCAGCTGGCATGCGTCGCTCGCAAACTCACAGCCGTTATTTTGCAGCGATTATCGATCTACCCGCATACCAGTTGCTACAAGTACCCCCCAAGTTCGCCAAGATCTACCCAGCCAAACTTGTGGATAGATACCCGCCACAACACAAACCTTTCCTCTTTATAATATTAGTATAGATTATAAGGTTGCATTAAATTTGTCCACGCAAATTTAAATATAATAAATATAATCAAAATACTTACTTGATGAGAAGAGATGGCCCACTGCAAATAGAAAAAGATATAATTAGTGTCAATACCAGGTTTGAAATTAGGTTATTAATTAAAAAAATAAACTTTAAAAATAAAATTTCTAGTAAGTGCATAACCAGACAAATCAAATGAGCCCAAACACGACGGGTTTATCTCGTTTAGTTCACAAGTTCCTATGACCTACCGTCTCCATCTTCAGACCCTGGATATCACGTAGCTTCAGAGTATTTGACGCAACAAAACAAATGAGTCCAAACTCGATTAGTTTATCTTGTTTAGTTCAGGAGTTCCTATGGACACCTTCTGAGTCCATCATCAGACCAACTTCATAATATCGCCGAAGATACACAAGTATACCCGTCAGTAAGTGGTTTTTTTTTTATACAATGTAGGTGCCAGACAAGCAGCGGCCCATCTGATGGGAAGCGGTCACCGTGGCCTATGGACGTGTGCAACACTAAGGGTGTCACACACGCGCTGCCTACCCTGAATGGAAGGGAGGAGGGCTAGGAAGGATTATGGAGGTTAGGGGCCCCCTCCTAACCTCCCTCATCTTTGGGGAACACAACACGATGGTTACTATGGGGCGGTGTTCTGTAGGGCGGAGGTACCACCCCAGTCGGACTGCTCAGTTCGGATGGGAGATACCGTCGTGTCTAACCTCAGTGGTTTGAAGAAATTATGAACTTACCTCCAGGCAGCCAGCCATCGATAATTGCAGACGCTCCGAAGGCAGCTGTAGGATAAATATTTCTATTAGCAATAATAATAAATTCATAGTATTGGTAGTTTATTCTTTATGAGCAACAATACTATCGATAGTATCGATAGTCTAAAACTACCGATAGTATCGATACTATCGATAGTTTATTCTTCACGAGCAACAAAACTATCGATAGTATTGCACTCAATCAATAGTATTGCCTCGTTCTAAGCTATCTATAATAGTATCAGTACTATCGAAACGCCTTAACTATCGATAGTTTTACTATTGAAAAAAGGCAGGTTAAAAGCACTCTATACCAGCGGGCTTGCATGAAAGGTTTAACGACAGTTTAGAGGAATCGCCTGAAGTGTGTAATGTCTGTAAATGCCTACTCCAGCAAGAAAACGGCATGAGTTTGTGTAAGTACCTCTGTATATAATTTATAACTACGTTTAAAAAACCGACTTCACAAACTAATATTTTTTACTTCTTAGTGTACAGAAATAGAAAAGTACCTATTTATGAGGTTTTATTATGTACATAGGCATGAAAACAGAATTTTTGCCGTAAGTTTGATGATTACCCCTCGATTTTCCCAAGATCCCAGCATCAGATCCTGATGCACTGGATATGGGACCACCTCAGAAGTAGCCTCTTTCAAACAAAAAAAAATTCAAAATCCATCGATAATTGGCGCCGCTAACGCGTAACATACACGCAAAAAAAAAAAAAAATGAAGTCGGATAAATATTCAAAATCGTTAAATAAATTAATGCTCACCGGTTAAGTACACGTCTAGTACATCTCCGACGTTGGTAGGTGCAGCTGCAAACAAAAATATGTTATTAATTTTAAAAAGACTTTTTCTGGTAAGTGCATAACCAGACAAATCAAATGAGTACAAACACGGGTTTATCTTGTTTAGTTCACAAGTTCCTGTGACCTACCGTCTCCTTCTTCAGACCCTGGATATCACATAAGAAGTAAAAATAAAATTGATACAAAAATACTTACGTCTGGTAGATATATGTTTGAAGATGGTTGACGCGCGATGACCCTCTGCCAAAAATAAAAAAAAAGTTATTAAAAATTAGCTAAAGAAATGATCAAACTGTTATCAAATTCTGTCAATTTTTGAATTATTTTTTTCTGAATGAATATATGTAAGCTAAAGCAGTGAAGAAAACTACGCACTTAACGTTTAAAAAAATGTTTTGTTTAGCACCGCGTGACACCCACCGGTCCCACTAGTGCTGCGACCACAATCCCCCTTTCCCGGCTATGCACTTGCCGGCCCCTGAACGCAATCCAATTCTATAGAGACTAGTGTGTCATTGTTTCAACTATTGCGTACTGCTTTAGCTTATAATATTCCCCCCACCCCCTCTCCAAATACATAAATACATACCTTTAATTCCTTTCCAGAAGAAACCGAAAGAAGACAGTGACCTGCGTCGCTGCAAAACAAAACCAATTTTATTATCAAACTCATAAGATTCAATTTCTGTTTACGCGTAAATGATGCAAAGTGTGTTCTAATTATGGAGAACATTCTTGGCTCTGTAGTTCTAATTTTTACTAATTTAAACCTTATTGAGTGGACATAAAGTTCAAAATGTTCCGTGTCTCATTTCAGGAGGGTATCTAGCTCACCACACACTCGGTTCTGTTAAAACAAGCCACTGTCATCTGTCATGCCACTGAAACTTCAAAAAATGCCATGGAGGACGGAGGTCTCTAAACCTCCGACGCTTGTGGCGTCTGCACCCATCGCCATCCGGGAGAGCTCTGTGCAGCCTCTCCCGGACCCTTTCCGCCGCCTCCTTCTCGAGCATCACTTGCTCGCAGAAGAATGTGGCGGCCGACCACGTGCTCGTACTCTGCACCATCGCTGCGAACGAACCCCCTCATGTTGCACACGTACATATATCATGGTGACCGTTACCACCAGGTGGGTCCTGTACCTCAACATCAGCCTCAAAATCCTTTTTTTTATAGGACACGTGAAAATGACTTTACCTTGCCTGGTGGTAAGCTAAAGGCAAAATCTCAGGACTGGGGTCACCACTACATACACTGGTAGTGCTACAGTGGCGGCCCTCAGCTTGACGGCCTCATCAAATGCTTTTTCAAGGCCCGCTTAAAGGCCCCGGGACTGTAGGACTATAGAGACTATATGAGGGAGAAGATCTCAACTCACCTTTTGAGTACCGAACCAGAATCTCCTTCCACGAAGCCAGCCACCATGTCTTCCCCCCCATCTGAATCCATAGCGTCCACCTTGACCGAATTGGATTCCACTGCCGTGTCTTCCGCGGTGGCCACCACGCCCACTACCTCCGATAATTACCCCCCCACTGCTGCCCACACCTATCCCCCCACTTTTGTGACCACCATGATGACCACGGTTGTGACCAGCGTTGCCAATAATAACCCCACTACCTCCGCCAACACCTATGCCACCGCCCTTATGACCGCCTCCGTGATGACTTTCATGACCTGCTGGGTAAAACCATGGGTATATAATTTAAAACCAAAAGACGAAACCTTCTTCTTCTTCAACCTAGCGTTAATCCCAGTCGCATCCAAAGCTTTCACCTCGGAGTCTGGGGTCCGCTTTACCAGTGTTAACTGCGGATTTGGCTGGACCTCGATATTTTCCGTGAAGCTACTGCCATCTAACCTTCACAACCCAATGGTGACATTAGGCGATATCGAAGCATTGCAGCTAGACCATTGGACTTTTTAGGGCTCCAACTACCCGTAACGACTGCCATTAGATGTTCGTATGGCAACTGGGACCGACGGCTTAACGTGCTCTCCGAGGCATGACCAGACCAATGCAAATACCCATATTCATGCATACAAATATTTGCACTGAGCGGGGATTGAACCCGCGCCTCTTGCGCAACAGCCGCGTTCACTACCACTACGCCACAGAGGTATAAATTGTTTTTTTTGCTTTATAAAAAAAATTACCTCCTCCACTGCTATGTCCACCGCCGTGAACTACAGTTCCAATATGTCCGCCAGCGTGACCTCCGCCATTACCTTCTCCTCCACCTCCACCGTGTCCGCCATGACCTTGTGTTTTAATTTTTATTTATTTATGAAAATAATAGAACAATATAAATTAGCACAGCAAAAACTACAATAGGTTTGTACCTCCGTGTTTACTGTGACTACCGCTGTGTCCTCCGGTGCCGATACCTACTCCTGAACCTACTCCTACTCCAATACCTCCTCCATCTCCTCCTCCTCCACTACCTCCTTCTGAGCCTCCTCCTCCTCCACTATAGCTGTAGCCGCCTCCTGATGATGAGCCACCGGAACTGGACCATGATCCACCACCAGACTCGTCTTGGTTATCAGTTGTCTCAATGACAGTGCCGTGGCTGAGGGCGACAGCAACCTGAAATTAAAGTGTTTAAAATAAAAATTATAACTACACTCCGTTAAATATAGCATGATCTCTGTGACAGCTGTCAGTAAAATCATGCCTATGAAGTCTTGAACTTTTCAACAGTGCTCACAGTAGCTGTCAATGTCATACTTTATGGGCACGCCGACCTAATTAGTGATGGGCGATGAATCATCGTGACCACATACTATAAACTATCCATATTTGGAATAAAATTTAATTTATGATATAAACTAATTGTAAACTTTGTAAAGGTATTTTAATAACTACCATAACAATAATTATATGTGAATACACTTGATCCAAAATAATAATGAGTAAATAAAATTCAACACTCCATCCATCAACGTCCTGGGAGAAGACACGCCGCATTTGGCTCAAGGGCTTGTTACTAGATTTCACATTAAAGTATTTGTTTCATTTAGTAACGCTTTTAATTAAATTAAACCTAAATATTATGTTATATGAGGATCGACAATAGTCCGTAATATCGATAATTACTATCGTCACCACGGAATAAAGAATACCTACTACAATGGAAGTGTGATACTACTTATTCATAAGGGGAACCGCTGTCGCCAAACTCACTCATACAACCAGTTAATAATACATTGCATATCTTCCATACCAAATTAGCCTAAATTATGCATACTGCAAAACGAAAATACACCTTACTAGTTCGTGTTAGAGATTTCTCTGCCGTGCTAAAGATAAGAGCGTTAAGTGCATGAGAGTCAATTTCGAGAAAATGGCGCTTAAAGTTTCAAAAATTATTTTTATGATTACACACATATAAATTATGTTTTTTAAAATCTGATGAATTTGTAGATTGGTTAAAAGGTTGTACTTTATATTAATAGTTATAAAATAATTCCAAGTCATAGGTTTTTATAAAAAAAGATGTAAATATATGATATAGTAAGGAAATCCGCGTATCATTTAAAACTAACACTTAGAATAAGCGCTTTAAGTAACACAGATAGAGCGCTTATTCCATGGAACTTCTTTTATTGCGTTTTCGACAGCGAATCAAAGATAAAGTATAGTTTAAGTAACTTAGTATAACCGTCGTAACTTTGTCACTTAGGGCTCTTATGGTAAGAAACTCATGGTAAAAATAGTTGTGTGTTACGGCACCGAGTGCAAGATTAACTAGAAGCAGGCTGTTAAATATGGAAAAACTAATTGCATATTATAATAATATTATATCTGTAAATAAGGTACGAATAAAAATAAAACAATAATTATTGTGTATGTATTATAACAGTATTTATTTAACTTTAACAAAATTTTAGTTCGTATATTTTAAAATTATAATCAACGACTTAATCTTTTATTATTAGTCTGAAATTCTCTGAATTCCGCTATTTCTTACTAAGATAATCGAAGTAGATTTGTAATTCACTTTCATACTCACTTTTACTCAAAATTGTATTCTCGAACGCAAATTTGAATGAGATGTTATTACGATTACATCAAATAGCGGAATGAGCACTCTGATCATAAGCGCAGTCATACAACGAAGCTCACCTTTGTTGCTAATTATTTTGTGTTGCGTTCAGAAGCGACATATGAAACGATGCCTAATCGAACCCTCAGTGTGGGAAGGTTTGGCAGCACAACGCCTTGAGTGGCGCAGGATCGTGCAGGTGCAAGTGGGTGAGTTCGAAGAGCAGCGTAGAGTGGACCTCGACGCTAAGCGTGACGAGCTCAAAGCTCGGCTATCTGCCGTCATTCTATATAATTATGTGGACGGTGTACTTACGTGCGCTTTATGTTCACGTAAGTTCACCACAAAGATTGGCTATATTAGCCATCTTAGAGCGCACGAGCGCCGAACTGATTAGGAGTCGATTTAAGTGGCCGCCATGACCGAAATCGGTCGGAGAGAATATATTTGTGTTCAAAATTAAATTTATATTTTATTTTACGTGAGTATTTTCTTGATGCAGGTAATAATGTGGGCTTATTTTTCTGGTGCTAGACGTAGTAAGATAATTGCTCTGGCAATAACAACAGATCACCAACCCAGCAGCAAAAACAAGGATTCTACTATAATACAGCAACCGATAATACCTAAGCCAGAAATAGTCACAAAGCCTAAACTCACTAATATTAATGAATTATGGAGCCGAACATTGGATTTTAATGACCATGGCGTTGTATTTGATAACCATAAAGAATACGAAAATTCATTAAACCAAAATTTTCACGATAACAATGAGTGTTCATGTTTGACTCATTATTATAGTGAAAATTAAATGACAAGTTTAATTTTGTGAAAGGTAATAAGTGTGTCAATATTGTTTCAATGAATTTTCTATTCTTTATGACAATCGAATACAACGCCATGGTCATTAAAATCCAATGTTGGGCTCCATAATTCATTAATATTAGTGGGTTTAAGCTGTGTGACTATATCTGTCTTAGGTATTATAGGTTGCCGTATTATAGTAGAATCCTTGTTTTTGCTGCTGGGTTGGTGGTTTGTTTTTATTGTCAGAGTAATTATCTTACTACGTGTAGCACCAGAAGAAGAAGAAGCCCACATTTATTACCAGCATCAAGAAAATACTCACGTAAAATAAAACGTAAATTTAATTTTGAACACAACATAAATAGCAACAAAACGTGAGCTTCATTGTATGACTGCGCTTATGATCAGAGGGCTCATTTTGCTATTTTTTTGATTTAATCGCAATAGCATCTCATTCAAAATTCCGTTCGAGAATACCGTTTTAAGGAAAAGTGAGTATGAAAAGAAATTGCAAATCTACTTCAATTATCTCAATAAGAAATAGCGGAATTCAGAGAATTTCAGACTAATAACAGCAAGTCGATCGCGATTGATCGAATTACTTTGACTCATTAGTGGGTACCAGGTCACGAAAAATGATCGATCGAAATGCAGCACTAACCTACAACATGTACAACAAAATAAATATGCCTTTAAATTATTATAATTGTACATTTAGTATACTTACGAAAAAATGGTTCACCGCCAATTCCGCTAAATTCACGGTACACAACAACGTGCTTCTCGGCTTGTCAGCAAACAACGTGAGCCTGCGTGCCCATTAAGGGACCATTTTTAAAATGACCGTATTTTGAACCTTTGAATGTGTCATCCTTTAGTAGAAGTTCTCAAACAATTATAGATTCCAACCAATAATTTGTAAAAGTAGCCACTCAAAAATTACAAACAACTGAGCGTCTGAACTGAACGAAACATGGTCGTACGGCGACAACCCGGACTCTCTCCCCACATGTTATTTTACACAAATACGCGGTATAACACAAACGTTTGTTTCGAATACCTTGCCATAAGAGCCGTATATGACTGATACTATTTATTTAAAAACAAAGCTGCCTTATTATTACCGTGGTAACACGCAGTTATCACTCAAGCAGAATAAAATAACCCGTTTATTTTTATCAATATCTTATAATAAGCGCCGTATATGCACATACGGCGATAATGAATGGAAACAAATTAATACAGTTTCCTTATTATAATCGCCGCAAGTGGTGATTAAAGCACTTATGTCAAGGAAAAAGTTTCCTCTATAATACAGAATTCATTCGTATCAGAGCAGCGTTAACAGATAGCGCGGTAATGTTAAGTACTACATGATTAATATGCTGGGGCTTTAGAAGACTACTGCAGTATCCGGCACTTGCGGCTAAAATATTAAGGAAACTATTATTTATTTTTTAAGTTACTGCGCTTATAAAAATCTAAAATGTATGATAGAAGCATTTTTCTAATAAACCATCAAAGACAAAGTTATAGATCTCGATACGGTGATTCCGAATATGTAACTAACTCAATTTCGTGAAAAATGTTGGATACGGCGGTTATAATATGCACGGCAGTTCTTTGCTATAGATAAAAATAATATTTACGGCGATTCGTATTTTGAATCAAACAAACTTTGACTTAAGAAAAAGAGAAGGTGTTGCACGCGTCCATAGGCCACGGTAACCGCTTTCCATCAGTGTGGGCCGTGTGCTTGTCTGCCACCTAAGTGGTATAAAAAAAAAACTTCAGATAATCTCTCTCTCTCGCTCTATCTAACTATGCAAACCTTGCGAAACAACGCGTACAAGTGACACGCGTGCCACGCCCACTTACCACTTCTACTTACTTCTCTTTTCTGTGATCGTCACATTCCAACCCTAGGAATCACAGTTTGACATATGTCACAGAGATCATGCTATATTTAACGGAGAATAAACGTTTAAAAAAACCGACTTCACAAAGTAATATTATTTACTTTTTATTGTACAGAAATAGTAAAGTACCTATTTATTTGGTTTACTTTGTACAAAGGCATAAAAAACAGAATTATTTCCGTAAATTTGATGATTTCCCTTCCTAAGATCCAGCATCAGATCCTGATACCCTGGATATGGGACCACCTCAGAAGTAGCCTCTATCAAGCAAAAAAAATATTTCAAAATCCATCCATAGTTTGGCATCGCTATCGCGTAACATACGTACAAAAAAAGAGCGTACGAATTGAAAAACTTCTCTTTTTTTGAAGTCGGTTAATCTTCTTCAACCTAGCGTTAATCCCAGTCGTATCCAAACCTCGGAGTCTGGGGTCCGCTTTACCAGTCTTAACTGCAGATTTGGCTGAACCTCGATATTTTCCGTGAAGCGACTGCCATCTGACCTTCACAACCCAATGGTGACATTAGGCGATATCGAAGCATTGCAGCTAGACCGTTGTTATTGGACTTCTTAGGGCTCCGACTACCCGTAACGACTGCCATAGATGTTTTTATGGCAACCGGGACCGACGGCTTAACTTACTCTCCGAGGCACGACCAGACCAATGTAACCCATATTCATGCATACAAATATTCGCACTTAGCGGGGATTGAACCCGCGCCTCCTGCGCAGCGGCCGCGTTCACTACCACTACGCCACAGAGAAAGTCGGTTAATAAATAAAAAAAAGACTTACCAAGGCGGCAATCACCAATATTTTGAAGGAAATCATGATTGGAAAAGGTCTGTGATATTTTGGAGATATGACCTAAACGGCCAAACTCCGTACTATAATTTTCCGAACGAATAACCAGCCAATTTATAGCCATAAGTTGACGTAAGACGCACTATAATGTTGTTTAATCAGCTGGTATCATGTTTAATTGGTAAAATTAATATTTAATTACAATAAATTTTGGTTTTATTAATCCTAGCAACTGTGTAAATATATTAATTTTTGTAACTTTGATTGTCTATTTATATGTTAAGGTCGTTGTAAACTATTATCATCATTCTCTGAACCTTTTTCCTAACTCAGTTGGGTTTGGCTTTCCAGTATAACTGTGATGCGGCTGAACTTCGATATTTTCCGTGGAGCGACTGCCATCTGACCTCCACAACCAATGGTCATTATGACCAATGGCGATATCGAAGTTCTAAGTTTGACTGGCAACCGGGACCGACGGCTTAACGTGCTCTCCGAGGCACCAATAAACCTGCGATAAATACACACATAACTTCGAAAACCATCGAAAAGTCATTGGTGTGTGCCATGATGAACCTGGGATCGAACCCGAGACCTCGTCTCAGCAGTCCATTACTCAAACCACTACCGCGGCTTTTTATAATACCAAAATTTTATACTGCATAATTATCTATTGTACGACATTCTACACAGCGCTCTCTAGACCCAAAGTAAGCATAGTTTATGTAGCTTGTGTTATGGGTTATAGAATGCGGATAAAAATAACTTATATACTACTTTTTAAGCTATTATATAGCTTTTATCGCGGGCTTTGATAGGACAGAGTCAAGAAATTCCGTAACAAAAATAAAAAACCTAACACCTACCATTGTCGCCCAAGTTTCAATTTTATTTCAATATCCTTCGATCACCACGCAGTGCAAATACCTATTTGTATGCATGAAACAGTCGTTACGGGTAGTTGGAGTCCTAAAAAGTCCAACAACAACGGTCTAGCTGCAATGCTTCGATATCGCCTAATGTCACCATTGGGTTGTGAAGGTCAGATGGCAGTCGCTTCACGGAAAATATATAGGTCCAGCCAAATCCGCAGTTAAGGTGAAGCGGACACCAGACTCCGAGGTGAAAGCTTTAGATGCGACTGGGATTAACGCTAGGTTGAAGAAGATTGTCTATACCACGACAGTCGCTCGCTTCTCACTATGATATGTACCATCAGTGTACGGAAACCTTAACCCAAAAACACGTGCAGTGGAATGATTTGTGTTAAGTTGTGTATTCAAGTGTCTACGAAACAATGTGGGATGTGTTGACTGTCTATATAATGGCGTCGAGCTATTCGCATTTGGTGGATATTATGGTAATTATCTACAAGTAGATATATCTATACATCTATACGTTTTATAGTTATTAAATATTATATAGTTTTTAAAGTCGGTTTTTAAACGTAGTTATTATATTAAATTATAACTACGTTTAAAAAACCGACTTCGCAAACTATTTTTTTTTTACTTTTTAGTGAACAGAAATAGAAAAGTATGTAGGTACATATTTATGAGGTTTATTATGTACAAAGGCATCAAAAACAGGTTTTTTGCAAATTATTTAATTTTAATTTTTGCGTAAATTTGATGATTTCCCCTCGATTTTCTGCAGATCCCAGCATCAGATCCTGGATACCTCCTACCCCGGATATGGGACCACCTCAGAAGTAGCCTCTTTCAAACAAGAAAAAATTTTCACAATCACATAATCACATACTTACAAAAAAATAAAAATAGCGTACGAATTGAGAACCTCCTTTTTTTTTGAAAGCGATTAAAAATCTTAACGAGTGATTAGCATACGTCAAAATGACTTTACCTCGCCTGATGGTAAGCTAAAGGTTAAGTCTCAGGACCGGGGTCACCACTACATACACCGATAGTGCTACAATGGCGGCCCTCAGCTTGACGGCCTCATCAAATGTTTTTTAACGCCCCGCTTAAAGGCCCCGGGACTATAGGAGGAAGGAAACACATGCGCTGGTAAAGAATTCCAAGTCTTTATGGTGCGGCAAATAAAAGAGACACCTAACCACTTGGGGGTTCATTTTCAATTACTAGATTTTTTTATACTACGTAGGTGGCAGACAAGCACACGGCCCACCTAGTGGTCTGGGTAATGGAATGCTGAGACGAGGTCTCGGGTTCGATCCCAGGTTCGCAATGGCACACACCGATGACTTTTCCATGCTTTTCGAAGTTATTTATGTGTATTTTATTATGATGGGAAGCGGTCACCGTGAGATTTGACCCAAACAAACAGGTCAACTTAAATAAAAGCGTTTCATTTTTTTTATACCACTTAGGTGGCAGACAAGCACACGGCCCACCTGATGGGAAGCGGTCACCGTGGCCTATGGACGTGTGCAACAACAAGGGACCCACGCGCTGCCGACCCTGAAGGGAAAGGGCGGGGGTTGGAAAGGGTGGAGAGGCTAGGTAGGGGCGGGGAGGAGGAGGGGTACAGTGAGCTCTGGCTACCCTACTTACCGGCGGAAACACAACACGATGGTTATTATGGCCGCGGTCTTCTGTAGGGCGGAGGTACTACCCCAGTCGGACTGCTCATTTTGGACGGAACATACCGTCGTGTCCTACCTCCATCAATAATAATAATAAAAAAAACAGAGCAAGATAAATAAAAACTTATAATTATCAATCGGTCACAGTTAATCTGTAGGGCGTAAATTTTCCAAAGGCGAATCGGCCATGTTTCCTAGCTTTCAAATAAAAATCTTTTGCATTTGGAGCTATCTTATCCCACGATGTAGCTTTGGTATTATTTAATTCTGTCTGATCAATGTCGTCTTTCTCACCATCTTTCATCACGCCTATACTTCTAAATGCTTCAGGACTATCCAGTTCAAAATTTGTGTTTCCATCTGTTTCAATTTTATCCGAATCTGGATGTCTTTCTACCGTATAACGTTTTTTTAATATCGTTTCACTTTCAAAATCATTATTTATATTAATATCTCTAACATTATCTTTAGTTCTTTGCTTTTCATTTGAACTATCATCTTTTTCAAATAAAATATCATCAATATTTGTGTTATCGTGTTTATGTCTCTTATCTTTCTTTTTTTCAACATTATCTTTTTCATTATCATCCTTTATTTTAACCAGTTCACCGTTTTCTTTATTTTCCCATTTATTCCTTTTTTTATTTGTTTCAAATTTATCTTCATTAGTTTTCTCGTCATAATCTCCCCAATCTATTACGTGTTCTTCCATCATATTTTCAGTATCAAATATATCTGAATTTCCTTCCTTTTCTTTGTGTTTATCTTTCTTTGATTTTAAACGTTGTCTCTTTTTGTTCCCTTCATTTAAGTTTATCACTACTTTTTCATATTTATTGGGGTGCTTCAAATGTTTAACGATTACGTTCTGCTTGTTTTTTTCTTCCATATTTGATGAAAGTGTTTGCACGTACTGTGTCTTTTGTGACTTGTCTTTTTTTCTCTGCTTTTCTTCATTTACAATGCTGTCTGGCTTTATTTCTAAATTTATAGTATCTTTTGCAATATTTGGTCCTATTCGCACGTTTTCTTTGTTTTCATCAGGGTCTATCTTTATCTTATATTTTGTCATTATCTTTTTTACGATAGGCTTCACTAATTCGTACAATTCAATAGATTGTAATATATCAGCTTCGTCCTTCTTTCCATTTTCTGGTAAATTCTTAGCTGCAAAAACAATATTTAACATCAGTTACTGGACCTAATTAAGCTTCCAAGATTCGTTCCATACAAACTTACAAATAACAGAGCAAGTTGTTTTTATACCACTAAAGGTGGCAGAAAACCGCGGTAGCCTAGTAGTCTGGGTAATGGACTGCTGAGACGAGGTCTCGGGTTCGATCCCAGGTTCGCTATGGCACACACCAATGACTTTTCGATGCTTTTCGAAGTTATATTTATGTATTTATCGCAAGTTTATAAGTGCCCGGTTAATGGCAATAGGCTCGCCACCTATTACATTGGGACCTAAACATAAACTGGTGAAATGTGGGTGCTAGCACCTCTGCCTACCCCTTCGGGGATATAGGCGTGAGTTTATGTTATGTTATATGTAGGTGGCAGAAAAGCACACAACCCACCTGATGGGAAGCGGTTACTGTAGCCTATCATGGACTTATGGAATTCCAGGGGCGTTATACTCGCGCTGCCGACCCTGAAGGGTGGGGGCCGTTAGGAGAGATTGGGGCAGGTGATTGATGAAGTTTCTGTGTTGACAACGCAAGGGATTTTGGTCTCCCCGCTGACAGCACAGAATCCCTCCAGTGAGTTCTAGTTGCTTAAATAAAACTTGTAAATAAATATAGAAAAAAAATGTTTTAAGTTAAACGCTTTTATGCACTAAATGCGGCCAGATTGGTTTTTTTTTACAGTGAACTATATTCTACTAGTCAAGCCCTTTCATTTGATATCCAAATTGCGGTGGTTGTGGAAAAATATCTATGGCGGCCATCTTGGATTTACAAAGATATAGAATAGATTAACTTATATTGTCACCACAACTAAAGATATGTGCCAAATATCAGAACAATCCGTCCACAGAAATGAGGTCAATTTTCAATTACTAGATTTGACCCAAACAGGTCAACTCAAATAACAACGTTTAATAAAAATAGCTTACAATCTCCAGAACTGTGACCTCTAGCGAAGTGTCTACGCTCTTCGCGAACTTGGTCACCAGAGTCACCAGACTCTTCAGAATGCTCCTCAGGAAGATGTCTATAAGTTTCTAAAACGTTAGGATTACTGATGTGTAGCACATTAACTTCATCAACCATATTGTTAAATTTCCTGCCGAACACATAGTTCTTTGGTAGCAGTTTCATGGATTCATATTCTGCATCAGAATCTGAAATCGGAATACGTAAACAGTTTTCTTCAAGTTCTTCAACCTAGCGTTAATCCCAGTCGCATCCAAAGCTTTCACCTCGGAGTCTGGGATCCGCTTTACCAGTCTTAACTGCGGATTTGGCTGGGCCTCGATATTTTCCGTGAAGCGACTGCCATCTGACCTTCACAACTCAATGGTGGCATTAGGCGATATCGAAGCATTGCAGCTAGACCGTTGTTGTTGGACATTTTAAGGCTCCAACTACCCGTAACGACTGCCATAGGTGTTTGTATGGCAACCGGGACCGACGGCTTAACGTGCTATCCGATGCACGACCAGATCAATGCAAATACCCATATTCATGCGTACAAATATTTGCACTGAGCGGGGATCGAACTCGCGCCTCCTACGCAGCGGCCGCGTTCATAACCACTACGCCACAGAGATATAAGAGAATACATATAGTATAGTCAATAATTAATTTGATAGTGTCAGTAGATACCTATGTTCCGAACTTGCTTACTTGGCAAATCTCGAAGTTGAACTCCTTTGGCGACATAACAATATACTGAAAGATAAATTTGTCATTAGTAAAACTCATCCTACTTCCTCCTTATTATCCCGGGAACAGGTTCCCATAGGTCACGGTAGAGGGGCCAGAATTTCATGCGAAGGAAGCCGCGGGTAACAGCTAATCATGAATAATGTATTCAATGATTCTATTCGAGGAGGTAGGACACGACCGTATCTCCCGTCCGAAATGAGCAGTCCGACTGGGGTAGTACCTCCGCCCTACAGAACACCGCGCCATAATTAACCATCATGTTGTGTTCCCGCCGCGCGGTAAGTAGGGTAGCCAGAGCTCACTGTATCCCTCCTCTCCCCACCTCTTCATAGCCCTCCCCCTTCCCTTTAGGGTAGGCAGCGCGTGTGTGACACCCTTAGTGTTGCACACGTCCATAGGTTAGGTGACCGCTTTCTATCAGCTGGGCCATGCGCTTGTTTGCCACCTACGTAGTATGAAAAAGAATCCGCGCATGCGCTGACTATGGAATAATCTCCCTGCTGTAGTTTTCCCTAACGTCTACCATTTGGGATTCTTCAAGAAGCATTAAAAGGTTTTTACAGGGTCACCAGCGCGAATGTGACGCCCATGGTGCTGCACACGTCCATAGGCCACGGTGACCGCTTCCCGGCTTCCCAACAGATGGCCTGTGCGATTAGATTAGATAGGATGTAGGATAACAACGGTCTAGCTGCAATGCTTCGATATCGCCTAATGTCACCATTGGGTTGTGAAGGTCAGATGGCAGTCGCTTCACGGAAAATATCGAGGTGCAGCCAAACCCGCAGTTAAGACTGGTAAAGCGGACCCCAGACTTCGAGGTGAAAGCTTTGGATGTGACTGGGATTAACGCTAGGTTGAAGAAGAAGAAGAAGGAAGTAGGATAGGATGAAGAGTTTCTAAACAGCTCTTAATAAGATCTGACAAAAACTCACCAAAAATATAAATAAAAAAGTACATTTCTCAACGAAGCATTATTGTAAAAATGGTTTGTTCTTCAATTAATATTATTTTACTTTGCTTAATCATGTACACACTGATTAAACCCATAGCGTGTCAAAACATTACGAAAATTCTATTGGTTTTACACAGAACTAAGACTGGAAAAAGAGGAAGCGATGGTGGCTGAATAGATAATCGTGTCCGTATAGTTCTACCGTTCAGTTCTACTAGTTGGACTAAACGGAGAAAAAAATCCGTTCAGTTCTACTATCCACTGTATGAAATGTAGTTGGACTAAATAATAATAATAAATCTGACAAAAAGTTATTTTAGTAAGACGAATAGTACAGATTTTAAGTCTGACCAAGACCTTTCAAACAAAAAACCGCATCCAAAATCCATTCAGTACTTATGATTTTGGAGGTCCAACGGGTTCTAAAAAAGAGGACGTACGGGCACCTTTTTATTAATTTTTATTTTGGAGGTCGTACGGGTACCAAAAAAGAGGTCGTAAGGGCACTTTTGATAAAGGGTCCAAACTTTGAGGTCCTACGGGTACGTCGTCATTCAGAAGTTTTTGCATCCATCGCAAACGACAGGATTAAAAAAAAAATTTTATTTTCAGAACCGTTCAATAATTATCATACCCAAGTTTTTGTTTTAATCTCCAACTTACAGACATGGCTACCTCACAATTTTATAATGGTATGGACAGCCTCTGTGGCGTTGCGATAGTAACACGGCCGCTGCGCAGGAGACGCGGGTTCGATCCCCGCTCAGTGCAATTATTTGTATGCATGAATATGGGTATTTGCATTGTCTGGTCGTGCCTCGGAGAGCACGTTAAGCCGTCGGTCCCGGTTGCCACACAAGCATCTATGGCAGTCGTTACGAGTAGTTGGAGCCCTAAAAAGTCCAACAACAACGGTCTAGCTGCAATGCTTCACGGGAAATATCGAGGTCCAGCCAAATCCGCAGTTAAGACTGGTAAAGCGGACCCCAGACTCCGAGGTGAAAGCTTTGGATACGACTGGGATTAACGCTAGGATGAAGAAGAAGAAGAAGAAGAAGGGTATAGATTTCTACGGTATGCGCCTGCTCATTCTTTCAAAGCAAATCCTGTTCGTGTGGATTGCTCTTAACTCATACACGATTAATTCGATCTTATAAATATTTTTACGGATTTATAGCTTTCTGTCACGGAGATGAAAAAGCTGCAGTGTATACTCGTATACGTATGCACGTGTAAAGATTTCGTTAGAGGTAGGACACAACGGTATCTCCCATCCGAACTGAGCAATCCGACTGGGGTAGTACCTCCGCCCTACAGAACACCGACCCATAATAACCATCGTGTTGTGTTCCCAAAGTAAGTAGGGTAGCCAGAGCTCACTGTACCCCTTCTCCCCCTCTTTCCTAGCCCTTCAGGGTAGGCAGCGCGTGTGTAACACCCCTGGTGTTGCACACGTCCATAGGCCACGGTGACCGCTTCCCATCAGGTGGGCCGTGTGCTTGTCTGCCACCTATGAAGTATGAAAAAAAATAGATCTTTTGAGCTACCTAAACTGACAACACCATTTCATGAGATTGCACAACCGGAATTCACGAGAAAACTCAAATACATAAAATATTTTCATTATTATGGAATGGTGTGAATTCAATCAGAGCCGTGAGATAAGGAAAATAAAACAATTTTTATTGGAGCTTAAAAAACCTTTTTAACAATCATGTTTCTTTGAAACATGTACTTAATTCTTTTATGTGTGTTTGGTAAGTGTTACATATTTTTGAGTAGGACACGACGGTATCTCCCGTCTAACCTGAGCAGTCCGACTGGGGTAGCACCTCCGCCCTACAGAACACCGCCCCATAATAACCATCGTGTTGGATTCCCGCTGGTAAGTAGGGTAGCCAGAGCTAGAGGAAGGGATTGTGCTCTCAGCACAGAAACGGGTGACAAGCGGACGTGCTGTCACCCAACCGTTATCGCACAGAGAATCAGCCCCCTGTACGGTATCCACTGTGCCCTCTGCTAGTCAGAGGGATACTTGGAAAGCCTCGGAGCAGCCTTCTAGAAGGCCACTCCCATCCCGGCCGGATTTGCCGCAGGCAGCAGCATCTCCCGTGGCGAGTGGGAGGCGCTGCTCGCCTCTGTTACCCAGGTGCACCGCGTGGAGGTCCCGGCCTGCAACAGCTACTCTACTTACCTTGGAGAACACAACACGATGGTTATTATTACCGCTTTCTTCTGTATGGCGGAGGTACTACCCCAGTTGGACTTTTTCGAACTAAATCATAGTAATTTATTCTTTCAGTATATTTCATCCACGTCGTAGACCCTAGGTATCCATCAAGAGATGTTGTCGACGCTGCCGCAGAAGCTGCTAAATTAATTAACTTCGTTCAAAAGATCGAAAGAAATCCGTCAGATGACAGCAATCATGGCTCTACAGGTAATAAAACTATTAGCTGTGCCAAAATAAAAGTAGCCCAAGTTACTCCATGTTTCATTAGATATCTGCTAGTGAAAGTCGCAGCAAAATTAGTCCAGTCATTTCAAAGATTAGCTGGAACAAACAGACAAACAGACAGACACAAATTGTAAAAAAAAAATGTTGTTTTTGTATATTCCAAATGACTAAGTAAAAATGACTTTACCTCGCTTGATGGTAAGCTAAAGGCAAAGTCTTAGGACTGGGATCACCACCACATACACCGGTAGTGCTACAGTGGCGGCTTTCAGCTTGACGGCCTCATCAAATGCTTTTTCACGCCCCGCTTAAAGGCCCTGGGACTATACGAGGAAAGAAACACGTGAGCTGGTAAAGAATTCCAAGTCTTTAAAATTAATAATTTATTCTAGATAAAGAATCAGCTGATCTAGAATACGAGTCTATGAAACTACTCCAAAAGAACTATGATATCGCCAGGAAGTTTAATGAAAGACCAGACTATGGTGATAGCGTGCAATACATCAGCAATCCGGAAATTTTAGCGGTCTATAAGAACCTGCCCGAGGAGCACACCGAAGTGTATGATGATATCAGCGATCAGGCTAACACACAGCGTGAGTTATATCATCATCACCATCGTCATAGACCTCGTCATCATCACCACCATCATCATCATCACAATGTTTGTTTGCTTGTTTTGTTGTATTATAATAGTAAATTAAATGGCTATGTCAATTTAAACTCCTATATAATTATCATTAACATCTTCATCGACATACCGTCGTCTTAATTCTCGAAAATCTCAAGTCAAAAGTCAAAATACTAGATAATCAAATTAAACTACCGGTTCGAAACGCGGCCCGGACCTGAGAAGACGCCGGCAAGAACCTCAGCTGTTTTTTTGCTGCTTTTAGGTCTATTTTTACAATAATTTCCTTAGCATAGATACAGTTATTAGTTTGAGTAACATGGTTGAGTAAACAGCACATTTCTAAGCTTGTTTATCGTCTAAATAATCTTGAATTTTGTAGTACGCCTTTTGGCAGATTTCGCCTTTAACTCAAACATCATCCTATTCAACATCATCATTATCAGCCTCTAGAACATCATCACCATCGTTCTCGTCATCATGATCATCATCAACATACTCCTCGGTCGGCTAATGCAATTAAGGTTAATTTTACCTTTCAGGTTCGTATGCGCGAGAGTTGGAACGTATGGAAAAACTTGCGATTCATGACATGAGGAATTCTAGAAGAAGAAATGTACACATGTAAGTCATTTAAATCAATCAATTAGCCTATTGTAGTCCACTGCTGGACATAGGCCTCTCCCAATGTACGCCATAGCACCCGATCCTCCGCCTTGCGCATCCAGTCTATCCCAGCCACCTTCTTTAGGTCGTCCGTCCATCGTGCTGGGGGGCGTCCTACTTTCAGTTAGCCAATTCGCGGTCCCCACTCTGGGACTCGTTTGCTCCACCGGCGATCAGTCCTTCGACAGATGTGGCCAGTCCATTGCCACTTCAGCTTGCTTATTCTTCGAGCTATATCGGTGACTTTAAATCTTTGGTGGAGCAGTATTTTGTGTATCTAACGAAGCATATTTAAAGACTAGCCATCGGTGTGGTTTTAGAGGTTTTTTTATATATAGGACACGTCGATATGACTTCACCCCGCCTGATGGTAAAATGAAGGTAAAGTCCGAGGAAAGAGGGTCACCATTACATACACGTACCATGTTAACAATGGTGGCACTCAGCTTCAGCAAAAGAGGATTGTCGTCGCAGCACCGCGTGACACCCACCGGTCCCACTAGTGCTGCGACCACAATCCCCCCTGCCCGGCTATGCACTTGCTGACCATAATCGCAATCTAACCGAGATTGGATTAAAACAGTTTTATTTTACAGAATTTCAAGAAATTCAGAAGCAGACTATTCAGACAACAATAATAATAATGATTTTAATAATAATAATTCCAATGATGCCAGCGAGAATGACGCCACGAGAGCTGATGATAAGCTTAGGACTAAGGCCGAAGACCAGGACCTTACTAACGGTAATGTAATATAGACCATTCTTGTCAGTATGACGTCATAGTTTGCTTCCCGCGTTGACAGCACAGGAACTTCCTCAACCCCTCTACCCCTCCCCTGCAGGGTCAGCAGCGCGAGTCTGATGCCCTTGGTGTTGTACACGTTTATAGGCAGCGGTGACCGCTTCCCATCAGGTGGCCGTGTGCTTTTCTGTCACCTAAGTGGTGTAAAAATAACGCGGCACCACTCGTGTGATATCTTGTTCCTGCTACCGCGACCCTTAGGAACCTGTTCCCGGGATAAAAAGAAGCCTATATGTTATTCCAGACTATAATCTATCTCTGTACCAAATTTCAACCAGATCATTTCAGCTGTTTTTGCGAGAAAGAGCAACAAACTTACATTCAGACATCCAAACATATTGTTACAAACTTCCTGATGTAGAAAATAGAAACTTAAAAATAATATATATGTTTATTACAGCTAATGATACAGAAAACATTTGGAAAGAAACAAAAGAGGGCAATCTAAACTCTGCCGAAACGTTCAAGCTTTTGAAACCTGTTGTAGAACACATGTTAAGTAAATACACAGTGAAAAGTGGTGAAGAAAAAGAGGATAGCATGGAAGCAGAAGATGTTAATAAAGAGTCAATAAAAGAAAAGCGGAAAATAGCCAAGGAAATTCAAAATGAAGACAATTTTGATAAGAAAGCTGACACTAATAACCCTGGTCTTAAACCGAAAAAGAAAATTCCAGGTCAAGGACAAAAGAAAAATAAATTTGATACACCGAAGAAGGAACAAGATACAGAACGGTTATCTTCAAACAGGCAAAAGAAAAAGGAAAATAGAAACGTTTTACATAAAAAGCAACGTAGCGATATAGTCGTCAATAAAGATAACCGAGGCTTAACAAGAGAAAGCGCTTCTAAAAGTGAAAAACATGCCTCAAATCCAAAAATTAAGATAAAAGTCAGCAAATCTGAAGAAACACATGGTAATTCGAATGAAAAAAGCAATAAGGAACAAATTAATGGACCCGATAACTGGAAAAGTAACAAATATAAAAAACAAAAGGATGAAAATAATGATAGTGAAGAAAAACCAGGAAAAGCAATAATTAAAGAAGAAAACTCAAAGGAATACGAAAATAAGAAAACTGCTATGAAAATAGATGAAGCTGCGATAGACTGGGCAGATTATGATGAGGGTGGTAAAGGTGTTCAGCGCTTTAAAATAAAAGATAAAGAAATAAATGAAAACAAAGAACAGGAAAAATCGATCGATAAGCAAGTCGATAATAAAAAAGTAGATACAAAAAGAAAAGGAGATGACAATTGGGACGATAACTATGATACTGACAATAAAAAAGATAATAGAAAGAATAAAAAACAGCAATGGAGTAAAACAGAAGATGATAACTGGGACAAAAAGAAAGATGACGGATGGGATAAAAAAGATAAATGGAGTAAAGATAACTGGAGTGAAGAAAATAACAGAAATAAAAAAGGTAATGCAAAGAAAAAAGACGATAGCTGGGATAAAAAAAACAACGATGATGATTGGAATAAAAAAAACGAAGATTCGAATAAAAAGAAAGACAACTGGCAAAAGAAAGATGATAATTGGAATAAAAAAGACATAGACTGGGAAGAAGAAAGTAAGATTGAGAAGAAAAATAGATGGGATAAGAACGATGATAGCGGTAGTAAGACCAGTTTTAAAAAACCCCAAAGTATACCGAAAAGAGATTCTGCTTGGGATACTGTAGGAGGTGATAAGAAACAGAATTCAGGATGGGGGAATTATGATTCTTTTAAGAATCTAAAAGATAAGACAAGTAATTACGAAAAAGAACCCGAAATACGATTACCACCGAAGGTGAAAACTCCGAAACATGAATCTTGGGCCAGACCTGCCGTTAGAGATGAGTACCACGAAAAATCAAGACAAAGAAATTTAGGGCGTCCATCTCCTTTTAGAACCTCTATACCTTTCGTAGGTAAAAAGGCTGTTTATGCGGATTAAATGTTTTTACTTCAATTTTGTTTCAATCTACTTTATACCTTTAGTATTTTAACATTATAATGGACACGACGGTATCTCCCGTCCGAAATGAGCTGTCCGACTGGGGTAGTACCTCCGCCCTACAGAAGACCGCGGCCATAATAACCTTGAGTTGTGTTCCCGCCGGTAATTAGGGTAACCAGAGCTCGCTGTATCCCTCCTCCGACCCCTTAATAGCCTTCCCACATGTTCCTAGCCCTCCCCCCTTCCCTTCAGGGTAGGCAGTGCGGGTGTAACACCTTTAGTGTTGCAAACGTCCATAGGCCATGGTGACCGCTTCCAATCAGGTGAGCCGTGTGCTTGTCTGCCACCTACGTAGTATAAAAAAAATATATATATATAGCTGAAGCACAGAACAAAGAATATGAGCTGAAGAGTTTGTTTGTTCTATTGAACACGCTAACCTCAGAAACTACTGGTTCGTATTGAAAAAATATTTTTGTGTTGGATAGCCTGTTTTCCGAGGAAGGCTCTACCCAGGGGAGCGGCGCAGTAACATCTGTTGTGGGTACTCTTGACCTGGTATTTCTCTAAAACGTCCTGGATCAGATTCAAATTCAATTAAATCACGAATAACACGAAAATAATCACGATAAAATCCGTTAAAAATAGTTTAATTCAAGAACATTCCAGTTAAATAGTCACAATAACCATTAAATTTTATTGGTAGTATCTACTGAATCTATTCTCCTATCGGTTCCAGTACCTGTTCCTGAATCACTTTTATCATTTTTTACTGTACTGCTTTCAGTACCCGGCTCAGCACCACCTTTGCCAGTAACTCCTGTATTATTATTATCATCAGACGCAGAATCTTTTGCTGGACCGTTTTTAGCATCTGCTCCCTTATCGGTTCCAGTACCTGTTCCTGAATCACTCTTATCATTTTTTACTGTACTGCTTTCAGTACCTGGTTCAACACCACCTTTGCTACCAACTCCTGTACTCCCAGTACCATTCTCAGTACTAGCTTTTGGCCCACTCTCTGTAGTTGCACCTGAACCGCTATTTGTACTCACTCCTGCAGTAACTGTACTTGTTGGATTACTCTCTGTACTTGATTCAAGACCCTTATCAGCTCTTCCTTTAGAACCACTTTCTGAAGTACCTCCTAATCCATTGTCTGTACTTGTTCGGGAGCTATTCTCTGTACTTGCTTCTGGAACCTTCTGTGTACTTGTACCTTGATCGCTTTTTGTACCAGCTGTTGATCCAGAACTGTTTTCTGTAGTTGCTTTCAAACCATTTTCTTTGGTTGACTCTGTACCTCCTGAACCACGTCTTGAGCTGCTTTTTGTAGTTATTTCTGAATCAGATTTAGTACTCGCATTCGTCACACTATTTCTACTTTCTCCTGATTTACTTTCAATAGTTTTGCCTGTAGTACTTTCTGTATTTGCTCCTGGAGCAGTTACTGTAGTTGCTTTTGGCCCGCTTTCTGTAGTTGTACTACCATCATTTGCTCCCAAACTCTCTTCAGTACAGAAGACTACTGCAATCTGGGAAAAAAAAAAACAGAAATAGAGTAGAAAGTTAAATTGATGAGAAATAAAATATAAAATTGGAACTATTTTATATTTATTTTTCATCAATTTGAACGGCTATGTGCGTCAGCTAATATGATTCAGCGTGTGTGCTACAGATAATTATTTTTGTGTGCACATAAGGCATAATGTTTAACTTGTTCTTGAAAGAAACTATAATACTAAAATGCAGGCAATACTAATATACAATATAAAACTATGCAGGTGGCGAATGCGAGATCCGGGCTTAACCGCGTGCGACTGCGGAGCCCCTGTGCAGTCCATGACACACCTACTTTCATGCCCCTTATGCCCTACTCCCTGCAGTCAAGACAACCTTAACAAGGCCACTGATAGCGCGGTTAAGATGGCTGAATTTTATGCCCGAATAATTTGAAGAGGTGAATCATTGACACGAAAGAAGAAGACTAAAACTCACTGTACCCCTCCTCTCCCCACCCCTTCCTAGCCTTCCCCTTCCCTTCAGGGTAGGCAGTGCGTGTGTGATACATTTAGTGTTGCACACGCCCACAGGCCACGATGACCGCCTCCCATCAGGTGGGCCGTGTGCTTGTCTGCCACCTACGTGGTTAAACTTAAAGTGAAAAAGAATCTGATGAAGTCTAAGGCCATAATTGTAGCATTATCAGTTTACTTAATCAATCAATTAGCCTATCGCTATGGCTGGGGGTTTCCTATTCTTCTTTTGCTGACCCGCGGTCTTCGCTCGTTTGCTCCAACGGGCATCGGTTCTTCGACAGATGTGACCAGCCCATTACCCCTACAGCTTTCTTATTCTGCGCGCTATATCAATTTAGTTTTTTGTTGGATAACCTCATTGAGAATTTTATCCTTCATAGAAACGCCAAGCATAGCTCGCTCCGTGACTTTTTGTGGACTAGTCTCACCATTAATGTTCACGTTTCATCACCATAAGTCATAACCTCATTCCTAATATTAGCTTATTATGAGGCGAGGTGGTATGAGGTACCGAGTTCGAATCCGGCCAGACAATACCAATGTGAATTTCACTTTGTGGAATTTAGTGCTAATCACATGATTCACCATCTACTGACGGTGAAGGAAAAACATCGTGAGGAAACCCACACATCCTAGAAGAAATTCTAAGGACACGTCCGATCCACCAACCCGCGTTAGGCCAGCGTGTGTAGATTAAGGTGTAAACCCTATCAGCTCTCTCGTTAGAGGAGAGGAGACCCGTGCTCAGCAATGGGACATTAATGGGTTGCTATCAGGCGAGGTGAAGTCATAAGGTGACCAATACAAAAAGATATAGACTCACCAATACTGCAATTACTGATAACCTGAAGGCTCTCATGTCTACAAAACAGTCTTTAATATTAGGCGATCCAGAATCAAACTGAAATTATTAACTGTAACTTGTATAGAAATTGTTAAAAACATTATTTGTACAACTGATAATTCGTATAATTGAAAACAGCTGTCAAGTGCGAGTCGAACTTGTGAACTTTTGGTTCCGTGATCAACAGGAGAAAAAATTCCGCATCGTCCGATCACTCGAATTAATAAGAAATAAAGTCCACATCGTCCGATCAGTTGAACCGATAGGAAAACAAATCCGCGATTAGTTGGATCAACAGGCAAGAAAATTCCTCTCGTCCGATCGGTGGTACTAACGGGAAAAAATCTCGACTGCGTTAAAAAACTAAAATGAAAATAACAAGCACTTAGATGTCCTGTGGTCTTGGGATCCATTGAAAAATAATATTGGCTGTCCTTGATGGGGTTTTGAGATACGGAAACCTAAAAAGAAATTAATTATTTTGCTATCAATTTCCTATTTACTTATAAAACTTAACAACTGTGCTAACAATACATTACATTACGTTTGCAGTTTTCTTTAATGGCCTTCGTCGACTTGTATAATTTAATATTTTACCAAAAATTCTCAGTATCTTAGTAGTATTCGGGCATACCTTTCTAAATACGGTAGGACACGGCGGTATGTCCCGTCGGAACTGAGCAGTCCGACTGGGGTAGTACCTCCGCCCTACAGAACACCGCCACATAATTACCAACGTTGCACGTTGTAGCCATTCCCCCTCCTCCCAACACCCCCTTTCTCCTCCCTCCAGAGTCAGCTCCGACTCCGGTATCAAAGTGTATGAGTTGCCATTCAAATATATTTGAGAGTTTCTTTAGTTGTGTGAGTTGCATCATACATAAACATAAGCATAAACTCACGCCTATATCCCCGAAAGGGTAGGCAGAGGTGCTAGCTCCCACATTTCGCCAGTTTATGTTTAGGTCCCAATGTAATAGGTGGCGAGCCTATTGCCATTAACCGAGCACTTATAAACCTGCGATAAATACACACATAACTTCGAAAAGCATCGAAAAGTCATTGGTGTGTGCCATGGTAACCTGGGATCGAACCTGAGACCTTCGTCTTAGCAGTCCATTACCCAGACCACTAGGCTACCGCGGTTTGGGTTGCCATTCAAATATATTTGAGAGTCTCTTTAGTTGTGTGAGTTGCCATTCAAAAATATTTGAGGAACTCTTTGGTTGGGTGCGGGCCGGAACCTCCACGTGGTGCACCTGGGCAACGGAGGCAAGCAGCGCCTCCCACTCGCCACGGGAGACGCTGCTGCCTGCGGCCAATCCGGCCGGGGTGGGAGTGGCCCTCTAGAGGGCTGCTCCGAGGCTCTCCACGTGTCCCTCTGACTAGCAGATGGCACAGTGGGGAGCGAGCGGGGGGCGAGCTGATTGTCTGCGCGCCGACGGTTGGGTGACAGGACGGCCTCCTGTCACCCTACACCCCACCGTCGGCGAAGTGGCGCGATGCTCGCCCCAGCCCCCCTTTCGGGGGGTCGAGGGGGCCATCTTAAAACCGTAGATGGCCCGGGGTCAGCTGGGGTGCGAGGGATATGCCCATTGGGTAACCTTATACCCCGGTTACTAAGGCCCGAGACGGCGTGCGGTTTTAGTCGGTTCGATCCCGACATAACCACCCCCGATGGCCGACGGGGATGGTATCCATGGGGATTTCCGCACGATAAAAAAAAAAAAAAAAAAAAAAAGGAACTCTTTGGTTGAGTGGTAGCGACGATGCTATTTCGCAACTCGCGTCTATTGAAAGCACAGAACAAAGAAAAATCCTGGTTTTTTAATGTTCTGTGATTGAAAGTTTCGACAAAACTGTAACCACAAAAAACTTGAAGATAATCATGATTATATAACGATCTAATTTAGTTCTTTTCAATTTATATCAAAAATATTATCAAAATTCTTGTACACATTGTGTAGACAAGTGCCAATATTAGCCAAGTCTTTATTGACTGGAATGACGTCAGAGTTTATCTGCACCATTTAAAGCCAACCTTTTCGTTTTTTTATACAACTTAGGTGGCAAACAAGCACCTGATGGGAAGCGATCACCTTGGCCTATAGACGTGTGCAACACCAGGAAGGGCCTCTATCTGTTAAAACAAGACACTGAAACTCCAAAAAAATAGATACTATTTAATTTTAGACTTTATTATTATCACGTGAAAGTCTAAAGCTAAATGATATTTTGTAAGCAAAGGAATGTAAAGTCTAAAATTTTAAATAGCATTTTTAATCGTCGCACAATAAGCGATTGGAATACTGTTCGTACGCACACATTACCTTCTTCATACAATCCAGGGCACTTAGGAAGGGCGTAAAAAAACATCTGTCGAGGCTGTCAAAGTTGCGACCACCATTCTAAGGACATGATGGGCACCACTCCTTGGTATTTACCTCAGCATACCGTACGGAGAAGTGCAGTCCATTGACGGACCAAATATACTTTTTTTTTATATAATAGGACACGTCAATTTGACTTCACCTCGCCTGATGGTAAGCTGCAGATAAAGAGTCAGGAAAGAGGGTCACCATTACATACACGTACCATGTTAACAATGGTGGCACTCAGCTTGACGGCCTCATCAAAAGAGGATTGTCGTCGCAGCACCGCGTGACACCCACTGGTCCCACTAGTGCTGCGACCACAATCCCCCCTGCCCGGCTATGCACTTGCTGACCCCTGAACGCAATCCAACCGAGATTGGATTACTATGGAGGGTTTTTCGCAATCGTGCACGGTGGTACCTACCCGGCCGAATTTTGTGACAAAAGTGCCATCAAATTTCTACTACTATTACAAAGAAAAACACTTATTAAGATACATTTTTTATTCAGAAATTATAGCCATCCATATTTCTGGATATAATTACATGACTCCAAAAGAAATTAATTCCTCGGTATGCCACTGTACAAAGTTTCTTCAAATTTAATTTCTGCTTGGAAAGCTTTTATTCTGAAGAGTCCATTTTCACCCCATCCTGTCCCCCAACTGTTAGCAACTAGCCAATATTCAGTATCCCCCTCAACTCCATAACCTATCACGCGAACGCTGTGTCCACCACGAAGTACCCCATGTGTGTGTTCGTAGATACCCCCTGCGTAGGACTGAAAGTCATCATATACCATAAAAGCAGCTTGTATGGGCCCATTCTTAACTAATTCGGATTTAATGACATCAGATTCACCACTTATTGAATAAACCTTTTCAGCAAAGTGCTTGTCTTCATTGTAAGAAACACTGTTGTCAACACATTCAAGATTGCATTTCCGCTGATTTAATTTTTCAATGTCATACGGCTTACATTGGGTAGTCACCAAACCTTTTTCCTGCCAAAACTGAAAAGCGTTTTGTGGAACCCCTCCACTACATACATCATCACTTTGACATTCGAAATCTTGTTCAGCTAAATGAACATGTACCCCTTTATGTATGCAAGTTCTGTCTGAAGCTGTGTTAGCTGTTCCGAATGTCCAACAAGATCCACAATTACCTTGGTTGTTAATTTCTCCAATACTTTCACAATCCGGCCATTGTTGTCTAGAATCAAAGTTCTTCGGTAGATCTTTCAAGATATTTTTATCGCCTACTTCAAAATATTTACCAGTATCCTCAAATTTAACACAGCCAACGTGAAAAGTGCGATCGTAATTCTTGATAGTCCACGACAGGTTCTTGTTATTGAAGTATTCTACGAATTCCTGGCGAGATAACGTCTGATGTTTTTCGTGGATCTCTGGATCCAACTCGGCCAATACCACCTTGGCCAGTATAAGCAGAATAGGTAAACGTACCATGGTTACTTAGATGATGTTCTAATAGTTTTGTGTAGTCGTTCAGCTTATATACCTTGGTTTGTATTCCATAGTTAATTTTGATAAGGGGAATATTTGTGGTATGTTAAGTATATTGGATTCTTAAAGTTTATTAAGTTATTTAGTTTAAAATATTTGTAAAGATAAAAACTAAGTAGGAGCTATAAAATTATCTATTCTATGGTAAAACTATTATGTGTATTAAGTATTATAAAATTGTAATTGTGTCTGTACATTGAAGATTTTCGAAAATTAACTTTAATTATGTTAAAATGATTCCAATCACGTTTTTTACCCGACTGCCGAAGAAAGGAGGGTAATGTTTTTCGAGGCTATGTGGGAGCCATCGAAAAATTAGATTGGCTGTCGTATAATGGATCCCGACAGTTCAGTTGTTATGTTTCTAGACCAGCGGACATCTAAGTGCTTGTTTTTTTTTAGTCCTTTACTCAGATTGGTTTTTTATTTTATTAATCTTTTTTTTTCAACTATCGCTTGTTTCTTCGCAATGGCTGCAACTGCTGAATGGATTTTGATGCGGTTTTTTTATTAGAATAGTATCGGTCAGATTTAAGCTCATGTGTTTGATAGCAATTGGTTAAGTGGGACTGGAGATGTGACCAAAAGTTAGTCATAACTGACATCCCCCCCTCCCCCAACACACTCTCCAGGGTCGGCAGCGCGAGTGTGATACCCCTGGTGTTGCACACGTCCATAGACCGTGACCGCTTCCCATCAGGTGGGCCGTATGCTTGTCTATCACTTAACTTATTTAAAGAAACAAATGCACGCGGGTGGATCCGCGGGCATCGCCTAGTACATAATAAACACAAACTCTTGCGCTCTATGATATTAAATTTTATTTCGAGAAATTCCGAAATTTATTGTTTAAAGAAACATTGACATACATTAACAAAAATATTTTTTTACATATTATTGTGTGCCTTATCACAATAATAAATATTTGTTGTATTTATACAACTTAGGTGGCAGACAAGGCCCACCTGATGGGAACCTTTTGTTTGTTACCTCATATCTTTCGACCGGGTGAATAGATTTTGATGATTCTTTTTTTATTTGATAGCTGGCGCTTCCCGTGTGGTGGGACCACCAATTTTGTTCGTTGAAGTCGGTTTTTTTTTCTTTTAAAAGTTTTTAACAAATGATAATGGATATGTTACATTTAATATAATGAACCCATATAAATAACACACAATTCATAAAAAAAATTTCGTCAAACTAAGTTTCGGCCAAGTTAGATGCCGTACACTATTGTTTGTGGCAAAATGCGTCGCATAGAAACAAGTATAGTGTACGTCTGCATCTAACATGGCAAGGTTTTGGAGTAGTGGGGCCCAAACTATTCCAAAATCTTGCCAAGTTAGATGCCATGTACTATAATAATTTGCCATATACCTATTGCATTATTATTATACGTGGTGTAATTGTGGCGTATGGTGTGGTGGAGGTCAGATGGCAGTCGCTCCACGGAAAATATCGAAGTTTAGCCGCATCATAGTTAGACTGGAAAGCCGACCCCAACTGAGTTGGAAAAAGGTTCAGATAATGATCATGATGATATTACGTGGTGTAACATTCTTACACACTTAGTTCAAACATTTCATGGGATGGATGGACAGTTCATGTGAAAACTTAAATTTTACTGCGCCGGAACTGAACTGTTTGTATGATGTCACATTAAGACCCCTGATTCATCAACGCTGAGTCTAAGCCACTGCACATACAAACTTGAAATTTCCTAATCTTTATCACTGCTAATAACTTGTTATCTTTTCAAATACCTTACCCACCTACCTTAACCTAAATAACTTAAATTCTAACAGTCAAATACATTACTTCAAATATATCCCGCAAATTTTGCACTTACTATAATTAATGTGATTTTTTTATGATGTTTGACATACAAACTAAAATATATAAGCTGAACTACTACACAAAACTATCAGAACATCATCTAAGTAACAATGGTACGTTTACCCATTCTGCTTATACTAGCCAAGGTGGTATTGGCCGAGGTGGATCCAGAGATCCACGAAAAATATCTAACGTTATCTCACCAGGACTTCATAGAATACTTCAATAACAGAAACCTGTCGTGGACTATCAAGGATCACAAACGAATTTTTCCCTCCGGCTGTGTTAAATTTGATGATCCAGATACATACTTTGAAGAAAGCGATAGAAATATCCTAAAAGATCTACCAAAGAACTTTGATTCGAGAGAACAATGGCCGAATTGTGAAAGTATTGGAGAAATTTATGACCAATGCCACTGTGGTTCCTGTTGGACTTTCGGAACAGCTAACACAGCTTCAGATAGAACTTGCATACATAAAGGGGTACATGTTCGTTTAGCTGAACAAGACTTCGAATGTCAAAGTGATGATGTATGTAGTGGAGGGGTTCCACGATTAGCTTTTCAATTTTGGCAGGAAAAAGGTTTGGTGACTAACAAATGTAAGCCGTATGACGTTCATAAATTACTGCAGCAGAAATGCAATCTTGAATGTGTTGACGACAGTGTTTCTTACAATGAAGACAAGCACTTTGCTGAAAAGGTTTATGCGATAAGTAATGAATCTGATGTCATTAAATCCGAAATAGTTAAGAATGGGCCCATACAAGCCGCGTTTATGGTATATGACGACTTTGTGTCCTACGCAGGAGGTATCTACGAACACACACATGGACATTATCGTGGTGGACACAGCGTTCGCGTCATAGGTTTTGGAGTTGAGGGGGATACTGAATATTGGCTTGTTGCTAACAGTTGGGGTGAAAGGTGGGGTGAAAAGGGATTCTTCAGAATAAAAGCTTATCAGAAAGAAATTAAATTTGAAGAGTATTTGTACAGTGGAATACCGAGGAATTAGTCAAGCTAGGCCGACACTGTAGCACTATCGGTGTATGTAGAGACCTGAGACTTTACCTTTAGCTTACCATTAGGTGAGGTGAAGTTATTTAATGATGTGTCCTACATAAAAATAATAATAATAATAACTTCTGAATAAAAGATATTATACTTTATTGCGTGTTTTTTTTATATAAATTTGGTCCGTCAATGGAGTTCACTTCTCCTGACGATATGCTGAGGAGAAGTCCAAGGAGTGGTGTCCATCATTCCAAGCTGTCTCTAGAATGGTTGTCGCTACTTTGACAGGCAGTCGACCCCCTTTCAAGGGGGCCGAGGGGACCATCTTAAAACCGTAGATGGCCCAGGGTAAGCTGGGGTGCGAGGGATATGCCTATTGGGTAACCTTACACCCCGGTAATTAAGACCCGAGACGGCGTGCGGTTTTAGTCGATTCGATCCCGACATAACCACCCCCGATGGCCGACGGGGGTGGTATCCATGGGGATTTCCAAACGATAAAAAAAAGGCTGTCGACAGATGCTTTTTCACGCTCCGCTTAAGATTTTTTTTATTTTTTTTTACTAGCTGTTACCAGCGGCTCCACCCGCGTGGACGCCTTTTTTACAGCTAATTGATTAACGTAATAACAACATTCAAATATATACGTCGTTAGATTACACGTTGTTACAAAATGCGTTGAAGAAGTAAAGGTTCACTGCTCGTTCCCTGTAGGTGATAGCGTGATAATATGTAGCCTATGTGTTGACCTGATTTCTTAATAATATTCGTGCCAAATTTGAAGAAAATCCATGCAGTTCTTTTTGAGTTTATCCCGGATATACATACAGACAAACAGACAAAAATTCTAAAAACTGTAATTTTTGGCTTCGGTATCGATTGTAGATCACACCCCAAGTATTCTTTTAAAAAAATATTCAATATACAGTTTTGACTTTCCTACCATTTTATTATAATTATGTATAGATACTACATAGGTGGCAGACAAGCACACGGCCCACATGATGGGAAGCGGTTACCGTGGCCTATGGACGTGTGCAACACTAAAGGTGTCACACACGCGCTGCCTACCCTGAAGGGAAGGGGGGAGGGCTAGGAAGGGGTGGGGGGAAGAGGGGTACAGTGAGCTCTGGCTACCCTACTTACCTTGGGGAACACAACACGTTGGTTATTATGGGGCGGTGTTCTGTAGGGCGGAGGTACTACCCCAATCGGACTGCTCAGTTCGGACAGGAGATACCGTCGTGTCCTACCTCCTTCTCTGTATTGTAGGAAGAAGGAAACAATGTGTAGGTGATACAATTATTTATCGTGCGACAAAGAACGAAATTACTGATTTTTTTTATTCTTTCATTCTACAAAATATAATTATAGACTCTAATTACATAACGGCAAAGTTCAAAATTAAATGGTTTATTTTTGGGAGTCGGTGGCATGACAGTGGCTTGCTTTAATGAAATCGAGGCCTAGTTTCGTAGAATTCAAGGTCTTCAGGACATAGAGAATGGCGGGAAGGCACGCGTGCGCACGTAGTATATGCCCATCATGCTGAAATAAAAAAGATATCATCATTAGCTATCCCTGTCAAAACCTGCGCAGCATTTTTGACGTGACAACGTCTTATAAATTGGTTTGCCGGGTGACACTTCAAGAAACTGCGTTACGCTCCGCTCACGTTATGCGCTCACAATGAGAGCGAGTGAGAGGCACGCGTCCCTTCCACTCGGGCATGGTTAGCCCGCCTAAGAGCGAGAGAGACAGACATAAAAATTATTTTACCACTCAAAGTCGTTGTCACGTAAAACTTTCGCCCGTATACCGACTTTACAGGCAACCAATTTTTTTTTGACAAACAGACAAAAATTAAAAAAAAACGACTTCAACGGACTAAATTGAAATGAGGCCACACTAGAAGCGTCAGCTATCAAAAGAATCATCAAAGTCGGTTCACCCAGTCCAAAGATCTGTGGTAACAAACAAAAAACTACCTCTGCCTACCATCAGGCGGGGTGCAGTAAAACCGGCGGTCCAAATATAAGACACGGAGGCAGTTACAATAAGATTGTTTAATGGTTTATAGATGAGATCCACTTACCCAGTCTTTGGCTCCAACCCCCCCATATTGAGGGATCCTGGGAGGAAGCAACTGCCGGTCATCGCGAGAATAAAGCTGGCGCAGCGAGACCCTCGGAAACCACCTGTCTTTATGGATTCACCCATGTAGTGGAAAGACCTGTCAACAAAAAAATATTTGTAAGATTCTAATCCGATCCGACTGGGGTAGTACCTCCGCGCTACAGAACACCGCTGCCATGATAACCATCATGTTGTGTTCCCCAAGGTAAGTAGGGTAGCCAGAGCTCACTTTACCCCTCTTAACACACACTGTACCCCTCTTAACACCCCCTGCTACTTATTTTTTTTGATATTTTCAATGTACAGAATTTTCACTTCTACAGATTTATTATAAGTATAGATGTCCTTGAATTTCGGAGGCGAATAAACATAATTATATTTTTGCCAATAACCGGTATTATTTCTCTTTTTTTCTGTCTTGTGTACAATTAGGGGCCCAAAATGAAACATCTCCTTTTACGAGCTCATGAGTAGTACCTATTATTGCTTCGATATCGGCTAATGTCACCATTGGTTTGTGAAGGTCAGATGGCAGTCGCTTCACGGAAAATATCGAGGTCCAGCCAAATCCGCAGTTAAGACTGGTAAAGCGGACCCCAGACTCCGAGGTGAAAGCTTTGGATACGACTGGGATTAACGCTAGGTTGAAGAAGAAGAGTAGTATTATTGCCTCACCTCTGATGGTCACATTCCTGGCTGATGCACCCAGGCATGTCCACTCCGCCATTGGGGTAAAAATCGACATTGGCTAGGGCCGCGATGTACCCCAAGACCCCAGCGTTAGTATGAATCGCTTCAGTATATAGCCCATCATTAGCATTAAACTTGTAATCATTGGTGAGGAAACCTGCCTGCAAGGGGTCCAGAGCTGAAAAAAGAAACAATGTTACTCCTTGTAATGTTAGCTATCGACCAGTGAAAGTCCTGTCAAAATCGGTCTAGCCGTTCTTGAGATTAGGTACCTATTTCAGACAGACTCCAAAAATCCTCATGGATACCCAACCCGCGGCCAGCGTGGCAGGTTTTGTTGGACTCGTACCGACTAAAACCGCACGCTGTCTAGGGTCTTCTGACGCCAAAGTGTAAGGTGGCCCAAAGAGCATTTCCCTCACAGGCTTCGATTCTGCTAAAGGCAAACAACTGTCAGGCCATCGATTATTATAAAATTCAAGATTATTTAGATGATAAAGAAGCTTGGAAATGAACTGTTCACTCAACTATGTTACTCTAAATAACATTGTATCTAGACTAAGGCAATGGTTGTAAATAGACCAAAAAAAAACAGCCCGCTGAGTTTCTTGCCGGAGTCTTCTCAGGTCTGGGCCGCGTTTCGAACCGGTGGTCCATTTGCTTCTAGTTTTAAATATTTATAATTTGACGTTTTGTAAGTGCCGCTTAAAATGGTCTATACAGAATAAATGATTTTTGACTTTGACTTTGACTTTGACACTTTAAAAAAATCCATTTAACTGTTAACTTTGTTGTTATAAGTTAAAATTTAAATATCAATGATATTTTGTAGAGCGAATGAAAAAGTTTAATGAATTCATTTCATTTTGATTTTAGACTTTAACTGTAAAACGGTAAAGTCTACAAATAAATAGCATTTTTTAGAGTAACAGTGGCATGACAGTGGTTTGCCTTTAGCAGAATCGAGGCCCAGATGGACGAACATACAGACAAATAATATATACTTAGTCATGTTATTAATATTACGTTACGGGTAATTGGAGCCCACAAAAAAGCCCAACCAGTCTAACTTGGAACTTCGATATCGCCATTGGTCATAATGACCATTGGTTGTGGAGGTCAGATGGCAGTCGCTCCACGGAAAATATCGAAGTTCAGCCGCATCACAGTTGGACTGGAAAGCCGACCCCAACTGAGTTGGGAAAAAGGTTCAGAGAATGATGAGTCATGTTATTAATATCTCCAATGTACATACACAACTACTTTACAATTTTATAACAGTACAGATTTTGATCCAACCCACCTGTAATATAAGGAACCTGTCCTTCGAGCTCTCTGCCAATTACGCCAACCTGGTGCCCCCCCAGACCGTGGCCTATGAGGTGGTACCTCGTCAAGTCAGCCCCAGACGCACCATTCAGCCAAGAAATGAACTTGGCCACGCCTCTAGCTGAAAGAGTAAATCTATTTACTATTTAGTTTTAGAAATAGTTCCCCAAACACCGCTCCTCCCCAGGCAATCCTCCTCAACCTTCTCTCACCCTCCAGGGTCGGCAAAACAAGTTTAGCACCCCTGTAGGCTATGGTCACCACTTGCTATCAAGAGGGCCATGCGCTTGTCTGTCATCTAAGTACTTTAGTTTACTTGAGGTAGGACACAACGGTATCTCGCATCCGAAATGAGCAGTCCAACTAGGGTAGTACCTCCGCCCTACAGAACACCGCGCACAATAACCATCGTGTTGTGTTCCCCAAGGTAAGTAGGGTAGCCAGAGCTTACTGTACCCGCACCCCTCATCCCCTCACCCCTTCTTCCCCTCACCCTTACCCCTTCCTCCACCTTCCCCTCAGGATACGCAGCGCAAGTGTAGCACCCCTGGTTTTACACACATCCATAGGCCATGTTCACCGCTTGTCATCAAGAGGGCCGTGTGCTTGTCTGCCTCTTCATCTTTATAGGGTACTTACCTGAGATAGGTACATTGGCTACGGCAGTCGCGTAGTTGGTGTGGCCACCACCAGCATACCAGTCTACCACGATGACATTCGCATCAGCAGCGGCCAGGATAGCTGTAAAGAAGACCAACGGTATACTATGCTTACTTGTAGGAGGTACGACACGACGCTATCTCCCGTCCGAACTGAGCCGTCCGACTGGGGTAGTACCTCCGCCCTACAGAACACCGCCCCATAATAACCAGCGTGTTGTGTTCCCCAAGGTAAGTAGGGTAGTCAGAGCTCACGGGAGGGATTCTGTACTCACAGCATAAAAACTCTCTCTACCCCTCCCCAAACCTCTGTCCTATTCCCCCCTCCCAACTCATCCTCTAGGTTCGACAGCGCGAGTGTGACGCTCCCGGTGTTGCATACGTCCATAAGCTACAGTGATCGCTTCCCATCAGGTGGACAGTGTGCTTGTCTAAAAAGAAGGAAACACGTAATCAGGTAGAGTAAGCCAGGTCTTCACGGAGCGAAATTTTGACTCACCAGGTACGAGAACGGTGTTGAAATCTGAAACTGCACTGTCCAACCAGCTATGGACTAGGAAGATTGTTCTCTTTGCAGGGTCGAAGTTCGTAGCGGCGAGGACTTCGTCGTTGCCAAACACGATGGGCTGGCTCCATTGAGGGTTTGATCTGATGGACAAGATTAAGAGAATCCAGTTACAGTCAGGAGACCAAGTAAGCACCAGCCAATGTAGACGGCCTCTAGAGAGCTGCTCTGAGACTCTCCACGTGTCCCTCTGACTAGCATAGGGCACAGTGGGGGGGTGACATGACGGCCGCCTGTCACCCTACAACCCATCGAGGTAGCGCGATGCTCGCTCATCCCCCCCCCCTTCCCCACTTTTGGGGAGTCGAGGGGACTGAAGGTCAGCTGGGGTGCAAGGGTTTTAGTCGGTTCGATGCCGACATAACCACCACCTTTTCGCACCACACTCGCGCTGCCAACCCTGTAAAAACCTTCTTATACCGTTCTTGAAGAACCCCACTTGATAACATGATTACTTGACAACCTTGAACAACAATCCTATACCTCTTACCTGGAGAAAAGATGGTAGACATTTTGACTTTCAGGATTATACCGAGCAGCATCACTCAAGTCACTAAGTTTCATCCACAGATCCACCAAGCGAGGAGTTCCATCAGGGCCTGGCACGAACTGGTGTCGGAGACCATTGTCCAACTTCCTGAGAACCGGATCGAAGGGAACAGCTGCAAGATGACCAGAACATGGTACGAACAGGGGCTATTTGAATTACAGACGACATATCATGATCATCATCATTCTCTGAACCTTTTTCCCAACTCAGTTGGGGTCGGCTTTCCAGTCTAACTGTGATGCGGCTGAACTTCGATATTTTCCGTGGAGCGACTGCCATCTGACCTCCACAACCAATGGACATTATGACCAATGGCGATATCGAAGTTCCAAGTTAGACTGGTAGGACTTTTGTGGCTCCAATTACCCGTAACGACTACAAATGAGTTACAGACGACATACTATGCCGAAATTACGTTGCGTTACTAACTTACGTTCGACAGAAGGTTACTTCGGTCGCAGGCCTGGGGGTGACGGGTGAAGCCGCCTGTCACCCTAGCAGAAGCAGCCCCCCCCCCCCTATTCCGGGGGCGTGACAGGAACACCGTGGTTCCCAAACCCGAGGGGTCCATCTCGAATCCGGAGATGGCCCGGATCAAACCAGAGTGCGAGGGAAATGCTCTATCTATGGGCCACCTTACACCCTGGCGTCAGAAGACCCTAGACGGCGTGCGGTTTTAGTCGGTAAGAGTCCGACATAACCAGCCCTGCTAAACGCAGGGTGTAACGGGTGGACGTAAGTTTAACATATAAGCACACATTATCGACCGAAGTTTGGTTCGATTACTGACGAAGATTCTTTGGCGGGGAGCAGCGGGGAGGCGATAACGCTAGCACAACTGAATTTCTGCCGCAAAAGTTCGGCACATAAGTTGTGTCATATCAGCCGAATACGTCGGAACATAAAATCAGCTGCGGAATTTCGATCGCGTAACTTCGGCATAGTGTGTTTAGACACTTAGGGTGCTTTTCCACCAGAGATGCGCTATATGCTACGATGCTATAGATGCGTTTGATTTCCACCATGTGCTATAAGATACATCCATAGCATGCATCCATAGCACGCATCCATAGCACGCATCCTTCCATATAAAAAACATATCTTAGTTGAATCCGTTTCCACCTGCTAAGCTATGTGCACCAATGAATATGATTGTTATATCATCCATAGCATCGTAGCATAGCACATCTCTGGTGGAAAAGCACCCTTAAAGTAAAGAGATCCAAGTTACCTGCTGCTGCAGCTATGACCAGCGCTAAAACACTCACAGTCTTCATCATGGCTGAAGACAGAATAACTTCTATAAGTTTTATAATTGAATCCTGGTACTGATAATCAAATCGACGGTTGAACATCTAAAAGATTTAAGTGACGATTGGAGTTCACAAGAAAATCGCTTTTCTGTAAAGTGTTTTTGATGTCTTCTGGGATGTTTTTCCTTTGAACAGTCAACGTCGCTTGCAGTTTTTTAGCTTTCAACCATCGGATCATCGGATAGATAAATAGTGCATAATTATGATTATTAAGTTTGACGTAAAGACCACGTCTTTTGTTAATTGATTGATTTCATATACCTATAATAACATTTTTTACAGTTTTTAAGTACTTAGTAAAGCCCGTGAACCCCAGACCTTCGTTATTTTATAAAAGTTGAAAGTTTGTCAGCGCATGCAAGTTTGCACGCCTCCCAACACAGGTAAGAACGATGGCCCATTATGAGGTTCGGGTCATAGTGGCTTTGGCAGATATACGGTTGCGACGAAGAAGAAGAAGAATGGACGACGAGTGACGGTTACAGATGCCGGCACGTAAATTGGCCAGACGCGTCATATGCGCAAAGGTCGATTTTTAGGTCCCCTTTGAGGTATGAGCGGGTCGCGGGGGACGCGGTTGCGCCGTCGCGGACATATGATTGGTCCGTCGCTTGATGGACCAATCAGATGTCTCCGAGAGACGTCTTGTAGCGAATCGAGGTTCCGTTCGTTCGTACTTTGAATCATTTGATTGGCTCAAAGTGCACGATGCGCGAACTTACCCCAAACCTGGCCAAGTTACGTGCCTGTATCTGTATCTGGCCACACTAATCACGATGATGCCTGTCTTTTATATCGTGTATTGTTTATACGTAACAGTTTATTAACTATTAATAATCCTTTAATAATATTATCGCAGTAGTATCTAATCATATAGCACAAAAGAATGGCGAGAAATCAGGTGATATACCAACTGCGTATACATAATTATTTATTATTATGGTTGTAAGTCTAATATATATAATAATAGCAACCCACTGCGGGGCACGGGTCTCCTCTCCTCTAACGAGAGAGCTGAGAGGGTTTACACCTTAATGCATACACGCTGGCCTAATGCGGGTTGGTGGATCGGACATGTCCTTAGAATTTCTTCTAGGACATGTGGGTTTCCTCACGATGTTTTTCCTTTACCGTCAGCAGATGGTAAATCATGCGATTAGCACATATAAGTTCCAAAAAATAAAATTCACATTGGGAATGTCCGGCCAGATTTGAACTCGATACCTCTGAGTAGAGGCCGCGTCCTTATCCATTCAGCTGCCATCGCTATTTACGATACGATGACGTTGATAGGTTGATTTATTGGGAATCAAACCCGTGACCTTCGACGTAGTAGTCAAATGCTCTTCATCATGGAGACCGTCAACAACAAAGAAAGTGAAATAAAAGCAAAGGGTTCTTGAAGAAGGGCATTAGAAGGTTTGTGGCGGGTCTGCAGCGCGAGTGTAACGCCCCTGGTGTTGCACACGTCCATAGACCACGGTGACCGCTTCCCATCAGGTGGGTCGTAAGCTTGTAACAAAAAAACAACGCCGTAGTACTTTAGCACAATCAATCAACATTATCAAATGATTATACGCAATAAGTAGATAATATTTAAAATTATAAATATATGTATTAGCGCGTGAAACTTCAGTCGAATTCTTTGCATAACATTGCTTACAATGGCAAAGATCGTGGCTCTTGTTCTTTTTGGATTGGTTGCTGTCTCAGGTAAAAACATATTATATACATACATTCATACAAATCACGCCTTTTTTCCATTGGGGCAGGCAGAGACAACATCTTTCCGCTTGCTACGATTTGGCATAATTGCCTCTCGCTTTTTCAACTTTCATAATTGTTTTCATACAAGGCAGAGACAACAGCTTTTGTTTTCTTTAGCATCTCCACATAAACATCTTTTTTTTATACCACGTAGGTGGCGGACTTACTACAAGTATACAGGTTCAATGAACGAGGAGGTATCGATGGTATCTCCCGTCCAAAATGAGCTGTCCGACTGGGGTAGTAGAGGTACTACCGAACACCGCGGCCATAATAACCTTAAGTTGTGTTCCCAGCGGTAAATAGGGTAGCCAGATCTCACTGTACCCCTCCTCCTCCCCGCCCCTTCCTAGCCTCCCCACCCTTTCCTACCCCCTCCCTTTCCCTTCAGGGTCGGCAGCGCGTGGGTAACGCCTTTGGTGTTGCACACGTCCATAGGCCACGGTGACCGCTTCCCATCAGGTGGGCCATGTGCTTGTCTGCCACTGAAGTGCTATAAATAAGAACACTAATATTTTTGTACCGAGCAGCAATCGAACCCGCACTCTCCGAAGAAATATTTTATATTATTCATAATAAGATATTCTTTTCCAGCACTTCCCTACGATCCTGTGATCAGGAACCTGGCCGGAGATGGTCCTCGATACCAGTACGTCCAGGATGCTGATGGAACAGCTCATCTGGTCGACTTGTGGGTGAAGGCCAGTGACCTCGAAGAATCAGCCAGATTCAATCCAGATAGACAAAATGTTTACCATCTATTCACTAGGTAGGTACCTACTGCATTCCCAGGGTATGATAGGAACATCTTGGTTTCCACACCCAAGGGCATCTCTGAACCTCAGATGGCTTACTGTCTTTGGGCTTTTTTATTTAGTAGTATTTTTTTTATCGTGCGGAAATCCCCTCCCATGGATACCACCCCCGTCGGCCATCGGGGGTGGTTATGTTGGGATCGAACCGACTAAAACCGCACGACGTCTCGGGCCTTAATTACCGGGGTGTAAGGTTACCCAGTAGGCATATCCCTCGCACCCCAGCTGACCCCGGGCCATCTACGGTTTTAAGATAGCCCACTCGACCCCCCGAAAGGGGGGGTGGGGCGAGCATCACGCCACTCCGCCGACGGTGGGGTGTAGGGTGACAGGCGGCCGTCCTGTCACCCAACCGTCAGCGCGCAGACATCCAGCTCTCCCCCCGCTCGCTCCCCACTGTGCCATCTGCTGAGGGACACGTGGAGGGGGAATTGTGGTGATGGAACGTTGTCGCAGCACTTGTGGGACCAATGGGTATTGGCGTAGTCTAAACCAATATCTGCGCTTTGTCACGCAGTGCTGCGACGACAATCACCTCTTCTTTCACGAGGCCGTCAAGTTGAGGGCCACCATTATGTCACTGTCGGTGTATGTGCTTTAACTTACCATCAGGCAAGGTGAAGTCATATTGACGTGACTGATGTATAAAAAAAATACCTTTTAGGTGGCAGGCAAGCACATGACCCATCTGATGGGAAGCCGTCACCGTGGCTTTTGTTTTAAATATTTTGCATAACTTGATACCGCGTGAATATTTTGGGCAAAACATGTTTACTTATCAGATAGCTTAATCACCTTAACCTTAGTTCGAGTAATCAATGGCGAAGTAATACTGATTCGTAAATAAGCAGGTGTTTGTAATAGATAGCTTGATAACACTTTATTTGCGCATCCACACGATTCAATTATTGTAATTTTGAAGTACTTAATTGGAACCTGTGCTAACTTTTTACCCGACTGCCAAGAAAGGTTATGTTTTCCGCGCGTATCTTGTATGTATGTATGTATGTTTGTAAGATTCTTGTAAGATGTTTGTAAGATGTAAGAGTATAAAAAATAAAAAATAAACTTTATTATCATATCTTCCAAGCCACTAGACGGATTTCTTTAATTCACATATCTATACTTATAATAAATCTGTAGAAGTGAAAATTCTGTACATTGAAAATAAAAAAATAAAAAATAGCAGGGGGTGTTACTAGACCGACACCGAACCCAAATATGTGATTAAAAAAATTTTTGTCTGTCTGTCTGTCTGTCTGTCTGTCTGTCTGTCTGTCTGTCTGTCTGTTTGTTCAGGCATCACGCAAAAACTACCGGTTCGATTACGATGAAACTTGGTATAATTATTCTTCAATATCCTGGGCAGCACACTGGATACTTTTTATCCCGGAAAAGTACATACAATAAAAGACAAATTTAATTTTGCGGTTCAATTCCTAGACCCGATTACTGTACCAACCGCAAATAATAAGTTTGTCGTAGGTTACGTCACCCACAGTTCAAAATTCAAAATTCAAAATTCATTTTTTTCATTTGTCACAGGTGGATAGAAGATGTTGTCAGTTACATAAAAGTATCACCGTAGCATGTCTGATAAGACGTATTATCATATGAACCACATCACACTAGGTACAAATTAAATTGTGAAATATATAATTATTTAGATGAAATTATGGTATTTTATGAGTAGGTTAATTATGAGTGGTGTTCAAGATTAGTGGATAGTGGTTTTAGTATTTAGATTAGTGGTGTAGATTGGTGGTGTAGTTTTTTTTGTATTCATTATCATAAATATTACATTTTGAGTTTAGATTAGTTATCATCAGAAATAGGTTTATGGGAGTGGGAGTGGGAGTGTGCGTGGGATTGGGAGTGGGGGTGGGGGTGGGGGTGGGAGTGGGAGTGGGAGCGGGGTGGGAGTGGGAGTGGGAGTGTGCGTGGGAGTGGGAGTATGCGTGGGAGTGGGAGTGGGAGTGTGCGTGGGAGTGGGAGTGTGAGTGGGAGTGTGCGTGGGAGTGAGAGTGTGCGTGGGATTGGGAGTGGGAGTGTGCGTGGGGGTGGGAGTGAGAGTGGGGGTGGGAGTGTGAGTGTGAGTGGGAACGGGAGCGGGAATAGACCCATGGGAGTGGGAGTGGGAGTAGGAGCTGGAGTGAGAGTGGGAGCAGGAGTGGGAGTGGACGCAATAAGCGACTTCCACGCGAGCGGAGCCGCGGGCAACAGCTAGTACCTAATAAAATTTATTAACATAGGTACCTATCGTTAGATTCGTCTCGGTAACCCAAGTGTTCTTAGATAGGTGACGAGAAAAAAAAACCAACATGGCCGCTGTAATACGGTATAGTTTAAAGGGGGAAAAAATTTCGCAACGAATAAAAACGGATAGAATACTCTATAATGTGGCCTCTGTGGCGTAGCGGTAGTGCATGCAACCGCTACGCGCGGGTTCGATTCCCGCTCAGTGCAAATATTTGTATTCATGAATATGTCTATTTACATTGGTCTGGGTGTTTTTATGTATAATATTAATTAGGGTAATTAGCCAGAGCTCACTGTACCCCTCCTCCCCCCACCCCTTCCTAGACTCCCCACCTCATCCTGGCACTCCACCCTTCCCTTCAGGATAGACAGCGCGTGTGTGACACCCTTAATGTAGCACACGTCCATAGGCCACGATGACCGCTTCCCATCAGGTAGGCCGTGGTATAAACAAATATAATAGAAAACTGTTTGTATGTTCAGACAGAACCCTGACGTGAGCCAGCCACTCCTGAAAGGAGTCGATGGGCTGGTCACCATGACGAACTACAACCCGGCTAGGAGGACCATCGTGCTCATCCACGGCTGGAGGAACAGCGCCACTTCTGATGTCAACACCGTTCTGGTGCCAGGTAGGCATTTTCAAACAACCTTATCAGAGTAAATCGTGATATGTTCCAAAATCATTTTTTTTTATAAGACACGTCATAATGACTTTACCTTAGCCTGATGGTAAGCTAAAGGTAAAGTCTCTGGGCCTCGATTCTGCTAAAGGCAAACCACTGTAGTACCTATGACACTCTAAAAATGTTATTCAATTGTAGACTTTACCGTTGTACAGTTAAAGTCTAAAATCAAATGATAAGAATTCATTTATCTTTTTCATTCGCTCTAAAAAATGTCATTTGACTTTACACTTTAACCATAACATAAAGTCTACAATTAAATGGCATTTTTAGAGAGTCAGTGGTATTACAATGGTTTGTCTTTAGCAGAATCGAGGCCCAGGACTGAAGCCACCACTACATACACTGGTAGTGCTACAGTGGCAGCCCTCAGCTTGACGGCCTCATCAAATGCTTTACTTAAAAAAAAGAGGCCTCTGTGGCGCAGCGGTAGCGCATGCGACTGCTACGCAGGAAGTGCGGGTTCGATTCCCGGTCAGTGCAAATATTTGTATGCATGAATATGTCTATTTGCATTGGTCTGGGTGTTACTATGTATAATAAGTATGTATTTACAAAAAGAAATATATAAGTATGTTTATCAGCATTCTAGAACCCATAACACAAGCTAGTTAAACTAAGCTTACGTTGAGTCTAGGGACCGTTGTTTAGAATATTAATTATTATTGTATATTATTATTATTTCAATGGAAATAATAATAATAAATAATAATTAAGATTTATCAAATAAAAAAAGAATCATCAAAATCGAAAGTCGAAAGTTCTGAGATAACAAATATAAAAAATGCAGTCGAATTGAGAACCTCCTCCTTTTTTATAGTCGGTTAAAAAGGCAAGTAAGGTATTCCACTAGTCCCGTAAAAATAATATTTAATTGTAGACTTTACCGTTATACACTTAAAGTATAAAATCAAATGAAAAGATTTCATTCAATTTTTCCATTCACTCAACAAAATATCATTTAATCTTAGACTTTAACCTGATAACAGTAAAGTTCAAAATCAAATGGTATTTTTTGAAGATTCAGTGACATATATGACTGTATATGACAGTGGCTTGTTTTAACAGGACTGGCCCTGCCCTTTTTTCAATGCCTCATTTAATATATTTATTATCAGTCGCTTAATAGTTCCGCTATCTTGATGCTAACTCTAATTGCTTATTTCCAGCTTTCCTGGCTGCTCAGGATGTAAACGTTATCGTGGTGGACTGGAGCGCAGGCGCAGATACCATCAACTACGCGGCAGCTGTATCCAACACTGTTATATCTGGTACGTTTTACCATCGCACTACTTACCACAGGCAGGGAATTCATCCTTACACGTTGCATCCGACAGCGGTGCGCACTGTGAGGTATGAGAGGAATTTTATTCCGCGCACGCTTAGGCTGTGAAATGATCTCCTTGCTGTGGTTTTCCCTAGCGTCTACAATATGGGGTTCTTCAAGAAGGGCATTAGAAGGTTGTTATACCTATTGTCGGCAGCGCGAGTGTGACGCCCCTGGTGTTGCACACGTCAATAGACCAGGAAGACTGCTTCCCATCAGGTGACCTGTGTCTAAATCTGTCGTCGGTATCTATGGCAGTCGTTACGGGTAGTTGGAGCCCTAAAAAGTCCAACAACAACGGTCTAGCTGCAATGCTTCGATATCGCCTAATGTCACCATTGGGTTGTGAAGGTCAGATGGCAGTCGCTTCACGGAAAATATCGAGGTCCAGCCAAATCCGCAGTTAAGACTGATAAAGCGGACCCCAGACTTCGAGGTGAAAGCTTTGGATACGACTGGGATTAACGCTGGGTTGAAGACGTTGAAGAGAGGGAGTATATAAGTGTTTCTCATTTATTCATTCGGCATTTCTCTCACGTTATAGGTGAAAGTGTAGCTAGTTTTCTCTCATGGTTGATGGGTTCCACTGGAGCAGTTCCTCGCATGTTCCATATCACTGGCCATTCTCTCGGCGGTCACCAGGCCGGCATCGTCGGCAGAAACCTTGAAGGACAAATCGCTTATATCACTGGTGAGTCCTATTATAATTATGTTAAAATATAATGCATCATTCATCATTCTCTGAACCTTTTTCCCAACTCAGTTGGGGTCGGCTTTCCAGTCTAACTGTGATGCGTCTGAACTTCGATATTTTCCGTGGAGCGACTGCCGTCTGACCTCCACCATTCAATATTAAACTTTATTGTCATAATAATACAGTTGAAAATCAAATGACATTTTGTAGTCATCATTCATCATTCTCTGAACCTTTTCCCAACTCAGTTGGGGTCGGCTTTCCAGTCTAACTGTGATACGGCTGAACTTCGATATTTTCCGTGGAAAATTTTGTAGTACCTAACGAAAAAAAAATTTTTTTTTTCACTTTTAGCCCTGGACCCTGCTCTCCCCGGTTGGATATTAAGTGATGACAAGTTCCGCCCTACTGATGGTGTATACACCGAAGTGATTCACACCAACGCTGGTGTCCTGGGTTACACAAACCCCTTGGGCCAAGTAGATTTCTACCCTAACGGTGGCACCGCTCAACCTGGATGCCCTGCTTCGGATTGTGATCATTCCAGGTAAGTACCTACACGTGTTTCCTTCCTCCTACAGTCCCGGGTCCTTTAAGCGGGGCGTGAAAAGCATTTGATGACGCCGTCAAGCTGAGGACCACCACTGTAGCACGGCGGGCGCGGACGCCTAAGACGTCGGAGGTCTAACGACCTCCGTCCTCCATGAGCGCTGGCCTGGAGGTGACGGGTGGAGCCGCCTGTCACCCTAGCAGAAGCAGGCATTCCGGGGGTATGACGGGAACCACGCTGTTCCCAAACCCGAGGGGCCATCTCGAATCCGGAGTGGCCCGGGTCAAGCCGGGGTGCGAGGGAAATGCTCTTTGGGCCACCTTACACCTTGGCGTCAGAAGACCCTAGACGGCGTGCGGTTTTAGTCGGTAAGAGTCCGACATAGCTGGCCGCGGGGTGGGTATCCATGAGGATTTCCGCACGGAAAAAAAAAAAGCACTGTCAATGTATATAATGGTGACTACCATTCCTGAAAATTTATCTTTAGCTTACCATCAGACGAGTTGAAGACCTATGGACAGCAAATAGTTTTTTTATGGCAATAGACCCTCGTTTGACCACAATCTCACCTGTAGGTAAGTGATGATGTGGTCGAAAGTGGAGCTCGCTTGCTTAAACGCGAGCCTATCGACTATAAAAAATGATGAAGATCAGAACTTCTAATTGCATTCGCAGGTCCTTCTTCTTCATGGCGGAGTCAGTGCGTTATGGAGGCTTCACCGGTAGACGTTGCGCTTCTCAAGTCAGCGCGGTCCTTGGCAACTGCATATTACCAGGCAATCTTAGGATGGGTGGCATTGATCCTAAAACTGGGTAAGAGATTTTTTTTGGAACGGAGTTCCTTATTGCGCGTTGCGAAAAGGGGCTAGACGGAAAAAATTGGGACCAAAAATTGTAACGACACTTTTAAGACCAAAAGTGGTGCGTCACTCATGGGAATATGAGTGGGAGTGGAAGTGCGAGTGGGAGTGGGAGTGGTAGCAATATTTGTATATAGGGATAGGTATCTAATTAATTGAAAGGAACTTCGTTCCATCCAGGTGTCCCTTGACACCTCTCAAGTTTTTTTTTTCTACTACTGAGGTGGCAGATAAGCACACGGCCCACCTGATGGCAAGCTGTTACCGTGGCCTATGGACGTGTGCACAGTTATGCTGCCGACCCTGGAGAGAAGGGGTTGGGGAGTTTGAGGGTTGCGACATGTTTAAGCTAAGTGCAGATCAGAGACACACAGAGACAGAACAATCCGTCCACAGGAAATGGGTCGATTTTCAATAACTGATTAGATTGGATCCAAACAAACAGGTCAAGTTAAATAAAAGCGTTTAAAAAAACTATTAGTATACCTGTTTAATAAAATTAAAAGATGAAAAGACTACGATGTTCGTATAGTAACTGGGACCGACGACTTACCGTGCTCTCTAAGGCGCGCTAAGCCGTCGGTCCCAGTAAGCCGTCGCTGTTATAATAAAACTGTACTCTCTAAATTATTTTCTCTTCTTTCAGATCTTCTGGAATATTCCACTTGCACACCAACGCAGAACCTCCATTTTCTCAAGGCTAACGAAGCAATAATAATACGAAATTAACTACAGATAGGTACTAGCAAACATCTTAAACAAATTTCGGCGTAGTGTGGTAAATTCGCGCATGTCCACTAAATTTATTCCCAGTTGCCCCCACTGTCGACGCCACTACTGGTGACAAATGCCAATGCCATGAACGGTGGCAATTGGGAATGGTCACTATTTTTGTTCCCAGTTACCACCAGCGGTGACAGATGGGAAAAATCATTTGATACCCCCCAGTAGTGAGGTGAGACTAGTGGAGTTAAAACTGAAATCACCAGTGACCAACAGAACTGACGCCGCCAGTAGTGCCAAGTGGAATATTTTTGGAAACAAATCCCATTTGTCACCAGTAGTGGCGTCGACAGTGGGGGAACTGGGAATAACTCGTGCACTATACGGAACAAGCATGAATCTAATTAAGGAACTGATCTACCAATGACGTGAGCCGTTCAAGCCCGTGATTGGTTTGATCATGGTCTAAGAATACAAGGTCTTCGATTCCAGGAGCGAGCGGTCCTTAGAATTTCTTCTAAGACATGTGGATTTCCTCACGATGTTTTTCCTTCACCGTCAGCAGATGGTAAATCATGTGATTAGCACATATAAATTCCACAAAGTGAAATTCACATTGGTACTGTCCGGCCGGATTCGAACTCGACACCTGTAAGAAGAGGCCGCGTCCTTATCCATTCAGCTACCATCGCAGGGTATGCCATACCTCATATTATTATACTTTGAGTTTAATATAATCTATGATTGGTTAATTGGCATGTCTCCAACATCGCGCTCCACACTGTCAAGTATAATGTATATTTTCAAGATTTTTACCAGTCGCTAAACCACGTACGGCTGCTAAAATATGCTAAGTTTTTTATGTGTTCAGTCCAAGATGTGGTAACGTATTAATTTTAATTTATCCAAAACCATTGCACTGTAAAACCGATTCTCAATAAATCTTTATAATATAAAGGACTTTAATTTATCCTTTTTACCGAAAATCACGGTAGCCTAGTGGTCTGGGTAATGGACTGCTGAGACGAGGTCTCGGGTTCGATCCCAGGTTCACCAGGGCGCCCAATGACTTATCGATGCTTTTCGAAGTAATGTGTGTATTTATCGCAGGTTTATAAGTGCCCGGTTAATGGCATTAGGCTCGCCACCTATTACATTGGGACCTAAACATAAAGTGGCGAAATGTGGGTGCTAGCACCTCTGCCTACACCTTCGGGGATATAGGCGTGAGTTTATGTTATGTTAAGTATGTAATTTATCCTTAGTGTTTAATCTTGTGCATAAGGAAGCTTATCGTGCCCCGAAAAGAAAGAAAAACATTTATATAAAAACAAATAGAGAACTACACGTGCCAGGCTGAGGTATTACCCTCATATGGTGCAAACAATTCCATCAAGAACCAAGCGGTTCGGTGCCTCTTTTATTTGCCGCACCATAAAGACTTGGAATTCTTTATCAGCTCACGTGTTTCCTTCCTCCTATAGTCCCGGGTCCTTTAAGCGGGGCGTGAAAAAGTATTTGATGAGGCCGTCAAGATGAGGGCCACCACTGTAGCACTATCGGTGTATGTAGTGGTGATCCCCGATCCTGAGACTTTGCCTTTAGCTTTCCATCAGGCGAGGTGAAGTCATGTTGACGTGTCCAATACAAAAAAAGGTGAACTTACAATAAAATTTTAGTACCTACATTAAATTGTGCGTTTCGGATATGGTCGCTACCTCAGCAAAATTACTACGCACAGTAAGTAATAACTATTTTATCAACCAATAAAATTGTTTACAGAAAGTAATAAATATAAAATAAAACGTCGATTATATTAACAAAAAATCAAATAACATGTAGAATGTTCGCCTTGGAAAAATATAAAAATATTATATAAAATGGTTTCCACTATTTTCACGAAAGTTTGTTACATAATTATTGTCAGTAAGTGTTAAACCTATTTTACAAGCTTTTTTTAACTTCCTCTGTTGTTTGTTAGTCGAGCATCGCACGCGACGATCAGACTTGTAAAATGACAGTCGACCGTCCTGTCATCCCCCTTCAGTGCGCAGAGAACCAGCCCGCCCCTTGCCCGCTCCCCACTGTGCCCTCTGCTATTCAGAGGGACACGTGGAGAGCCTCAGAGCAGCCGTCTAGAGTGCCACTCCAACCCCGGCTGGATTTGCCGCAGGCAGCAGCGTCTCCCGTGGCGAGTGGGAGGCGCTACTCGCCTCTGATGCCCAGTTGCACCGCGTGGAGGTCCCGGCCCGCACCCTCCCCAAACTACCCTGCCGTTTATTTAGATTCTTGATTCCAGCATTTCCGCTAGCAAGATCAAGAACGTATGACCTTGAAGCCGAAGCGTACAAACTCTATGGAGAAGATTTCGGCTCTATTCTTAGACGTTTCAGAAGAACCCCAGAGTATTTGAAGATCTTAGAAGATAAGGTAAACCAATTTGCTACATTTTTATATCACTTGGGTAGCAGATACGCAAACAGCCCACTCTATAGGAAGCGGTCACCGTAGCCTATGGACATGTGCAATACCAGGGGTGTCACACTCACGCTGCCGACCCTGTAAGAACCTTCTAATGCCGTTCTTGAAGAACGCCATATTGTAGTCGCTAGGGCGAACTATAGCAGGGAGATCATTCCACAGCCTAAGCTTGCATAACATAACATAACATAAACTCACGCCTATATCCCCGAAGGGGTAGGCAGAGGTGCTAGCACCCACATTTCGCCAGTTTATGTTTAGGTACCAATGTAATAGGTGGCGAGCCTATTGTCATTAACCGGGCACTTATAAACCTGCGGTAAATACACACATAACTTCGAAAAGCATCGAAAAGTAATTGGTGTGTGCCATGGTGAACCTGGGATCGAACCCGAGCCCTCGTCTCAGCAGTCCATTACCTAGACCACTAGGCTACCGCGGAGGAAACCTAAGCTTGCGCGGAATGAAATTCCTCTTATAGTGCGCACCGGTAACGGATGCTACGTGTGCGGATGAATTCACTGCCTGATTGAAGATGTAGTGACCAAGATAGCGAAAGGGATGCTTATATGGTTCGGACATGTAGAGAGGATGGGTGAAAGAAGATTGACGAAACAGATATATGAGGCGAGGGTGAATGGGCAACCCGGTGAAGGGCGACCTAGGCGTACATATTCTAATCAGATCCAGGACGTTTTTGAGAAAGATCAGGTAAAGAGTACCCGCAACCCGCGTGCATACCAAGATCGTAGCAAGTGGAAAGATATTGTCCTTGTCCACCTCATTGGAAATAATAATAAAATTATATCTACGTTTAAAAAACCGACTTCACAAACTAATACTATTCACTTTGTAGGGTACAGAAATAGAAAATTACCTATTTATAAGGTTTATTATGTACCAAGGTATCAAAAATGGAATTTTTGCCGTAAATTTGATGATTTCCCCTCGATTTTCCCAAGATTCCAGCATCAGATCCTGATACCCTGGATATGGGACCACCTCAGAAGTAGCCTCCTTCAAACTAAAACAATTTTTTCAAAATCCATCCATAATTGGTGCCGCTATCGCGTTTAAACATACATGAAAAAAATAGCGTACGAATTAAGAACCTCCTCCTTTTTTGAAGTCGGTTAAAAAGACGTGATATGTATGTATTTTCTCTTTTCAGCGCAGGGTTATAGACACACGTTTTCAAGAGGTATCGGTTCAAGTAATGCAATACACGGAAAACCTGCTGATGCAGAAAGTAGCCGACATGGTCGGGTACAGCACGCAGACGACCACCACTGTTCTTACACCATAGTAAGTGTACCTACTTTTTTGCGGCACTGCTGGCCATTTTCATGGTTATTTCGGACTCCAACCGACAGATCTTCAGGTCTTCAGGATCTGATGGGATCGGTCACCGCGGCCTATGGACCATGTGTAACACAAGGGGTATCACATTGGGTGCGGGCCGGAACCTCCACGTGGTGCACCTGGGCAACGGAGGCGAGCAACGCCTCCCACTCACCACGGGAGAGGAGCGGTTTACTGCAGGCAGCAGCACCTGCAGTAAACCGCCCTACACCCCACCGTCAGCGAGGTAGAGCAATGCTTGCCCCACTCCCCCACCCCCCCTTCCGTGGGGGTCGAGGGGGCCATCTAAAAACCGAAGATAGCCCAGGGTCATCTGGGGTGCGAGCGTGCGAGGGATATGCATATTAGGTAACCTTACACGTACACTCCGGTAATTAAGACCCGAGATTGCGTGTGGTTTTAGTCAGTTCGATCCTGACATAACCACCCTCGATAGCGGTAGGTGGTATCCATGGGGATTTCCGTATGATAACAAAGGGGGTGTCACACTCGCTGTGCCGATCCCGGCGGGAAGGCTTGAGAGAGTTGGTCTCCCCGCTGACCGCACAGAATTCCTCCAATGAGCTCTGGCTACCCTACTTACCTTGTGGAACACAACACGCTGGTTATTATGGGGCGGTGTTCTGTAGGGCGGAGGTACTAACCCAGTCGGACTGCTCAGTTCGGACGCGAGATACCGTCGTGTCCTACTTCGTCAGCTCGGCTGGTGTCGATGAAGAGCTCACTGTACCCCTCCTCCCCCCACTCCTTCCTAGCCTCCCCACCCATTCCTAGCCCTCCTTCCTTCCCTTCAGGGTAGGCAGCGCGTGTGTGACACCTTTAGTGTTGCACACGTCCATACGGTGACCGCTTCCCGGTGGGCTGTGTGCTGGTCTGCCACCTACGTAGTATAAAAAAAGACTGTCTTTTGAATTCCAGTGCATTCCACTACAAGGTCAGGCGTGATGATGCAGAGTCTACCACCACCGAAGACCCGGTGAGGCAGTTAGATGGTTACAACCTGCTGCATCGGACCATGACAACTCAAGAGAGGAACCAGCTCCGGGACCTGGGCTTCGAAATGGCTGGGTAAGTCCCAAATCAATCAATAATGAAGCGGTATCTCCCGTCCGAATCGAGCAGTCCGACTGGGGTAGTACCTCCGCCCTACAGAACACCGCCCCATGATAACTTTTTGGTAAGTGACGATGTGGTCGACGGTGGAGCACGCTTGCCTAGAAGCAACCTGTTCACTCTAGACTTAAAGACTCCCAGGTTATAGCTTTCCGGAAACACAGACTCAGCCTGGGCATTCCACTCCTTAGCTGTAACCATCGTATTGTGTTCCTGACGGTAACTAGGGTAGCCAGAGCTTTCGGGACACACCTGTACGGGAAATCTGTTCCGTAGTTTTTGCGAAGAAACAGACAAACAGACAAAATTCCAAAAAAATATTATAGTGTTCAGAATTGTTCATTTGTAACATAACCCAAGTATTGTTTTTTAATGAATGAATATAAAAACAAAAAAAAATTATCTCCAATGTATAGATACAGCATTTTTTTAAATCGGTCACGTCAATATGACTTCACCTCGCCTGATGGTAAGCTAAAGGTAAACTCTCAGGAAGGTGGTCCCCATTACATACACCGACAGTGACATAATGGTGACCCTCAACTTGACGGCCTCATGAAAGAAGAGGTGATTGTCGTCGCAGCACTGCGTGCCAAAGCGCAGATATTGGTTCAAACAATTTTTTATAATTTTCAATTTTATAATAGTATGGATGTATCTGCAGGCAGACAGTCCATCTTATCATCAAGGGTATGGGGCCTCCGGGAGGGCCGTATCCAAATAAAAACCCTGGACCAGGGGAACTGCCTGCTGTAGTTATTACAGAGGCGACTACGCACGACCATGAGGTTAGTAGACCTTTTTTTCTCGTGCGGAAATCCCCACGGATGCCACCCCCAGTGGCCACAGGGGTCATGACTAAAACCGCACCCCTCTCGGGTCTCCAGTTATCCAAGATCTAGGTCTAGGTACCTACGACTAATTTAAAAAAATTGAAGACGCGTAGTCGCAGATCTCATTGTAGACATAGTCGTAGACTTTGTGAACATAGTCGTAGACCTTATAGGCCTAGTCGTAGACATTGTAGGCGTAGTCGTAGACCTTGTAGACGTAGTCGTAGATCTCGTACACATAGGCGTACAGACCTATACTTAATTGACAAGGTCGTAGACCTTGTAGACCCAGCCGTAGGCCTCGTAGACAGTCTTAGACCTTTTGGACATAGTTGTAGACCTTGTAGACATAGTCGTAGACCTACCTACTCATAATTGTAGACCTAGAAATAGTCGTAGATCTAGACAGATCTAGAGGTGGAAAGAGTAGTCATAGTGACTACTGTATCAACTTGTAACCTTATTTAAATAAACATTCTTCTTATTGCACACTAGCTGTTGCCCGCGGCTCCACTCGCATTAATTTTTGAACCCGCTACCCGTGGCCCACGGGATAAAAAGCCTATATGTTATTCCAGACCGATTTTACAGATTCAGCCGTTTTTGCGTGAAAGAGTAACAAACATACATCCAGACATTCATTCAGATCATTCATACAAACTTTCGCGTTTATAATATTAATAGGAAATAGGGTCCTCATAAATTCAAATTATTTATTTTCACCAATGCGGAAAAAGGGGTCGCATCACCGATCGCGGCCCTGAAAATTACTTTTTTATTTTTGTAACCCCGGTGTTAACCTGACATTTTGGGGTTACAAAAATAATCTTTAAGCATGTAACTGTATAATTCTTTTCGTTGCAGGTCCACAGCACCCTGTTCAGTACTGCAGAGCCGCCATCTGTCGCCAGTGAGGCGTTTAAACGCAAGATGACTGATTCTTACGCAGTATAGTAAATGTGGGTGCTAGCACCTCTGCCTACCCCTTCGGGGATATAGGCGTGAGTTTATGTTATGTTATGTTATAATAAAGTAACTTACAATTTGTATAGGTACCATTTTTTTATTTTCTTAACGCTTTTATTCAACTTGACCTGTTTTTTTTTATATACTACTACGTAGGTGGCAGACAAGCATACGGCCCACCTGATGGGAAGCGGTCACCGTGACCTATGGACGTGTGCAACACTAAGGGTATCACACGCGCTGCCTACCCTGAAGGGAAGGGGGGAGGGCTTGGAAAGGGTGGGTGGAGGAGGGGTACAGTGAGCTCTGGCTACCCTACTTACCTTGGGGAATACAACACAATGGTTATTATGGCCGCGGTCTTCTGTAGGGCGGAGGTACTACCCCAGTCGGATTTTTTGGGATCAAATCTAGTAATTGAAAATTGACCCCCTTCCTGTGGACGGATTGTTCTGTTTGGCACATATCTGTAGTTCTGGTGACAATACAAGTTAATCTATTCTGTATCATTGTGAATCCAAGATGGTCGCTGCTACAAAATGGCGGCTTACGTATTTTTCCACAACTACCGCAATATGGATATCAAATGAAAGGACTTGACTGATAGAATATTTGGGGGCGCCCGCCTGTCACCAGAGACGGCTTGCGGTTTCAGTCGGTTCGATCCCGATATAACCACCCCCGATGGCCGACGGGGGTGGATCCATGGAGATTTCCACACGATAAAAAAAGGGCTGGGGGCGCTCGGAGACCGTATGTGAAGCCGTGGGGGAAAGTTAGTTCATTAAATAAAACACATATTAATGGCAAGATCATTTTATGAACATAAACAGACACATATACATATATTTATATATTAACAATTACAATTTGGTATTTCGTTTCGCCATGCGAACGCTTCAAAAGCCGTTATGAGGGATACTTTTTTTTTTTTATACAGGACACGTCAAAATGACTCCACCTCGCCTGATGGTAAGCGAAAGGCAAAGTCTCAGGACTGGGGCCACCACCACATACACCGGTAGTGCTACAGTGGCGGCCCTTAGCTTGACGGCCTCAACAACTGGTCAGCTTAAACATATTTGAGCTAAATAATACTTCTTTGAGAAAATAAATATAGAGGGGGGGACAGGATTGGGTGTGGTCAGAACCTCCACGAGGCACTCCTCCAGACTAGCAGCGCCTCTCACTCACCACGGGAGACGCTGCTGTATACGGCAATTTTTTTTTTATAGTCGATAGGCTCGCGTTTGACCACAATCTCGCCTGATGGTAAGTGACGATGTGGTCGACGACGTTCACTCTTGACTTAAAGACTCCCAGGTCATAGTTTTCTCGAAACACAGAATGCAGGAAAAGGCAGAAGTGGCCCTCTAGAGGGCTGCTCTAAAACTCTTCACGTGTCCCTATCACTAGCAAAGAGTACAGTGGAGAGCAGGCAGAGGACCTCTAGAGGGCTGCTCTAAAACTCTTCACGTGTCCCTATGACTAGCAAAGGGTCCGTGGAGAGCAGGCAGAGAGGGGGAGGGGGGGTGTTCTCTGAAGGCATACGGAAGGGTCTCAGGACAGCTATTCTGTCACCTTACACCTTCTTCATTCGAGGGGTCGTGAGGGCCATCTTAAAACCGTAGATGGCCCGGGGTCAGCTGGGGTGCGAGGGATATGCCTATTGGGTAACCTTACACACCGTTTTAGTCGGTTCGATTCCGACTTAACCCCCGATGGCCTTTTGGTCAACATCAACAGTTTTATTAATCTCATAATATATGTAAACGGCCACCCATCTTCGGAGCGGCCTACATCAATGTTACTTAACTGCACCATCACAAGTACAATTGGCAAGGTATATACAAACTTCCCACAATACACAAAATATATTTATATATCCACCATATAAGACTAGTTACCAAAAGTGGTACTAAAAATTACCATACCATGGTTGGCACTAAATATGGTATGAGATCGATTAGATGTTCTTGCAATTAATAAATGCGTATAATTTTATAATATCTATCTATATAAATAAATAAAATTGAAGTGTCTTAATGTAATTATTAACTGGTTTTATGTATGTACGATAACATTTGGCTTTTTTTAAATTTTCTGTCTGTCTGTCTTTCAGTTTGAAAGTGGTGAACGGCTGGGCCGTGTTGACGGGATTTCTACTGGCAGATAGTTGATGTAACAAGGAATAACTTAGGCAAACTTTAGTTTTGGAAAAATAATTAGGGTTCCGCGTAAAAAATTTAAACCTTAATAATCTAAAACCACGCGGGCGAAGTCGCGGGCACTACTAGTTAAGAATAAGAGAAGTTCAATAGTACTTAACTATTTCTTTTTTTAGTTTTCTATGGTTAACACTATAAAATCACATTTCCTGCGGTACCTATCAATAATAATCAAAAGTACCACTTGTGGTAATTTACAACGTGTCAGAACTGACAGTTATTTTATAATACAGGCACTAGCCAAGACACAAACACAGCACTGACAATAAAAGTACCACAGTTTTTAAAGTAATATCCAAAATCTTAAAACCCCTATTCACCGTTAGTGGCACCAAATAGTGCCATCTAATACCATTTCGTGGCACACATTTTACTAATATACAATATATACCATGATTGACTATAAAGTACCACACCATCGACAGACCACTTAATAGCCTTATACATAGCATAGCACTTTAATATACACAATTGGATAACTGTTACCATATTCGGTACTAAAAAGTACCAACTTCATTTAAAACCCTGCTACAATTGTACATCTGTTGCCATTTTTGGCACTAAAAAGTACCAAATATAGCTATAACTGTCCTAATTGTACATTTACCATTTTTGGTACCAAAAAGTACCACATTTAGCGCATAAACTGCTACAATTGTACATCTGTTACCATTTTTGGCACTAAAAAGTACCAACTTTAGCTAAAAAAGCAACTGCCGATGGCGTGCTGTTCGGGTTTGGTTCGTTTGTTGTCGAGATACTTGGTGTAGCCCCCTGCTAGTATGCCTAGTAATATTATGAGGCCGCACGCCGAGTTCGATCTGAATTTTGACGCACAGTCGGCTGGACTGTCAATATCCAGCGTGTATATCTGGAATAAATAGGAATTATTTAATAATAATCGCAATATTTTTTTTATGTCGGTCACGTCAACATGACTTCACCTCGCCTGATGGTAAGCTGAGGCAAAGTCTCTGGAATGGGAGTCACCATTGCAAACACCGATAGTGCCAAATAGTGGAGCTCAGCTTGACGGCCTCATCAAATGCTTTTTCACGCCCCGCTTAAAGGACCCGGGACTGTAGGAGGAAGGAAACACGTGAGCTGGTGAAGAATTCCAGGTTTTGATGGTGCGGCAAAGGAAAGAGGCACTGAATAATTAAGTATGTATTTAACAGTACTGACCTGTCTGAGACCATGTGTGGTATACGCCAGCAGAGCCAGGTAGTACCCGGACCCCAGATCCGCCGCCCGCCCCGCCTCCGCTAGGAGCGCCAGGCTGGTGGCCAGGCTGGCGCAGAGGGCAGGTCGGGTGTACTTGCCAAACGTCAGGGCCGTGGATTTGATTCCCACACGTCGATCGTCTTCTTTATCCTGCAATAATAGCAACCCATTTATGTCCCACTGCTGGGCACGGGTCTCCTCTAACGAGAGAGCTGAGAGGGTTTAGACCTTAAGACACGCTGGCCTAATGCGGGTTGGTGGATCGGACATGTCCTTAGAATTTCTTCTAGGACATGTGGGTTTCCTCACGATGTTTTTCCTTCACCGTCAGCAGATGGTAAATCATGTGATTAGCACATATAAATTCCACAAAGTGAAATTCACATTGGTACTGTCCGGCCGAATTCGAACTCGATACCTCTGAGTAGAGGCTGCGTCCTTATCCATTCAGCTACCCATGGTGTTGCATACGTCCATAGGCCACGGTGACCGCTTTCCATCAGGTAGACCGTGTGCTTGTCTACCACCTAAGTTATATAAAAAAGTATATTATGTGGATTCAGTACTCACCTGGTGCGCATATATTGTGTCATAGAAAACAGTCCATGCCAGGGCTCCAGCATATAGCGGGCCGACCACAGCTAGGTCTATCGTCCCCTGGACTGCAGAGTACCCCAGTAGGGCTCCCCAGTTGAAGGTCGCACCGAGAAATATTTGAGGGTAGTTTGTGAATCGCTTCGCTAGTGGGTAAGTCACTACCAATACTGGAAATAAAGGATTATTGGTTATAGCGCCATCTAGTAAATGTAGGATGAACTATTACAGTTCCTGAATCGCGCTATAGAAAGTTTCATTGATACTATTATAAAATTGTTAAGTAGCTTTGACTGACATAGGAGATTATGTTGCACAAGTCCACTGTGGACTTTTGCAACATAATCTCCGATGTCAGGAGTCTCCTAAGGTTGTTATGTAGGTACCTTACGATTCGGTATTCGATACTCACGATGAATCGAATCCAGTTTGCAAGGGGATTTAATCGATTTGAATATGTATGTAAACTGCATTGGATTAAAGTTATGATTAGAAAAATTAGCTTAACCTTTGATTTTGTAGGCATTTTAAAACAATACAATGTTATTATAGGTCAATTTACTTATATTTAATATTTTTTTTACAATAACATTCACTCAATCACAAAACAACAAGAATAATTAAATCAGTCTTCAGAATCTAAACACAAGTATTAAAATAAATAAAAATAAAAGTGCGCGTCGGACTTGAAAAAAAATATCTCACTCGATATTATATTTCCTTAACTGATTATCTTATAGTCTTAGCACTTAGCCGAGTGGGCGGTACCTGTCAATGAAAAATGTAATTACCTTTAGAACATTTCAATTGATAAAAAATTAAGAACTTCATGGGCACGAACTGTCAAAGTGGGCCTTTTATTTTGTGACAACTATAGGTCACACAAGGCTTCCCATCAGATGGGCCTCAGACGGGCCGTGTGCTTGTCTGCCACGTAAGTGGTATAAAAAAAAATATTTAAAAATCTTGGGTTAGGTTATGTATGATTCTGAACACAATTTTTTTTTTGAAAATTTTTAACTGATTGTGCATTGAACACAAAAACTACTAAACGGATTTTGATACAGTTTTTTTGTTTGAAAAGTCTTGGTCAGACTTTAAATCTTACGCATATTTGATCACAATCGGTTGAGTAGAACCGGAGATATAGTCAAAAACCGCGAAGATGTCCACGCGGGCGGAGCCGCGGGCATAAGGCGGAATATCAAAGTCTAAAGGTACTTACACATACTGCTTGCTCCCAATGCAACGCTGTAACAATTCAACTGCATGAGTATCCCAAGAGCCAGGGACAGCTGAGCAGCGAGGAACACTATCGCTTGGGTCTGGGATATCGCACCAGTCACCAACGGACGGTTTCTTGTACGTTCCACCTGGAAATTACATCCATGGGTATTATAATTGAAATTGGAAAAAGCCTACATCCAGGACGGGAATAAAATCAGAGACCAATCCCTTTTTAGGGGAAAGTCTAAGACAAAAATAATTTTTTCAGTATAGACCATTAAATGCGACAAAATTAAAATTAAAAATTAAAACTATTTAAATTTAGAAGCAAATGGACCTGAGAAGACTCCGGCAAGAAACTCAGCGGGCTGTTTTTTTTTGGTCTATTTACAATATTTTTTTTTTATAGTCGATAGGCTCGCGTTTGACCACTATCTCACCCGATGGTAAGTGACGATGTGGGGTATGCTTGCCTAGAAGCAACCTGTTCACTCTAGACTTGAAGACTCCCAGGTTATAGCTTTCCGGAAACACAGACTCAATTTCCTTAGTCTAGATGCAGTTTTTATTTTGAGTAATATAGTTGAGTGAACAGCTCATTTCCAAGCTTGTTTATCGTCTAAATTTTATAGAATTTTATAGTATACTTATTGGGAGAGTTTTTTTTTTACTACATTTTTAAATCCACATCTTGCCCCTTATCCGGGGACAAGATAGGGACACCGTGGTTGTCAACCTCAAGCGTCTCAAAGCTAGAGAGGGCCCTAGTTCAGCTGCGAGGGAAATGCTATATTTGTAACCTTACACCTCGACATTTGAAGACCAGAGACCGCATGCAATTTTAGTCAGCTTGAGGCTTAATAGGGGGTGGTATCCACCGACATATATATAATGTAATACTTACTTTAGCGTCAACATCTCGATCCCACATATCGTTGATGGTGCACCCCGCCCCCCTCATCAGTCCAGCACCGACTAAGAACAGCCCAGCTGTCTGGAGTGTAGCGTATATAGGAACATTGCCTGGTATGGAGCCAAGGGCAATTGACCAGGTGCAGGGCCAGTATAAGAGGTGTACTCCTGGAAAGAATAAGTAAACAGATACATATTAGGGCGTCTATTGCGTTGAGCGCAACTCAGTGCCAGCGAATGTCACCTGGAGGACGAGGAGCACTATGCACTGCACAGGAATCGAACCAGCGAGCTTTGTTAGCAGCAGTCAAACACTTTGCATAAACCATTGTATAAAATGTTTATTCTTTTCATTCTAATACATGTTTAGATCCGTAGCAAAGACCTATATCAGGGGGGTTGGCAAACTCGGACTGCCAAATATTAAATATGGGTATATCTGAAGCATGTTTCAATACAGTTGGAATATGAACCTCACCCTTTTCTGAAGTTGGTTAAAATATAATAAAAATAGTACTTTATCATTAATTCCTCGAGAAAATTTTTGCAAAGTACTCAGACCCAACTTAAAACTACTTGGCGACCCCTGACTTATCTGCTAGATAGATATTATGCCTAAAAAATTCAAATACTTACCAATCGGTCTATCCCATCTTGCCAATTTCACATACGGATCTATTTTCTCCTTCCAAAAACCTTCCTCTACGACATCACTACTTCCAGGTAAAACCTTTTCCTTCAAATCATCATAGACAATCTTCGGAGTTGACGTCTCTATAACAACCTTTTGTCTATGCTGATCGCTCTGTGTCGAATGCACTCTGGTTATATCATATCTGTGGTTTAACTTTTTTAAATATATCTGCCCGCAGAGGCACGAGTATGCTTTGGGGGGGCTAGTGATGTTTCTATGGTGGATATTAAATGTTTTTTGTAATAGCTTAGTGAATTGTATGTGTTTATATATCTTATAGCTACTGTTCAACATTTTTGGTGGGTAGTCACAGCACTGGTATCTGAAACAATGATTTTTTTATACTACTTAGTTGGTAGACAAGCACACGGTTCACCTGATGGGAAGTGGTCACTGTGGCCTTTGGTTGTATGCAACAACAGGGGCATCAGGTTTGACCCTGGAGTGGGGGGGGTATCGGGGAGATTGGAATTTTAATATGTACAACAAGTTCATCTGTATAGATTAAGGTGGGTATTTTTTCTAAAATCCTAATACTTTTACCAAAATTAAAGTAACCTATGTTACTTCTTAAATCTATCTGCCAGTTACAGTCCCGCCTAAATAAGCCCAGCCGTTACAGAGATTACCAAATTCAAACAGACAGACAGACAGCTTTTTTGTTTAAAAGGCGACCGGAATAAAACCGAGTACTTACAGCGGGGAAAATCGCCAAGCACAGTTGTTATTGTATCATAATGAGCAAAATACTAACATTTTGCGCAGTTAGCAACAACTAGTTTTTTGCAACTTCAGAAACACATTGTAATCAACAAATACGTTGGCAGAAAAAAAGTCATAGCGTAATAATTAATACTTATCGCTAAGAGCCGTAAAGGTACCTGAAAGATGTAGAAAAATGCCAACATAACCTATGTCGTACTGTACGTTATATTAGGTAATAAGCACAAAGACTTACCTCTGTATTCTTCAATTAAAACTTTCGGAGGCACTACAGGTCTAAAAAATGACCTTGTAGTACAAAAATTAATAATTACCGTGTTTTCAGCGTACAAGGTTAATGTCAAACTCAAGGGCAGTTATACACAACAATTATTTATTTACACAGAGCAACTGTTGTGAATTGTGTTTTTCAGCGGTTGGAATGTGTATTGTCATACTACTATTACTGATATTATGTAATTAAATTAAAATAAAAATAATAAATAAAGAATAAAATTCAATGTGCGCGCGCATGACAGTGACAACATTATTTGGTAACATCAAGTTTTTTATTACGTAACTTCGTTCAGAAATTGGTTTTTAATGTTATGTTGCACTTGTTTGTTACTCAAAAAGTCCATAATAAAATAATTACTCAATACTTAATCAATACTACTCCGATAGTTAATTTTGCGGGATAATCTTACTGAAATGAGAAGAACCAGTCACATCACAAAACTCATGAATAATAAAATTCTTTCAAGCTTCTATTGTATCAAATCCTACACCCATAGTATTATTTTTTGTTAGATTGATATGAATAATTGAATAGAGCGATTTACTCCCACATGAAGCTATAGTTTACTCCTTAGTCGATTTCTTTTCTCATAATATTATGCAGTTCATTGCTTTCTTCTTTACCAAAAGTTAAGATAACACAATATATTGAACGATCGATAAATAGTAATCCTAGACGAGATAGTGATTGTCAAAAAAATTAAAAATATAGAAGCAGAAAAAATTCGCCATCCCAGACTATTTTCTTTTCTTTAGATTCCAAGATTCCATTTTATATTTATAAGGCTATTCTTAATATAAATTAAATTAGCCATATTTGGAGTGTGAGAAAGTAAAACTATTATTTTATTTAATGCAATAATAACTTAGTCATAACTAAGTCTAAAAGGTAAATTAATGAAACTCCAGGGTGTGCAAAACATTACTGATAAGTGCATAACCGGCATACTTCACGTTATTATTACGATAAGCTATTGTTTCTAATCTCAGTTAGTGTATACAAAACACACAAGGTACAAAACTTACTACACAAAGTAACTAAGAGGTGTAAAATCAGGTCTAATGTCGTGAGCCGCATACTGATATGATAAAGTAGGTATGCTAGACGCGAAATGGGTCAGCTTTAAGGGTATAAACAGATGAGACGTGGTAGGAAACATTCCGTGCCACTCAAGAACGCAGAGGTGACACCCTCATAGTGTGCTGTTTGCACACTATTTCTCCTCTCTTGGTGGTAAGCTAAAGGTTAAGTCTCAGATATGAGGTTTACCATTATATAATAGACAATGGTGGTCTCAGTTTAACGGCCTAATGAAATGCTTTTTCACATCTCACTTAAAGGACCCGCAACTGTTGGAGGAAAGAAACAAGGTATTGGTAAAAGATACCAAGTCTTAATGGTGTGGTAAAGAAATATTTGACTTTTATAGCCAGCTTTTATTTTATTTTACCTGGTAATGTTATACTGCCTTTGTTGTGCAGTTCTTAGATTATTATCTGTATAAATTTGCGTTTTAGTCCATCCAATTTGGACATAAACACTTCACTGTTTAGCCTCAGTGAGATCCCTCATCCCAAGGGAAATGGGTGAAATGGCCAACAAAGGTGAGGCTGATCACCCGTCCGGCAAACGGGCTTCCCTAAAGTAAATAATAATAATTATAATAGCCTCAGTGAGATTGTCCATGGGTTGGTCCTCCACCCATGGGGTGAGGGTGACAAAAAGGCTGAATCTGATCTTGCTCTTCTTTCAGGTAGAAAAGAAAAATAAATCCAGTGCTTATGCAACACCCTGTACTTTCAAAATGGCTCCCTCGAAAAAGAAGGTTGCAAAAACAGATACTTCAAAAAGGATTTATTTAAAAAAGGTTAAAGACAAAGTTGTGTATCAGTGTTCAAAATGTGACAAGGTAAGATTTTTATTAGTTATGGTGGATTATCACTTTTATATATCACTTCGCTATTCGCCTTTATTCACGCGTATATTTTGCAGTCAAAACTCTTAACCAGTCAAAAGCACTTTTGACTAGCTAAATCAGTCAAAAGTAGGTACTTTTAACTGTAAGCTTACAGTCAAAACTCTTAACCAGTCAAAAGCACTTTTGACTTGCTAAATCAGTCAAAAGTAGGTACTTTTAACTGTAAGCTTACAGTCAAAACTCTTAACCAGTCAAAAGCATTTTTGACTAGCTAAATCAGTCAAAAGTAGGTACTTTTAACCGTAAGCTTACAGTCATAACTCTTAACCAGTCAGAAGTACTTTTGACTAGCAAAATCAGTCATAAGTACTTTTAACCGTAAGCTTGCAGTCAAATCTCTTAACCAGTCAAAAGCACTTTTGACTAGCAAAATCAGTCGAAAAGTACTTTTAACCGTAAGCTTACAGTCATAACTCTTTACCAGTCAGAAGTACTTTTGACTAGCAAAATCAGTCATAAGTACTTTTAACTGTAAGCTTGCAGTCAAATCTCTTAACCAGTCAAAAGCACTTTTGACTAGCAAAATCAGTTGAAAAGTACTTTTAACCGTAAGCTTATACATTGAAATGGGGAGGGCTGTATAGATAAATCCTTAGAGATGAAATTTACAACAAAAAATTCTGTAACATTACAGACGTTCAACGAAAATTCAGCGTACCACCTACATCAAAAGCTGCATCTCGAAGTGTACCCGTACTCCTGTGACCGCTGCGACTATAAGTGCAAAGTTAAGAAGTACTTGTCTCGTCATGTGAAGAAAGTACACAACAAGGCCAAGGGTCCGGAGTGTCCGGTTTGCGGGAAAGTGTTCCACTTCGATTGTAACCTGAAAACTCATATGCGTATTCATACAGGTAATAATTTTTTTTATACCACTAATGAATGCTAGTGATCGCAATAAAGTAAGTAACATCACACTAAAGAACACACTTCCAATAATAATATCACTTAGGTAGCAGACAAGTGCGTGGCCCACCTGATGAAAAGCAGTCACCGTGGCCTATAGACGTGTGCAACATCAGGGGGTGTCGCACTCGTGCTGCCTACCCTGGAGGAGGGAGGGTTGGGAGGTTTTGGGGGGGTTAGCTACCCTACAGCAGATCTAGATAGCTTTAGAATGTTCTAGAATGTTCTTAAAAAAGCACTCAGAACTGAAGAATTGACTTTAATTTCAGGAGAGAAGCCCTACAAATGTAGCGTGTGCAAGAAAGCGTTCAGTTCGAGCTACTGTCTCTCCGTGCATAATTTGATACATACCCGTGAGTAAATAATTATTTTTAACCGACTTCAAAAAAGGAGGAGGTTCTCAATTCGTGCGTTTATTTTTGTATGTATGTTACGCGATAGCGTCGTCAATTATGGATGGATTTTGAAAAAAATTTTTTGTTTGAAAGAGGCTACTTTTGAGGTGGTCCCATATCCAGGGTATCAGGATCTGATGCTGATCAAAATCCTGTTTTTGATGCCTTTGTACATAATAAACCTCATAAATAGGTACTTTTCTATTTCTGTACACTAAAAAGTAAATAATATTAGTTTGTGAAGTCGGTTTTTTAAATGTAGTTATAATAATTATAGTATAGACAAGACAGTGGTATAAAAGAAACAAATTAATTACATCCACAGAATACTTGCCAGTGGTCCAAAATTCGACCCGTTTTAGAACTACCGTATAACGCGTGCGCTATAAGTTGAGACCTGGGCTCTATGCCTACTTCCTCCTGCACTGCCCCTCAGTCGCCCGTGATGTACTGAGAGGCTAAAAAGGCCACATTGGATGTTTCATAATATGATCATCTTATCTGTCAGGTGACAGACAGTTGACATATTTTGACATATTTTATTATGTAAATTATACATAATAAAATATGTCAAAATATGTCAACTGACGGATATGATGAACACAATATGAAACATCAAATGTGGCCTTTTTAGCCCCCCTGTTCTCAAAAAAATAGGTAGACAGGTAAGTAACGACTCGGTCAGAAGCTTCTTTACGATATTTTTTGTGCGCTGTAAAAATACGCGCCGGTGACGTCTAGCGGTCAGGTCTCAACTTATAGCGCACGTGTAGTACATACATACATACTGCCTATGTAAGTGGTCCGAGAAAAGTGCCCTGTGGAACACCGCACTATATGCGTAATCTGTAACTAATATTATAAAAGAAGGAAGGTGGAAGGCGAGGGAAGAGAATCGGGTGGTATGGCGTACATTGGGGGAGGCCTATGTCCAGCAGTGGACCTCGATAGGCAGATCTCTCAAACCACTGGACAGATTTCTTTAATTAAAGAAATCTGTCCAGTGTTATGTTAACTAACATAACATTAGATTCGTCTCGGTAACCCAAATGTTCTTAGATAGGTGACGAGAAAAAAAACCAACATGGCCGCTGTAATACGCTATGGTTTAAAGGGAAAAAAAAATTGATTGTATTCTGCATTATGGGTGACTACAAAAAGGTATATCATGACCAAATTTTAATTTAAAAAAATGTAATTTTTATCTATAGGTACGAGTTACGCGCGGATTGAGGTTTGTGAACTTAGTAATGAATGTACACGAAAACTAAAAAGTGTAAAATAAAAAAATATAATTTAAAAAATCAAAAAACCCGACTGCGTAAAAAACTAAAAAGAAAAAAAACTAGCACTCAGATGTCCGGTGGTCTAGAAACATAACAACTGAACAGTCGGGATCCACTATTCGACAGCCAATCTAATTTTTCAATTGGATCCCGACTGTTCAGTTGTTCTGTTTCTAGACCACAGGACATGTAAGTTTTTTTCTTTTTAGTTTTTTACGCAGTCGGGTTTTTTGTTTTTTTTTTATTGTTAATATAAAACTTAATTTATTCGGTTTCGTCATTGAATAGAGACCCTCTTGAAATATTCCAAAAATACCGGATCGTTGGAACATTTTTCTGGTTTGACACACATTCCAGAATCTTCTACGTATCTGAAAGGAATAGTGATCAGTATTAGTGGTCTTGGTGGCTCAGTTTTTTTATACCACTAAGGTGGCAAACAAGCACATGGCCCATGAAGGCAAGCGGTCACCGCGGCCTATGGACGTGTGCAACACCAGGGCGTCACACTCGAGGTGCTGATCCTTGTGGGTGTTGGCGTTGGGGGGATTGGGGAGGGGGAATGGTGCATAAACAGACAAACAGGCAAGAATTCCAAAAAGCGTTTAACTTAAAACATTTTTCACTTAATTTATCTATGTTGCAAATAGTAAATAAATAAATCTTTCTTCAACCTAACGTTAATCCCAGTCGCATCCAAAGCTTTCACCTCGGAGTCTGGGGTCCGCTTTACCAGTCTTAACTGCGGATTTGGCTGAACCTCGATATTTTCCGTGAAGCGACTGCCATCTGACCTTCACAACCCAATGGTGACATTAGGCGATATCGAAGCATTGCAGCTAGACCGTTGTTGTTGGATTTTTTAGGGCTCCAACTACCCATAACCACTGCCATAGACGTTTGAATGGCAACCGGGACCGACGGCTTAACGTGCTCTCCGAGACACGACCAGACTAATGCAAATACCCATATTCATGCATACAAATATTTGCACTGAGCGGGGATCGAACACACAGTGCCTGTCCAAGTAAATAAATAAGTACAATAAAATGTATGTTCGCTTACCCTTTCATACAATAACACCCGGGCACAAAGACGGACATGCAGTCTTTAGACGTCAGTGATATTGTGTCCTTCCTGTCGAGTAAGACGCGCTTGCCATAGGGCCTCAGTTCTCTCTTCAGGAACAGGAGGAGAGACTCCATCATGTTGCCATAGCGGAAGTTCGCATTGCTTAAAAGGTGCTTCAGAATGATCTAGAAATAAAAATATTCGTGTTATGTTCCCGCCGGTCAGTAGGGTAGTAGACCTCCAATCCCTTATTCGTGCGGAAATCCCCGTGGATACCACCGCCGTCGACCATCGGGGGTTATGTCGGGTTCGAACCGACTAAAACCACATGCCGTTTCTCTCATCGTCATCTCAATTACCGGACGTTACCCAATAGGCATATCCCTTGCACCCCAACTGACCCCGGGCCATCTACAGTTTAAAGATGGGCCCCTCGACCCCCGAAAGGAGCCTCATCTCCGGTCTGGGGTGTAGGGTGACAGGCGGGCGTCCTGTCACCCAACCGTCGTCGGTGCGCGGAGAATCACCCCGTCTTCCGCTTGCTCCCCACTGTGCCCTCTGCTATTCAGAGGGACACGTAGAGAGCCTTCCCTCGCACTCCGACTTGACCCGGGCCATCTACGTTTCCGAGATGGCCCCCTCGGGTTTGGGAACCACGGTGTTCCCGTTATGCCCCCGGAATGGGGGGGGGGGGGCGCATTTTGGCGCGCCGCTGCCTCGGCCTACTTCTGCTAGGGTGACAGGCGGCTCCACCCGTCACCCCTTGTGACAGACACTCCCACCCCGGTCGGATTTGCCGCGGGCAGCAGCGTCTCCCGTGGCGAGTGGGAGGCGCTGCTCGCCTCCAGCTCCCTCTCCCCTCGCTATTATCACTTCTACACCTAATATTATTTCTATGTACTCACCAGAGTCATGGCCGAATCAAATGGGTTCTCATCATTTGCGTATCTATTCAAGAATGCAATGAAGTTTTTGAAAATGTAACCCTTCGGCATGTATTTAGTGGTGCAATCGTTCAACACTTTCCGAAGTAACCTATTAAAAACAACATAAAAAGTAATTTTATTGAAAAGATAAGTAATTATAAAAAGTACTTTTTGAGGATTAAAAATGGAACCGACTTCGAAAGCTTATCTTTTTTTTCGGTCACGTCAAAATGACTACCTCGCCTGATGGTAAGCTAAAGGTTATGTCTATGGAATGGGAGTCACCACTAAAAACACCGACAGTGCTATAATGGTGGCCCTCAGCTTGACGGCCTCATCAAATGTTTTTTCACGCCCCGCTTAAAGGACCCGGGACTGTAGGAGGAAGGAAACACATGAGCTGGCACACTCGGTGTTTGTAATGGTGACTCCCATTCCAGAGACTTTACCTTTAGCTTACCATCAGGCGAGGTGAAGTCATATTAATGTGATCGACATAAAAAAAAGATGCTAGAATGCGAAACAACACTTTATATCTTTACTGTGTACTAAGGCGTTAAGCAGACAGAGGCGTGGGGCGGTCAAAATGACCGCGATGCACTCTTATTATTACTAACATTAGATCGCATTTAGCCCGCGTATGTCTGACAAGCGACATGAGCTATTGCGCGGACAAATGCAACCTTATAGTCGTACAAATAAGGCATCGAGCACACGGAGGCGCGGGCAGGGCCGGTCAATTTCACCGCGAACGATCGCAAAAGGAATCCTGTACTACCAACACACACGAGGGGCACAAAAGACCGCGCCACGAGTACCCGGCGGACACTGGTGGCGCTTTGTTTTCGCGGTGAGGGCAGTCGCGGGCATCGACGGGCAGACGCGGTCATTATTACTTCGTGGTCAAAAATACCTGGGCCTCGATTCTGATAAAGACAAACCACTGATATACCACTGACACTCTAAAAAATGCCATTTAATTGCAGACTTTATTGTTATCAGATTAAAGTTTAAAGTCAAATGATATTTTGTAGAGCGAATGAAAAAGTTAAATGAATTCTTATCATTTGATTTTAGATTCAAACTGTATAACGGTAAAGTCTACAATTAAATAGCATTTTAAGAGTGTCAGTGGTATTACAGTGGTTTGCCTTTGGCAGAATCGAGGCCCTGCCCGCCCCGCCGTCTACTTAACGCCTAAGAGTGCGTCGCGGTCATTTTGACCGCCCCGCCCCGCCGTCGGCTTATCGCCTAACTAACCTGAGTCTGTCAGAGTTGACATAACATGTCATGTTTAAAACACGTGTAATGTTTGACAACTGATATTTGAAATCCGTGAAAAATTGTTCAGTCGGTACGATCTTCATGAAGGCGTCATATGTCTGTTCGTACTTCTGTAGCGCGGACGACTCGCGGCGATACTGCGTTGGTTTGCTAACGTTGTGTCGACTCATGTTAGCCATTTGCAAATTGTGTAATGCGTGCTCGTTAACCAAGTGCTGATATTCAATTTGCTTTAACCTAATAAATTAAGTAAAAAATGTTTAAGTTACGCACTAAAAGCGGCCATATTGGATTTTCTTTTCTATATTTTTAACTTAGCCGCGGTAGCCTAATGGTATGGGTAATGGACTGCTGAGACGAGGTCTCGGGTTCGATCCCAGGGTCACCATGGCACACACCAATGACTTTTCGATGCTTTTCGAAGTTATGTGTGTATTTATCGCAGGTTTATAAGTGCCCGGTCAATGGCAGGCTCGCCACCTATTACATTGGGACCTAAACATAAACTGGCGAAATGTGGGTGCTAGCACCTCTGCCTACCCCTTCGGGGATATAGGCGCGAGTTTATGTTTATGTTATGTTTATTTTTTAACTTTAATCTACTAGTCAAGCCCTTTCATTTGATATCGATATTGTGGTAGTTGTGGAAAAATATGTAAGCTGCCATTTTGTAGCGGCGGCCATCTTGGGTTTACAATGATACAAAATAGATTAACTTGTATTGTCACCAACACGGACGGCGAAGTGGCGCAATGCTCGCCCCAACCTCCCTTTCGGGGAAGGTCGAGGGGGCCATCTTAGATGGCCCGTGGTCAGCTGGGGTTGACTGGCAATTTAGTGACAAATTTGTGTCATCAAATTTCTACTACCAGTGTTAGTACCTTCTTTTTTATATACCACTTAGATGTCAGATAAGCACACGGCCCACCTGGTGGAAATTGGTTACCGTGCCCTATGGACGCGTGCAACACCAGGGGCGTCATACTCGCGCTTCTGACTCTGCAAAAACCTAATGCCCTTCTTGACTTACCTTTCGATAGCACTGAAGACAGTGTTACAAGATATGGTGCAAGCGTGTCCAAGTGGTTTCCAGGGTGCTGCGTGTCTGTCCTGGCAGTATACCCTGGATTCTGTTAAATATACATAACAGAAATACATTTTTATTCGACTTCGAAAAAGGATATTAACGGCGGTAGGACACGACGGTATCTCCCGTCCGAACTGAGCTGTCCGACTGGGGAAGTACCTCCGCCCTACAGAACACCGCCCATAATAACCATCGTGTTGTGTTCCCCAAGGTTAGTAGGGGAGCCAGAGCTCACTGTACCCCTCCTCCCTCCACCCCAATCCCCAACTCTAACCCTGCCCAAACTCCTCAAAACCTCTACCCCTCCAGGGTCGGCAGCGCGAGCCTGACACCTCTGATGTTGCACACGTCCATAGACCACGGTGACCGCTTCCCATCAGGTGGGCCGTGCGCTTGTCTGCCACCTATGTAGTATAAAAGAAGGAGATTCTCAATTCAGATATTTTTTGGTATGGTCGTCTATAACTCTTTCATATAATAATATATTATGGCTTTGTAAAATTACATCATTAAATAATATTAAAAATGATATAAAAATTGGTAGACCGCGGTAGCCTAGTGGTCTGGGTAATGGACTGCTGAGACGAGGTCTCGGGTTCCATCCCAGGTTCACCATGGCACACACCAATGACTTTTCGAAGTTATGTGTGTATTTATCGCAGGTTTATAAGTGCCCGGTTAATGGTAATAGGCTCGCCACCTATTACATTGGGACCTAAACATAAACTGGCGAAATGTGGGTGCTAGCACCTCTGCCTACCCTTTCGGGGATATAGGCGTGAGTTTATGTTATGTTATGTTATGTAAATTAAATATAACCCAAAAAAATCATAAGAAATACCTGCATTACTAATTACAAATCCAAGTAATGTCAAAATTAGCATTATTTAAACTGCGCAGTTTTAATTTCTACGGCAAAACGTCTCATAATTGTACTGGCCGTTAACTAAAAAGCAATTACATCGATTTATGGCATTTTTATTGCTTTAAAAACCTGTCAAGTGCGAGTCGGACTACCGTTATCTGGGATAGTGTTCTACAATTAACGTGTATAAATTCTATTCCCGCTTCCCAAGGGAACCTACTCCCGGGATAAATAGTAGTCTGTGGAATATTCCGACCGTTAACTAAAAGCAATAAAATTAATCGTATTATAGCATTTTTATTGCTTTAAAAACCTGTCAAGTGCGAGTCGGATTGTACCATTTTCTGGTTTTCAGCAATCGACATGTATAAATTCTATTCCCGTATCCCGCTTCACATGGGAGCCTATTCCCAGGATAAATAGTAGCCTGTGTAATATTCCGACCGTTAACTAAAGGCAATAAAATTTATCGTATTATAGCATTTTTATTGCTTTGAAAACCTGTCAAGTGCGAGTCGAACTGTACCATTTTCTGGTGTTCAGCAATCAACATGTATAAATTCTATTCCCGCTTCCCATGGGAGGCAATTCCCGGGATAAATAGTAGTCTGTGGAATATTCCGGACTATAATCTATCCCTGTACCGAAGTTCAGCCAAATCTGTTCAGCCGTTAGAGAGTGATGTTTGTCCTCAATGGACTCCTAAACCACTTAACCGATTATAATAAAATTCGCACACCATGTGCAGTTCGATCCAACTTGAGAGATAGGATAGTTTTTGAAACGGATTTCGACATCCACGCGGGCGGAGCCGCGGGCAACAGCTAGTTAAGTATATAAAATTGTGAAGTAGCTGTATCTGTATACATTGGAGATATTTAAAAATAAAATATTTAGGCGCTGCGCAAACGTGTTGCCGACACGGCACACCGCCACAGGAAACCGTAGTTGCTGTGTCCCGTACCGACAACCGGACACAGTTGCCGGTTCCCTGTCACCGACACGGCACACCACAAGAAACTGTAGCTGTAGTTGCTTTATCTGCTTGTTTTCCGTAGTCTCATGATGGACGTTTGTGAATGTTGCTTGTGTCTTCAACTGACGACTTTTAGTTTCCAGTTACCGACACCGAACACTTTTTGATCGTCCTGAATATAGTGTTCAGTGGAAGCAACTGGACTCACGTATGCGCAGGGAGTTGAATGATTTCATACTTGTTCTATAGAATTCAAATATTCATCGGTAGCTTGTGTCGGACACAAGAAACAAAAGTGTCTACGTTTGCGCAGCGCCTAATACTTGGGTTATGTTATATGAACGATTTTGAACATATAAATATGTATTTATGGAATTCCTCTCTTTTCGTTCGCGATGGTCCCAAAAACTACTGCACGGATTTTGATGCGGTATTTTTTGTTTGAAAGGTCATAAAATCTGCCGTAGTATATAAGTATGTTTATCCGCATCTAAAACCCATAGCAGAAGAATATTATTTATTATTTTATTATTCTTCTTTCCAGAGGAGAAACCTTACCATTGCAAGTTTTGTCCATACGCGTGCAGAGACAGTTCTACTTTGAGGAGACACCAAGAGAGGCACATGGGCCTCCTCAAACAATACCCTTGCAACAAATGCAAACAAGTGTAAGTAGAATCCCCCCCCCCCCTCCCCCCCTCGTCCCACCTTTTCCACGGGCAAGACTGACTGACAACACTGTGGTTCCCTAACCCGAGATTATTTCGAAGCCGGAGATGCCCTGAGTCCGGTACATCTGGTTGGGGGGCGTCCCACTTTCCGTTTGCCGACTCGCGGTCTCCACTCTAGGACTCGTTTGCTCCAACGGCCATCGGTCCTTCGACAGATGTGGCCAGCCCATTGCTACTTCAGCTTGCTTATTCTGCGAGCTATGTCGGTAACTTTGGTTCTTTGTCGGATGACCTCGTTGCGAATTTTGCCCTTCAAAGAAACTCCAAGCATAGCTCGCTCCATGGCCGGCTGCGCGACCTTAAATTTGTGGACTAGCCCCACAGTCAGTGTTCACGTTTCGGCACCGTAGGTCATGACTGGTAGGACGCACTGGTCGAAGACCTTCGATTTGAGGCATTGCGGTAAGGGGGAGGATAAAACCCGACGCAGTTTGCCAAATGCTGCCCAACCTAATTGGATCCTTCGGGCGACTTCTTTCTCGAAGTTTTTTCTACCAAGCTTGATGACCTGCCCAAGGTAGACATATTCCTGAACGACTTCGAGTGTCGACCCTTCGACGTCGATCGGTCCCGGCCTGATATGTTCGTTGAACATAATCTTGGTTTTGTCCAAGTTCATGCTGAGACCGACACGTCGAGATAATAAATAAAAAAAAATATAAATAAATAAAAACAGCCCGGCAGCAACAATTACGCTTTGACGGTAGTTACACTGAAAGTTAACCTACTCATTTGGAAAATAACTCTGAGGATGGTAGGTAGTCTGAAAAATGTTTTTTTTTACAGCTTCAAGACTAGTATGTCGTTGAAAATACACACAGATGAGATACATTTCGGACTGGACACTAGGAAGTTTGCTTGTGAGCAATGCGACAAGGCGTTCAAGACAAAAACAGCCTTAAATACACATGTGGTAAGTACGTTTTTACATTCTACCAGCTTATGGCTGCAGCTCCGCATGTAAAATGGTAAAACATGGATCGGACATCACATTACAATTACTAACACCATATTTTGTACCTATGTTTAGCAAAATAAATGATTGATTGATTGATTGATTGATTGATTGTGGATGTTGGTGTTCACGTTTTTTTGACTATATCTCCGGTTCTACTCGACCGATTGTGATCAAATATGCGTTAGATTTTTTAAGTGTGACCAATACTCTTCAAACAAAACGAAAGCTGCATCAAAATTCGTTCAGTAGGTAGTTTTGGCGTCGCGCACAAGAATTGAGAAAAAAAAATCGTGTTTAGTATCCTTCATTATAACATAACCCAAGTTTTTTTTTTAAATATCTGTAATATAAAGATATAGATACTTTACAATTTTAACTGTTAACATACAGTTAACGGACATGCCCGTAATTTCTTAGTTTTGCAATAATGTCATGGAAATTTTCCCGATTCGTTTGATTACTACTCTGCTCCCCTAGGCAGTAGCGTGATAATTTTTTAATCCGGACCAGTAGTTAATGAGATTAGTGCGTTAAACCAAACAAACAAATAAACTCTTCAGCTTTATAATATTAGTATAGATAGATAATGGAGCGATATAATAAAACTGTGTGTCCCTTCCAGAGGACAGTTCACGACAAGGCTTCTCGCATAGAATGCGAGATCTGTGGTCGCAGCGTCAACAAGAACAACGTGGTCACCCACCTGCAGTCCCACGTCGATATCCGACCCTACCAGTGCAGCTATAAGGGCTGCGACAAGAGCTTCAAGGACCGGGTAAGGAATATAACTGATAAGGGATTCCAGGTTCTCGATTCTGTTAAAATAACTTTGCCTTTGCCTTTCGCTTACCATCAGGCGGGGTGGAGTCATTTTGACGTGTCCTATATAAAAAAAAAAACCACTTTGTCATGCCACTGAAACTTCAAAAAAATGCCATTTAATTTTGAACTTTACTGTTATCAGGTTAAAGTCTAAAATTGAATGATATTTTATATTTGAAATTTGGTGTTGCACACGTCCATAGGCCACGGTTACCGCTTCCCATCTGGTGGGCCGTTTGCTTGTCTGCCACCTTATTGGTATAAAAAAAAAATAGAGTGAATAAAAAGTTTAATGAATTCTTTTCATTTGATTTTAGACTTTAACTGTACAACGGTAAAGTAACGTTTGCCGCGTGGTGGCTGACTAGTGTATGGGAGTGTGCGTGCCGACTATACATAAAAGCAAGTGGGCCGACTCTAGCGTCGTCAATTTTGTTTTTCAACGCGTTCTAGGGTGCGTGGTGGCTTACGCTTAAAAAATAAAAAGTACCAGGCTAACATGTCTACCAAGAGCTATCTCACATCTCTCCACAGAGTACGCTGAGGAAACACACGCGTATCCACTACCCCGAGTGCCACTGTTTAGGAGTATACAATACTACTAGGGTAACATGTCTACCAAGAGCTATCTCACATCTCTCCACAGAGCACGCTGAGGAAACACACGCGTATCCACTACCCCGAGTGCCACTGTTTAGGTGTATACAATACTACCAGGGTAACATGTCTACCAAGAGCTATCTCACATCTCTCCACAGAGTACGCTGAGGAAACACACGCGTATCCACTACCTCGAGTGCCACTGTTTAGGAGTATACAATACTACTTTTTTTTTTTTTTTTTTATACCACTTAGGTGGCAGACAAGCACACGGCCCACACTGATGGAAAGCGGTTACCGTGGCCTATGGACGCGTGCAACACCAGGGGCATCACACTCGCGCTGCCGACCCTGCAAAAACCTTCTAATGCCCTTCTTGAAGAACCCCATATTGTAGCCGCCAGGGAAAACCACTGCAGGGAGATCGTTCCACAGCCTAAGCGTGCGCGGAATGAAATTTCTTTCATACCTTACAGTACGCACTGCAGGCGGATGCAACGTGTGGGGATGAATTCCCTGCCTGTGGCGAGCGGTGCGATGATAGAAAGTGGCTGTAGGCATCATATCAAATAATTCGTTTGAACACAAACCATTATATAGGCGGTAGAAGACGCACAGCGAGGCGAAGTCTCTCCTGAGGCTGAGCGGCTCCACACCGCCTACAAGTAGGGGATCGTCGACGATCCGCAGCGCACGTCTTTGAACCGACTCGAACGGGTCAAGTTGGTATGCAGGTGCCCCGGCAAAAAGGTGACAGCAGTACTCCATGTGGGGCCGGACCTGTGACTTATAAAGAGTAAGTCTTTGCCCCGCAGTGAAGTACTGCTTCGCCCTGTTGAGCACTCCGAGTTTTTTTGAAGCCAACTTGACCTTATCTTCGAGGTGACTGCGGAACTGAACGTCGCTGGAGATGTCGACACCGAGGATCCCGATACTGGAGGAGATGGTGAGTGGTGTGTTCAAGAATTGGGGCGCTACAATAAATGGGGTTTTCTTAGCGGTGAATGCACAAACCTGTGTCTTAGTAGGGTTGAATTGGACTAAGTTAAGTCTACCCCAATCGGATACTCTCGCGAGAGTAGTCTCGATTTCAGACACAAGTTGTTCGCGACTTTCTTCCACTGCGGACCGAGGGAGGTTAGCCCGGCCCGTGTAAAATGCGTCCCCGGTACTGTCGTCTGCATAGCAATGAATGGAGTCATCAGACAACATGTCATTGATATGCAGAAGAAACAGGGTTGGGGACAGCACGGACCCTTGTGGAACACCAGCATTTATGTCCATGCGGTCCGAGCAGCTGCCGTCAACGACGGCTTGAATGCTTCTGTTGGACAAAAAGCTGGCAATCCACTCGCAAAGTCCCTCGGGCAGTCCATAGGATGGCAACTTCGCAAGAAGACCTCTGTGCCAGACCCGGTCGAAGGCCTTCGCTATATCGAGGCTGACCACTAGCGCCTCACCCTTACTCTCAATGGCTTGCGCCCATCGGTGTGTGAGATACACTAGAAGGTCACCGGTTGAGCGACTGTGGCGGAAGCCGTACTGCCGGTCGCTCAATAAATCGTTTCCTTCTAGGCATCTCAGGAGCTGTGTGTTAATAACACGCTCCATTACCTTTGAGAGAAGGGAGGTGATAGCGATAGGCCTGTAATTGGACGGGTCTGTTCTATCGCCTTTCTTAGGCACAGGATGCACGAAAGCGGTCTTCCACGAAGCTGGGACTTGTCTCGTGGAGTAGGAAAGCGCGAAAAGTCGTACAAGTACAGGGCACAACTCGGGGGCGCACTGCTTGAGCACCATCGCCGATATGCCATCCGGCCCACTCGACTTCCGAACATCTAGGGACTTCAACTCCCGCCGGACCACCCGTTGGGTGATTTTAACATCAGGCATAGATGCACCACACCAAGGGATGTTAGGTGGCACGGCACTCCCATCGTTCATAGTCGAGTTTGACGCAAAGAGACTACCTAAGAGGTCAGCTTTCTCCTTAGCGCCATGGGCCAGGCTACCGTCGGGTTTTTGCAGCGGCGGCAAACAGGACTGGCAGAAATTTCCCTCGGCAGCTTTGGCGAGCGACCAGAATGCACGACTACCGGACGGGTACCGCGCCAGCCGCTCACCAATTCTGCCGATGAAATCAAATTTTGCCCTAGCCGTTGCTCTTTTACTGGACCTCGAAGCGGCGTTCAATTTCCGCTTCACTTCAGCTATATTCGGATCCTTGTGCGCAAGAGCCGTGGTCCAAGCCTTATAAGCAGATTGCTTATGAAGTCTTGCAACTACTAGGGTAACATGCCTACCAAGAGCTATCTCACATCTCTCCACAGAGCACGCTGAGGAAACACACGCGTATCCACAACCCCGAGTGCCACTGTTTAGTAGTATACAATACTACCAGGGTAACATGTCTACCAAGAGCTATCTCACATCTCTCCACAGAGCACGCTGAGGAAACACACGCGTATCCACTACCCCGAGTGCCACTGTTTAGGTGTATACAATACTACCAGGGTAACATGTCTACCAAGAGGTATCTCACATCTCTCCACAGAGCACGCTGAGGAAACACACGCGTATCCACTACCCCGAGTGCCACTGTTTAGGTGTATACAATACTACCAGGGTAACATGTCTACCAAGAGGTATCTCACATCTCTCCACAGAGCACGCTGAGGAAACACACGCGTATCCACTACCCCGAGTGCCACTACCAGTGCGATATGTGCGATCGCAAATTCCCGCGCAAATCGCGGTTGAGGGACCACAAAATGAAGCATGTGGTCGCTGGCGGGTACACCTGTGACTTTTGTGGGGTGTCGTAAGTATCGAGTCATTAATATAAGCATCATCATTTGTAGTATTATTATCATTCGTGTCATCATCATTATAATCATCATTCGTGTCAATTATTATTTATATAATCATTCGTGTTATCATTATTTATATCATCATTCGTGTCATCAAAATCATTTATATCATCATTCGCGTCATCAAAATCATTTATATCATCATTCGTGTTATCATCATTTATATCATATTCGTGTCAACACCATCATTTATATCATCAATAGTGTCAATTATTATTTATATCATCATTAGTGTCATCACCATCATTTATATCATCATTCGTGTTATCATCATTTATATCATCGATCATGTCATCACCATTTATATAATCATTCGTGTCATCACCATCATTTATATCATCATTCATGTCATCACCATCATTTATATCATCATTCGTGTCATCACCATCATTTATATCATCATTCGTGTTATCATCATTTATATCATCGATCATGTCATCACCATTTATATAATCATTCGTGTCATCACCATCATTTATATCATCATTCATGTCATCACCATCATTTATATCATCATTCGTGTCATCACCATCATTTATATCATCATTCGTGTTATCATCATATATCATCTTTATCATTTATATATTAGACAATCCGTAGCGAGCGGCAAGAGCGTTCGAGGTAACGGGTTCGATTCTCGCTATGTGCCAAAATTTGTATACTACCATAAATATCTCTATTTACATCATTCAATGTACGGTTAATCCGCATTCTAGAACCCATAACACAAGCCAGTTATTATTATTACTTTATTTCTTACAGATTCGTACATAAATCGTACATAACGTACCACATTAGGACCAAACATGGTCCGAACTGCGAGAAATTTATATGTGACCGATGTGGTTTGACCACTTACACTAGAAAATGTATCATACTGCACTTGAAATACGGACATGGGGGTCCACAGGTGAGTTTTGTTTTATACTACTTAGGTGGCAGACAAGCACACGGCCCACCTGATGGGAAGCGGTCACCGTGGCCTATGGACGTGTGCAACACTAAGGGTGTCACACACGCGCTGCCTACCCTGAAGGGAAGTGGGGAAGGCTAGGAAGGGGTGGGAGGAGGAGGGGTACAGTGAGCTCTGGCTACTCTACTTACCTTGGGGAACACAACACGCTGGTTATTATGGGGCGGTGTTCTGTAGGGCGGAGGTACTACCCCAGTCGGACTGCTCATTTCAGACGGGAGATACCGTCGTGTCCTACCTCCTCCTTTGCCTTACCATCAGCCGAGGTGAAGTCATGTTGATTGTTCAGAAAACTATTGGTGTATGTAATGGTGACCCCCACTCCTGAGATTACCTATAGGTTACCATCAGGCGAGGTGAAGTCATGTTGATGTTGTTTGTTCAGAAATAAATAGAATTTTTTTTTTCAGGATAGAAAATGCTCAATATGTTCAGAGGTTGTGAAAACCAGTAATCTACTGAAGGAACACTACTTCAATTTACATCAAATTAAGTTCGTTGTACAAAAAAGGTGAGTGCGTTTTTTTTTATTCATGATAGGGCTTACTTTTGACTACAATCCCACCTGTTGGTAAGTGATGATGTGGTCGACGGTGGAGCACGCTTGCCTAGAAGTAACCTATTCACTCTAGACTTGAAGACTCCCAGGTTGTAGCTTTCCGGAAACACAAGGTTTAGGCCCATGAAGCATTTCTCTTGCACCCCTAACTTTTTTTTTTATATTGGACTCGCCTTCTCCCCCGCCTGGTGGAAAGTTAAAGGCAAAGTCTCAGGACCGGGGGTCACCACTACATACACCGATAGTGCTACAATGGTGGCCCTCAGCTTGACGGCCTCATCAAATGCTTTTTCACGCCCCGCTTAAAGGACCCGGGACTATACCCGCGGCTCCGCCCACGTGGATGTCGGTTATCGCGACCAAACATAGCCCATGTTCATTCTCGAGGTCTAATCTACTCCTACACCAAATTTCATCAAAATCAGTTCAGCGGTTCAGACGTGAAAGCGTAACAGACAGACAGAGTTACTATCGCATTTATAATCTTCTTAATATATATAAATCTCGTGTCACAATGTTTGTCCTCAATGGACTCCTAAACCACTTAACCGATTATAATAAAATTCGCACACCATGTGCAGTTCGATCCAACTTGAGAGATAGGATAGTTTTTGAAACGGATTTCGACATCAACGCGGTCGGAGCCGCGGGCAACAGCTAGTATTATTATGGATTTATGTGTTGCAGGAGAAGTGAAAGTATGGTTATAAAAGATGAGCCAATGGAGCTGAACGCGGAGTTCGACTTTAATTATGATGTGCAGAAGATTGAAATCGATGGTAAGTGTAATAAAATATATATAATACAGAGAAGATATATTTCCCTCCTTCTCCCTTCCCTTCAGGGTAGGCAGCGCGTGTGTGTCACCCTTAGTGCTCAGAATCCCTCCAGTGAGCTCTGGCTACCCTACTTACCTTGGAGAATACAACACGCTGGTTATTATGGGGCGGTGTCCTGTAGGTATACTCTGACCCCGAAGCTTCAGTTGCTTTTCAGCAGCCGTAGTCACGGGAAGGAGATATGTACGTAGGCAAGACGGTATCTCCCGTCCGAACTGAGCAGTCCGACTGGGGTAGTACTCCGCCCTACAGAACACCGCCCCATAATAACCAGCGTGTTGTGTTCCCCAAGGTAAGTAGGGGAGCCAGAGCTCACTGGAGGGATTCTGTGCTGTCAACATAGAAACTCACAACCCTTCCCCATCCCCCAACCCACCCTCACCCAGAGTCGAGTATGACGCCCCTGGTGTTGCACACGTCCATAGGCCACGGTGACCGCTTCCTATGGGCCGTGTGCTTGTCTGCCACCTAAGGTGTAAAAATATCTCATACATACAAATCACTCTATTTTCCGATTGGAGTAGACAGAGACAACATCTTTCCACTTGCTACGCAACTACTTGGCATACTCCTCTCGCTTCTTCATAACATAACATAAGCTCACGCCTATATCCCCGAAGGGGTAGGCAGAGATGCTAGCACCCACATTTCGCCAGTTTATGTTTTAGGTCCCAATGTAATAGGTGGCGAGCCTATTGCCATTAACCGGGCACTTATAAACCTGCGATAAATACACACATAACTTCGAAAAGTCACTGGTGCCATGGTGAACTTTATGATATTCGTTGATAAGTATCTCATGTATTTATCCCACAGAACACGTGTCAGACCGTGAGTACGAGGATCCTGTGACCACCATCGCGTACTCCAATCAGGTCCTGGAGGAAGACATGTCCAGGAACGTGGCGGATGGCCAGGACCAGCAGAACGAGTTCCACCAGTTCTTCGCTAAGCAGATCATGAACCAACCCACGCGGCAACGTATGTATACAGCAGATTGTGCCGTTTAAAGGGGGGAGTTGCGAGGGTAACGTTTAGAGGGGGGATTTGCGAGGGTAACGTTTAGAGGGGGGAGTTGCTAGGGTAACGTTTAGAGGGGGGAGTAGCGAGGGTAACGTTTAGAGGGGGGAGTTGAGAGGGAAACGTTTAAAGGGGCGAGTTGCGAGGGTAACGTTTAGAGGGGGGAGTTGCTAGGGTAACGTTTAGAGGGGGGAGTAGCGAGGGTAACGTTTAGAGGGGGGAGTTGAGAGGGAACCGTTTAGAGGGGGGAGTTGCGAGGGTAACGTTTAGAGGGGATTGGCGAGGGAAACGTTCAGAGGGGATTGGCGAGGGAAACGTTCAGAGGGAGGAGGTGAGAGGAAAACGTTCAGAGGGATGGAGCTTGCGAGGGGTAAATGTTCAGAGGGGGGGGAGACTTAGAGGGAAACGGTAACAGGTAAGGGGGAGTTACGAGGGAAATGTCTATTGGCCCACATTAGACTCCAGCGCTAGGCGTACGGTTTTAGTCGGTTCGACTCCTTGTAGGTCAAGTTCAAACTTGCAATATTTGCACCCTGGCTGACCCGGACTATTTCTGGCTTTAAGATGACCCCCTCGGGCCTAGGAACCACGGTGTCCATACAATGTGGTTCCCAAACCCCTTCCCCCCCATTTTTCTGGGGGAAACAATGCGCGTGCGCCGCCGCCTCGGAGATCATTCATAACCCTCAAAATTTGCACTTTGGAGCCCTAGGCCCTATATCAGTTTTTGTGGTAGCGACTACCATCTTCTTTTATAACTATTCCATCGGCATGACTACACCCCGCCTGATGGTAAGCTCCATGCATAAAGTAAGGAGTTTTCTGTTTTGTACAGCGAACATACCAGAACCGGAGTACGTAGACGCGGAGACAACCCTAGCGTACTCGGAGAAGGTTCTAGAAGAGGATATCTCTAGAAGTTTGCTGGAGAGAGGCAAGCGGGAGGCGCCGGAGACCTCCTTCGACGAGTTCTTTTTGCAGCAGGTTTTGAGGAAACCCAAAACGAAAGGTTAGTGGGAAAGATCGTGAAAGAAATTTATTCAAGGACTGATAATAAGGTAAGTAGGGTAGTTAGAGCTCATTGCCCCCCATACACTCCTCCCTACACCCCGCCACTCCCCCCCTTTCCTTAAACCCTTAAACCTCAGCTGACCATCAGGCGAGGTAAATTCATGTTGACGTCAATCCACCACCCACCTCTCCCTAACCCCCCACAGCCCCTTCGTTAACCCCCCAACCACCCCTCCCTCATCCACCACCTAATCCACCCCTCCCTAACCCTCCAGGGCGAGAGTGTGAGGCTCTTGGAGTTGCAAACATTCGTTGGTCACGGTAACCGTAGGGAAGCCAGAGCTCATTGCCCCCCCCCCCCTCAACACTCCCTACCACCCCCCCCCCCCTCAACACTCCCTACCACCCCAGCCACTTCGATTGCTACGAGAGAGTGCGCGGGTTCGTATCCCGCTCAGTAAAAATTTTTGTATGCATAAAAATCCTGGATGTTCACTTTAAATTATTGTTTATTTCTTTAAAAGATGTTCTCTGCCTACTCCAATGGGAAAAAGGCTTATTATGTATCCATACTAATATTATAAATGCGAAAGTAACTCTGTCTGTCTGTCTGTCTGATACGCTTTCACGCCTGAACCGCTGAACCGATTTTGATGAAGGTATAGGAGTAGATTAGACCTCGAGAATGAACATAGGCTATGTTTGGTCGCGATAACCGACATCCACGCGGACGGAGCCGCGGGCAACAGCTAGTGTGTATGTATATTTATTTCTTGTTCCAGCGCTACCAAAGACTAAAAAAATCATAAAGACTGACAAACGCAAGCTCGCTTCGGTCAAGAAGTCCGTTGAGAAGATGTTATCGGAGTGCCGCAGCCGCAAGGTGGCCGGAGGGCTGGAGGAGGCGCGGAGGGCCTACAACGAGAGGATACGGACCGCGCACCAGAGCGCAGACACCAAGAAAGGTAAGATTTATTAAGCTGGGGTGCGAGGGAAATGCTCTATTGGCCACCTTATACCCAGAAGACCTTAGATGGCATGCGGGAGGGGGATGGGATTCCATAAGAATTTTCGGAAAAAAGGTTTATTGAACTGGGATGCGAGGGATATGCCAACTTGGTAACCTTACACCCTGGTAATTGAGACCCGAGACGGCGTGCGGTTTTAGTCGGTTCGATCCCGACATAACCATCCCTGATTGCCGACGGGATTACCGCATGTTAAAAAAATAAAAATGGCTATAATCCGTAATGACTGACAATGAATTTATTATTTAAATTTTAAAAATTTGCATGTCAGAGAATTGACGAAATAATTTATCTTTTTTATGTTTCAGAGCCAACAAAAATAACGTACTTCAAAAAATCAACAAACATCCAAAATAATAATAATTCGCTACGTAATAATATCACAACAAATAATTATTATACTTCAGACAATGACTCACAAGACGACCAACCGCTCAATAGATTATTAAATAAGACAACTGACAATGATACATCACAAAATTATAGCTCTAATAATGATACAAAACAAAATGGTGAAGTTGGTAATGATACAGCTGATGCTATAGTAAATGATAACGCTCAGAGTGATAAAACTGATAATATTGTATCATTTAATGATAATGTTGAGTTGACATTACAAAATGATAAAAGTGATACAGGTTTGGTAGTAAAGGATCAACCTGCCAATGAAGGATTACAAAATCATAAAAAATCATTACTAAATACTGAAACTGTTAACGAAGTATCACAAACCGATAATGATACAGCACAAAATGGTGATGATACATTACAAAATGATAAATCTACTAATGATACTTCACATAAAGATAACGATATACTGCAAAATGATAAATCTACTAATGATACTTCACATAAAGATAATAATACATTACAAAATGATAATCACGACAATGATACATTACAAAATGATATATCTACTAATAATACATCACAAAATGATAACATCACAGAAGGGCTACAAGAAAAGGACAAAATATATGATAATGATACAATGTATAATACTACGATATCACAACGTATCATTAGAAAGAGAAGGAAACGTAAAATCGAAACATATGATACAGAAGACAGTGACTATGTTTGTTCCGATAACGAGAATGCGAATAAAAATGGGAAAATTACTTTTCATGGACACGAATGTTATATTTGTTTCAAGGTAAGTCTAGTTAGCGTCGATAGCTTAGTGGTTAAAGAGTCGGTCTCGAGAGGTACCGGGTTCGAGTCCTAGTTTTCGATACCACCCTTGTTGGCCATAGGAGGTGTAGGACTCGGACCGACTAAAACCGTCTTTCGTTGACCAAGAGCTATTTCTCCCGTACCCTAGTTCTTTCCCGGGCCATCTACGGCTTTAAGATCCCTCTTGGCCCTAAAGCGGGGGGTGGGGTGAGCATCGCATTACTGCGCCGACCGTGTAGTCACCCTACTGTGTCCTCTACCTTCGATCAGCCCCCTAGAGGGCCGCTCTCACCTCGGCCGGTCCGTCTCCTGTGCCGAGAGGGAGGCGCTGCCGTTCAAAATATCTTCTATAGCAATCATCATTCTCTGAACCTTTTTTCCCAACTCAGTTGGGGTCGGCTTTCCAGTCTAACTGTGATGCGGCTGAACTTCGATATTTTCCGTGGAGCGACTGCCATCTGACCTCCACCACAACCAATGGTCATTATGACCAATGGCGATATCGAAGTTCCAAGTTAGACTGGTTGGACTTTTGTGGGCTCCAACTACCCGTAACGACCGCCATAGATGTTTATATGGCAACCGGGACCGACGGCTTACCGTGCTTTCCGAGGCACTAATAAAACCTGCGATAAATACACACATAACTTCGAAAAGTCATTGGTGTGTGCCATGGTGAACCTGGGATCGAACCCGAGACCTCGTCTCAGCAGTCCATTACCCAAACCACTAGGCTACCACGGCTAGCAATAAAGTACTCAAATATCATTTCCTTTTTTCAGCTCTTCAAATCAAAAAACGACTTAAAACTCCACTGCAGTGAACATTTCGACATATGCAACGAGAAAATGCTTAAAAAATGTCCATTTTGTGGTTATGTCACTAATTTAAACATCAAAAGACATATTGAACTCGTCCATAAGACCAACATCCGCTACGCATACGGCCATATCACTGAAAAACAAAATGGCGACGGATCAAAATATGTCCTAGAATGCAATAACGATCGCGAATTAGAAATAATACCTAGTATTAGTAACTTAAATAAAATAGCTTGCATGAAAAACGACGAAAAAATACGTAAAAATAAAAATATTTTTTTCGGTACTAAAAAATTAGTCAAAAAGGGCAAAGAGTGGGTAGTTGAAAAACAAGCCATGAGATTAAATAGCCAGTATTTATTGCCGGAGTTTACTGATGAAGAATATAAGAATTTAAAAATCGAAGGCGATACTTACTTGGATAGGATTAAAAAGTTAAGTCATTTGGCCAAAAAGCGGGGTGTCAAAATGTTGTATCCATGTGCGGGTTGTGAAAAAATTTGTCAGACTTTATCTGCGTTGAAGTTACATAATAGAAAGCATGAGGTTAATCCGAAAGTATATAAACCGAAAATTTGGATAAACAGGCATATCGAATATAAAACGCTCAAGCGAAAATATAAAAAAAATAACAAAGTGTTCAAAAAACCGGTAAGAGAAATATCGGTAAAACAATCGGTACCTTCTGAGAACCGGTTCGCGTCGCCGCAACCGGTAAAAAATAAACATAAGTGTGATAAACAGTTGATAGAATTTTATAAATCTAATATCAAAGGCAGTGATATAGAATTTTGGCAATTTTTAAAGATTTTCAACAAAATGGGTCGCGAAAATGTCAATGATTTCGCCGATTTAGAGAATCGGAATGATTTACATTTCGGTGTGCATTGCTTATCAACTAACCAACCGGTTACCGAAAAAGAACCGGTAAATACCGAAAGTGTACCGGTAAATACCAAAAGTGTACCGGTAAATACCGAATGTAAACCGGTACATAAAGAGATCGGTAAAAATAGGAAAATTGTTAGCAAAAAATTTACTAGAGCGATAATGATTAGTAAAAAAGATTATATGAGAAGGCAGGAGATTAAGAACCAAATGAGAAAGAGAATAGAAGAGAATAGAGTTTAAATTATAGATATAGTTCGTGTGATACCTTTTGAATCTTCCTTCATATAAATATAAGGGTTTCTTTTCACGTTTTGAGGTACGGAACCACAGAAATATTATCTAGCTAGAACGGTTATAATAGCAACCCATTTATGTCCCACTGCTGGGCACGGGTCTCCTCTCCTCTAACGAGAGAGCTGAGAGCGTTTAGACCTTAATCCACACACGCTGGCCTAATGCGGGTTGGTGGACCGGACATGTCCTTAGAATTTCTTCTAGGACATGTGGGTTTTCTCACGATGTTTTCCTTCACCGTCAGCAGATGGTAAATCATGTGATTAGCACATAAATTCCACAAAGTGAAATTCACATTGGTATAGTGCGCGGCATCTAACGTGGTCAGATTTTGGAGTAGTGTGGGCCCCACTTTGACATTTTGACGGCCTCTGTGGCGTAGCGGTAGTGCATGCGACTGCTTCGCAGGGGGTGGAGGTTCGATTCCCGCTCAGTGCAAATATTTGTATGCATGAATATGTCTATTTGCATTGGTCTGGGTGTTTCTATGTATAATAAGTATGTATTTACAAAAAAAAAGTATATAAGTATGTTTATCAGCATTCTAGAACCCATAACACAAGCTAGTGAAACCAAGCTTACTATGTTGTAGAATATTTAATCGTATACATTTCGCGCGTGTCACATTTCGACAAGGCACACCCACAATATGACGTGATTTTCGTGCTGCAGCGGGAAGAAAGTTAGAAGACGTTATTGATATCTCCAATGGATATTAAATTACTATTTTTATATTCTGAACGCGGCAGCGGTCGCTTTATGAGAGCGCGATTAGGAAAGCATGCAATATATGCTTTTTTAGTCATGTAGATGTCATTTATAATTATTTTTTGTTTTAACAATTCATTCAAATTTTTTGTTTTAAAAAACATGTTCTTTTTCTTTTTTGAGTTCTGTGTGGGTAGGTGGAGATTTATTTATTCTGTTGATTGTTGTCTTAAGTGTAATATTATAATATTTACTATAGCTACTGTTATTGTCAGGCATAGCACAGGTACAAACCTACGTGGTTTTTTATGTGCTAGCACTAATAATGTATGTAATGTTTTGCTTTTAATAATAAAAAAATAAAAAAATAAAAATTGCACCCTCTTTGCACGGGTGCCACGCCCACTTGCCCACTCTAGCTAGATAATACTTCTGTGTACGGAACCCTCCGTCCTCCATGGGCCCAGACCTGGGGGTGGCAGTTGAGACCGCCTGTCACCTTAGCAGAAGCAGGCGGGGGTATTCTTGGGGATTTCCACACAAATAAAGGACGGAACCCTAAAAATTACGATAAGTAGATTTTTTTAATTAATAAAAAAAGTAAAGTTGTATAAAACTAAAATTTTGTAGGTAAGTTATTGTATGAATTGCAATTTCATGCAAAAATGTAGGTAATATTAGATAACAAAGAAAGAAATCTAAGTATTTTTTTTGTATGAAAAATGTACCCCATTTTATCATGCGGAAATTGCGAAATCCCTGCGGATACCACCCAGCGGTTATCTCAGACTCGAACTGACTAAAACCGCACGCTGTGTCGGGTCTTCAGACGGGAATAAAAATGTACCTATCTACCTAAAAATAAAAAATTATACTCAATATGCATGTTACCTAGATGTTCAATTTAATATGAAATAAATAATAATTATTACTTTTAAAAATTGCATTTTCAACTTATATAAGAGCAATACTGGTGTTGCACACGTCCATAGGCCACGGTGACCGCTTCCCATCAGGTGGGCCGTGTGCTTATCTGCCACCTAAGTGGTATAATAAGCAATATTTTTTTTAATAGAGGAAATACTATTTATGTTATAGCTAAGTCAGTGTTCATTTTGTATATTGGTTAAGTAGGTACTAATTAAGTTATACTTTTTTTGTAGGAAATGTTGCAATTTTATTTCGTCCTATAATTTTAAGTAGGTAACTTTTAATTGTATATAATCTAAGACCAACATCACCAGTTTTTTCGATCACCATTTCTTCAATCATGTTACGTTAGGACCACCACTTTTTCAATCACATTGCATAATAATCTCCACTTGTTGAATCATTAAGAATCACCAGCATTTATTTAAAAAATTACCTGTAATACATAATAATACTAGCTGTTGCCCGCGGCTCCGCCCGCGTGGATGTCGAAATCCGTTTCAAAAACTATCCTATCTCTCAAGTTGGATCGAACTGCACATGGTGTGCGAATTTTATTATAATCGGTTAAGTGGTTTAGGAGTCCATTGAGGACAAACATTGTGACACGAGATTTATATATATTAAGATAAAATTGTAAAGTAGCTGTGTCTGTACATTGGATAGATTTAAAAAAATACTTGGGTAATGTTATATTATATATATGATGTTATATACAAGGTCAGATGGCAGTCGCTTCACGGAAAATATCCAGGTCGAGCCAAATCCGCAGTTAAGACTGGTAAAGCGGACCCCAGACTCCGAGGTGAAAGCTTTGGATACGACTGGGATTAACGCTAGGTTGAAGAAGACTTGGGTAATGTTATATGAATTTTAGTCTGTCTGTTTGTTGGTTCGCGATGGACGCAAAAACTACTGAAGGTATGTTGATGGGGTTTTTTTTGTTTGAAAGGTCTTGGTCAGACTTAAATTCTTACGTATATTTGATCACAATCGGTTGAGTAGAACCGGAGGTATAGCCGAAAAACCCCAAAACTGACGTCCACCGATCTAAACCATCAAGGTAGGGACCGCCATTTTGGGACGAATGTGTCTATAATGGCGGCCCGTATCCTCTGTACCCTTTTGACGTGTCAACGTCTTATAAATTGGTTTGCCGGGTGACACTTCAAGAAACTGCGTTACGCTCCGCTCACGTTATGCGCTCACAATGAGAGCGAGTGAGAGGCACGCGTCCTTTCCACTCGGGCATGGTTAGCCCGCCTAAGAGCGAGAGAGACAGACATAAAAATTATTTTACCACTCGTCGTTGTCACGTAAAACTTTCGCCCGTATACCGACTTTACAGGCAACCAATTTTTCTTACCATCCAGCGGAGTGAAGTCCTTTATATTACCGCATGACTTTGTTATAGTGTAAAAAAGCAATTTAATGTTATAATATTATATTTAAATAAACTACATTCGTTATACAAAACCATTGTTTCTTTTATCCATTTTTTACTATTACAATCTCGGGTCCATGAAATACAGTTTAGATGATAAAGAAGCTTGGAAATGAACTGTTCACTCAACTATGTTACTCTAAATAACATTGTATCTAGACTAAGGCAATTGTTGTAAATAGACCAAAAAAAAAACAGCCCGCTGAGTTTCTTGCCGGAGTCTTCTCAGGTCTGGGCCGCGTTTCGAACCGGTGGTCCATTTGCTTCTAGTTTTAAATATTTATAATTTTGACGTTTTGTAAGTGCCGCTTAAAATGGTCTATACAGAATAAATGATTTTTGACTTTTGACTTTTTACACTAGTTCGGAGACGAGGGAATTCATATTTACTGTGAATTTTGTGTATGGTTTATCTTAGTCTATGTTAGCATTTTTCACTATCTTAAGTGGTACCTGGTGGTATCAGTCTCCATGTATCTGAAATGGAATAAAAATTACTGGTGCAATAGGGTGAAAAGAAATCAAGGGGTGAATGGAGATGAAAGCGGATAGAAGCATTTTCTGCCCATGTCTGGTAGCAGTTGTTACGGGTAGTTAGAGCCCTAAAAATCCCAACAACAAAGGTCTAGCTGCAATGCTTCGATATCGCCTAATGTCACCATTGGGTTGTAAAGGTCAGATGGCAGTCACTTCACGGAAAATATCGAGGTCCAGCCAAATCCGCAGTTAAGACTGGTAAAGCGGACCCCAGACTCCGAGGTGAAAGCTTTGGATGCGACTGGGATTAACGCTAGGTTGAAGAAGTTTGGTAGCAGTCCAGGCAAATTTTTATTGCTTTTCTAACAACTTTCAACTATAGTACTAAGTAGGGTAGTAAAATTCGATTCTTCCAGGTGGACTAACTATTTGACAACCTGAAAAAAAAATCCTGCTGGTCATACTTCTTGGATTAAGTCCTCATGATCCAACTATTCTTTCAAACTGATTTGACCACGAGGACTCAATCCCAGAAGTTTGACCACCAGGAATTTTTTTTTTTCCTCTTAGTCAAATCAGTTTGACAAAATAGTACCTGGAAGAATTGGTTAAATTACTCATGTTACTACTAAAAGTAAGATTGGTAGTGACACGGGCAATAAATGGAAGACTACCAGGTAGTAACACGGGTAATAAATGGCTGGAAGACCTACTACTACCATAGTTTGACAAAATAGTACCTGGAAGAACTGGTTAATAAATTACTCATGTTTCTACTAAAAGTAAGATTGGTAGTAACACGGGCAATGAACAGACGGAATATGGAATATATTATACGGATGTTACTACCTACCAGGTAGTAACACGGGTAATAAATGAACGGAAGACCTACTAGTACCATCTAGTACTACTTACCGCTTCACTAATGTCTATCCAGTCCATAGCTCGTGTTATATTGTCATTCTTTGACGGCTTTTTATCCCAATTCCAGCTGACAAATTCCTTGAAACCACCTGCCACCTGCGGTAATAAAATACTTTCAGTTGAGTAGTTACCCACTTGGAGCCCTAACATGCACCTCAGGATGATGCCCTATGACCACTTTTCCCCATACTAATTTAGTTTATACAGTTTTTATAGGAGCAACTATGTCCTGTCCAGCGTCTCTAGAAAAATTAAGAAATTAAAATGGCGCTGGACAGGACATACAATTAGATCCTCTAGGGACAAGTGGACTAAGGAAATGCTATTCTGGTACCCAAGAGATGGAAAAAGGAGAAGGGGAAGGCAACCTAAGAGGTGGGAGGATGACCTACCACAAGGATGGCGTAGATTAGCCAGGGATCGAACCCAATGGCGCCTTCTGGAGGAGGCCTATGTCCGAGGACAACCTGGTCACAATTCAGATGCTGACTGATGTTATTAATAACTTAATTTTACGTAAATAATAGATTGTAAGCATTAGAATAAGATTTATACATGTAGACCAGTGAATAAAGGCTAATTTAATTTTAATTTTAATTTTTATAGGAGCAACTGCCACCTGACCTCTCCACCTCAAGAGAAATCATTAGAAGATCTTGGTAGGGCCTCAAAAACAACATTATGACAGATACCGTCACGTAAATTGGCCAGACGCGTCATATGCGCCAAGGTCGATTTTTAGGTCCCCTTTGAGGTATGAGCGGGTCGCGGGAGACGCGGTTGCGCCGTCGCGGACATATGATTGGTCCGTCACTTGACGGACCAATCAGATGTTTTCGAAAGACGTCTTGTAGCGAATCAACGTTCCGTTCGTTCGTAATTTGAATCATTTGATTGGCTCAAAGTGCACGATGCGCGAACTTAACCCAAACCTGGCCAAGTTACGTGCCTGTATCTGTAACACTTATTTCTTTGAATCAATCTTGATAAAAGTTGACAAGTGAAACGGGCGTTCAATAAAAGTAGCAGAGTGCGAAGGCGAACATCTTGCAATAGGCTAAAGAGATTGTTCCGAACCTGAAATTTCCTGTCAGCATCTTCAGCGAGTGGTCGTTTAGCTTCCGTTACCACTATACCACTGTAGCCTTCAGGCACCTGTGTCTTAGTACCATCAAGAGGATATCCTCGAAACGATGCAGTCAGATCTGGAAAAATAAGACAAAATAGAACCTATAGACCTGTAACTAATATAAAAGTACTTATCTTTACTTTCCTATAGTCCTGGGGCCTTTAAGCGGGGCGTGAAAAGGCATTTGACGAGGCCGTCAAGCTGAGGGTCGCCACTGTAGCACTACTGGTGTAAGTAGTGGTGACCCCAGTCCTGAGACTTTACCTTTAGCTTACCATCAGGCGAGGTGAAGTCATTTTGACGTGAATGGGTCACGACAAAATGACCACCATAAAAAAAATTATAGACAGTTTTGCGTACTTTTTTGAAGCCATTTATAGATGTTTCGGTAATCTAATGACGGACGCTCGGTTCGGTAGTCTTTGGGTAGACTGTAGACTGCCGAAGACACGCACACGAAGCCGAAACTTGGCTTCACTTATTTTGTAGCTATTGTTCAGAACGGCTCCGTCTATACTTTTTTATTGGTCTGAGCCTGTGGTATACTTGTGACTTTACCTAAGTGGTATAAAACTTAGGTAAAGTGGGCTTTTTTTTACTTTTTGAAAAAGTCTATTAAGCTAAAGGTATACCTCCATCTTTCTCCGTAATGTAAGGCTGAAAATATTTCTCTACGTTCGCAGGCCCGTCATCCTCGATCTTGCATGGAATGTAATGCGCTTTTTGGTCAAATACTTCAACATTATCCGTATCTTTTAAATTATTTTCTACAATTATTGACATTTTAATTAATAATTATGTATTTTTATCAAAAATTGGTTTCCCGCAAAAAACTGAGTTATGTATGAGTTGACGTAATTGACATTTACCTACGTGACAATGACAAACAATAGAATGTGCGGAAATTAATAATAAATTTGACAATCGATAATATTCAATTATTCAATAGCCTTCAAGCGGGCAGGTTCATAGAAGCGTTAAGTTACATAAAATAGTAGAGGTATAATTATACAAGATAATGAGTAGCAATTTTACAGATAGCTACATAATTTAAAAAATCTAAAAAATATTTTGAAGGACAACTTTAGATTTCAGAACGTTTAGGTCTGCAATTTTTGTAACTCCAAAATTCTTGCCATCTCATAAAATAACGGTTGTACTTTAGAAAATGTCAAACAAAATATTCAGTGCAATTCATGATGAAATTTTCGCAACCATAACGAAATTATCTTATCGGTTTTACACAAAAGCACTATTATTTTCTATTTAATAACATTCGTTTCTTATCGCGTGACGTGTGTAGTCGGATATACAAGTACAATATGACAATCCTCTGCTAGTCACTTTCGGTTGTAGTATACATAATATTTGTACAGTTGTAAATATTTTATTTACGTCATTGTAAATAATTTGGCTGTGTTCCTGTTTTTGTGTTGTGCTTTTATTGACTCACAAGAGTCTCAGAACTTCAGTTGGCAACAAGCTACTATAGCGACCTTGGAATAAACAGCTGTTACAGACTTACAGTGAGTACCTTTGCACTTATACCCACTTAGAAAAAAATATACAAAAAAAAATTATGATAAAAAATCTTGTCCAATAAAAGTCCAATGTTCTTCATAATTTTTCGCGGTATTTTTCTGTTCGTTATACAAAAGTCCTTGAATCCAAACAAAGGTGATTGTATTATGATATGATTGTATTGAGAGTCATTTGCTTTACATATTTATTTAATATGTATAATATTCATTCTATAAATATTAGTGATACAGTAGGTAAATACTTGGTAAGAGAAAAAATTATAATATATTTTTGAAGGTATTTTTTATAATATAATAGTCAATCAATTTTATTAGCCTATTGCAGTCCACTGCTGGACATAGGCCTCTCCCAAAGTACGCCTTAGCACCCAATCCTCCAACCTGCGCATCCAGTCTTTCTCAGCCCAGATTCCCTATTTAGGTTGTCCGTCCGTCATACTGGCAGGGCTTCCCACTTTCCGTTTGCTGATTCATGCCATCCACTTTAGGACTTGTTTGCTCACCTATTATCTATATATTTCGATAATATAAGAGTGTCAGTAATATTAAAATAAATGCTTTTTACTGAGTACATTGGAATGTATATACAGACATAATTATAAACTCAGTTTTTTACAATTTGGGTTTGTCCCCCCTCCCCGCCCGGGGGTTTGGGAACAGTGGCCCCGAGAACTGCTGAAACCTGAATGTGCATTGGAAATCCCAATTGCACAACAATTTTAAACTTTCATCATACATATCAATGGTATAGGTATACATTACTACATGTTCGCTATAACTTGAGACCTGACCGCTAGACGTCACCGGCACGTGTTTGTACAGCGCACAAAAAAATATCGTAAACAAGCTTCTGCCCGAGTCGTTACCTACCTGTCTACCTATTTTTTTGCGAACAGTACATCACGGGCGACTGAGGGGCAGTGCAGGAGGAAGTAGGCGGAGAGCCCAGGTCTCAACTTATAGCGCACGCGTTATATGTATGAAGTTTTTTTTTATTTTTGTTTTTTTTTATCTCCAATGTAGACATAGAAACAGCTACTTTGAGCTACAAATTGGGCATTGTATCTAGTCTACGTAAGTCCCTGAGAAATTCTTACCAAAAATATGCATTATCATGTCAAAACATAATCATTTTTATTACCCGTTATCACCAAAAACAATGTTATCAGTCATCGTAATGATGTAACCTTCCCAGAAGTCAATGTGAAGTGTCACAAATATGTTACAATGACTCATTGGACCAACTGTTATGCAAACAATGCATATTATTGTACACTAGCTGTACCAAGATAGAGAAAGGGATGCTTAGATGATTCGGACATGTAGAGAGGATAGATGAAAGAAGGTTGACGAAACATATATGAGGCGAGGGTGAATGGGCAACCCGGTAAAGGCCAACATAGGCGTACATATTCTAATCAAATCCAGGACGATTTGGAGAAAGGTCAGGTCAAGAGTACCCGCAACTGGCATGCGTGTATAAAGACAACTATTATGAAAGTTGAAGAAACAAGAGGCATATGCCAAGATGCCAAGATAGTAGCAAGTGGAAAGATGTTGTCTCTGCCTACCCCAATGGGAAAAAGACGTGATTTGTATGTACGTATGTAGCTGTGCTCACGACTTTGTCTGTAGGTTTTAGATTTTTAAGGTTTTAATTTTGTTGTTGGAACCTTAATTCTCTTTCCAATGGGGTTGGCAACTGTCAAAGTGGCGCTGGTGTAGTTGGTTCCTAAAACATTGATCATTTGTATGGAGTTATTTACAAAATAATTTTTAAACCCAAGATGACTAAATGTATAGTAGCGAAATGCTCAGAATTTGGAGTACACCATATCCCAAAAGATTACAAAATTCGTCGGCTTTGGTTGAAAGACATTTGCCTACAAAATTTTATTTCTAAAAATAGTTGGAGGTTATGTCGAAAACATTTCGTGGAAAATGATTATAAAAAAATTGTGAATACACAGGTGAGTGTTGCTTATTCAACATTATTAGTAGTCTTAATACATATGTACTTGATATACCTACATAAAATAACATACAAATTGATTTACTCCTATGATCTTAATAATAACAGTAATTTCTATATTCTAGGAGTTGAACACCAACATAAATATATGAAGAAAAGTGCTGTACCATCTATATCTCCTTGAAACACTATCAGAAACAGCAAGAACAAGAAAAGATATATTGGGAGTCCGGAACCTGAGGAAATAGCTATTTGAAATGCCATCAACTTACCAATCCTGTGAAGGCATAGTGCCATTAAATATAGTGATAGTATATTATGATGATTTTGCAATGTATCTCAAGAGCATGAGATTGATAATGACACCAACAACTTGCCACACTCATCGAAGTACTCAAGCATCTAATATATAGTTCAGAGCATCTAACTTAATAGTGTGGACGGTGGGCCCCACTACTCTAAAATCTTGCCAAGATAGATGCTGTACACTATACTTAAGATTATTTTCCACAGAGCTACTACTTGCAGATGATGCAGGTATTGTAAATAAAAAACTAAGATGACATGAAGTGTTTTATTTTTAAAAGCTTCATGTGTCCTATTCACGTCCAAGTATTATATAATGTCCACTTCATATTCAACATTTTTCATTGATTTTCTGCAATATCCCTTTATATAGGTATTATTACCAACAACAGAAGATCTTACCATCAATAAATGACGGGTTTCATACAGGAGCATAGCAATATTGTTCTTTTTGTGTACTGAAAAGAAAAAATATAGTTGTGAATAAGTAATGGTGAAAATGGGCTAGGGTCTCAGTTAAAATTTCACTTTGGTTTATATCCTACCTCAATGCAGTTTCCTATTAGGTATAAATCTATACTTAGTTTGAACTACTTACTAGCATAGATAATGCCTTATGATTGTCTTATCAAGAGGTAGTAGAGCCGTGTACTGTTAATATCACGATAGGTTTCTGGCAATGGTAACTATATTTCAGGATCTTCGTTATCAGCCCTTTATAGGTGTTCAAAATTGAAGTTCTGGTCATAAATCTCCAACCTGAAAGTAAAAGAATGTATCATATTATTATTATCCCCGTAGTTTAAATATATGCATAAGTATTACAACTCTGTTACATTTTAGGTAATAGTATCTTCAAGACAAAATATTTCTGAATACGAAACTTGTAAATATCGTGGTAATTTATTCAAAACAATATACCTTTCCACAAGATCTGCTTTTTTTCCACGTAAAGAAGCACCACGTTTTTTAAGTTCATCTTTGAGCTCTTTCACTCGCCAGTGAGAATACATAATTTTATAGTTCTTAGACTACAAGTTCGCACAATTTTAAGTCCGTTTTTAAGATAATAAATTATATTTCAAACAGGTTTCTTTTGTAAACAATAACGACACTGAATATGGCCGTCGTACACAAGAGAACCAAACTCGCTAGCGCCATCTGCGATTAGCTTTCACCGGCCATCCCCATTGAAATTCATTGAAAAATTGCAACCAAACATACGGCAGATTCATTTGAGCAGGACCTTTGTAATAAAAAAATAGTATAATTTTTTAAAAGTCTTAATTACTGGGTTGGTTTCATATGGGTTGTGGAAACGGGATCAAAACGCGACCGGATCCGTGAGATACGCTAGTAGAGTGAGAGAAGAGATAATTATGAAATTTCATAATTAATGAAATAATAATGTGGTGTAATAATCAATTATTATTGCACAATAAAGTTCACAAGTTCACTGGTGAGTCACTCGGGGAAAACACAAGCATAAATAATGAATATGAAATTAGATTTCGATACCAAATGTTTTTCCTGTCCATGAATTACCTACCTTGTATTATCATAACTGGCATCACTACATCTCCCTGCTGTGGTTTTTCCTAGCGACTACAACATGGGGTTCTTCAAGAAGGGTATTAGAAGGTATTTACAGGGTCGGCAGCGCGAGTGTGACGCCCCTGGTGTTGCACACGTCCATAGGCCACGGTGACTGCTTACCATCAGGTGGGCCGTGCCGTAGTCTGCCACCTAAGTGATATAAAAAAAATGTTCCTACCTACCAGCCTTAGGTACCCTTGCGTTCATGCTTCTACCCTTGTTTACAATAATAAAAGACAAAGTTGCAATAAATTACATAAGAATTTGGCACAGTCACCATCAAATTACTTTTATAAATAAATAATTACAAATAATTACAACTATTCCGCCATGACAGCATAGCCAAATTCCCGCCAATTATCACTGAAACGCCGAAACCATTGCCAACTTTGAGAAAAAACAAACCAGAGATAGAATTTTATTTTTAAACTTCGTTCTGGGAAACATTGAAAATAGAATGTCAGCTGAGTTTATTCATCACCTATTATGATTTAAAAAAAGACAAAATAACCAAGGTGAAGTGGCAAGGACGTATGGAGAGATCCACCTATCCCAAGATCATCCTGGTTTAGGCCATCCTCATCTGTCATACCCGCTTACAGCACAGAATCCCTCCAGGATTACTACCCTACTTACCGCCGTGAATACAACACGCTGGTTATTACGGGGCGGTGTTCTGTAGGGCGGAGGTACTACCCCAGTCGGACTGCTCAGTTCGGACGGGAGATACCGTCGTGTCCTACCTCCGTAACGTGCATACGTCATAGTTCAAAGCGAAGCATTAGAAGGAAATATGGAGTGGAATAAATAAATAATTGAGATAAATAATAAAGATTTTTATAATGGAGATTTTAAGGGTCACAGAAATTCGTCCAGCCGTCGTCTTATAGAGGGGAACAAAGAAAACTACATAGTATGTACCTACATACGTACGTTACACATTACCCTCGCTGGCGCAGTCGGGTAAAAAAATTTAGCAATTAATGTTTTCGATTTTCTTTTTAATTTCTAATCATAATCATTAATTAGGTACCTACAAGAGAAATAAATAGTATGGTGGTAGGTACGACATTATACCAAATTAACAATGTTAGTTTTCCATTTTTTCCTGCAATTTTTTTTATACCACTTAGGTAGCAGACAAGCACACAGCACAGCTCACCTGGTGGGAAGCTGGGAATCGGTCACCGTGCCCTATGAACGTGTGCAACACCGTGGATGTCACACTCGCGCTGCCGATCCTGCAAAAACCTTTAATTTCTTTAAGAACCCCATATTGTAGTCGCTAGGGGAAACCACAGCAAGGAGATCATTTCACAGCCTAAGCGTGCGCGGAAGGAAATTCCCGACATCGAATTGAAATCACGCGTTTTGAAAAAGTAGTGTTACTGAATCGGACGCTTATTTTACTGCAGAAGGCGCGAAACAAATTTTTATACAACAACAAATAAAAATAAAAATAGAACAGTCACGCATCCTCCAGTGAAAATAGTGTTATAATTAATCAATCAATTAGCCTGTCGTGGCATCCAGTCCAATCCCAGCTACCTTTTTCAGGTCATCGGCCCATCTGGCTGGGAGAATACCCACCTTCCTTTTGCCGTCGGTCCCGGTTGCCATACAAACATCTATAGCAGTCGTTACGGGTAGTTGAAGCCCTAAAAATTCCAACAACAGCGGTCTAGCAAAAAATATCGCCTAATGTCACCATTGGGTTGTGAAGGTCAGATGGCAGTCGCTTCACGGAAAATATCGAGGTCCAGCCAAATCCGCAGTTAAGACTGGTAAAGCCGATCCCAGACTCTGAGGTGAAAGCTTTGGATACGACTGGGATTAACGCTAGGTTGAAGAAGAAGTTTGCTGACTCGCGGTCTCCACTCTAGCACTCGTTTGCTCCAACGGCCATCGGTCCTTCGACAGATGTGGCCAGCCCATTGCCATTTCAATTAATCGTTCAGAAAGTCGTGTTTATTTATAAATAAATATTTATTTACATACATAACTAAGGTGTCGAGGCCGAACGGTGATAAAATAAGAAGTGTGAATGACCTGGCGAAAATATTAACAAAGATACACTCGCGATAAATAACGGTAATCTACTTTTAATAGCTTTTCTAGCCGAGAGATAAATGGGCTGGTACGCCGGGCGTTTTGCGGTTTTTTTTAATAAACATACATACACGCACGCGCACGCTTAGGCTGTGGAATGACTTCCCTGCTGTGGTTTCCCCTAGCGTCTACAATATGGGGTTCTTCAAGAAGCGCATTAGAAGGTTTTTGCAGGGTCGGCAGCGCGAGTGTGACGCCCCTGGTGTTGCACACGTCGATAGGCCACGGTGACCGCTTTCCGGTGGGCCGTGCGCTTGTCTGCCACCTAAGTGGTATAAAAAAATACACATAAATTACGCGTTTTTCCGATTAGGGTAGACAGAGACAACATCTTTCCACTTGCTACGATCTTGGCATACGCCTCTCGCTTCTTTAACTTTCATAATTTGTTTTCAAACATGCACACGTCGCGCGTCGGTTGCGGACACTCTTGACCTTGTTTGACAATGTTTTTTTATTGCAATACATTTTTATTTGGAGCTAGCTTACGCCCGGCTTCGCCCATGCGGAGGTCCCTTTTTCGCGTTTTTGACTATATCTCCAGTTCTACTCAACTGATTGTGAGTCTGACCAAAATTTTTCAAACAAAAAAAAACGCATCAAAATTCGTTCATTAGTAGTTTTTGCGTAAAAAAATGTGTTCAATATTGTTCATATAACATACCATGACCCAAGAAATTTTTTTTAATATCTACAATGTACAGCAAAAGATACTTTACAATTTTATAATAGTATAAATTCTTGTTTCAGAACGATGGATTCGTTCTTCAATCTCTTCGACCCTTCAGAGGGCAACCAGAACAAGCCGAAACATAAAAACAGACATAAAACAGAACAGGACACGGTCAAGAAGAAACCGGAAGTTGCGAAAGGTGAGGCTGTTACCCCTGATCGAAGTCTAATATTGGTCAAAGTATAGGAGGTGACTTCGATAATATTAGATAGCGCCGTAGATGCTAAAATATTTATTTAAGAAAAACCCTTAAACACTCTTGAAGATTGATGCTCGAAGTCTTATTGGTCAAACTGGACTTGTAGGTGACTTCGAATATTTTGACCTCCAAGAGTTGACTATGAGTTATGATATGGGTCAAAGTAAACTCGAAGGTGACTTCGAAAATATTTTCGTCGCGCTTTCTAAGAGTTAACGCTTTGAGATCTTTTGTCTTGACATAATCGAAGTCTAATTGGTCAAGTAGAGTATGAGATGAATTCCTTTACTTTATATTTATTTATTACAGGACGAAGAAGAGGGAGGAAATCGAACGTAAAGAACGAGACTTTGCCAGAAGAGTCTTCTTTCCTCTGTGAACCAGATCTCAGTACGGACCTTTTAGTTAAAGATGTCAGCTATATAGAAAATTATATTGAAATCAATATGAAAGAAGATGGTGAGTACCGTTTTGTATATACCTCCACCCTACAGAACATCGCGGCCATAATAACCATCGTGTTGTGTTTCCGCCGGTAAGTAGGGTAGCCAGAGCCCACTGTACCCCTCCTCCTCCTCCCATCCCTTCCTGACCTCCCCACCCCTTCCTAGCCTCCCTACCCCTTCCTAGCCCTCCCCCCTTCCCTTCAGGGTAGGCAGCGCGTCTGTGACACCCTTAGTGTTGCACACGTTCATAGGCCACGGTGACCGCTTCCCATCAGGTGGGCCGTGTGCTTGTCTGCCACCTAAGTAGTATAAAAAAAAAATAGACTTCCCTCCCTCCCTCCTTCTTTGAATGAGGCCGATCTCACCTGTAAATCGCTAAACTAGCTGGTTATTGAACAAAGCCCTGGTCGAAGCTTTCCCCTCGGTGTTGGGGGTTTGACGGCAGTTGATCCCGTCAAAGCCAAAAACCACATATTCATCGAAGGCAGAGCCTCGATTCTGCTAAAGGCAAACCACCGTCATACCACTGACACTCTAAAAAATACCATTTAATTTTGGACTTTACCCTTATCAGATTAAAGTCTAAAATCGAATGAAAAGCATTCATTAAAATTTATCATTCGCTCTAACAAATATCATTTAATTTTAAACTTTAACCTGATAACAGTAAAGTCTAAAATTAAATAGAATTTGTTAGAGTTTCAGTGGCATGACAGTGGTTTGCCAATAGCAGAATGGAAGCCCAGAATAGACGCTCAAATGATGATTAAAATTTTAAAAGTACTAGGCTACCAGCAATACTAAAGAGCTCTATAAAATTGTTCCAGATAAAAATGACTTACAAAAACCAAAACGTCGTAACTCCAGTAGAAAAACACGTAGAAAAAAGAACAAAATATCACCACCCAAAGATATACAGAACCCTGGATGGGTACCAGAAAATACCGATACCAATTGGAACAACCAATCGCCGGTATCGAAAATCTGTGATGATAAAATAGGAAAAAATGTGAATGATTTGAAAAAGATGAAAAATGTTAGGAATGAAAGTTGTTTTAGTGATAGAGAGGTTTATAATGTGATAGATAGGTTGGAAAAAGTTGTTCTTAAGGACGATATGTACCTTGCAGGGGACTTTGACACTAATGAGTTAGAAAATGATGTGTTTTATTGTTCAGATGATCTAGAAGAATATGTTGATGAGTCGTAAGTACAATTTTATCTTCTTTCTTCTTCAACCTAGTGTTAATCCCAGTAGTATCCAAAGCTTTCACCTTGGAGTCTGGGGTCCGCTTTACCAGTCTTAACTGCGGATTTGGCTGGGCCTCGATATTTTCCGTAAAGCGATTGCCATCTGACCTTCACAACCAATGGTCATTATGACCAATGGCGATATCGAAGTTCCAAGTTAGACTGGTTGGACTTTTATGGGCTCTAACTACCCGTAACGACTGCCATAGATGTTTGTATGACAATCGGAACCGACGGCTTAACGTGCTCTCCGAAGCACTAATAAATCTGCGATAAATACACACATAACTCCGAAAAGCATCGAAAAGTCATTGGTGTGTGCCATGGTGAACCTGGGATCGAACCCGAGACCTCGTCTCAGCAGTCCATTACCCAGACCACTAGGCTACCGCTACCTGCTAGGCTTCATTAAACACATAAATATTAATCAATATTTTTGGATCCAACAGAACGTCAGAACCCGATGACTCAGGGGATGAGGTGTACGGCAGTCTACCGCCTGAGCCTAGGTTCGGTAACGTCGAGTATAAACTACAGCTAGTCTCCCTCTGCGAGAGGAGGTTCCAGCATCTAGTCACTCAGGTAAATATCGTGTTTTAACACAGTTTCAATTTGAATGAAATTTTAAAGCAATTGCATGCTAACTATTTCTAATGTTTCCAGTTTCAATTTGTTCCG